>JANVFP010000018.1:0-600000 GCA_027919835.1 Lentinula raphanica | reverse complement strand
GAGTATCCTCCTTTGTTCGTCCATCGCGTTGTCCACCAAAAACACCCGTTCAAACGGGTAGCAGTCGGACAGTCATTGACGGATTCGCAAAGGAGAGCGGATGAGTGGACGTTCAATGGAAAGGCGAGACTTTTCAGAGAATTGATTGACGGACAATTCGACAGCAAGTGTTCAAGAGATATTGGGCGTGGAGAGAGTTGATGTGCGCATGCACTGCCAGCAGTGGTACGAATATATGGAGATGATGTACTTAGCAGAATGTGGGTCCTGGTCGTGGTAGGTCTATCGGCTTCGGATTGCAGTCATCGGGAGATTCGCCCGTTCTTCGTTCCTACCTTCGCCTTTCTACCTTTCGGCATCCTTCAACAGTTTTGGAGTCGACCGTCCGACGATTCTCTTTGCAATCTTTTTGATATCCGGATGGAGTTTCGAGCGCGTTGTGTAGATGGGAGAGGTAGGAGCGGGAAATATGACGAGACGGGCCTGGTGTGCATGTCACCCTTCGTTATCATGTTCAAATGGACGTGGATATTCCGGAGGCGCGAAGGAGCAAACGGAGAGGCAGATGCGACTTTTCTTGTGTTGATCACCCATGGCACACATATGTCCAATGCTAGCAATGGAATTCAAATCGTAATTCGAACACGGTTATCGGCGAAAGAGCAGAAAAAGAAACAAGTCGAACTCTTCGTTCATTCAACGTTGATCGTCTTAGTTCAAACAAACCGGCACGAAAAGCCCAGGAAAAGCCGCAAGTTACAACATCGCGATTAGCGCTCTCTCTGTACATTTCTTCCATCTTCTCTCACCTTTCACTCGAGCTCAACGCTTTCAGCTCCCGCTGCACTCACAGCAGCACTAGGTCTATCCTCAGATATCTTCCTAAAAGCTCCAGCTCGGTTCTTCATATTCTTGTCCACGGCACATGCAAATCCAAATTCCAACCACGCTCTTCGATCATCGGACACTCATTGCTGTTCATTGCTGTTGAAGGCATTCAATTGTCCCAGCCTCCTCAGCGTCTACTGCTCTCAGCATCCTGGCCATGGCTTTCGCATTGGGGCTTAGCCTACCCACGGCGATCCAGGAACTCCAATGCTCAGCTAACTTCCCCGACTATACCAGCGCTCTGCAAATTCTGGGCTATGTTAATGAAGCCTTCCTTAGCGGTTTCCCACATAGGACGACTTACTTTGGGCAGGAAAGGTGTATCGATCTTAGACACCCGAAACTGTTCCTTCTCTCGGACCTCTATACCATAACCCTTCACACTGTCCTCAACGCTCATGGCAGTGATCTTCACGACGTTCAAAGGAAAGTTTGGCCAGTCTGGTCCGCAGGCGAAGAATCCTCTAGACGTTACTGCTTCTGAGGGAGCGAGCATTCTGGAGAAAAGCTGGATCCAACCACCTGTTCCCTCTGCGAAGCCGTCGTTTCGCTCGACATGCTGGGATTTATCAGATCATGTCCTCAGTACTCTAAATAGTGCTGCACAATATGCGCCAGTCCCGTATCTTGCGAGCAATGTCTGCCGTGGCATTGAGTATTTTGAAATCCGTACAGGTGCGTAACTGATTTCTGGGTATCTCGAATCACTGAAAACAAATCTATGTAGGGTGCGAAGGAAAATCAGGCGGGTTTGGGAGAGCTAGCAAAACTAGCATGCGACTTGGCATCTTCGGTTTTGAGCACGTATCAAGAACTACATCCAACCAATCCCGGATCCGATACATCCCAAGACCAATCCTTGTTTTCATCAGACTCTGTGTTAAACAGTCATGTAGAACAGCTAGTCGAGTCCGTGTCTGGTTTTCTTGCGAGTTCATCAGTCTGACGAGTCATTTTTTGCAGAACTTTTAGAAATATCGATGATTGGATAACAGGCGTGAAATCGAGGAAACTCGTTTTCAGGCTTATCTCATACAAATCAGACGTTCGCGAGATTCAGAGATGTCGCAATCAACTGAGGGACGCTATGGACAAATTCCAGGTATTTCTTCGCCCTTGCGCGCTCTCGATAGAACTAATCTGCTGAGCCATGTAATTCAGTTACTGTCGTCGATTACTGTTCGAAGCTCTGTTGCACGTATTGCTTCGCAACAAGATAAAATGGAAAAGGATACTGTGAGTTTAGCAATGCCTTCGAAGTCCATAACACTTATTCTATGAATGGCAATATCAGGCTGGCCAGCATAAATTACTTCGAGAGATACATGAGGGCTTGCATATTTGCCGAAGCCCAATGACAAACTTGCCCACCACTACCTTGACTACACCAATCTCAAGTAAGCTGCATCTGCCTTTTATCGTGTAATTCTGGTAGGCTTAGACACTGATATAGACTTGGAAAACACTAACATCTCCCATCTTGCCACTACGGCCCCACACTCAACAATTTTGGCCAAGATATCCAAGCCAGGTTCTATCCAAGGAAGTGTCTTTGTCAACAGCAGCACTGGAAATGGTACTTCTAATATGATTGGGGAGAACATCAAGGATGTGTCTAACGGGCAGAATATCAACCGTGGCAAATGGGTGGGGAGGGGACGAAGAAGACGAGATACTTTCTGGGATAGGCTTATATATCGCATAGCTTTTTTTTTTTAACCAGTGACCTCGAATTGGTTGGTCCCATAGACTTGGTGTAGTAGTATAGATTATGAGCGACGAATCACAGCCTACATAGCTCTCTTGGATGTACAGGATGTACCCACAGTATTGGGTAGCTCACATTAAACGCTGGTAGATCATGTAGCCAATCGGATGATGTCAATTACTGATGACAAATTTTGATCCGCAATGTGCCGGCAATCACCAGAGTGGAGAGATTTTCCATCGGGGTTTTCGCTCTTCCTCTTTTTCATTTCTCGTCTCACGAGCACTTTGCTCTTTAGATTTCTGTCTCTACTTGTATCTCTTCCTCTCTACGAAGGAAATAATATCTAGAAAATTCTATTGTCATCATGCACTTCGTGAATCAATCGCACAATTACGAGTGAGTCTATGTTGTTCAACTTGAGCTCGTGTGCTCATCGCCAATTCCTAGTCATCCCTGGTCTCATGTTGTTATCGGGATGTGGCACAAGTATCCCAATCCAAAGTGCACGCACGTCGTTAGCATTGACGTACTGGACCGTACGGTCGATCCCAAAACTGGTATCATTAGAACAGAGCGGGTACTGGGATGTAAACAAAAGGCACCAACATGGATAGTCAAGGTGTGTTCTGCTTCTCTACCGTCCGTGATAGTTTGCCTAATTACGTATCTTCAGCTCTTTGGTGGCTCTGAAGATGCCTTTGTTCGAGAGATATCGTTCATTGACCCTCGGACACAAAATGCAACAATAACCTCAGAAAACCTCTCATTATCCCAATTCGCGACATGCCTAGAACAAATTCGTTACTCGCCATCGTCAACGCCCGGTCGTACCGTCTTTTTACAAACCGCTGAGATTCAGGCGCGAATGGCGTTATGGCGGAGTGCAGCGGATGGTTTGGAAAAGTGGATGGCTCAGCGGTTCGAACAAAATGCTCAACTAGGCAAGATGGCTTTTACAGACGTTCTACGACGGTTATGGGAAGAGCGAGAGCGAATGCAGGCTGTTCCTGCATGAGCGAGGGGGGACTTGGTTTGACAATGTTTTTAATGATATTTCATGTGCTCTTTCGCTCCCTGCTCTGCATTCAAACTCTTGGAAGGGTCATCGGTATTAGAACCTGTCTTGTATCTCATATTTGCATTCGTAGTAGACTACTGTAAAAGCGTCGTCGTTGACGCTGATACCTTACTCATCATTCTCATCGCATTGTGCTTAGAAATTTTTGATAAGCCGTTCATCCGTCTGACTCCGATATCCTTCATCGATTGTCTAGTACACTCCTCATGCTACTCAACTGTATAGCTCAGCATCCTTGTCCTATATCGTTGCTGTTTGCTTCGAATTCGATTGAGAAGTCCAGTGAGAGGCTGTGCATCAAGCTCTTTCATTCTTTTCCACTTTGCGAAGTCTGTGATAAGGAGGCATCCAGCCTGCCATGGACGAGCTTCTGCACCACTGCCTTCGCGAACTGGCCTTCGATGGCGACCTCGGTGAGTGTACCTTCATCATGTGAGGAAACAGGAAACAAAAAAAATTGAGAGGCATCTCGAAGTAGAGGGTTCGAACCCACAACATGCCTTTTCTCCTTTCTATTCAAAAAACTTTCTATTCATCTCTCATCTCTCTTCCACAGGCTGCGACGTCTCTCGACTCTCCGATTTCATCAAAGACTTCTACACTCATTCTTCTCTCAACCAACAAGTCGACGATGCATTCTGTGCCTTCGTATGGTCTCTTATCGTCCAACAACCGACTGTCCTTGTTGGTACCATCCCGGCTGATGTTACCTCTGAAGTTTGGATTGCGCCTCAGGTTAGTGCGAAGAGGAAGGCTAGTGCCAGAGGGGAAGAACATCCAGAGGTGGCTCCGCCTGCGTTGAATCTTGTGCCTGATGCGAAATCGAGACCTTTGGCCGAGTTGCAGAGAGAGTACGGAGGTAGCTTGAGGATAGCGGGAGATCGTGATTCTATCTATGCTGCTATTACTGGGACACATATCAGGGTGCGTTTTTGGAGTCTTCTTCTCGAGTCACATATGCTGATCTCTTTTCTTAGTTCCCAAAAATGTCCCCTATGGTATACAGTGCGCTCCAGGTCATCACTCGAGGCAGAGTCGATGGAGTCACCGTAGTAGAGCTCGGTCAAAGAACAAAATACGACCAGAAGACTTGCTTCTACCTCGTTAAACAGCTCACAGATCTGAACCTCGTGTGAGCTCTCTCTTCACTTCACCCCCTCCGAAGAACCTTCGACTGACACTATATTTCAGAGTCAAAGTCAGACGGGGTGGTGTAGGAACGCACTTTGTCATTCACCGTTATTTCTTCGAGCGTAGTCCTCATTGGAAGGCTATCAGAGACGAGGAGCTTCAAGCCGAGCTGAATGCTAAGAATGCTCAGAACGCTGAAGGATTGGCTGTCGCTGAAGGTCAAGAGGAGGAAGAAATTGCGAACGTGGCATCACTTGGATTCACGCCTATTGATTCTCGACATTTGTCCAGTCTACCTTTGGTCCGTGGACGAGTCGTGAAGCTTTTGAAGGCTTCCACGAATAACATGCATGTCTCGAACAATATGATTGTCACTCTTGTACGTTACAGTGTCTGTTAGCTTGTTTCTAGATGGTCTGACAACTTTTCACAGGGTTTTGCCCGTCCCACTAAGACAGATCGACGGTTTTTCCACAGGAGAATACAAGAGTTGATCCAACAAGGTGTGGTCGAGAAAGTGCTTGTTCCGAGCAGGAGGAAGAAGTCGAAAGTAGCAAGCGTGTTGTGTCTTCGGCTCGTGAACGAGAATGGAGGAGGGGAAGGAGGGGGGGACGGGGACGGAGCTGTCGTCGTACCTCCAATAGCTGGAGGTGACCACGAACAAATCGAGGACGAATCCGGTATGTGTCCCCGTTGCGTGTATTCCTAGCGTTTTCTGACATAAAACCATAGCCCAAGGAGGGTTCAAAATGAACGTGACACTGCATAAACAGATCAGCGATCTGTTGGAGGAAGCGGGGACCACTGGAATGACTTTGACTGTGAGTTTATAATGAACATCTGCTGTGTTTTCATTCTTCCAAACTGACTGACCAAAAGGAACTGAGCATCGCACTATGTAACTTCGACCGAAGGACGATCGAGCTTATCCTAGCCCGTGCCGAGCGCTTTCAACCACCATCTCACCTCAGTGACCTCGGTGTCGCCGCCCTACTCGAAACTAGTGGACGCGAAAGACGCCATAGATATTTCACTATCTCAGCCTATCGTATCCTCGTCGAACGTGAAAACCTAGACAAATCATCCGCTGGGTACGGCGATGTAGACCTCGACAACGTCGGTGGGTTCATGCACGTCGATCCGGGTCAGTTCTATCAAGACGACGAAGAACTGCATCGGTATCAGGATGAGTTCAAGGATGATGATTTGGTCAAGGCGGAGAAAGTGGGTAAGAAGAATGGGTCTGGGACGAAAGTGGCGAAGAAAAAGGTCCAAGTTGCTGATGCGGACGTTGAGGACGATGGAAATCGCGCGCAAGCTTCATCTCGTCGCGGCAAGCGGAAGGCGATTGATTCTTCCGTAGATCAGTTGGAACCTATTGATGCAAGACCATCGAAAAGACTCAAAACGCAGAACGCTGCGAGTGGTGGTGCAGATGATGCTCAAGCTTCAGGTATGTGCGTAGTTCAGCACAGGTGCATCAAGATTCTTACTCGCCTCTTAGTCCCACCATCTGAACCTTCCATACCGAAGAAACGTGGTCGTCCACGAAAATCTGTCGATGCTTCAGCGGACGCACCTCCCAAGAAACGTGGACGACCACCGAAAGCGAATCTCACGTTGAATGAAGATAACGTTGGCAAAGGTCCAGAAAGAGAATCAGACCACGGAGAGGCGGCCCCTCCGAAAAAACGGATTCGAAAGTCAAACCACTCCTCCAACCACGCAAGTGGTGTCAACGATGGTACACATGGCAAAGACGATGTTGGGGATGGTTTGAGACGATCCACTCGCAAAGCTGTCAGTGGTCTTTCATCAAAGGAGACGCCGGAAAGTCAGAACGACGTCGAGATGATAGGAGAGTTGCAAGGACCCACGATTGAACAACTCGGTGCGGATATGCACGCTCCAGATCCTTCTTCGACCCAAGTTCCGCCTGAAGATGCGAATCTCTCTCAAACAGAATTACCAGGTGCGACCATGCAGATTCTGGATCCATCATTGGCGGATACAATTTTGCTCATCAAAGATCCTGAGCAATCCATCTCCAACCAAACTATACGACCGTCTACACCATCTACCTCACAATCGCAACGAGTAATCCTCCCATCATCTAAGTCAACCGCCCAGCCACGGCCCAAAGTCAATGTCTCTAACCTGCGTCGCGAAAACGAACTGCTCCGTGTCGTGGAATCCTTGGGTGGCATTGTGAATACCCAAACGAAGGAGTTGTACGATGCCCACCTCGCTCTTTTGGACACACTCGCCAAAGCCGGTGAACCAGCGAGCTCACCTCCTGGTATCAAAGCAGACAAGCGAACGGTTACCGCGACGTTCAACGCTTTGGAAAGTCGCGGGAAGGTCAAGCAACTCACTACGACTGTTCCAGTGTATATTGGCAACAGCCGACAGACAGTCATCGTCTACCTGCCTCATATCTCCGATGCTCAGCTGAGCGCGTTCCTTGCCGACTTGGCTCAGGGTATAGGTCCACCCAACGTGCCACAGCTCTCTGGAAGGATCATGGAGGATGTATCTGATTATGGTCATGATAAAACCTTGCTCATCCGAAAGCCTGAGCCCGTTAGAGAGTTGGAGAAAGCGGGAATTCATGGTCCAGACCGATGGAATAAGGATGTCGAACGAGCTGAACAGCTTTTCTCCCAGGATGAAAGCTTCGTTCGCGAGATTCTCCTCACAGAAAGGAGCACTCTTTGTCAAGCCTATCATACGATCATTGCCAAATGCCTTCGAGCACGAGAAATTCATTTGATCTGTCTCCGGGCTCTCGAAACGATACATCCCTCCCTTCAGATTGCTTCACATCAACACAAGATCATACATTTGACCTTCCTATCGTTGGAACTTCCTTTGGGACAGTATACTCAACTGGTCTCTCCCTTGAGCCATTCAGAGGAGCTCAGGCAGTTTATGTCTTATGAAGCCGGTCTCAATACGGTTGTCAAGGATCTACCGGAAAATATCAGGACGATCTTGCAAGTTGGCAAAAGTCGGGCAAACTCCAAGCTACTGGAATGTTTGGAACTGCTTCGAGGTCTTGGTCTGGTCTCCCCGCTAGTGGCTTCTGACTCTGATACGCCTCTCCTCACTTGTGACGCTAAACATAACCACCCGACTGCCTTCGAAGCTGCTTCATTGGAAGGATGGAGTCCTCAGGCGTCCTTGTCTGCTCCAGTTTACTGGAAGTTCAACAATGCCGCTCCGGTTTACTACTGGGCAATTTCGGAGACAGATCCTCCATTCCTGCAGGATGTAGACGTCAGTTCTGTGCAGCTTGCCATAGACTACTGGGCCTTTCTTCAGAGTACCTGCCTGGATCGCTCGATGCAGGTTCCTAGTCAGACTGTCAGTCATCTCGAGTCTCCAAAGCCTAGTCTGGCATCGGCGCGAACCTTCCGTCGTCGTGTTTCCTGGAACTCTCGTTATATCTTCTCGTGGCACCAAACCCAGTATATGAAACGTTTCTATAGCGTGGCATCCGGGACCACACCTTTGGAAGCTGAGGATCGTGATGCTCAGATCGACAGGATTTCCTGGGTCATCAGCGCACCTCCTGATGCCGTCCGAGATTATTATGCAAACATACAGAACAGGCTAGCTAGAGAGGCCGACAAGGCAAGGAAGAGGCGCAAACATCAGGAATTACAGAGGCAGGCCCAGGAAGATGCCAATGTCCAAGCTTCTCTGAAGAAGAAAGCAGAAGAAGCCCATATGCAAAGGGAAACGGATTGGGGCCAGTTACTTGAACGTGTTCATCCAGAGCCTTTGCCCAAGGCGGCATCCAATAGGATAAAACAGATACGTGGGAGGTTCCTGCAGTCGGTAGCCATTCAAGACATCGAGAAATGGGAGGCGGAGATTGTCAACACTATTCGCGAAGCTGAACTGCTCTCGGCAAAGGTTTTGAAACCCAGGGCCAAGGCAAAAGCCACAGCTGTAACTCCCGTAGGATCGACATCAGCCCCAGAACCATCTCAGAATAATCTTTCGGAATGTATCAGAGCTACTACTGCACCACCTATCGCCATGAATCCTCCAGAGAGATCTGTCATTGAGCTCATTGCTGATCAAGGCCCTCCACTCATTCAAGCTAAGAAACAACCAAAGAAGAAGCAAAAGCAGAAAGGTAAGATTGCCTTGATCCATCCTATTTCACGCATAAGCCTTAATCACTCGTAGGTGAGGTCGACGAAAATGACAACAAACCGCGTATTGTCAACCGTAGACACCGTTTCGCCTGGAACCGCGAATACGAAGAGCTGGCTCGTGATGCAGCTGCCATTATCAAAGCTCGATGTCGTGACGCTATCCGTCTAGATTGGGGTGCCTTTGAACAAGTTTTTCCTGCTGTCCCTAGAAATACTGTACGCCAGCGTGTCGCTCATTTACGAGAAGCTACCGGTGGGGAGGCGTACTTGAACCGCCTAGAAGATAGCTGGTATGATCTCTGGAGACAGCATCGTGGATCAGACCTTCTCCCAGACGACGACCCTAGAAGTCCGACTAATTTCGACCTTGTCAAACACATCGAGTTTCTTCGCAAACATATCGACAAGAATGCCCTGTGCGCTCTCAATTTCCTACAGACTTATATTGATAAGCACTGACCTTCGATTTCTGTCAGGCGCGTTGGCTATATGCCTGCTCAAAAGGTCGTCCAACCTGCGATACCTAACAAGGTGTCAGATCTATTTGAGCAATTTGACGTGGTTGAGAGTCAACCGAATGCCCCATCCTGGGACTCTGTCTGGAACGCAATCGTTGAGGAAGTCAGAGAGAAGGGGATGCTCAGCTTGCCGTTCACCAATCAGTTAGATACGCTACCTCTCCAAGACGAGTCAGCGGATGAACAGATGTGTCTGGCTCAATCAGCCTTGAAGGTGGATAATCTCTTAATTCACTTACTAGTCCTTTGCTCAAACGCAATTCCGTCAGATGGTTTTGGGAACGCCTCATGAAGTTTACGATTCAGAGGTGGCATCTACGCTCCTTTCTAGTATGGGTGAAGATATTGTACCTCTTGCTGCTCAAAACCTTCTCGGACGTGGTGCGCTCTCGAAACTCGTTCGCGATCCCCAGAAATCACAACCGGGCAGACAACTCAAGATCTCCGAAGTGTATGTATCAATGTATGGAAATTCTACAACTAGATTTACATTTCTTCAGGAACCAAAATGCGCTCAATGGTGTAATCAGTCGAGACACCTTTCAGGACGCTGCATCCTTAGAAGAGCTATCGGCTCAGGAAGATGTCGGCTGGCGAGAGTGGCCTTTGTTAGCAACAGACGGGGATCTTGCGACGTTGGTTCAGCTAGTTTCGGAAAACAAAATTGAGCTTGTTATAGACACCTCTCACCCTCAAGCTTGTCGTCCCGCACTAGATTGGAATAGCAAGAAAGCTGGTAGGCGTCCTTCCCCTTTGTATCCAAGCTCTTGAGCTGATATTTCTCAATTTCTTAGATGATGATCAAATTGAAACAACCATCAACTTCCGCTTCCCCAGTCCGACTGATCAAGTATCCAGCTCCACAGAGTCAGTGGAACCCGCGGAGCCTGCAACTGCTTCCATAGACATTGACAAAGACTCATCTGTGATTCACGGTGTGGCTGTTGACGGATCGCCAGCATGTTGTCGAAAGAACGCGCTGGGAACAATTGTCAACTGTTCCGGCTGTTTGGATGAACTCTGGAAAATACATAGTGCGAGACTCAGTGCAGAGGAGCTTAGCACTGCTCAGTTGATCCTGTGGTCAGTTGGCCAAGCTGGTGCAAGGGGGTTGTCGAAGCAAGATCTCATTGTGAGTACTATACCATAAATTCAGTGTTCGTCGAACGTTAACACTCCTTCCCACAGGTCACTACGGAGAAAACTGTGGAAGAGCTCACGCCGGTGTTGACCAAGATGACCAGGGAATCGTTCCTCCACTGGGTGGGGTATAACCATACACTCTTAGTTTCTGCTGCACACGCAGGATCGTGGACGGTCCTGCTATCAGAGTCACCATCTATCAGAGTATTCCCTCGTCGTTGGCTGGATATACATGGCAAAAAAGTCATCGACGTCTGGGAGGCTGCATTACGTGCAGTTATTGGGGCTATTGTATTCCGACCTGGTATCTCACAGGTAAGTAATTCTTGCATACGATCCCCAACGGCAATCTGAACAAGGAACTCCAGTGCGAACTTCGATGGCGATTGAAATCTGTCTATGACAAACAAGAAGTAATGGAGTTACTGAGGATGTTGCTCGAAGAGGATTTCATCAAAAATCGTTTTGTCTCCACGAGTTCAGTCTCAAGCTATGTTGACCCTCTCACTATCGTTACCCTGGATGAGCAAGAAGAACGAAGAGTTTTCTGGTTCCTGAACGAAGCGAAGCACTGGTATCTAATTTAAACTATCTATGACTATATATGTGTACGAGTAGGAGAACGAAGAATGCTGTTGTACTTTGCTCGCTGCGAAACAGAGCGTCTACAATTGGTCATTTTAGGCGCCCGTAATGCGCGGGACAAATCGGACTACCAAATTTGGGCGACTATCAAACTCTTTACACTACGTCGTTGAGCTCTTATTTTTTGTCGCTCGCCATGGCCTCCTTCCAGGCAGTGAAAAAGTCCATTAATTTGGTGCCTACAGTACGCACACTACCCTCTGGTGTCCCAGCTGCGCCACTTCTGAACCTCAAGACTCGGGCTCCAGTTGACCATCATGGACATGGCCATGGTTCATCTGGTCCTCGTAGCGATGTACCACCTTCTTGGGTTGGAGGTGTTTCCAAATCACATTATAGCCTTTCGACCAAGACCTACACTACTGGTGAGTTTCTCGTATCTTCTCAACCTCCAATGCTCATCACTGGATTACTCGACGTATGCAGTACTGCCCGCTTCAGGATTCCAACAACGTCTTTTACATACCTCCGCTGTCGTCAAAGATGCTCCCGAAGTTCCAGACTTCTCCAATTATCGTGCTCCGAACACCGACAACAACCGTACATTGTCCTACTTCATGGTCGGAACGATGGGTGTCCTTTCTGCCTCTGTCGCCAAATCCAGCGTGTCTGAATTCTTGAAGACCATGGCAGCCTCTGCGGATGTCTTGGCTCTTGCAAAAGTTGAAGTCGACCTTTCGGCTATCCCGGAGGGCAAGAACGTGATCATCAAATGGCGAGGAAAACCTGTCTTCATCCGACACAGGACACAGAGCGAGATTGAGGAGGCGAGATCTGCGGATTGGAAAACGTTCAGGGACCCAGAGCCTGATGAGGCACGAGCTAAGAAGCCAGAGTGGTTGGTCATGTTAGGTGTCTGCACACACTTGGGTTGCGTCCCCATTGGCGAGGCTGGTGATTTTGGAGGCTGGTACGTGCTTGATAATTGGCTTTTTCCTTCGTTTCTGAGACAGTCACGTCTAGGTTCTGCCCTTGCCACGGTTCCCACTACGATATCTGTACGTGAAGCTACTACTCGCTTGTCCTTCAAACTCATAGCTGACCTTGTTGCTCTGTATAGCTGGGCGTGCACGCAAGGGGCCTGCTCCTGTAAGTGATACTCTTGTAGCATAGTTACTTGAACCCTTGCTCACCTTTTACATGTAGCTCAACCTCGAAGTTCCTGCCCACGACTTCAATGATGCAGAAGGAAAGCTCGTTATCGGATAGAGTCTATAAAATTTCTAGACAGACTTCGTCAAATAAAATCCTCGACGCAATACATTTCTGGGTCATGATAATTTGTGAGATCTTGTTTATTTGAATGAGGGATCAGGTTATTGGAGAAGGTCCTGATAACGTCTGAATTCTCTTCTTACCATGTGGTTTAATATCTACTGAAAAGAGACCAAGTTTTCTTATCTATCTTGTCAAAGCGTCTTCCTCTTCCTCCCTCATCTTGCGCCCACCTCATGTCTACGAAATCCGCAAAGACCACTGAGCTAGCAATCTGGCACAAGCTGAAATTATATATCTGGGATTCGGATGCTCATCTCAAGTCCAATTTTGAGAGGAAATTATTGAAGAAGGTGTGTTGACGTTGATTGTGTTGAGGCAGCGGAATTATTAACATCTATAGGTTGATTTCGGCATATTGGTTATCGGATGCTTAGGTTTCTTTATGCGATACCTGGATTCAGCCAACCTTGCCAACGCGTATGTCTCTGGGTAAGCCTGGCACGGCAATTCTACTCCCTTCTGCGCTTTTACGATGCATTGCTGTAGTATGAAAGAAGATCTGTCAATGAATGGAAACCAGTACACATATGTAAGTCTCCAATGAAGAGAAATTATGAGATACTATCAGTGGACTCATGGAGTGATCTGAAGATGGGAACACTGTACACGATTGGATACGCGCTGTTCCAGGTAAGCCAGAGGTAGTTGAACGCTGAGCCGTCACTGAATGTCTTCACAGATTCCAGGAACCTTGGCAGTCACACGAATACGCCCTTCTTTGTTCTTGTTCGCCAACGAAATCTGTTGGGGCAAGTCACGCAAAACTACCCACTCCAGCATGATCGCATCGGGAAACTCATTCCTATCTTTTAGGGATATTCACTTTTGCCCAAGCTGGTGCAAAGACATACAACCAGATGTATGCCTTTAGATTTATGATAGGAGTATTTGAGGCTTCATTCTTTCCTTCGATCTTATGTGCGGAAGCTCTTTCCAAATTCCTCTTACGAATGAAGAGTATCAAAGTGACATGGCTGCAGATCTCATGGGATCCTGGTACAATAGGCATGAACTTGCTAAACGAATTGCAATCTTTCATCTGTCCGGTACGAGAATTCCTGAATCCTCTGTGCTTACACCTCAATTGAGCTGCTGAACTGTAGGCTCGCTTGGCACATCATTTGGAGGATATCTACAGGCGGCTGTTTATACTACGCTCGATGGCGTGCACGGGATAGGTGTGTCTGGGAATCCCCCGGAAAAAAATATTAGTTTCGTTTCCTATGTTCAATAACTAATCTCGAAGTTCGATTTAGCTGGTTGGAGGTAAATGTCGAGCAATACGTGTATCCATACTACTGACGGCCGCAACATAGGTGGTTGTTCATCGTCTGCGGATGCATGACCGCACCGTGCGCTATAGGATTGTTAGTGGTCCTCCCTGATCTACCGTCCAACACCCGCGTTTGGTACCTTAACCAAGATGAAAGAAAATTTGCCCTTGAGAGAGCTATCGCTCTCGGGAAAGTAAGTAACAACATTCCTGTTCGATAGCCCGTGAATAATCGATGTTCACCCTTATCGTCAGTCACAGCCCGGGGAGAAAAAGCTCGACTGGACATTGATCAAACGGATGCTTTCCTCCTGGAGTACGTTCGGTTCGCGGCATTGTTTGTCATTGCGACATTCATTACATCTTCACAGAATGGTACGGGCTGGTTTTGGGCTACGTTATATACGGATCCTCTTGTCAAGACACTAGTTATTTTGGAATTTGGATGAGTGTGTCCATGTATCTTCCGGTTGGGAACCGCTTAGACCTCTGACCCAATCTCAAAAACCAGAATCGGCTGGCTATAGCGTAGTTGAACGGAACGTCATTCCATCATGCTCATATCTCATTTCCGCGTTGTGTATATTCCTTTGGGGACTAGGGAGTGATCTCACAGGATCACGGTTCGCCTTTGTTTTTGGACCACTCGTACGCCGATGTCTTTCTTCCTCAATCGAGCCTTACTAAAGAACTATATCTCAGTTCTACGGCCTCCTGCCCACAGGAATTCTGGCCTTCTGGCCTAAAGACACGCGGCTGATTCTATTCGCATTCATGACTGGAGTGAGCTCTGCCAGCCTTTGTTCCATTGACACTGAAATATACCTCTGTACAGGGAGTGCAACTCATGACTGCTGTTTTCTATACCTGGGCAAATGAACTGCTCGCTGGTGATAACGAGTGTGAGTAGTTTATTTGACCTCTTCCAGTTGACAAATTTCAAATCATTGATGTTAGTACGAGCTCTAACGATCTCTTCAATGAACGGTATTCAATATTCCGTCTCTGCATGGCTTCCTATAGTGATATTCCCTCAGACCATGTAAGAAATTGTTACATCTTGATCTTTCCATGCTCCGACTGATACCTGATTGCCATGCACAGGGCACCTACGTGAGTGTGTGAACACTTCTCAACGTCAGCGAGAATTGACTGTTTTCATACTGAGCTAGATTTCGACGCGGGTTTCCTGGAACCTTCGGCTTAGTTATCTCAGGTCTTGTAAGCTCTGAATCCCCTCCAACGATGATATATAATTGTCTGAATCCACATCCAGATAGTGATAGTGGGCATCAAACTACTCGCAGACCGCGATGCAAGACGAAGTGGTTTGCAAAGCTCTGCCAAAACGAACACAGAGGAACTGGAAATCGATGCGGTATGTTCCATTCAGAAGGAGACTTCACCTGACAAGGAGAGTAGTATCGCTGCAGAGGCAGAAGTACTAGAAGAGGTGCTTGATGATGAGAAATTGTGCACATAACTGTGGACATTGTCGTCAAGTTGTGGTTAATGTGCACTGCAATCTGACTATAGCCAAGCGAGCAAGGTGTTTGAGAGTGAACGGTGTCATTCAGATGGGTCGCCTAAGGAACATTCAACCCTCAAGAGATAGGCAAGCGCCGAAGCGTTTTCAAGTTCCATCCTGTTCCATCCCGACGGAACGAGTACTATACGAATTTCGGCGAACCTTGGTTTGATTGTGTGCGATCGCTTTGTACACTGCAGGAGCTTCACCTTCCCGTCACACACTCGATCGCACAGTGACTCTCCGTCTAGCTTTCCCGCTTGAAGTTGGCAAGCCATGTTGCAAATTTGCAATGTTGCAGCCAAATGAGATACTGTTGGAACTTGGCATTAACAGAGCCTGATGGGAGACCAGTAGATTATGATCACTCTGATGAGCTCTGATGCATGTACAGCCTTGTACAGCATCAAGACTTATTCAAAAGGCTGACAGTATCAGATAACTTATCTTCCAACCACCACCACCACCACCACCACCACCACCACCACCACCACCCTCTAGGTATACATATTCGTACATCACATCCAAACTGTCAGAACGATCGTTTCGCTGGTCGAATCTATCGCTGGTAAGAATATTCACTTCGTCTTATTTTGTTCACGAATTGAGGGCTGAAACTTCTCGAAAGGTGCTGACAACCCGAATTCGAAAGACGCTCTTCGTGTTCTAAACTTGGTGAGAGGGTTCAAATACATCATGCAAAACTTCATGGGTTTAAAATCGGGCTAGGTTCTCCCAAACGTGATCATAGCTGCCCGTAAGTGATTATTTTTGTACTCACGGTGAGCTTTCGTCTTGACCAAGTACGCGATGATTAGCCTCGAAATCATTCTCTGCCATCCAATCCAACTTCATATCTGTCTGTCAACAAGGAACATGGTCAAACTTATTGTGTGCCAGACCACCCGTCTCTTGTTCTTCCTCGTTGTCTTTCTTTCGACTATGCTCAACATCATGGTTGCGGCTCTGCCTTTGGGTTCTCAGGCGCACGTTGAGGGGCAAGAGAATGCCCCACCTGTTCTGAAACGCTCGAAACCCGGATGGCTCGGTACGAATCCTAATTACCTTTGAGTACTGCCTACATTGTTGCTCACTGCTGTTAGATTTAGCCCCCATTCGTATGATGCGCTCGCTGGAAGGCAAAAAATTACCCGCCCATGAACCACTCACAACCAAGGAAAAGTGGCTGCTATATTATGGCTCAGAGCATGTATTCCATGCAGTCCAGAGAGGAGACTTGAAATGGGAGGTCAAAGAGACGAAGGTGAACATAAAGGGGTCAATGGCGAGATTAGGCACAATAGAGCGACTTCAGTTTGAGGATGGCTCGAAACTCTCGCACGAAATCACCGAGCGTCTCTTAGGTATAGAAGGCGACAATCCATTTCAGGCTCTTGACAATGCCGTGAAATTCCTTCGAGGAGAAGGAAAATCTGCGAAAGGGCTCCCGATGCCGCCATATACATATTTTCAGTTACCGAAAAAGGATCCTTGGAACCCTACTTATTCGAAAATGCAGGCGCTGTTGGAAAATGAGTCAGTCAAGGAGCCAGAGACCAGCTCCAACACGGAAAACAGAGGAGGAGGAGGAGGAGGAGAAGGAAAGAAGAGGCCTTTCGAAGATGTAGCGTCGGACTTGCCGCCGCCTCAAAGGCCAAAGACTGGCTCCAACCCGGCATTACTTCCTCAGGGAGCAGTTACTGTGCCGAAGTTGAGCGCCCAAGAAGAAGAGCAAACCAAGGAAGCTATGGGTTTTGGAAATATTTTGTCGTCGGCGTAGACACGGTTATTGTATCCATTGAAGGGGACTGCCAGATTCTGAAGTACTTCGAGTCAGCACTTCCCTATTATCTTAATTCGGTTTGCGACGATGCACACTTACTACCTCTAATTCATCACCTCCGGTACGCGTAAACGATAGAAATAGTTAGTGAAGGATGATGGCGGTAGCTTCAGCGAGATGGGCGCCTAGGAGGCGCTTCGGAGCGGCAACGAACAACTTTGACCATCATCTTCAATCGCCTTCAAGTTCCACAGTGACAATGTCGAAAGTCGAACAAGTCACCGTTTCCTCTTTGCTCAATCTTTTTTCATCTAATGGACTGTATATGATCTTGTATTCTTGGTTATTTGGAATGTGTATGTGACTCAAATGCGTGCTTTGTTCGAACACCTCTCACACCAATTTCCACTTAGCTCTATGGATCACTTTCTTCGGAGGTTTGTAGAAGATTTTGTGCGACTTTGACCAGAACATGATACTCTTCCACAGGCGTCATTGCCTTCAAAACCCTTCGTGAGGCTGAACCTTTCAGATCGTTGATATTAAACTCAACGAGCTCCTTAAATGTGTTGGTTATAGCTCGTCAACAATTCGGGAATCTACAACACAAGACTTTTCCTATCTATTTTCTAATCTCCCTCGGCTTGGTCTCCAGTCTCCTTCTTATCTGGACATCTGCTCATCCTGATGTGCTCACCTATTGGAACCGACCATTGGTTGCGGATGTACTCCAAGTCTACATCCTTTCCTCAGTTTTGATTGCTCAGGGCGCAAACCACTTTGTCATTGGGCCCATGACTAGCAGGTATGTCTTCTGGAAACTCGTTTCAATGAGAGATATCCATGTACTTTGGTTAGCACAATGTTCGAGCGTCACAGGCTAGAGAAGGAAGAAGGAAAGGCTTACAATGAACCTGGGGTACGTCAAGTCAGTCATGATCTACAGAGATGGAGAGTCATGCTGCTGCAGGTTTCCGATGCTATGAAAGCTCTGAACAGGCGTTTCGGATCCCTTCACGGCATCAGCTCTTTGCTCAATCTCTCCGCTGTGCTTGCTATTGGATTCCATGGATTGTGGATTGGAAACAACGGAGTCAAAGGCTATTAGATAAACTACAGTACAACAAAGTTTTTGTACGGAAGATGGGACCATCTTCCAAAGTATGAACACAGAGCGAGTACGAATCCAATGTCATGCACCCACAGATTCCATCTCTGGCATGTACCCGTCTCTGAGACTTCTTTCGAGCCGCCTGATCTCTTCTATACTGGTCGCTTTCGCGATAGCAGCCTTGACTCGCTCCGCATCCTCTTTTGACATCAGCCTGCCTGCTTTTGCTGCAGCTGGTCGTGGTTCGTCTGTCGTAAGAGCAGGTTTCGATGAGCTTGTCGAAACGGTGGTAGACAAAGTTTCTGCTAGCGCAGTTAAACGGTTGTCGGCGGTGAGGAATGATTGTTTGCCCAGCGATCTCTCCTGAGCAACATGAAGAAAGTTCAATTCCAAGCCTCAACAAGTCGACTTAGGGACTGCACCTTATCGCGAATCCTCTGGAAATCCAAAACTCTCAACCCAGGTATTCTCCAAGCAAGCCACTCGCGATACCATTTTTTCTCCCGGACGGGATTACCCAGTAAAGAGAGGTATTTTAGATTCTTCAGCTCTTTCAACGGTTCCAGATCGCCTAGTTCAGCGATATCGTTATTTGTTAAGATAAGCGTTGTGAGGTTCGGAACGGAAAGATGGATGGAAGGGGAGATTGATGATATGCGGTTGCTGGCGATGAAGAGCGTACGAAGACGTTTGAGCAACGGGAGATTTCCTAGCACGGTTATGGAGTTATCGGTGAGGTCGATGGCATCCTGCTGATCCTGAAAAAGAGAGAAGGTCAATGTTTGGTAGATTATGAGGTTACAACGCGTACCCTGGTGACACCCAAATTTTCGATAGCGGGAATTTTATAACCTTCAATGAGCAAATTGTAAGTAGATCGGATGCAAAATAGTATACAACGCACCTCGAAGGTCAAGTTGACGCTCTTTTGTCGGATTAAGAGCAGAAGGGGCTTGTGCAAGGAGCTCGGGTGTGAGCTTCATGCTGGCGCAGAAACAAACTTTACAAGTTGATCAACTTTTCACGCGTTCACTTGATTATTGATTGAAAGGGGTGTTCTCATTTCTGCCTCTCACCACCATGAAGCCTGTCCACCAACGTCTCAATCTGTCAGTATTTTCTTTGCAGACTTTCGCTCTCGCATGCACTGAGATTTGTCTAGCTATACAGTGGGAGATGAGGCCTATGTATTCGTCTCGGCCGGAGAACTGGGAGCCACGCAGTCTCTGACTGTGCATCGCGCGACAGGAGAAGTGGTCATCAACCGTACATTCTACCTTTCCTACCCTGCCCCATATATGCGCTCAACCAACCTCTAGCACCTCAAACACCAATACCTCAACTTGCAACCCGCTCCGACAAGTCTGTGCATGGAATACTCGGAATGATATCCCTCTCATTGTGTACGTTCCCTATCATCTCTCAAGCAACATCATTTAACCGGCTAAGATCAGCGGAATACATCGTTGTCATCACCGGCCGCGAACTGAAAGGTCGTCTGTGTGGTAATGACATATATCGCGCTTCAGATTTCGACATTTTGCCTCTGAACCCTAATGTCAACGTTCTGAATCCACCCCACCCTGTTGAAGGACATCTCCTCGCGCTTCTACGGTCTCATCTGCAGTCTGGCAACTTTCTGTTTAGCTATGGTTGGGATTTGACCCGACGTTTGCAAGTGCAATGGGAAAGCAGGAATGTTGACTCGAGTAAAGGGTTCTGGGAGGTGGTACGTTGCACGATTCATTGGTCATTGGTCATTGGATACTCATTCTCAGTGCACAGGCTGACGATAGATTCTTCTGGAACAAGTGAATACCGAACGGACATCTGTGAAACTGCCATCTGACTCGATGATAGATTTCTCCAAACAAGGTTCATAGAATCCAGCGAAAAGCAGGATGTAACTATCACTGTCTCTGACCCGTTGAGTGGTTCCATTAACATTTCTTTACAGCTCGGCAGCTTTATACTCCCCGTCATCTACGGAAGTAAGATGCTCTGCTCGTTGTTTCCTCGTGGTCGCTTATTATCTCGCCAGCCTTCGATGTCCGGCCGATTTTCATGAACGGGAGACACATGCAACTGGCGCTTATCAGCCGTCGTTCGCGTTATCGGGCGGGTACGCGTTATTTCCGACGTGGTGTGGACCACGAAGGCCATGTCGCGAACTTCAACGAGTCCGAACAGTTGTTGTTTGTCGAGCATCAAACTGCAAATGGGGCAGCTCGGAAGGATGATGATTTCGCACATCAGTTTAGCTTTGTTCAAATTAGAGGAAGTGTACCGTTCTTCTGGGCGGAAGTGAATACGGTGAGGTATAAACCTGACCTGCAGGTTATGGAGCTACCGGATACTGTGCGTGTTGCTTCCTCTGTTCGGATGCAAGTCTTGACGGAAATTTCAGCCTGACGCCGTGAAATTGCACTTGCTAGAGCAAGTTTCAACGTATGGACCGCAAATCCTAGTGAACTTAGTGAATCACAAAGGTCATGAAAAACCCATCAAAGATGGCTACGAACGTTGGGTCACACAGGTGAGCGTCTGTCGAAAGTCATTGGTATTTGTCTTACTTAGTTTTGCTTAGCTCAACCTACCAGAAGTCCGATATCAATACTTTGACTTCCACACCGAATGCAAAAACATGCGCTGGGATCGTATAAGCCTTCTGGTAGACAAGCTTGAACGCGATCTACAGAAACAAGGGTGATTTTTAGATGACTAGTGCTTGTCGATTGACTCACAAAGTTTTGCCACAGCTACTTCCACTTCGATTCGAACGAGCCACAACCACACATGCTACAAAATGGCACGGTACGGACGAACTGCATGGATAATCTCGATCGTACGAATGTTGTCCAAGCTGCGCTTGCCAAGCACGTCTTGAACAGGCAGTTGCAGCACATAGGTGTCCTTACTAAGGGACAGGGTGTTGATGATGTTGAGGCACTGAGCAAGGATTTCCGAGAAAGTCAGTTAACCTTTTTGTTCTTCAAGTCACGTACCTTCTGATGACGACGAAATAGTGTGGGCTGACCACGCCGATGCTATCTCCAAGGCATACGCTGGCTCAGCTGCGCTCAAGTCTGATTTCACTCGTACCAACGAACGCACCCGAAAGGGTCTTATGGACGATGGTGTGAAATCAGTGTTGAGATATCTGAAAAACAACTTCTTGGATGGTGCTAGACAGGTGTGTTCGTGTCCGTAGTTGCGTGTTCATTTGGATTTGACCTGTCTTCCAAGGATGCATATGACCTTTTCACTGGTGCTTGGATACCTAGACGTAACCCGTCCAGTATGAATTTCTTGGTGACAGACCCTCGACCTCTTGTCATCCGCTCTGTGAGTGGTTCGAATTTTTTTTCTGGTGTGCAAGATTATTTATGTATATGTTCAGGCACCTGCAATTGCTTCGTTTGCATTATTCATGATCTGTGCTGGCTTGACATTGCCTCGCTCTTCAGGTATGAGTTTGAAGCTCGTTCCTATCCCTTACTCGAAACTAACTCATCATCTACATCAAGATTACTCCCTTGTCTATTACTTCTTCTTCTGGATCATGCTCTTGCTCGCCGCGACCATCTTCATGGTCACATACGGCATCGACTACGTCTCATGGCCAAAACTGATTCCACTCGATCCCATCATCTATTACGACGGTCCTGGGTATCGGTCGGCAAAGCATGGTATGGGTCTGAAAGGTGTGAACGTCAAGCTTGGGTTGGATGATGGAGCCAAGTGGTTGAGTAGCAAGAGGAAAGGAGGAAAGGAGGTGGAGAGTATTCCGATGGTGCATAAAAGAGTGGATTAGGCTTTTTTTATGTCTCCATCGAGGCTGTATCTGGTTTGCGTATTGGTATGGATTTGTAAAAATCGAGTTTATTGCATGATGACGGTAACAAAAGAGGCAGGAGAATTACGAAACTCCAATAATATTATTAACTACGATGTACCAACATTTCTGGCCAGCCGTGCCCAGATTCTCACGATTTTCATCCTTTTTCACCAGAAGATCCCATTGCAGGTTTTGACTGGGCTTCCTTCCTCGTTGTCTATTGACCAATCACCAGGAACTCATTCACATCAATCCCCCAAACGTACTGTGCTATGATGTCACAGGTGCCCCCCTTCACAAACCTCCGATTCAACGTATACTTTTGCTTGCTGTACGCGGGCTCTATCTCCTTCGGAACGACAAAAACCAGCATCCAACACCAATCCTCCACTGACCCACTGGCATTCTTAACCCACTCTTGAAGGTACCTAATGCCAATGTTATGAGACTTGCTGAGAGTGAACTGGAAGAGGATGATTGTGTTCCGCGGAACGTACGGCTGCTTCAGCACGGCAAACGAATCTATGCCTTCAAAGTTCGAGGCCTCTGGTCGGTAGTAGCCAATCTCGCATGTCGTTGGGATAACTGTACCGTCGAAACATTTCTCGTTTTCAATAAGTGAGTAAGGTCCCAAGGCTTGGGGGGTCTGGGTTTCAAGGCTCCGAACATGGATCGATCGACGTCGCAACTGGTCCACAACATACGCATGTCCATAGCCTTCGAAGACAAACCCATCTCCCGAGGTCGCATAGTTCTGAGTGATAGCAGTTTTGAGGTAGATCACTAGTTTAGTGTTGATCTCCTTCTGTTGGCGGGCATAAAGAAGGTGAAAGATGAATGGCGAGATGACTTGTGAAACCATGGCATCTCGTTTGTATGCTCTTGCACCATTGGGACGTGACTCAAGCAGAGGCTGAACCATGACAAGCCGATGGCTGATTTCGTCGCCAACGATCGTTTCATCCAAACGCACTAGGCTCCTGGGGTCAGCATTCAGCGCTGCATGTCGAGCCCCGGATTCGAGTGTGTTCGTTGGGAATCTAAAGAGGTGTCGTGCGCTTCCCCGGAATTTGATGAAAGCCTCCCTCCACTCGGTTTCTGTCCGCGGACACAAGCTCATGCCTCTGTTGCGTCACTTCATCAGCAAGATATTGAAGATTCATCGCTAACCAACCTTACCTGGCCATCCAAATTTCGGACCAGCTCCACGGGCTCATGACATACGTTACTGGGTGGTGATGCTTTTTCCAATATTTATATTGATTCTGGTTCGGTGAGCTTGCGACTACGGTTGGCCACATTAGCACATTTGATTCCACCTCCTCGCCGTCAGCAACATCGTACAAAATGAGTCTATCGGAGTTGTTTTCTTTGAGAAGGGCATTTTGTAACGCCGTTATATCGTCGGGAAGAGACCGAACGCCATCACCAGAGATCAAGAATTTTTTGCCTTTTCCACAGAACAAGGCTGTTTTCTGCCCTCTTGACATGCGATGAAGTAAGCAGTAAGTGAGCCACACAGTCGTACCTATGCCAGGGTGACCCAGAAGTAAAGTATTCGGACTTTCACCTGCGATACGCGGTTTTTGTAAGAACTCGTCGAACAGCTTGTACTCGTCTCGGACCATAAATCTCGCTTCGAGGACACCCTGCTCTGAGTTTGACGGTGACTCAAAGTTCGATATCCTGTTCAAGTCGAACGCGACATACGCAAAATGACCACCAGCATCCTCTGGAGCAGGCAGATCAGCGTCGGTGTCGGTGTCTATAGCTATGTCCTCGTCGTCGTAAGCACCAGCTTCACCTGCAATGTCCGGATCGCAGGGAAACAATGGAGGCACGTATTCGGAAGAGAAAGTCATTATGGCCGTCAACCCGTCTTCCTTCTTTCCCCAGAGTGCCTTGCGCACAATCTCGAGGCTGAGGCGAGCGGGCTCTGCATTAATCTCATTAGAGTATGGCAGGAAGCGATACACAATTTGAATCACACACTTTCCGGCGGACCTGGATGAATGAATGTGTCAAAGTCGTCGAACGGTGGACAAAGAAAGACGACGGGATAAGCTGAATTGAAAGCAGAGACTCGGAAGAGATCATTGAGTTGCTTTGGTAGAAGAAGCTCTTCCAACCGGACCTCATGCAAGGGGATAGGCACCGTGCGCCAGGCCTTTAGACTAGGCTCGAGTTGCGAGTACAGCTCCTGTGCCGTCACCTCCCACAACTCCACAGTCCCAATCGTCCGATCAACCGTGCCTTCTGTTGCGAGTCCCTTCTCGAGCAGATACTGTCTCACCAAATCTTGGACTTTGGGATTTTCCTTCTTCGTCTGAAACGTGAAGATGTGGATTCGCTGCGTGCATGTGAGGATTTGGCGACTTTGATCGTCTTTACCCTCTTTGACAGTAGTGATAAGGATTTCCATAATCATTGTTATAACGGAAGGTCTTTGTTGAAATGGTCTGCAGCAGCAGCAATGAGAGCAAGATGGAGATGGAGATGGAGGAAGATGGAGGAAGATGGAGGTTCTCTAGCGGGTTACATAGCCTGGCTAGCCGCAAAAGTTCAACGACAAGAAGAAAAGTCAAGAAAACAAGATTGTAATTGAACGAGCGCGTGCGAATACTTTATATCTTGCCGGCCCGGCCCAGGCCAAAAATTTCTTCGCAGGAAGCATCCTTACCTTCTTCCCGCCCACTCTTTTCCCCTTCATCTATCTTTCTCTCTGTAAAAACTTTCTCTGTAAAAAAATGGCTGGCACTAAACGCGCTTCTCCTGGAGCCGAAACCGAAAAAGACGAACCGATCTCGTCTGTCTATCTGAGCGAGGAAGACGCTGAAAAGTTGACTGAAGCCCGGAAGGACTTGCAGCGAACAGAGATCATCTTAGGTCCGTCTTTTGTTTTTTTCTTCGTGTTTAGTATCATGATATGGCTAACTTGCTGTTTCTAATGATAATTGGGCTCTTAGAGCGCAATGCCCAGCTCCTACTCGGCCCCGTATACGAAAGACGTCGTCCCATCGTCAAAGCCATCCAAAAGTTCTGGCCAATAGCGCTCATGAACCACGGCATGTTCTCCCTACATGCCCAGCACAAGGCTGACCAGCTCGCGTTGAGCTACCTCGAAGACCTGTGGATCAAACGTCACCCCACAGAGCGCAGATGCTTCACTATCGAGTTTGTAAGTCGAAATTCTGTCGAAATAAACGCGTTTTTGTTCAAGTTTTTATGATGGTGTAGTATTTCAAGGAAAACCCTTACTTCAGCAACACCATGCTGCAAAAGGAATATGACTATGCCCCTTCCAAGCCTGCTGCCGCTGACGAGAAACCCGATGCGGATGGGCTGACACCGTCTATCCTCGATTTTTCTTGGGAGAAGGACGTGAAGCCTTTGGTATGTGTTTCTCTCTGATATCAATCATACAACGTAACTGACACTCCCACTTAGTCAATGAAGATTGACTGGAAAGATTCCGAACACGCCCTTACAAAGCTATATCCCAGAGAGAAGGGTGAAGACGATGACGATGACCCTGCCGAGTCTGGTAGCTTCTTCAACTACTTTGAACATGAGGATGATCCATTCGACGTGAGTTGTTCAAGAAATTTATCCTATTTGTGGATGTAAGTATTGACGACATCGTTCCCACGTGGGTATGGTTGTTTTTAGATTGGTCTCAGCATCTGCAATGAGGTTTATCCTGATGCTATCGATTACTTCCTCGGTGAGGCTGGTGATAACATAGACTCGGATGACGAGGAAGACGATGAGGACGACGATGAAGCGGAGGAGATTGACTTGGAGAAACCCAAGTCTAAAAAGCGAAAGGTTTAAGGCCTAAGGGGATACCCAGTTGTGCTTTTTGCGTACATACTCAAAGAGTCTATCAGTTGGACTCTTTTTTTAACATATAACTATCTACTAAATATGTACGCTCTTTGGAGAGACTGATTTATGTTTGTTTTCCTGTGATCAAAGTTGAGAGAGAGTTTTCCGCCGGATTTGGTTCGCGGCATGGAAGCTATTCAATTCAATTCGCATATTACAAAATCCAACATGCCGATTTTCAAATCAAATCCAAAAATTTACCTTTTTTCCCTCCCACCACGACTAACGTCCAAGACTCTAAGCTTTCGACAATGCTCGCAAGCACCATCTTCGCTCTTTCACTCACCGGTCTCCCTGTCTATGCACAATCCTCTTCAGCATCTTCCTCTGCACCTGCATCTGCCTCTTCGTCTTCAGCAGTGAGCAGTGCAGTCGCCAGCAGTGGTGCTGCCTCGGCTGCAAGCTCCGGTGCAAGCTCCAGCGCCGCAGTCTCCACTACGAACACAGAGGCTACCGCTCTCACCTTCTCACTCACCGTGACGAACCCGACCGCTGTTCCGCTCGCGTCTATTACAGCTAACGAGACCAGTCTTGCCACGATTCCTCTCCCATCGACAGCTTCTCCCGGTGCGACGAACACCTTTCTATCCGGTGCTCCTGCTCTTCCCAATCGTACGTTGGTTCCCGTGTTGTGTTTGATTCTTCAATCGTTGCTAATTTTCAATATCCAGCAACGAGCATTGTCTCTTCCAACTATCCCACCCTCGATAAAGTTCCTCCCACTGACTCTGACGAGGTCCAGCAATGGATTGCAGAAGTGGCTGCTTCTGGGATTAGTATTCCTAACATTACGCAGACTGTGCTGGGAGGTTGTCCTGCGAACGCAGAGGCTGCTGCGGGTGTGTTTTATCGTGTTCTCTTAAATCTGCGCTCAAGCTGATATGTTATTGGACGATTAGACACTTCACGTTGTTGGTGGTCTTGCACCGGTTAGCTTTCAAGCATCTCATTCGATTTTCTGGTCTGTTGAGCTGATTGTACATCACATAGGTTGTGTTCGTGACACTGACGTGCAAGAATGTCCTACAAAGGTATATATCCTACTTTGCTACTGCGGAATTTTCCATCTCACTGATACTCTGTTCAAGTTAACTTGGGGCTTGACTTGTAAGGATCATCATACACTGCACACGACATCCAGCTTATTGCTATCTGCCATCCAGATGACGACGGACCTTCATTCTACACGCCAAACCTGTTGACTTATCTGACCGCGAACGATCTAAGTGCCACTTTCTTCACTGTCGGCTCCAGATGTGTCCAAGTAAGTGGTCACACTACACGAACGTCAGGAACCTTCATTCATTCATTCATTCCTTACTCCTTCCGTCGTCGTTCTCTAGTTCCCAAACACTCTTCAAGAAGAATACATGTCGGGACACCAGATCGCCGTACACACGTGGAGTCACCCCTACCTGACGACTCTGACGAACGAGCAGGTCATCGCTGAGCTAGGCTGGACTAAAAAGATCATCAAAGATGTCACTGGTGTTACACCGAATATGATGCGTCCGCCATATGGTGATATCGAGTGAGTATTGTCCCGCGTTTCCATACTCGGAACAAGATGATTCATAATTTTCACAATCTTCACACATTCTAGTGACCGAGTTCGCAACATTTCCATCGCGATGGGTGAGTGTCTAGGTCTAGGTCCTCGGGACCGACTTTTGGTTTCCATGATGATGTTGAGCTCACATTGCACGTTGAACCCAGGTCTTACTCCCGTCATGTGGACGAGAATGAATGCAACAGCAACATTCGATACTGATGGTACGCCCTTCCTATCTCAAATCCCCATCACGGATCCCGTTTCATTCGTCTAATACTAATACTGTTCGTTTCAGATTTCGACGTCCACGGCGGACTTGCCTCATCCTACGGTGTGCTGAACAACTGGGAGAACATCATCACCCATGCCAACGAGATTGACACTGGTTTCATCGTTCTTGAGCATGATTTGTTTGAAGAGACGGTTCAACTGGCCACGGGATATATTCTGCCTAGTGCGATGAATCAGTCGTTTGATATCAAGCCTGTCATTAGCTGCTTGAACAAGCCCATGTCCGATGCTTACATCGAGACGAATGATAACTCGACTAATCCTCCTGCTGCTTCAGGTACGTTCGAGTAACCTTCTAAAATACTTATCTCAGTTCTGACCTTGATATAAGGTGCTGTAACCCTTTCATCCGGTGCCCCTGGCTCAGCATCCGCTACCGGTGCTGCCTCCAACAGCAACAGCGGTGTTGGGCTCAAAGTCTCCGGCATGTCAACAGCTCTCACACTCGGTGGTCTTTTCGCACTCGTTGCCTTGTTCCTGTAACTGATATAATTGCTGTACACGAGTTTTCTTTTGAAAAACATTTCGATCTTGTATAGATATATCATTTGCTCTCTAATAAGTATCTAGTACATATTCTCTTTGCTTTTTCTTTCTTACTCACACTTACCATTACCTCCCATTTTCCACGAACTCGTTCTTGGAGGACATTTCAGTTCGACAGTTTTACTTTTACTATACCCTCCATTCCGGTATTAGTCTCAGTCCCAGTCCCGAGCAGACTTGCCCAGTGCACAGTCTGAGCATTCATTTCGTAGAGTAGCTATCACTTCCACTCTCTTGTACATGCCTTTCTTTAACCGATATCACATAGCCTAATCAACACACGTTGGACGGACTACATACATCGATTCTGCAGAACCAGGTGAAATGACTCGATGAATGTGGGCAAGCGGGCGAAGATTTTGCCGCGTTCTTCGAGGGCATCTCAGTTTCCTATCCCCTCGATTCTGGTATTAGTTCCAGTTCCTTGCAGACTTGCCTAGTGCATGCTTTGAGCCTTCCTTTCGTCTGAGAGTAGCTATAACTCCCCCTCTCTTGTCCATGCCTTTCTTTTACTGATATCGTAGCCTAATCAACACACGTTGGACGGACTACTTACGATTCTGCAGATGAAAGGAGATGAACGTTCACGCGCACAGCTTACTAGTTAGTAGTGATGAAGGACAGGTGAAGAATTAAGTACATTCTGCGGAAGTATCGTAAGAATCATACTTGTAGGGTAGGAGAACGAAAAGGGCTACACAACAGACTGTTCGGAATATATCAAGTAAATGACCAAGGCAGGGGATGGCATATAACGACCTGGGCCGCAAAACACATGAATGATGAAATACAAGTGACTTTCTAAAAGAATCTGTATGCAGGAAGAGGGGTATGGGTGTTGGTTGACAACAGTTGAAAGGAAAGAAACAAAATCTGAAGCCCAAAAATTATTCAATGAAACAGTCTACTGAAACCCCACCGAGGAAGCACGGAGGTCCAGAGTGAAATAAGAATAAAGTAAGCAAAAGAAAAAGACAAGTTCGGACTTCTAACAACATATAACCAACGCATCTATGTAGAAAAGTCTTCGTTCACTATCATCTGAATGAGAATGAGTATGTCCGGAAAAAAGAAAGAAAGGGGATGGTAAAGAAGATGTCGTCTTCGGGTCTAACGTGCTGCACGACCAAAACGTGAGATAGAAATAGTGGAAGGTCACCATTCACCAGTCGTATCATCCGCTTCGGTGATGGTCAACCACTCATGGTCAATGATCTCCCGCGCATGTACACGTTTCTTCATGTCAATGATGAGCATCGGCAGCAGAAACCTGCAAAGAGCCTCCGAGTCCGGCTCCGAATAAAAGTATTTCTCAATCATGACACGTTTAAGAGGCCATGGCTTGAGTGATTTGATGTATCGCAAGGAGCCTGTTTGAGCGATGCACGTTTGTGTTAGACTTTTTGTGCAAAATAAATAGGGACAGTGGAGGTACTCACCTGAATGATCAAACAAATCTCGACTGTACTTGCCCCCCATCTTGCATTCTAGAGGATAATCCCCAAGCAACTCAATGATTTGAGCCATGTGGTCATCATCTTTGGTAAACAGTCCTCCCTGAGCCTGGGGATCGAAGAGGTACTCGCCAGTCAGGAGCTCAAATAACTGAGTGGGTGCAGGCGTCAATCTCGGTCGATATAAGACGAGGATATAAAGAAGAACGTACCACGCAAGCGACGCTCCAAATGTCCGCTCGAGTGTCCCAGTCCTTTCTGCCTATGATGGCCTCTGGTGCCCGGTACTGTCTCGTTTGTATGTCTTCCGTGAAATGTTTTCTGGACGGAGTAGCATTCCCCAGATCAGCTATCTTGATGGAGACCGGTGGACAAAATGTGGGAGGCGGAGGAGGAGAAGGAGAGGCTGGTGAGTGATGTGGAACATTAACTGGTTGTGTAAATGATGAGGCTTCAGTAGGCAGACCGGTCTCTTGTGAAGGTGTTTGGCCTGGGGGTGGTGAAACGGCAGAGGGATTAGGCGATGGTGGAGGAGCTGGAGGCGATTGTTGCGCTTTTGTTTGAATGGACGGGACTGCCTGTGAGGTAGACTTACGGGGGGTATGTGTGGATTTGCTCTTATGATTTGTAGGTTCAGCGGCAAGAGGAGCGACAGAGGGAGAGTTGAAAGGGGTAGAGGAAGGATAATCAGGAGGAGGAAGTTCGTTCATGTGAGCAGAGATCTGTGAGCCATACAGTTGAGGAGAAGCTCGGAAACGTTCGGTATGTTGAACGTCGGCGGAAGCAGCATGATCTTTAGGTGGGGCAGTTTGGGAAAGCAAAGATGGAAGATTGGTCTGCAATTTGGGTTCGGCTTGAGACTGTATCGAGATCGTCAAATCAGGTAAGGGTTGGGTCTTGAGCGTTGGCTCGGGAGAAGGACGGACAGTGCCAGAAGGGGAAGGTCTTGCCAGTGTCGCAGTGGCAGAAGAACTCTGGGAGACGGTGGATGACGAACCGATACTACTTCCAGATAGACTGCTACTCGCGGCCGCAATCTGGAAATAGTCACCGTCCCTTTCCCCATCCGCTGTGACACTGGCAGAAACAACAACTGCAGGCGCAAGTGCGGCAGTACCTGGATCTTTCCACGATCCAGGTATTCCCGAATGTGACCGCGGATGCGTCTGCATTGTAGGTCCCGTTTGGGAATTATTACTGCTGGCAGAGGATTTGTGGGAAGATGACAGAGAAAAAGTAGATATCCGGTCTTTCCACGATGCGCCGCTCATCGCCAGTTTATCTTTCCACGACAAAGATGTAATCTCTGCGTGGTCCATTATTTGGATCGCTTTACCCTTGCCTTTCGTCCCGTTGATTGGGATGGCTATAGATTCGGTGGGTTTGAAGTCTTTCTCGCCGTCACCCGAGTTCTCCTTCTGTTCGGCAGCATGCCGCGACATCATGAACGAATTGCCTAGTACGTTTCCTAAGGAATGAGATAAGGAGGTGGGAGGTGTGCTGAAATTGCTACTAGTGCCGGCAGCAGATGTAGACGCGACCGATGAAGACGAAGAAGAAGTACCAGAGGGTGAGTTCAGACTGAGATTGATAGTAGCATTCGGGAGGGGAGGGATGGCAGTGATCTTGGTAGGATTGACGTTGGGTGTTGATTTGCTGATAGTCAGGGACTCAATTCCCAGATTAGACGAAGACAACCCACTCGGCACCTTTGGTGCACTGGTGCTCATCTTGGGTGCAACACTGCTTGAGGCAGAGCCGTTTATAGCGACATTGCGGTTGATGAAACTCCCAATTGGACTAGCAGTGGTACTGCCACCGCTCCCAAATCGGCCAAAGCTCATACTCAAACTATTACGTCCCGGACTGGATAGCGGTTGTGAGTCAAATATCTGGACTTGACGCCGACTGGTGCGTTGACTCGACGGAATGGTGACTCCGGATCTTGACTTGGTTGGTAATGGGACACCAACTCTACGAGAGGTCGGAGAAGGACATTGAGAGAGTTCGTTGAAGATATGCGCCTCAATATCAGGAATAGATATCACTGTGGGTCCGTTGAGTTATTAATGCTGAACGAAAGAGAAAGGGAGCTCACGAATATTTTCTGGCTTGATATCGGTATGAACAAGATCACATTCGTCATGAAGGTATTGCAGTCCGAGAAGAACCTGTCTAGCTATGAGTTTTACGAGGGCACGAGGAACGCCTTTCTTCTTATTACGTTCAATTAACGCCAGCAAATTTTCTCCAAGAGGTTCGAAAACGATGCAGATATGCGATGCTTCTGGGGTGACATGTAGAAAAGAATCGAGAAAAGAGACGACGTGTTGGCGTCCGGGATGAGTGGGTGAAAATGATGCCACACGAGATAGTAACTTGATTTCGTCTCTGGCTGTCTCAGCATATCGACCAGCAGATTTGACAACTTTGAGTGCAGAGTGTCGACCAAGGCTGTTACGAATGAGGGATTAAGGTAACAGATAGAGGTGGCGGGTACACGTACTCATTGTCCTTTACCAACCACACTGTTGAAAAATGACCCCAACTACCGTAACGATATTTCGCGATCAGGACAGATTAGAAAAGGCAGCAGGCTGGTCAAAGACTTACCCTAATTTCCTGATAACCCGATATCGACCATGTTTAAAAGAATCATCAAGCTTGACAGGAAGATATCCGCCAGCGTTGTAATCTGCAGGACTTTCTTCGGATTTTGCAGAGGCTTCGTCAGCAGGAAGGATCTTTGGATTGGATGGGCTAGCGGCGTATTGGTAGTTCGCGCAAGCCTGCTTTGACGCCATCTACAGGAGGACCTGTAAGAAGTCTCTATACGGACTTGGTTGAAGTGGAAAGAAGTGTGAATGAGAAAATTAGCAAATTTCCACGTGAGTTTGGATCCTGGGTCTAGGCCCTATGTTGCTTACATAACCTGGCTGACATACGGAGACTTTGAGCGCCACCGTAGCGCATCAGACAACGTTCGTTGATTACGACCACCAACTAGACCTTCCATTCACTTCAAAGCATTCTTGGGCCACTCGTAGGCTACAAACTCTATCACTGCCTTCTTTTTAGTTGGCGTTCTTGGGTTAATTCCATTCCATCATCCACGGAGTGTTCGTTGACTGGAAATTCATAGATTTCCAAGTTCTCTCCTTCCGGCCAGGCCATAGAAACCCCGTTTTCAAGCGTTTCCTTCCCGCTCTTCACGTGCTTCGAACACAAAGTCATTAAGAATTAAGGACATATGCCCCTTAGCACTACTAAGCTTTAACTGTTCTTTTGACTGATGTGCGGTTAACACAAACACCATGCAAGCTTTAAATACCCCGCCTTCCTTTTCACATCCCATCCTTGCTTCCCACCTTAATATGGCATCACTTTCTAGTGGTGCAGCCTTGCCTCAATTTATAGGTGCGGTTGAAGATCATTGGCAACTTTTCAGGTTCGTCCCACTATGCGTCCTCATTACTACTACTTCCCTTTTCACGACTTCAACAGTGACCGCTCCTCCGATTATGCTGTTGGAGCACCGATTGGTTTTGGTGCTTCCTCAATAGTCTATGCCGCCTTATACCATCCTCCTAACCGACAACCAACGCCGTGCGCCCTCAAAGTCTTAGATTTGGACACTTTGCCTTTGCATTCTTGGTCCCTTCTCCAACGCGAAACAACTCTCATGTCTCTTTCTAAACACCCCAACGTCCTTCGTGTCCGTGGCTCCTGGATGGACGGACACAAACTCTTCATCGCTCTCCGTCTGATGAACAAAGGCAGCGCAGCAGATGTAATGCGTTATGGCTGGCCAGGAGGATTAGAAGAGGATGTCATCAAATGTATTCTCGAACAAGCATTACAAGGCCTCAAGTAAGTTTCAGCCCTTGATCTCCGATCCTGCCTAAAGGCTATACGGAAAACCTCTGATTTACCTCCGAATGCAACCAGTTATCTCCACATCAATGGATTCATTCACAGAGACGTGAAAGCCGCGAACTTACTCATAGACGATGATGGTACAGTACTGTTAGGCGATTTAGGGGTCGCCGCGGACCTTGCGGAGGGTTCATCTCACACTCTATCCTCGCTATCTCAAAACGATGACAAGAGTGCCGTGGATCAGAAGTCTCTTCCTTCACATGCGCTACCTTTACCCTCCAATCGTGTCCTTATCGATGCAACGCCTTCTTCCAAAACACCAAGGATTGGCAAGAGAAAATCATTCGTCGGAACGGTGAGTGCTACGAAATTTGTATATTTGCACGTTTTTCTCATGCTTTCATCATCGACGCATCCTTTTTCCTATCTGTTCCATCCTATCCCATTCTACCACCCACGATGTTCTATCTTAAACATTGGCAATATAAAAATAGCCATGTTGGATGGCGCCTGAGCTCATACAAGGCAAACAATACGATTCTTCTGCTGACATCTGGAGTTTTGGAATTACAGCACTCGAGCTTACTCAAGGCCGGCCTCCAAGATCGCGAGAACCTCCGCAGAAAGTATTATTGAGAACGTAAGTTCTGGGCTTTCTAGCCCTTCTATCTACTCACACCAATGAATACTGGTAGAATTCAGGATGAACCTCCAACTCTTGATAGGGAAGGGGGACTTACAAATATTCCAAAGCGTTCCAAGAGATGGTGGCGAGTTGTCTCGTCAAAGACCCATCCAAAAGACCTACAGCGCAAGAATTACTTCAAACACCGTTTTTCAAGAATACTAAGAAAAAGTCATACCTTATCAACGCCATACTTAGTACGACCGTTTCTTACACATCCCTTCATTCATTTAACATTCATTAACTTCTGACAGAAGATTTACCTCCACTGGCAAAGCGACAGGAGCGTCGAATTGTACCTAATAATCAGATCTACCGAACGGTGGATTCTTGGGATTTCACTATCCACTCGGTTCCGGTTTCTCCTACTTCACCTAATTCGAAGCGCAGGAGCATCGATCGAAGCATGGCGTTCGAACTAGAAGGGGACCACGAATCAAGGCGTCATTCACATTTTCCCCGCGGTAGCAAACGCATTTCTGGAACACCTCCCAGTTCCAGTCACTCGACGTACATTCGGGCACCGGAACCCGTCAAGGAGGTGGACCCAGGCGCGATCGAGCCTGAAGATATCTTCGTATTGAGGCTGTCGGATGAGGTGCAAAAGACCGACAAACCGGCACATTCGAATTCAAGTCCTGTGGTGGAGAAGACAGTAATGCCGCACGGCAGTGAGCTTGGTCGCGGGATCGTTTCATCAGCGACGATGCCTATACCGATATCCAAGGCCTTTGGCGCTTCATTATCACCGCCCCAGGATGATTCTGATTTGTCCACGTCCCCGTCTTCCGTGATGACCACCAGCGCCTCGTCCGAAGGATCTTCGATGAGGGAACGAACATCTTCTCTTCCCCGAACCGGCCTTTGGAATAAAATCAAAGGCAAGACAGGCTCATTACACGTGAAGAAAGCCACATCTCTCCGAAAGCTCACAGGTCGTGAGGGTAAGTCCGTTCTGCCCAGGGTAAAACATTTACAAGTCATTCCTGACAATGAGCTTTCCCCTTCTTCCAGGCTCATCGCCGAAAAGATGACACATCTCTATTTCAAGTCTTGATTTTTGTTTGTTCTGTTTTTTTTTCAACTTGTTGATGGAACGATTGATGTACCGCCTGCTCGTCCTATGTTTTGTTCATCATTGTAATTTCTAGAACCGGCTGGTTAGAGGAACTTCCTATCCGTGAAACATACTAGTTGCTATTCAATATTCTATTCGCATTCAACATCTGTTTTTCGACATGTAATCTGTATCCTTCTTCTATATCATCCTACCTCGTCGAATCATGTATAATTTATGTACGACTCATACATATATCCTGGCTGGTATCGTCGTGGCTATAATTCAGCCTCCTGCATTACAATTTTATGACTCGGACAGTTGAGCGTCGCAATATCTACATTTTGCATCTGGTCCAACTCAATGTAGAGACAAAGTGAACTCAATGCCAATCCCCGAGTCGAGCGCCCCCCATCTGGAGCCTTGTGCGTCTAGCTGCACCCCCTGCACCGTATCTATCTTCCCTACTTGCTGTCAAGAGATTATGTTTATCGACCAACTAGAAAAGGTCAGTGTCAGTTGAAAAACTCAACGGGATTCTAGGCCTACACATACATCGTTCAGGATATTGGTAGATTTTGTTAACGACGCAAGGAGAGCCGTCAGCTGGACATCTTCCGTTTCCTAATAGGCAACCGGAACGGTTAAATGTCGATCATGGTTGTAGACCAAGAACCTGAGAGATATTTACCGTATTGAATTCTTCCCGGAATGTTTTATTTTCACTGGCAGGCAGGGAGGCAAGCAAGGCAGAGATTGAGCGAAGAACGCCGTGGTCAGCAGGAGCCTCAGCTATTCAAAATATAGAGATATATGAGTACCTGGATTTCTAGGGTGGAGATCAACGTCCTTACCTGCAACGACACTAGTCACATAATGGATTAATACTGATATTCTGTCGTGTAGCATTTTGACGGCAGCGCGTTGGGTCTGAAGATGGGACTCCACTAACGTGCTAGATCAGTCTAGAATAATAAAAGGAGTGGACACAAACGCCACGAACAGCTTGTTCCAGTCCCTCCACCCTTGGCAGTCCAATCAACAGCTATCCGTTCTGCTTCACCAGTCTCAACATTGTAAGGTGCCTCCACAAAGACGGATCGAGATGTGCGATCTTTGATTTCGATGGTCTGCTCGTAAGCTTTGAACGGTAAGTTCTGGCTAACTCCATCGCTGCTTCCAACAAGGTTTGAGGATGGCTGAAGAATGAGTAGAAGTGGCGTAGAACAGTAACCGGTGAACTAGATGGTGCAGTTAGAACGTAGAGTTGAGATAACGAGTCTATTCAATAGATACTTGTGAATGGAGCGCGATATGGCGTGATGTGGGGATTGGCGCTACAGTATACCACCCAATGAATTCCAAGGATGGAAAGACTTGTTTATCTGCGATGCAGGTCAGAATGGGCCCCAATACGTTGAGAATGCACACACACACTGATCCCGTCTATTCACTAGGAAATCATGGTCGATCGCCTCTTCGTCACCTGCCAAAGCCAATTCAAAGGTGTTCACAATCTCGACTTCTCGTCCGTTCTGGGTACCCAAAAGCGCGCCAAGAGCTGAAATAACGTGAGGTCCTGTTCACTGCAGCATGCGGGAAACCTACTAAATGGCAACGTTGTCTGCTTCTGAAGTTTCATCCTAATGAAATGTTCTGATATATTGAGGATAGGAAGTGGATGTCTGTCGGGATTGTGAGCCGTTGCCACCGCTAGAGTAGCAGTGTTTATCTCACAGTGCGATAGAGAGACCGGAGGTTGTCGTTGGCGGTAGGACAACCGAGAGTTCTTCGTTATCCGTTTCCATTGCGCTCATCGTGATGGACGTTTGCGATTAAGAGAGGTAACGTTCACATGACTCTCTGATAGTGACACATATGTACAGTATCACGATACGCGAACTCATACGCGACCCACGACAACCCTCGATGTCATTCCATACAAGAAATGATCGATGATAGTCCTGAGCTGGAATCAGTCGTCGAATCAGTCCTACAAAGTCATGAAGTTTCTCTAGTAAGGATACATCATGATCAAACGTTCAAGGACATCTCGAAACAGGTTACAGAATCATCGTGTGGATATTGTATGACCCAGTAGTGGCACAGAGCAGCCGTTGAAAGGATCAAGCTAAGCCGTGAATATCATGTATAACGACCACATTTTTTGCACGAGGTAACCTCAGTGGATGACGTCTGGACGTGTACTTCTCTCTCTGTGGATTCGCACTGACCATTCGTAAGGTTCAGTTGCCACCAATAGGATGATGAATTCCTGTTCCCTGCATCGTGAATATGGCAGGTAGACATGTGTAAAACCAACCCTCGGAACAAGACCTGTTAGTGGATCTTCAAGTTTGTTTCAAGCATGCCGAAACACCAGTACTCCGGTTGGGCAATCGATCAGTGGCAAGAGCTTTGTTGCATTGGAGTATTTGGAGAGAAGTTCCTATTAGTAGGATCCTGTATATCTACGTACCGCCGACCGTTACATCGTCCCAGTGAAATATCAGTTACCTAGGCTGTTGAATCTTGATTGTAATCCACAAGTATCGCGCATGCCAACGATTGGATCGTGTTCTTCCTGTAGTGACTTGTTGTGACATATTCATAGCAAGAATCGGCCAGAATTCTACTTGTTCTCTACTCCTTGACTCCTGATGATCGTCCGTTTGAAGGGCCTGCAAGTGATTCAGAGATTTCAAGAACATTGATATGGTATACAACTTGACAAGGCAGATCGATAGAAATCAAGTCGACGGAGAGCACATAGTTGTGCTTCAGACGTCATGGAAGTTAGCAGAGATGCAGGCTGATGCAAGCTAGAAAAATGAGATGAAAGACGAAGAAAAAGAGAACGAATGTCAGTGCTAAATTTCCGCTGAACACCAATCCGCCTGCCCTAAAGCTGCACTGCCACTAATTGCCACCCTGAGTTTTTCGTGATCGTCGAGAACAATTGCTCTCATACCTCCATCTAACAGAAGAGCTGCCATCCGTATCCTTCAAGATGTTCGAGAACGACAACGTATATTCAGTCTCTGTTCTCGAAACTGCGCCAGCTACAACCCCAGACACACCTGCAGCAACCGAGAAACTCTTGCTAGATTTCCTCCAACAATATCGCGTCGGTGGAGAGTTTATATACAGGTGCGAAAACGTCTCTCAACGCGCAGTTATCACGCTAATGCAGCTAGATAGAGACAAATTACGCGCAAATCTGCTCTTGAAGCAACATCTACTTGAAGTGGATCTCCGGCACCTTAGCCTTTACAACGACGAGCTAGCACACGCGATACAAGATAGACCGGCTGATGTTTTGCCTCTGGTACGCCCACCATCGGTTCAAAGAAGAACTCCTACTCATTTGATATCAGTTTGAGAGTGCTGCAGCGCGACTTGCGCGTTCAATTCTCTTTCCCAGATCCGGTACCTCTGAAGAACTCACAGAAGCAGCCAAAGAAGCCATCCCAAAAATCCAAATCACGCTTAAATCCAGTCTCAATCTCCTTCAATTCCGCGACCTGACTGCTGACACTATGAACAAACTAGTCCGCATACCAGGAATCGTCATTGCTGCATCTATACTGTCGTCACGCGCAACGAAACTTCACCTCGAATGTCGGAATTGTCACCATATCAAAGTTACATTTCCCCAAGGAGGTTTAGGTGGCATGGGTAGTGGCTCTGATAGAGGGCTTCCTCGTGTCTGTGAAGGACCGGCGCCTCCGAATGGTGACAAGAAGGATTGCCCACTTGACCCATACCAGATTATTCATACACGATCGACCTTCGCTGACCAACAAACGTTGAAGTTACAAGAAGCTCCCGACATGGTCCCGGTTGGAGAACTGCCACGGCATATGCTTCTATCGGCAGACAGACATTTGACTGGAAAGGTGGTACCAGGGTCTCGAGTTATCGCTACGGGGATTTACTCGACGTTCCAGTCGAAAAACGTACGTGAATCCGGATTTTTTCAAGGACCAGTATATTGACACGTCGTATTAGAAAATGGACAGTGCTGCAACACACAAAGCCTATTTACGCGTAGTTCATTTGGAACTGTCTTCACCTGGTAGCGGAGGCTCTGCTGGTTCAAATCCATTCAACTTACAGTTTAGTCCCGAAGAGGAGGAAGAGTTCGGTGAAATGGCGCGTAGCCCTGGATTTTATGAGCGTTTTGCAAAAAGCGTTGGTCCGAGTATCTATGGCAGTCTTGGTGGGTGTTGTCCTGCATTGGGGACCTAAGAAGTTATGTTCACATTGCATATCAGATATTAAGAAAGCCATCGCATGTCTGCTCTTCGGAGGTTCGAAGAAAGTGCTTCCGGACGGGATGAGACTACGAGGAGACATCAACGTCCTATTGCTCGGTGATCCCGGGACAGCCAAAAGTCAACTGCTCAAATTTGTGGAGAAGGTTGCACCGATTGCTGTCTACACTTCCGGTAAAGGTTCTAGTGCAGCTGGTCTGACAGCCTCTGTTCAACGAGATAGTGCATCGGTAGGTGTTTCGGTGATGATCAATATTTTCTAATACTCAAACTTACCTAGCGTGAATTCTATCTTGAAGGAGGTGCCATGGTGTTGGCCGATACTGGTGTTGTATGCATTGACGAATTCGACAAGATGAGAGACGAAGATCGAGTGGCAATTCATGAGGCTATGGAGCAGCAGACTATATCCATTGCCAAGGCTGGCATTACCACTGTGCTAAACTCACGAACCAGTGTCTTAGCTGCTGCTAACCCAGTATTTGGACGATATGATGAAGGTCGAAGTCCTGGCGAGGTTCGTGTTCTAGTCCCTAGGTCGTTCATTGTCCTGACTCCCGCTTCCTTCAGAATATTGATTTCCAAACAACCATCTTGTCGCGTTTTGACATGATCTTCATTGTCCGTGACGAACATGACGAGACTCGTGATAGGGTGCGCGCCTTTCTTCTTCGTTGTTGACGCGAGTCTCTTCCACTGACGCGTCACTCAGACAATTGCAAACCACGTTATGAATATCCACATGAATCGACCCACCAGTGACTCGATAGAGGGAGCGTCGGATGAGATTCCGCTTGAAAAAATGAAGCGCTACATCGCTTACTGCAAGAGGTATGTGGTTTCTGTATGATTGTACAAGCATGAGCTCATCGCAGACAGTAAATGTGCTCCTCGATTATCTCCTGATGCACAGGAGATGCTTAGCAGTCATTTTGTGAGTCTGCGTAAGCAAGTTCAGCAAGTCGAGCAAGACAACGACGAACGAAGCTCTATTCCCATCACTGTCCGGTAAGTACCGCCTGAAACGACTCGCTCATTGGGTCTAATAATGAAACCTTAGTCAACTCGAAGCCATCATCCGGATTTCCGAGTCTCTAGCAAAAATGACACTCTCACCTGTGGTCCAGAACCATCATGTGGAAGAAGCCATTCGACTGTTCAAATTCTCTACCATGGATGCTGTGTCTGCCGGTTCAGCGGACGGTATGTCTCGGGGAGAGTTGAATGAGGAGATGACGCGGATTGAGAAGGAGATGAGGAGACGGTTACCTGTTGGGTGGAGTACCAGTTATCAAAGTCTTGTGAAGGAGTTTGTGACACAGCAGGGATGCTCGAGTCATGCGTTGGAACGAACGCTGTACATTATGGAAAAGAGGGAGGTTATTCGATTCTCGAATCAGAAGAAGGTTGTTCATCGGTACGTTCTTTACTTGTGGAGGCTTAGCACTGTCTAATCCCGTCGTGATACTAGGGTTGGTGTGTAGATATTGTGTTGATCTCCTTGACCAATGTTTGTTGTAGTGATAGTGTACATTGACAAGCGCATTGCCTTTGTGGCCTTGAATGGGATAGGGCCAATTTGAGTTATATTTCAAGCCCGCCTAGCTCAATCGGATAGAGCGTCAGACTTTTAAGGCGGGTTGTGTCTTGATCTGAAGGCTGCGAGTTCGACCCTCGCGGTGGGCTATATGCTGTTGTAGACAATGTTTTTTTTCGACGCGCGTAACGGCGGATCAATTATATTTAGAACATGCCGATAGTGCGGCAGAACGCGGCCTAGATGTTACCGGCGGCCGTCGAAGCAAAACAAATATAAAACCTATTATTTTTGATCATTGATCAGATCAAATTATCGTGGGAACGTTGCTGCGGAGTGGGTTTTACAGCTTTTGGAGGTTCCTCTAATAGCCTTGAACTCTCCAAGTAGGACAACTTACACCAATTCACACCAATCGACTCGTCTGTCAACAACATCAACAACATCAACATGTCTACAGACCATGCTGCTTATACTGCTGCTCCAAGTCAATATGACTTATATAAACGCCAACAGCAGCAGCATTACCACCAGGCTTTTGACTTCTCCTACCACGCTTCTGCGGACCCGCTAGCTCCCTTGCCTGATGAATTCGAGTCCGATCTTGATGCACTTGCTGGTCTGGAGGACATCAACCTCGACCTCTTAACGGTAGAAAATAATGCTTTCCAGTTCCTACGCTCTGATACCCCTACCTGTGGACCTCCTTCGACATTGACTGTCTCATCCGAGTCCGCTTACGATTCGCTTTCTACGCACTCGGAATCCCTATACAGCTTCTCGCCTCATACGACTTCTCATTATTCCGTCCCTCTCGATTTCGAAATGGACTTTCAACGCATCGTTGTAGATCCATTTGCGAGCGCACAAGCTCAAGTCCAGGTTTTGAATGGAATGGACAGCGTAGATCCTACCGCTGCATTTACCAACAATCTGCCGCCTACGCCTCCTCGCAGTCCTGCCAACCGTGGTCAGGTTTCCACAAAATCTTACATGCCTCGTAGCAGCTTCTCTGACTACGGTCCTACTCGAAGTTCCATGAATGATTATTACACTAGTCAGCTGGCAAACTACGGCGTCGCTGTTTCTCCAGGACATGTCAATACCCAGTTGCCAGTTGTCCCTTCTATTCCTTTGCCCCCTTCAGACGAGGAGTACAAAGGCGATCCTCGCAAAAAACACAAGTGCAACGTATGTCCTCGTGGTAAGTTCCTTTGTTCTTTCTCTCATTCAGATCATCATTGACGAATTTTTCTGTAGCCTTTGCGCGCGCATACAATCTGAAAACACACATGGCTACGCACGACCCCAACAGGCTGAAACCCCATGTCTGTCCTCATCGGGCCTGTGGGCGTTCTTTCAGCCGTAAGCATGATCTCGGTCGTCATTTAATCAGCATACATCGAGATGAATCTGTCTGTTCCTCAACGCACTCCGCCTCTTCGAAGAAATCGATTGGAGTCGACAAAGGAGGACGCACCTGGTGCGACAATTGCGGAAAGAGTTCTATCGGTGGACGAAACGCTTGCGACTGTGCCGACAAAGTCAAGTGAAATCACTCCCCGAAATGCCTCCCAGCATTTCTTTCCTTTGGGTACGTCAGTCATACCAAAAACTCCTTTTGTTTCAGTGTTTCTCATGTGTAGCACAGCTCCACAGCCGAAGGTCCCCACTCTCGTTTGGCAAGCCCGTCCTGTAACATATTATCTGGCTCTTTCATGCACAATCTGCTCCGTCGTTAACGTATGTATACCTCACGGGACTTGGCACGCCGAGCGTCATCCGTTGTATCGTGTTTCGTACCGCCTTGGAGTTGATTCGTAGACCCATGATGTTTCTGTGTCTCCCTGTCTGCTTTCCTGGGCCCAGCGACGATCGCGATCTCGCGCTGAAAAATCACCTTTCGTTAACGAAACGTGATCTACACACTCCTTTGTCGTTTTTTGTTGCTCTATATATTCATCTCTGTATCTGTCTGGTCCAATCTGTCGTTTTATAGTATGCTTCTTGTTATTTGACTTCCTCCGAGTTCTTTGCAACAGCCTGCTCTTTCCCTCCCTCAGCACTCGTCTCGGTTAATGTTATGTCTATCTTGTCATTGTGTCGATAGTTTCTTTACTTAGTCTAGAGTTCTTGTATCAATTCCCATCGATCGTTATTTGAACTAGTTGCGTCGCGGTATACACGAGGTTCAACGAGCCTTGGGCTGCCTTGGGTTTAGAGGCTTTGTGGTATAGTGTCAAGTTACGACATCCGTTCATGGTGAATTCCCCCAATGAGAAACGACTGGTGTGTCGAACTCCAAAGCCTCATTGGCTATTCTCAGCCAATGAGCTCCTTCCCTTCGAATCCATATGGTCCCGAAGTTCAGGCTTTGAACACAAATCCCTTAGTACTCATAGAAGCAATTTTCCTTTCGATGTTTACATGATAGCGATAGCACGCATCGCTGAACCATATATTCGTATCAACTGACAATTTCGTTTCTTGCATTGGTTGAGAACCTCATTCATACAAAGGTCTAATACACTGGAGCGTGTACGGAGTTGAGGTGATTCCGGAAATATCTCAAAGGAATTCTGGTGGAATTTTAATGTGAACATGCTGCCATTGTGCAATGTTTTCCGGTCTGGCTAGTAACTTAGGGAAGGTTCGACTCCTCCCACAATGATCTACTCGGTACATGTTTTAGACTGCCTTCAAACGGTATACAGGCAGCAGCGGCGGCTCCCTTACAAAATGGCCCCTAAGTGGTAAGCGTTGGCACCTGCGACTGCGACAGAGCTACTTCAAGTATGTAGTACATCGTCTTACTCTGAAAAAATAAATATATTTCGTACAATTGCGAGTGCCGACAAACCAATAGAAGCTAATAGTCGAGAGATAAATACACATACTAGTACAAGAGAAATGTCCCAATCATGTATCGCCTAGTCCTAGCGCGACCATGGTATATACGTTTGTGATCAGGATTACGGTCCAGACCAAGTACGCACATATAGACGTGAGTCGACTATTGCTATAGTCGATGTATTCTATATTCTCGTCAAAAGCACTAGCATTGGATTTTTCCTCCATTTCGATTTCACATTTCTGCTGAGACGTTCCACTCTGATCGCGAGATAGCTCTACGATGTCGTTTTCTTGAATGCCAGTATGGAGTGAAGTTACGGACGGGGCTACAGCGATTTCACTTGTGTGAATGGACGTGGTTTCAGGAATATTCGTCTCGGCGGATAACGGAGGTGATGGAGGCTTGCGTACTCTCATCACCACCTCGGAAGACGTTAGGTAGATGAGAGGGAATGCGACGAAAGGGAGGACCACAGATAGAACGACCTGTGAGACGACAAGCAGATTATCTATGCCGTTGCGTCCTACGGCGAGAGCGACGACCATAGATGGGATAAGGCTAATTGAACGGGTCAAGAGTCGTCGTAAAAATGGCTAAAAAGTGCTGTGTGAATTTTACGACCTGAGTAGAGAGCAATGAGAATATCATACCGAGACTCTCCATTCGATGAATCCCTCACCAACAACTTGACCCGCAAGTGTTGCAGTAATACTGGAAGACTGTCCTGCAGCTATGAGTGCTAGTGCGAACAAAAACGCCGAACCTAAGATAGAGAGGAAGTGAATCTGAATAACGAAATGCTGCGCCCATGCAAAAGGAAATTTTACCTGATCCGATACGGGCATGAATCAGCGCATGCGCGTCGAACAAACCAATTGGCACTCCCTGCATGCCTTCTGATTGTAATTGGTTGAAGAAGACAGTAGCGGAAAGAATGAGAATTCTAAATCCGAATGTCAGGAAAGCAGATCATTGAAAATTTCTTTTTCGCTCACGCGGAATTAATGGGAACAGCAAGGACGAGGATACTAGAACACACGTCGATGACAATATGGACGATATGTTGCTGGATGAATGAAAGAGGATTATTTTCTCGAACCCCGTATTTGGTTCTGTAGTCTTTGGCTGCTGCTGCACGATCGGCGGGAGTAATACGAAAGAGGTTGAGGGCATAGGTTTTCATACTTGATAGCCTCTTATGATCTCGAGATCCAGGGAGAGCCATGGATGCTGCTGTATGGAAGGCCTCCCGATCTTGTGTGGCAAGGAAGGACCCTAGGAAAAGTGCATGAGGCATGATAGTGGCTCCGAGGATCCCGACCGCTATAACGATGTCAATTTTTCCCACTTTGATCAGCTTCTCTTGATAACCTTACCGGCATAAAGAGCATTCGGATGACTTTGAAACAAGTTCTTGTCTGGAATGAACCCCATAAAAACACCGGGCCAGTGTGGATGGACTCGGACAAGTAGGACTATGAAACAGGCGAGGACGGCGAAAACCTAGCGGAATAGCATTTGATGGTGAGTGCTTGGGCCGACAAGCGACTCACCAGCGTCATGATAATCAGTTCGAATACTCTGACTGGTTTTCCTTGTCCCCTGGACGGATCGGAAAACAGCAGGAAGACAAAAACGTCCAGTGCCGTTAGAACTACGCCTATCCACAGTGGAAGAGTGGGGAAGATCAAACAAATACCAATAGCGGATCCTAGAACCTCCGCTAGGTCTGTAGAGATGATGGCAATTTCCGCACATATATAAAGAGGGTACATGATCATACGTCGCACGAATCGAGGGTGCGTGGGATGGTCATGAAGGAGTAGTCGACAATGAGAGGCCAAGTCTTTTTTTTTAATGAACATCGGGATGTAAGTAGATTGACATTGAGTAAAGGCCGCACCTATTCCTGTGACACACCCCAATTTACATGCCAAAGTCTAAGATGAATGCAGTTAGAGTAATTAGAATATGTTGTTACCGTAACTTACCTGCAATAACATCGCGCCCAGCCCAGAAAGCAGGAGCACGAAAAGCATCGGCCTGTAGCCGAAGTTAGCCCCTGCCTGGAGATCGACACTGACGGAAGTGAATCCTTGTAGTCGGTGCAGCGCGACAAGAGAAGGAAGAATTACCTCCAGTTTCCTCTGTCAGTTCGGAAAATCCTGTTAAGTAATCATATGCTTCAAAGAGGCATTTGAGCGCGTACGGATCGAAGTAAGCCACTCCGCATACTATGCCCAGACCGACATGGGTCTTGAGATGATGTGCCACAGATCTAAGGGCAACAAGTAGGGCACCCTTAGGCTTGGATGAAGTAGTCATTAGAAAAAAAGGGAAATTTGAGGAGTGATGGAAAGAAAAGGGTGGCCATGTTGATTGTCAGACGGGAACCGGGGGAGTGGAAAGAAACAGTAATCTGGTATACACACATTTTTCTCGAACCAAGTGTACGGTTACTTAGAGAGGTTGAATCGCGGACCGCGGTGAGAAGCAAACACCAATTTCAGCCACGTGGGATGTTATTATTTCTTGGGCCTTGACTCTCACTGGACTCTCAAAAACTTTACAATGGACGTTACAGACCTTCACCCCCAGACGATTATAGCCATAGATTCTTCATTTGGCATGAATGGATTCAGGTGAACTCATCGAAATCATATCAATCTCCCCCTCTCATTCCTTCTAGGCAAATGGGCCGCTTACCAGTGAAAATGTTTTTGAATACTTCACAACTTCTATGTTCTATGATAAGCAAAGCAACAATCAAGTCTTACGCATGCAAACCATCCATACCGGGACCTCTGTCGTGAACGAGGCTGAAGAACTCAAGTAAGTCTGTGAAATATCCAGTCAATGAATCGCGGGTACAAACTGATACCGTTCAGACGATTCACCGGTGTTGAATTCGCAGTCGTACACGCCCAGCCTCCATCTTTCTTTATCATACACAAGCGTGAAAGGCTATCTCCAGAAGAAGGTCGGTAATGAATCCGTTGCACTCACAGTATCCTCACTTGCGAATTTCGTCTAGAAAGTCAAGCCTCTAGCAGTGTTCTTCATCATAAATAACCGAATATACCAATCGCCGGATCTATATACGGTTCTATCTAATCGTTTGGTATGTACTTCGCTATTCTGTCTATTATTTCCGCTCAGTGCGAGTAGCTCACTTCCCTGTACTCCATCCAATCTACCCTTGGATCTCTGCGAGCTCACCGACCTGATTATACCCCTCGAACGGGATTCGTCTGGCCTATTGTGGACCCGTCGTTAGCCGAGGACTCTGGCAAAAAGCAGGAAGGCACAGTCACAAATGAAGTCAATGGTCTATCAGAGGCTCCAACAAAGCAAAATGCTACCGGAAGTTCGGGCATTTCCAAAAGACACCAAAACAACTCTCTTCTCATGAATGCGATGCATGCTACTGCAGCACACTCCTCTGCTTCTCTGGCTTCCAGAACATTGGCGCCTATGACCGAAAGTGTAACTTCAGAAACAGTTGCCATGTCTTCTGCCAATCGGATGTCTGCTACGCCTGCGCCAGTTATATCCCGAGTTCCGTCTCCGAAACCAGTCAATCAGGAACCGCCACCAAAATCCGCTCCCGGTGGCGGTAAAAAGAAGAGAAAACGTATGTTCCTTTGTTATTGACAGACGTGTTGCTGATGAAGGATCACATCCAGGCACTATGGCCATGGCCTCTGAGAATACTACATGAAACTGGAAGCTCAACTACGTACTGCTCCATTGTCCAATTAAAGCAATCTCAAGTTGCGAATCGCAGTGGAGTGGTAGAAAATTCCTTGACGATTGGCACATGAAACGACTAGTACAATCTGGGTACAATGTTCTCTATGTATTATTAGTTTTGAAATGTATACTGTTGCGAAAACCTCATCTTGCACCAACGCCAGTTAATTTACCTGTGAGCCACCCAAAAGGTGATTGCATATTTGCTCCTCGTGGAGCCAAGCCGCTACTCAAAGCTAGCGGATTCGATGAGGCATACGAATCTCTTCTCAGCTTGGCAGCCAATTGTACTGTGAGAGTGTATATTGGACCATTGCGACCATGCGGAGAATACTGTAGATAGAAAGGCAAACGTACCGGAATCATCGATTTCGTCCACGTTTGTCTCGAGAACTAAGCCGCCTTGAATGATTTCCGCAAGAATATGATGTACCTGTAGACATGGTGTGAAAATTTGTATCCAATCAGCTCCAATCAGGCTCTTCATCCGTACCTCGTCGAAATGGAAAACAAGATCCAGCTCGCAGACATTCTCAAATGCCCGGTCAAGCGATTGCACAAAGACCTGGAAGTACACGTATCAGGCGTGTTTTGCCCTTGGGATAGAACAGCTGTTCACATACTTGGATCAAGTCCAATATCCCCAGCTCGCTCTCCGCACCGTCAATCACGAACACGAAATATAATGTAGCATAATTTCGATAGACAACACGCCATCGTTCTCCTTCCTCTTGCTGGGCAAGGAATGGCTCCAGCTCTGGGGCGTCCAGGAAGTTGCACAGAGTAGCAGGTCGAGGATAGACCAGGGAAAAGATCTTCTGAACCAGGGTTTGCACCGATAGGTGGACAGGAGTGTAGAACTTGGTTAAACGAGGCACGCCCGATGTGTTGACTATAGTGAAGGCTTCATTTCAGCTCAGTGTAGCTTCGTGTTCGTTTGAGGGACTGACATATGAGGACCGCATGAATCATGATAATAGTTTGGATTCGAACGGATGAGGTTATTGAGAGCAGATTGAGAGAGAGAAATTAGAATCAGATGTACACGGGCGCTAATCAAGCGCCAAACTGGCGCGAACGTTCACAGAGCTATAGACTATGTACATCTGTGCAGTAAGTGTTATATATCCTTGGGCATCTGCCAGCCAGGCTGTAGTCGTCCAGCAAGATTACTAACTGGCCCCGATGCCCCGGCTTGACTCTTCAGACTCTCCAAAAAGTTCTTGATGAGATTGTAGTCTATATCTGCAGTCCCGAGTCCGTCCTCGTCCACGTCGTCTCCTGACTCTAATGCAGCCTTCAGCTCAGCTTCCATGGCGGCTTCAATATCGACGTCTTCATCGTCACTGCTATCTTGTGCGAACGACACGGCTTTACCTTTACCTTTGTCTTTGGCCTTTCCTTTTTCTCCAGCTTGGGCGTGTGAAGTTGTTTTGGAAGCAGATTTGGATGATAGAGAAGACCGTGAGCGATGTAATTCGTCTTCCATAGCCTTCATGACAGCTTCAAAAGAATCAAGGTTAGGATTGGGCCCCGAAGCAGGAGTACCGTCCGATTTTTGATGAGATGGGGACTGCTCAGTCGTAGGCAGCTTGATTGAAGGAGAGACGATGTTCGGAACGAACGCTAAAATGTACGTGTCAATTCCGGGTTAATAAGGAAAGCTTTCACAATGTACCTCCGCGGGTTCTCCTTTCTTCCAAGATATCCTTCCATTGACTATCTGATATTCCCAGAGCTTGTCGTGAAAATTCCAAAAACTCATCCTCTTCCTCGCCCATGTCAACTTCAATGTCACCGACAACTTGTGGTTTATCTTCTTCAGATTCCGAGTCTTCTACCGCATTCTCCTCGTCTGTCTCATCATCCGAATCCACACCGTCGTACGTATCCCTTGGGAGAATAGGTTGTCTGATAGGTTTCTGGGTACCCGGAACCTGTGCTTTTTCCGAATCGGGTTTGCCTGTGTCACTTTCCACGGCTGATGGACCGACTCTTTGGGAATTACTGTGGTACGAGGCCGGCATTTTCCCATACTCAGATGGGTCGAGCTTGGGAACGAGATTATCCATGGCTATTTGCCGTGCGTTGGGGTCGTCTTCGATAGGTTCGTCATCCGAATCCTCGTCGTTTATTTCCTCGTCTGAGAATTCCTCGCTTGCATTGGTTCGTTAATGGATACCAGTAACAAGGAAACTCGGATAGTTGACTTACTCGGCGAATCTCGCACCCTCTACATCACCCTCTCCTTGAATGAACTCCTCAACTTTGGAAGCCAGGTTACGTAGTTGGGATGTTCGCGGCGACGTCGAGCCCTCGGTTGCTTTTGGGTCGACATCCATGGGGTGGGATAGGTTGGAGTTATCGCTAGTTCCGTGAGGCTGCTGCAACATATCTTCAAAATTCTCAGCGTCAATATTTAACCAGTCATCGCTGTCTTCTTCCTGAATGACAGGTTGAAAGTCATCGGAGACTTGAGAGATGGCTGAGTTGACCAACATCGTGAAGGATGGGCGAGCGGAAGATCTAAAGCAGTCATGAGCAACGAACACCAAGATGCATATCCACATACTAACTCGTCTTTTCGGACGTTCACAAACATATCTGCTGCTTTGGTTTCTAGTTGTGTCCAGAGCTGTGAGCCTTGCATCTCTCCTTTGAAATAGCCAGTCGACAAAAGATTCTCGATGTACTTGTTGTATTCGGAATTTCGACGCAATGCATCTTTCTTTGCTTCTGTCTGATTGGATAGGTAAGAAAGCGATCTTGATAATCTCAAAAAAAATCGTACAGATGCTCGAAGGCCTTCAGCAGATGTGTTGATCTCACTGCGCCCTTTGGTTTCTTGATATAGTATTTCAAACCCTACAGCCTGGAATCAAACATTAACGAAGTGCTGAAAAAGAGAAGATGCGAGATACCGACAATCTTCATACCAATATCTCGCCATCTCCATTCCCTTGTCCCTTCCCTTTCTTCCCATCGACCGAAAATCTTTGGGGATAAAACTTTTGTCCGACGAGTTGGGCATAAGCCGTCCTAGTGAGCTTGACAGTTGCAAGTACGAATGTATGGGGAGGAAAACGCGACATACGATGTGCAGCCTACATAGGCCCCGTTAGAACTAGTAATGAATAAAAGATGGCTTCAATTACGCGTATTTGCACTCCATCGCGGGTATAGAATGCTTCAACGGCCCTTTGGACGAGAGATGGATTGACGGACAGGGCTTTAGCTATATCCAAGGGTATATACGCCTTGGTAGAGTGTATATGCTGCCTTGCAGCTTGAGGATACCTAATTATAAAACTTAGTTTTAAAAAAAAATATCGTTGAATCTTGGCCCACCCAGAAATTCGATTCCATACAACTTGTTCCATTGCAGGATCAGCAATGGTATCCACAGTTGGATCTCTGATCAGCTTCAACGCGTCCTCAACCGCAAGATAATCTTCTGATTCTTCGTGAAAACTCCCATCATCCTCGTCGTCGCTTCCGCGCGGAAAGTTCTGGTTTCTACGTGGTTTTCTGGATGGCGGGGAGATGTATGAGATATCAATGAGATGAAGGCGTGTGTCATGAATCCAGACCTATGGAAAGACAGTGAACTTTTGAATTACTAGCCATTAGAAGCGATTGGTCGTACCCGATTGTCTGAATTCGTCGGCTTCACCCATCGCGGTAGAACGTCTGCCGCTTCGATGAGAAGGAAGTCTCCATCGGAGTCAGATACTCTGGTCGCATTGCGTGAGGTTCAATGGACAGAGAGCAGGTGAATTAACCAACGCACTTGATTGCAACATCCCATTTTGCGCTGATCTCCTTCAATAACCATACAGTACACCATTCATCGTCTACGCAATCTCCAACCCTCATGTGTCCTTCAGTCATGTATTCTTTTGATTCCGAGTCGGGATTAGACACAACTTTCGTTTCAAACGCATCGCGATGCCAGAGAAAATCAGGTGGAAGTAGGGTTTCTGTGAACGATTGAATCGAAGCAGCAAGAGTGGTGGCTGAAGTATGATCTGCTAGGTTTTCTGGCAGATATATCGCGAAATGAAGAGTGTCTTCTGAGATTGCTGGTATACGGTTGAAAATTTCCATGAAATGAAAGCGATCGCCGATGGAAGTTGACTTCAAGAAGGAGAAACTGTTTGCGGGGTAAACTCGACCAAACAACTCCCCCGCTATTCTTTTAACAGTCATGAGCTCAAATGTATCATTCAAGGATAGGCAGCTGCTTGCAGTAATTGGAGATGAGGTACGCCTATATTCTTGCTGAACTTCGTCAACTGAACTGATCACTGTCAGGATTCCATCACTGGTTTACTATTAGCTGGTATCGGGCACGTCAACGAACAACAGAAGAAGAACTTTTTAGTCGTGGACTCAAGTAAGGAACCTAAAATCCATGACCAGAATGCGCCTTGACGTTCAGGCTGGCAGAAACTCAAGTGTCACAGATAGAGGCTGCATTCCAAGATTTCACGGAGCGAAAGGATATTGCGATCTTGCTCATAAACCAACATGTACGCGCGCGCAAATCATCAACTGTGTATTAACAGCTTAGACCGAGCTAGATCGCAGAGAGAATACGCCCAACAGTTGACAAATACCAGCAGGCGTTCCCTGCACTCCTCGAGATACCATCGAAGGATCATCCGTATGGTATGGCCTTCCGGCTAGTACCTTATCGTTTCGCGTTTGATTTGATTTGTCCAGACCCATCAAAGGATTCAATACTCAAGCGCGTCCAAAAGCTCTTTGGAGATCAGTGAACAAAGCTATCATAATGCGGCGTCGCAGTCGTTCATACCCTCTCATCTCATTCACACCGGACTTGCAGCAAACATTCACTGTACTTGCCTTCACTATAATACAACTATTTTACTCATAGATCGTTCGTCCGGATGAGTTGGGTATGAACTTTAGATTCATTTTAATGCTTGGTATTCGAAGAAGACCTCCGATACACTGGTTCGTTCTCTCTCACACCCGCTGTCCGTTCCACAAATATCCGTAATGAGTTCCGTGAACGAGAATCTGGAAGGGGATCAGGGCAGTGAACGATGTTAAACGCGATGTGGAAACGAACTTGGAAGATCGATGAAAACGTATCGACATGTGAAGTATCCGTCGTCATTCTGTTCATGATATGGGATGAGCGACATCGGGAGAATGATTTGGGCGCAGAACACACCCGTATAAATTCAGCATGGACCTCTCCATCCGTATACACCGTACCAGGAGCCTCTGATGACCTAGCTGATTCTGTTGTATGATCACTCCGATTCCTTCTTAGTGAAGAAAACATTCCGGTCCATTTTTGAGTTGTGCTTTCCGTACCAGTTGTTTGAGTTGATTCGACGAGAGGAGAGGGGGCTAATGATTCCGAAGGCCGTGGTGTTGGTGATCCAATAAGATATTTGAACGATTGCACAAATTTCTCCCAAGCATAAGCTGAACGCTCTTGGACTCCTTGTATAGCATCGTCCACAGTGAGTTCTGGAAGGAGGTTTACCGTCTCCGATATCCAGTTGGTCACAGTATCATAGTATGATTTATCCGACTGATGCAAGCCCCCTTGTACGAAGAAACTGATAATCATGCGTTCGCGCCCATTCGAGTCCAAGAATATTTGAGAAGCTACTTGGTGCTGTCTTCCACGGGGGCGTTCAACAGAAGGCGGAGTCATATGGAAGGATAATGGTCCACGCAAGTATTTTGCTACCTGTTCATAGCATCAGAATATCCATGTACTTGGTGGGAGACGTCCGACCTGCGGAGAAGCTTTGATCTTTTCGCAACATTCGCCGTATAGGACTGTAGGAGAATTCTTGGAAAAGAGCTCGCTCGTTACAGCGTACAGTAGGACAGCAGTGAGCCCAGCGCCGAAGACAATCACTATGAGATTCGAGGTTCTGGCAGTCGTACGCTTGACTGGGGAGAAATGAGTTAACAGCGTCCGACAATGGAGATGGTACGTACTTTTGCCTCCAGTACTCAGATCAGCCCATTTTGTCTGCTTCGGAGAAGCAAATGGAGACTCGTTCATGCCCATCTGAAATGGTCCAACCTTCTGGTCCCTCAGAGGGTGATACTTAGTATCAAGAGATTGTGACAACTGAGAAGGATGAGGCGAATGTTTATGTGTTGCATATTTTCGTGTTTGTCGTAGGATTGGGGTCTGTGTTCTGCAGACACGCGATAGATAAGAGCAGCATGAATGGGGGCGACAGAGTAGCGACATGTCCAGTTCAGCCTGGACGTGGATAGTGAAAGAGAAATTAGAACTTGAGAAAGTTGAGACGGTAATACCTGTTCCCACGTGAACAAACCTGAGCGCCTTTCGAAGATTGATTTCGATTCGAAAACTTAGGAGGCGGAGCTCAATGCACGACGTCGGACACAGTACACTCAGGCATTCGATCGTTAACGATGAACATCACGTAGTTGATGATAATTGTAGACAGGATACTAGTGGAATAACGATACAGATGATTTAGAAATAGTGTTTAAAGTAGTTGTACACCAGAATACAACATGAACGCGTCTAGTTCCTCTCGCCCCTCAATCGGCGAGCGAGGGCGAGATCCTTGGGCTGAATAGTGACACGCTTAGCGTGGATAGCGGCAAGGTTAGTGTCCTCGAAGAGCGAGACAAGGTAAGCTTCAGCGGCTTCCTGAAGGGCCATGACAGCAGAAGATTGGAAACGCAAGTCGGTCTAAAGACAAAGACAAATGAGTCGATGGATACGAAGGAACTAGTAAAGCAACGCACCTTGAAATCCTGCGCGATTTCACGAACGAGTCTTTGGAAAGGGAGCTTGCGGATGAGTAACTCCGTCGACTTCTGGTAACGTCTAATTTCACGGAGAGCGACGGTTCCGGGCCTGAAGCGATGGGGCTTCTTGACTCCACCAGCTGCGGTCTGTAGAGAATGTTATTATTAGTTATTGCTTGCTTCAAGTATCATAAGCTCACTCACCTGGGCAGTCTTCCTCGCGGCCTTACCAGCGAGTTGTTTACGAGGAGCCTTTCCTATGAGTGAAAACACGATTTTGAGGACGATGAACAAAGAACGTCGGCAGCGAACTAACCTCCAGTGGATTTACGAGCGGTCTGCTTAGTACGAGCCATTCGGAATTGTGTATAGAACAGAGGATGATAGAGAGAAAAAGAGGATATGTATCTTGAAGTGGCGGAGGTTGACTTGCCTGAGGTGGTGGTGGATGATGAACAAGAGGCACAAACGGAGGCGGGTCGCGTTTTATAGCGGCTAATCCTATGGGCACGTGATGTCTTTCTAACGCGTCGTTGACTCCTTTGTCTTTCGACAGGCCACAAAAACTCATTTCGCGATTTTCAGACACCATTGTAACGCGTAAATGACTTCCAAAGTTCAATGTTTTCTCTGAACGATACAGGGGCTACATACTGAATGGAGTGATAAACTTGTTGATCTCCATCAAACGACACGACTTCGCCGTGACCAACGCGTCGTGAGCACGTGTGAAATGGCGCAAACTCGTCTAGTACACCGGCAGACCACGCTGCCTCAATCTCTGCTTTTCCTCTGCAAGAAGCTGCGCTTGAACACCAACCCTCTTCGGCGTCATTCTTCGTCGCTCGGTCGTGATATGGAAGTCGAGCCGGTCCACTCCGAGGGCTTTGAGGGTTTTCTTCTCGACGAGACTGTAGTCGTCTTCCCTTTCCCTCGCGAAATCAAATGGCTCCTTCAACGAAACCGGAGGGTTAGTAATGATACGGGGCTGACGAAGGTAATTTTTCGCCGCCGAATGAAGCATCAGAGGATGCAACAAGACCACGTCCCCAACTTCTCCGACCATTTCCACGAACTGCGTACAATTCTGCACTTCTTTCAGATGCGACCAATATCCCGGATCCTCCTTGAAATCGGTACAAGTAGTAGTGGAGGGTGTGAATGAGAGTCCAGTCGGCATCACACCTTCCGGGTGGGAAGCCAAGTACCGAGCAATCATCTGGATACCTTCTGGAGCAATATACGTTCCCCCTCCGCCAGGCTTGATGTTTGAGAATATCGGAATAACGAGCAAGGCTTGCTCGGGAGAATCAAGGTAGTGAACCTTCAGAAATGGAGACGTGAGCTTAAGTGCTGACAAGGTAAGAATAGAATGTGTGAGAACTGACGAAAAAATCGCCGTCAACGTGCCAGTTATCTAGATCCTTAGGATGGATGTGCTCAGTTACGTTCTCCAGCGTCTCATTCCCCAAGTTCACAATGAAGCTGTCTCCCCAGCGGCTATCGTCTTCGTCGATTCGGTCCGCTCCTCCAAGGAGATCTTGCATTGCGTCCCAGACCTGTCGAGGACCCTCGCACCATACACATACCGCTCATCATGGTCAGCGGCTCACCTTGGGAGCGAAGGTCGCCACCCTCTCCTTACGGTGCCATGGCATATGGATTCGGTCTCGAGTCCATGACGTTTTGTCGTTGGGATCGAGACCAAGTCGTACCCACATCGTCTTTGTCCATTCCTCTGCTTTCTCCTCGCTGAACCCATTCTTGATCACGATGTATCCATGTTCGAGGAAGTGTTCGACCTGTTCAGCTATACATGATGTCAATGGATTCGTACGACTCAAATACTGCGTAAAAACACAAACGAGAGAGATACTTGTACTGCTGGGTCATGGCGGCAAAAGGTTGGGAGATAAACAGGCTAACGCGCTCCGTTAAATGCAAGGACAACGGGTGAACATCGGCCCACCCAAGGTCACCTGGATGATTGTCCAGTGCGTCGTTCTCATTATCAGCTCGCCCAAAATAGTAGCCATGTATGTCGCTGACGGCATAGAAAGAAACACGGAGAGGTTTCATATTAATTTTGGAGTAGCTCAACATTTTCTACTACCATCTTTTTGAGCTAGCGGGTATTCAGCACAGCAACTTATAACAGAATATCAAACAGGAACTCACAGCTGGACTAGGTCCTGCACCCTCGAAGTAATGTAAAACAAACTCTCTAGCAACCCAATCACTTTCAACGGATCCAAGATCACGGAACGTCAGTGCTCTGGGCTTCCCTGGAATAGGTGGATAAAGGAAAATATCCAACGCTGAGTGTTTCGTAAGAGCAGTGTTGGGGAATAGGGTCTTGAGTTTGCGGATGGGAGATGCTGCTTCGAGGGCTTCCTCTTCGGTGATCGTGCCGTTCTTTCGACCGTCCCTTAGCCTGGAAGTTATTGCACGTATGAAGGCATCCCGTAGATGTGAATACGAGGTATTTCTGGTTGGAACTTGGAAGTGCAGCAATCAGCCAGCATAAGGAGAAGGTTCAAGCATTGAAGCACACCAATTCGTATTTCGCAGGCACAGTTTTTGACAATCTCGTTTATCTTTTCATCCGGTGTCATGGTTGATTCGAGCTGTATGATTTCACTGTACGGTGAACATTGATGTAATCGCGCCTGGGAGTGTTATAGGACGTACCTTTAATTTTGGATTGTGCAAATCTGCATAGAATCCAACTGAATACACTTGGATATGCAGAAAAGATACGGTTCTAACCCCTGCTCCGACCAATGTGAGCATAGGTAGTGGGACTTTAGAAGCGACCTTGATTGTCTTCGGAAACTTGATACCAGTTGCCGGGTCAACTACGGATATCATGAGACCTGCTACTTGTGGGTAAGACTGGTATACACACCAAAGAACTCTGTATCTTCCGAGGCAGGTTCGATGGGCGGAACGACATTAGCATCGAGACGAATGGTAGTATTCTGGCGGAAAGCGAAGGCGACAGACACGGTCAATGTAGCACCAGCAGCACCCCAAAGCAGGCCTCTTGTTGAAAGTCGACGAGGAGTCGCTGTATGCGCGTAGCAACGCGCTGAATTCACCAAGGCATTTCTCCGAAAACGTAGAGTTTTCAAGTTGGCCAGTAGTGACATCAGAAGGAAGAAGCAGGATTAGGTAAGCATAATTTGGCGCCTAAACGCGCGTCGTTTCAGACGCGCGTACATTTCCATTGTCAAGCCTTGTACCAGTACTGATAAAGCCACTCGATAGCCGCAATCATTTGAACGCGTCATCTGCGATATAAAACCAGATTTCAACAGCTGTGAGTCTCTCATATCTATCTATATCATGTCTCTTGATAACATAGCTGCTGCCTTGCAACTAGAAACCGATAATCTCTACTCTTCTATCCTTGCCGACTTGAACATGGAGGACGATGATATGTCTTTCTCAGACACTCCTGCCGAGGATGTCATTGATCCGTCCTCATACGACACGCAGATGCGATCCCTCCAGAGTTACCTCAATTCTGTACCATACGAATGCGAGACCCCCGAATACATGCAGGCACGATTGGAAGAAATCGTCGGAAAGATCACTGTATGCGCTCAAACGCAGAATTGGCATGTCATGACGGTTTGGGATAAGATGTTGCAGTGGTACGTCTGACTCCCTCTTGATCGTTTTGTCAAGTCTCGTTCACAATACCCTAGCTGGATGCTCATGCGATACCCTATACACAAGTCTACCCGTGCTAAACTAGTTCGATTATACTATGAACTTTGCATGCTTCCTGGAATCGAAGCGCGCGTAATTCGCAGCTGGGCTGAAATGATCTCTCGTTTACTCGTCTCCAAAGGTGGAAAGTATAAACTTGAAATTACAGATCTCCAACTGCCCTGGAAGCCTCTCTGGCTCAGTTTACAGAAGGAACTATGGGTCAAGGCGCGCATACAAGATACCTCGTAACGTTATCTCTACTTTGTTACGTGGCAATTAACCAAATTGACTTTCCAGGCGAAACTTTATCAACATACTATTATTTGTGGCGGAACAATGCAAACGCTTCTATCCAGGGAACGAAGTCCAAGAGATGCTGTCCACATTCCTACCAATTCTCACTCAAGAGGTGTGTTGATAACTCCTCATTTGACCTCACAGCCAGCTTAACCAAATTATGATAGACTGTGCTTACTATGGTTCCCGTCATGACATCTTTCCTGCCTCTAACCCATTCCAATGAATATCTGCCATTCATATTCAAACTCTGGGAGGCGTTCAACTCTGGAATACTTGACGAGAGGTTCCTTGAACTTGCGGGGGAACTTTCGGAGGAGTATATTGCAGGTCCGGCTGAAGAGGATGTAACAGGGAAGGCCGCTTGGAAGGATATTGGAATTTGGACAGAAAACCAGTGGGATGTGTTAATCGGCAAAGGCCTGGGTTCGATGAGTGAGTTTCGTACTGTAACTGCTGTGGGACCAGTACTCAGACACATGTTCAGATGTTCCCGTTGGTATAACTAGGGTCCGTTATCAACATTCATCCCAAAGATTCCTCATACTAATATTTCCCATGAGATCAGGGATCTTCAACGACCGCAAGTCATGCAGACAGCCTGGCAAATCCCCAATCGCTCAGAATCAAGAAAACAATCAGCAGGCAATGTAAGCGATCGAATTCGATTCATCTTTCCATTACTCAGCCGATTTGCAGCTGCTCTTGCTAAAATCTTGGTCTACTCCATCTCTACCGATGGACCCGTCAAAGAGTCCAGCTCCACTGATCCTGCTTCGAAGACCAGCGGCTATCTCGCTGGTTCCAAGGCTCTCGATACACTGGAACGACTGATAACCAGCACAGAATCCTTTTTCCATCCGTCAAATTCGGGTCAATGGTCAATCAGCGTAAGTCTTGGCTGTGTAGTTCAGAGTTCTGCTTGATCATGATGTACACGCAGCTTGCAACCTTCCTGAAACACCTCGCAACCGAATTTTCCAATCGAGTTCAGGAGGAGAAAAGCGAACTTTGCAAAACTCCTGTGGTAAGGTGTTTCACTGCCCCGCTCTCGCACAGGATCTGAACAATCGTATGCACAGACTCGTCGAATGACCTCGGACATGCGAAAGGCGTTCGTTACTACCCTACGCACTCCTGCGCTTCTTGCCATGTTCGCCAAAGACCCTGTGAGCATGGGCTTCACTCAAGGCGCTCTCCGCATTCTGGCCATGTTGGAACCCTCCCTCATCATGCCGGATCTCCTGGAGCGATCTTACAGTGGTCTCGAAGTAGTAAATGAGACCCATCGAACTACTGCTGTATTGAGCATGCTTGCCGGTATTCCTCGACCTTTGACTACAGAAAGTGTCTGGATGCGCGGTCAAAAACATGTAATCCCTCTACTTGAGCTTTCCCTGCCTGGAATCGATGTCGTGCGTTCCCTTCTACAAGCTCGTATGATTCTTGGTCCTGACTTTGTTCGTAGAACGATCCAGCGAAAACTGTTTTCGCCGCGATGTTCATATTAGCGACAGTTCAATACATCAAACTCGGAGATCTATCGATTCACCATTCCGGTGCTCCTTTGACAGACGATGTAGGGCACATGGAAGTTGATGATGACGAGACTCAACTACCTGCTGGAGTTGAAGCAGGGATGCCCACTCTGAGCAGGAGCGAAGAGAGAGCTTTGGTACGAGACAGCACCGCCGGTTTCGCTGGTAAGTTCGTTGTTCTTCAGCCAGTAAGGTCTTCTGGCCTGATTTTCCTTTGGCAGATTGGGTCGTGGCTCTTTTCCGACGCGTATTTGCATTGTACGAGAATCTTCCTGAGGAAGGAGGCCGCAAGAACATGACAGGTGGCAAAAGCGAAGAAAGGGTAGTGAAATCCATAAAGAATATGATGGATATCGTTTGTCTGCACCTTTCAGATCAATTATTCGATTTGGTGTTGAAACTGGTATATGACTATGCCACAACGAATGCTAAATCCAATGCGGTCCGCGCATTTGGACAGCTCGTCGGCTGTTTAGCAAGGGCCCATCCAGGGCCAACAATGGCAAAGTTCATACCCTATTGCTCAATGCAGATCGAAGAAGAGTTGAAACATGGGGCGTCGAGTACAAGGACAACTTCTACACACTCCGTAATACCTTCTGACACTACGCTTCATTGGAGTGAGCTGATAGATGGATTGCTCGTATATTTTCGCTGACTGATGCTGTCGTCAGACCTGGCCATCTTGAGGGGATGTTTAGGACATGGTGGACTTGAGGTATACATTGTGTCTCTCTGTATTTTTATTCATGTTTGAAATTTTCTCTAGATCGTCAAGCATAAAGACACTCTGATTCCACTGATCAAACTCCTTCGAGACAAGACCAAGAACGAGAGAGGCTACTCTGGTACTGGATATCTCATAACGAGAGTGAGGGAGTCGGCTTGTCTGCTGTGAACGTAGCTTACGAACCCCATTCAGATCCTCCACACTCTCACTGGAGTTTACCCTCAAGACAATCGTTTCGTTAACGCCACAGAATGGAATGACGCTGGTCCGTTTTATGTTTGCTCTGATTGTGGTGCCAACTTAGTGAACCTCTGTCTCACAGAGTTCGACCAGAACCATAATCTATATTGGGGAAAATTCTACAAGAAAGAGGAAGTTGAGATCAATTGGCATGGTACGTAGCCATTTTCGGACATCCTGTGAGCTCACGTTTGCTTATTGCTGCTTTAGTACCATCCGAGCCTGAAATTGACATGGTGTTGCAAATACTCGATGAGGTTGCTTCACCGACGTTGGCCAAAATTGAGGAACTGCTAGCCAGAATCTCATCATGGGACAATGCTGATCGTAATGACTTCTGTCGGTGAGTGCTTGAACCTTTGTAGCATATCAGGTCCGATTTCCTAACTCCACCCAGATTTATCCACTTTTCTAAATCGATCTGGGCAGGGCTTTCAACGTTTTTGAAAGAGGGAAAAAAGACTGTGGAAAATCAGCATCTCTACGAAGACACGGAAACACTCGACCTCCTCATCACACACCTTGATGTCGAAGCTGGTTTCACGCTTACAGACTCGAGCGATCCAAGACATCAGCGGGTCTCGGCATGTAAAGAACACTTTGGCAAAGTTATTTTGACAGCAGCGCGCGCTCTTCGTCAGAAGCGTGAAGGCGAAGATCACATCGACGCAGTGATCAGTGTTTCAAAAGCAATCGACGTGTACCTACTTGAGTATGGTCTCAGCAAAAGCCAATATGACTCTCTATACAAAAATTACTCGACGTCAAGAAGGTAAGCTCTACACAATATCCCCTCGTCCTCTGATGTTGTCTAATCTGTGTTATCATAGTTTGAACCGTTTATGGCCAAAGCAAGTTGAAAGCGCAAGGCTGGTTCATTCCAAGCGTGCCCAAGTCTATCATAGCGGTCGAGTGTACATGCAGTCGTTATACCGCAGTCGATCTGCCCTCGATGATGAGCTGATCCGAGAACTTGTCGAATCATCTCTTTCACCTTATACGCGGGTTCGTCGGTAAGAAAGATTGCTGTCTATTGCAATTTTTGAAACTCAACTGTTCTTCAGCCATGCACAGGGTGTCCTAATGAATGTTTACGGGGTATGTCATCCGCCATATTTTGAATAACACTCCTTATTCGACAATGTAGATCTATGTTCGATCCACTCGATCCACTCTGGACGTTCTTCTCAACGCACTTACCAAAGGAAACGACCCAGATAGAATGAAGGGCGCACTATATGTTCTAGGCGATAAGGGAATAATGAGCTATGCGTTAGCAGGTCATTGTCTTTCAGTCGGATGCGCGTCCTGTTCTCACGAAACAAATAGACGAACATTTTCATACCCAATATCTGATTTCGCTTCTCGAGTGCCAACACGAAGAAAAGGTATCTTTGGTCCTTCCCTTTCCGCTTGTGGATCTCATGTCCTCTTTCAGCCGTCGATCCAGAAACTGGTTAACAGTTTTGCGTCTGATTGTTTAATGCATCTTCATGAAGAAGTACTTCATACGGATGCATACTCGTTACAGACGCCCACTATAGATCAAGCTCTTTCACAACTTCAGCAAGACTTTTCCTCACATTTCATACCGGAAGAACTACTAGCGGATGCTCTGCGCAAAGCTCCCATTCGGGTATCCAAGAGAAATGCAACGTATGAAAAGACAGTAAGCATAACATTTATTGATTCTTGAACTTTGATACAAGGCGGCTTTTTCCTAGATATCTGCTATTGTTGAGATCGGTTCGCGTCCAAATACGCACGTGAGATACTTTGACGGTGTTCTTGCTTCTATCAATATAGCTGAGATTTTCCTAGTGGCGATACGAACAAATGGCGTTGAGAATGTTGAACACTTTGATTCGACGCGATACACCTTTACCTGCTTCAGCTGTGGAGTTCTTGCTGCAAAATTCAACATCTCCGCAACCAAGTATACGAAGGAATTCTCAACGGCAAGTGTAGTGTGTGGCTTTGGGCTCTAGCTCGCTGACAAATGGTTATATGACACAGTGCGATAATAAAAATCCTTGCTCACATGAAATACCGCGCTTACGCTAAGTCGGAACGAGAGCTTTGGGCAGAGGAATGGACAAATCCCCTTCATGTAATGGTGGATGTATCAGATCCTGCTGTGTTTGTCGCGTCCTGGCAATCACCTTCTACTGCGGAGACGTACGGTCTCTACTTCCTGCCCCAAGGCTGATTTCTGATGTTGTGTATCTAGTATCTTTTTTGACAAGATTCGCACAGGGTTTCTACAGTGGGCCCCCCAAATCCGTGGCTATAAACGAGTATATGATGGATTTGTGATGCCCTGGCGTATCGAATCCACGCCTTTCCTACAGGCCATCAGATCTACGATCACCACTTCTGACTACTACAGTAAACTCCTCCTCCTTTGGGGTCAAGAATCGGCCAAGACTCACTCTACTATTGAAATCCGTTCCGAGAATGTCTCATACATCAAGAGTCTTGGTAAAACTCTCACTTTCCGCCTTAGTAGGACCCTGCTGATTTCTGGATCAAATAGCCAAAACTTTCGAGAGTGATGGATTGGACACGCTACTAGAAACAATTGATCCACTGTTATTCGACCCAGACAAATATAAACAACGTGCAGGAGGCGAAGTTCTGGCAGGCCTCTTTCGAGGTATATAAATTGACTCTCGCCCCTCTTTAAACACTGAGGTCTTCCAGGTTCGAAGCATTGGTCGAAGACTAACACAGATAATTTGTGGAAATGGTTAATGGATCGCCTAAGTCGTCTATTTGCTCAACTCAAACCAGATACGCTCAACTTCTGGGAAAGCATCTTCACGGTGGGCGCACTGCTTCAAATCTTAGTGAAGTGTCCTCATCATCATCATGTACAGTGCATATTAGAAGATCGTGATCCGCGACGTAATGCTCCTCTGGTCGAGTGGATACTGAGCCTTCCCCTGGAGTTCAACGGAGATTCGGCTTTTGAAAGTACGAAACTTCGCTTACCTCTTCTCTGCCTCTAGCCTACTCATTACTGATACGGACAGTGTCGAAGACACTCACTATCTTCACCATCCTGATCGATCATATGGGTATCCTGATAAGTCCGCTGTCGGATAAATACGTGAACTTGCTGCTGGATAATGTAAACACGTCGTACGCAGAGGTGCGCCCTTCAACGACTTTGGTGCTTATTCCCAGGCTCATCGAAAGATAGATTCGGACTCAAGTCGCACATCTATTGTACAGTTTTATTAAGATACAATGGCAGCCTTACTATGGCTCAACGAATCTCCTCCTGGAAGCATGTCAAACATTAAAGGACCCTCTCCGCATCCGGTGCGTTACGCGATCTGCTTTGAGGGTACTCTGCTTACCTGTTTTTAGTGAGGCACCTTACCAAGAGAAGATTTCCGAGCTACTCGCTCAGCTGCCAAAATGGAGGGAGGAGCGTCTTCCTCCCCCCAGGGTCAGCTTGTCTGAGTATGACAAAGTTGGTTTGACGCGTATGTCCGTTTGCTCTTTGTTATATGGCCATGGGAACTGACATTGTGGCACAGTACTGCAGTGGATCTGGAACTCTGCTTATGGCTCCCAAGCATGCTTGATCTTCAACTATGCCGTTCCGATGATGTATACTTGCATTACAAATTAGTATACTGTATGCTAACTCACCTATGCTAGGCCTGAAATTCTACGAATGTCAGAGCTGAACGATAGCTCGGAGCTACAAACATATAGTACTGCTGTTCTTTACGTGCTGTCCGCCGTCACACCAGTACGAGAGCACATAGAAATCATTTTGGGGCATTTCGTGACTGCCATCAAGTCTTCCACGGTACTCTCGAGATTTTCTTTCTAGTTAGTCAAACTAACAAACAATACCTAGTCTTGGCGGATCCGTCATCATGCACTTCCCGCCTTGGTTGTGTTCTTCTACCGCAACTTGCTATACATACCTCCAGATGGCGTATCCAACGTCATGGATGTTCTGCTCGATTGCCTTGCAGATGAAAATGTCGAGGTACGAGAAATGGCATCCAAGGTCTTATCGGGAGTGGTTAGGGTGTCCCAGCGTCAGAGCATTTTACCGCTCAAGGTAAGAAGATCGTCTTGCTACTGCGAGTCTAGCTTCATCGCATTGCTAGAAACGCTTTGTCTCCTTAATGAGAAAAACCAAACTGCCTCCAAGATCAGACCCTACGTATGCTGCCTGCTTACGAACTCTGCACTCCGCGATCCTGGGTCTCTGCGCTCTCATAGAAAGTTTCCCATACTCCGTTGAGCCGTGGATGCCTCCTCTGACCGAATGTGGGTTTCATGTTGTGTTACATTAGACCGCATTTTGACGTCCGTATGCTTCAGTGCTAGCGCCTCATGCTACTGACCCTCCCCAATATCTACCTCCATCAGGAAATGCGCTTCCGAGTTCAAGAAGGTTCGTCGTTCGTATTTCTTGATTTATTGAAGTGGTGTTGAGATTTTTCCTTGCTCCAGACGCATCAGGTGTGTATCCTCATAAGTTACGCCGTCTCGCTCCCTTTTTCTCTGACCTGAATGCTCAGGACACTTGGCATAAAGACCAATCAGCCTTCGATGAAGATCAACTACAGAGTCTATCTACCATGCTGGTTGGAACTTCGTACTGTGAGTCCTAAATGCATTACACTTCCTGTTCTTCTTTTGGAACTGACTTTCCTGCCAGACGCGTGAATATTGTTACGATCTAAAGGATGTATCATATTTCATTATCTTACCTATAATCGTATCTTAGAGAGATAGGATATGTTGCAACAGTTTCTGCCACGAATCCCGGCATAGTCCTGAAGGTCGACCAACTCGAACGCTGGTTATCGATGTACTCGGGAAATGGTCTTTGCTATGTTGAGATGTGCATACCGGCAACCGAGTATCCTTTGTTATCAGGGAACATCAAATCACTCTGAAGGAAGCTCTAGGAAGCTTGGCAGAAAAATGAAGTGTACATTCGACTCGTGTTAAACATGTGTTTCGTCGTCCCTAAAAAATTGCGATGAAGCTTCTGAAGACTTTTTGGGCGCCGGTCTTCGCTGGAAGCTTCATATACTTCCTACGCTTCTATCGAATGTTTTTTTGGCTTTCTGATCCCTCATTTGTTGGAAGACTCGTGTCATTGGATGAACTTGATGTGAAACCAAGCATATACGATGGACTTATAGTACCCATACCATCGTTGAACTATGCAGGTGTCCAGGTATGGATAGGGTTGTCATTTTACATCTCAGAAAAAGTAAGAAAAAGGGTAGGACCACGACGGAACCTTTAGACTGCCCTCACGATTTCAGAACAAAAAGGCAGTGACCGTTCTCTGAATTTGAAGCTCGTAGGATCTGTGTACATTCTTAATAGTACATACTAGTGACTATGGAACCGGAGTCGCTGGGACGCCAGTGTCATTCAGATGTCATTTGAAGCTGTACAACATCCCGGGTCCAAATACAACGAGTAACACCACCTTGCGGTTTTTGCATAAGGTCGTCGCCTCATGTTTCGAATTATACATGCTCAGTAGTCAAGGACCTCTGCCCCACCTGCCTGATACAAGTACTCACTTCTCCCTTTCTACCGTGAATTGTTCCATCGATGATACACAGGGAACAACAAATATCTTCTTAATGCCTTGACGCAATTCCGAGTTGTGGGAGCCACCAGAAAATCGAAAACTTCATCTTTAGACAATTGTAAGCTTGAGTTGCCCGAAAATGACGTGGCTAGAGTGCTTCTTGTGTGATTTTGCTCGAACATACGTGACCTTCCACAAAGTTATCGACCATCGACGAATGTGCTTCCTGAATCTTATAGTCGATCAAGCTTCGACCAATACGAAAAATTGACCGCGGAGTGGAATTTTGGAAAGAGGCGGAAAATCTGAAGAATGGATGACTTCCCGTAAGATTAATCGGCAAATGATTTTTCTAAACGTCGTTTGATGGAAGGCACAAATGAAAAACCAAAAATCAAAAATCCGAACATCCTACCCGTAAGGATGACGGCCCCATCAAGTTTGCACGGAGAAATATCCCAAACGAGGGTGTCGGCCGCATTGCAAGTGGACTCTGGAGTGCCTTTGATAGCCGACCTTAACCGACGAAAATCTGGCTCCAAAACCGTTTACGAAGGGGTCGCGACCCCTCTGTAAACACGACGTTTAGAAAACGCCTCAAATTTGAAATTTTCCCTGTGAACGAGATGCCGCAGTGATGCCGTGCTCGCTTAACGTTTGGAAAATGTTTAGAATGGAAATCTTTTGCCGATTAACCTTACGGGAAGTCATCCAATGATCTAAATCGACGAGACTGGCATTTCATGATGCTTTGATGATCCGATGGGACCTGAAAAAACATACGGCGAAGCCGCTTTTCGGGAGTCGGAGGTTATAGATCCTACTTACAGGCTATCTCTCCCTACCCATGTCTTGGGAGGGCCTGGGACGACGAGTTGCGTTTCCAGACGCCAAGCACGGACTGCAACTCTCACTGTCACTGAACTCGAATGAAGGGGATGAAGGAGCACGTAGCCTTCTCGGGAGGTACAAGGTCAGTCAGAACGCCGTGCCGATAAATTGGACACTAACGGCGATAGGATGTAGATGGGCCCTGCATGAGATCGTAAAATTGCAGCAGCCTCAGGCAATCGATAGGCTTCGTTTGGGTCTCTTCTCGACATTGATTCTACCAATTTGTTGGGACTCCGAGTTTGCAACATCTCTGGCATGTCCTTTTTCTTACCTTTTCGATAACTAGACGTTCAAACTTGTTAGCGAAATGAGGAAAGAGTTGGGACGTGAATCGGATAAGGTAAAATACGGAGCTCGACAAGGCGTAGATGGAAACAGATCATATAGTTTGATGACACCTTGCCTGGAACAGTTACCGAGGTTTACGTTGTGAAATGACTGAAGTGACCGGGCTTGCGGCCGGTGCGGAATATTGCCTGGAGCGAGAAATGGTTTTTGTCTAGACATAAAATGGAAGGTTGGATGTGCCGTGTCTGCAGAGAGGCTGAAGGAGTTTAACTGTTCAGAATTAACAATAAAAATGATCCATAAATCAAAACTTGTTGACGACGGAATTTTATGGCCAAAAGGGGAAAGTTGCTTTGATCTAGGTGGATAGCCTCGTCGAAATTGCGCTTCTGTCTTGAGCTATAGCCTACTGCTGCCTTGAGCATCGACAAAGACCGTGAGGGAAGCAAGCAGGATTATTACCAAGTTGACGGTACAAGAAACGGACTTGGTAGAAAAATTTTGAACAGAAAGTGAGCAGCACGTGTATAATATCAAAACGTTGCGTCCGTGCAGTTTCTGCCAGGCCCTCGCTTCTTTCTCTTTAACAGATACCACCATCTTCTGTTCACGTCTTTATACCTATTCTGCTTTCCTCTTTCTAGCGGTTATCTATCTGCTCTTTTTGCAGCACTTGTTTATTACCATCATCACTCCCGACGTCCAAGGCGCCATCTTTATAATACACAGTATGTCCTTTCCCCAACTTTTTCTGCTTTTCCTCATTTATCTTAGTTCTTAAATGCACGAAGCCCTCACGACGTCTACGAAGAATTACGCTCCAGACGAATTACTACCGCCCATCTATATCACTAATAGATCCCAGCTCACTGACTCCCTCGACTGGCAGCCTGACCGTCAAGCTCTAGAGGTACGTATCTATGATATGGCTCAGTACTGAATATCTCACCATCAACCGCCACAGAATTGGCCTCCTCGTCGAACATCTCCACTTGGTTTTCAAAAACTCTCTATTTCTAAACCCATGTCTTCTCATCCCGACAACGTAATTAATCGCGACAGTCGCTGGTACTTCGACCCCGATGGCCATTTCGTCGCCGAAGCCCTAGCAAACGGAATTGCCCGACTGGACATGGGCGATGCTTCAGGAGAAGCTACGGATGACGCCCCAATTCGGACTCCCCCGAAAAACAAGCTGGCAACAGCTGTCCTTCCCGATACCAGTCCGCTCGAGACCAATTCCATTCCAAGCACCGACTCTTCTCCCAAAGCGTCTGATCATCAAATTGTCGTCTCTCACTCCCGCGGCTCGTCCACAGACACTACAGCTTCTTCACAAAACTCTGCAACGTCTTCCACAAGCAACACAATGCTTGCCCACGCTCCTTTGAAAAGCGGTTCTATCAACGAAACCAAAGAGCGACCTCACTCTTTTAGTGGCGGTCTCTCTTCTGCAGACCTTCGTCGGCTGCAACAGACTAACGAAGGTTCTCCTGATGAGACCAATCAACAGCAATGGACTACGAACTATTCTTCGGGAGAGCAACTGTCATATCCCTCGCTGGTGCCCAATAATCAGAATGTCCATCACCGTTCTCAAACTCAGGTTCACCAAGGACCGCAGAATTTGAACCGTGACATTACTTCTCCATCGAACCGTGACGTTACATCTCCAATAGACTATAGTGCACAAGCGCGCAACTTTAACGCTCCTCTTCAACCTGGGGCTGCTTCTAATATGCCACCAACAAGTCCTCCTTATGTCCAAGGAAGGTCTGGCAACGTATCTGTGCCTTATCGTCAACCTCCTCGCGGATTTGCCCCTCAACAAGGCTTACCCATTCCCAGTCCTGGTTACGCTCCTAACGGACAGATACCTCTTGGAAACTCTCAGCAAATATACGATATGATGCCCCCCGGTTCTGCCGCTCATGATCCTGCTCATCCGGCCCTGTCGCGTGTTCAGCAGCAACACAACGTGTTTCCTCGCGCTCACCATCATTCTGCGTCTGACCCGACTGCCATTCGTGATCCTGCTGCTATTGCCATGCTGAACAACGGTATGCCGCCCTTCCCTGCTGGTATGTTCCCCGCGAATCTTGGCGGGGCTCCCCCACCGCAGATGCCGATGTATTCTCCACCATTCTATGGTGCTCAGGATGCCTACCGGTCTGACCCTGCTGTAGCTGCTGCGCAACTAATGGCAAATCGTATACAAGCTCAATACACTGGCGGACAGTACGTTACGATTCCACCCCAGCTCGATGGTGGTATGTCCAGTCCAGCGTCCAGCGTCGGTAATCAAAATGGACCTAGCGCAAACAATCGAAAGCTCGGCCTTTACAAAACCGAGCTCTGCAGAAGCTGGGAAGAAAAGGGTACTTGTCGCTACGCTGGAAAGTGTCAATTCGCGCATGGCGAAGAAGAGCTTCGCAAAGTTTCGCGTCATCCAAAGGTATGAAGATGCGGTATTTACGCTGCTCATATAGCTGATCAGTCATTCATTTACTAGTATAAAACGGAAATTTGTAGAGTGCGTCTACCTTCGTCTGATCCATCTTTGAATTTGTTCTGATGACTGGCGTTTTAGACTTTCTGGGTTTCTGGTTCTTGTCCTTACGGAAAGAGATGTTGCTTCATCCACACGGAGCTTCCTAACCCTGGCCAAACACCGCCTGGGCAGCAAACTGATATTGCACCTCCGCCTCCCCCTCGTCCTGATGGTCGTGAGCGCTCTCCGAGCACCAACAGCGATCCGAACGAAGCCGTATCGCTTCTTGCTCGTATATCCGCCAAGCGTACTCAGGACACGGGCAGCAACACCTCGTCCACTCCTGTCGATATGACCAACAACACCAACTTCCAGTTTGGTGGCGCCCAAAAACAGAGACTCAAGGTTGACACTTCGGTCGACAGAATGAAGGGTCAGAACAAGTCTGCTTACCCTACGTTCGCCAGTAACGGTGTCTTAATGGCTGCACCTGATAATATTTCCGCCAAGTCCCCTGCACCGGTGACGGCTGGTCCCGATTTAGGCCGACACAATAATGCAAGGATGGAGATAGTAGGGTACAATCAAGTATGAGTTCACCGTTCAGTTGATTCTCCAACATCAACTAATTTCTTACCTCCGTCTTTACAGCGCATGAACAAAACGCCACCCACAAACGTCCGACACACAACTACTGGGTCTGAGGATATTTCGTATCAAGCCTCGCAATCCATGGCTGGTAACTCATACCCCCTGCCTGCTGGCGATGGTAATCCGATTGTGCCTCGTGTCAATGGACATGTTCGAGCTGGAAGCGCTGGTAATTGGGGAAACTTTACCTCCAACCGACCTTCTACGCAATTCCCGTTGTCGGCATACCCTCGTGGTCCGAGTCCTGCAGGTGAAGGACATATCAATTCTCCATGGACAACGACCGAGATTGCCATGGGACCGTCGAGGTTGAACGAAAAAGCTTGGGTTTGAAGTCATCTACCTTATTGTTATCAATCAATTTCGTTGACACATGCATCGAGTTCTATTTTTCTTAAACTCTTGCTCATCGTCTTGTACAGTGTTCGAATTTCTCTTTCTTTTTTCTCTCACTTTCTAATGCCCAAATGCCGCTTCAGTCGGACACATATAACACAATCTCATCACCCTCATACCTTCACGTCCTCTACAGCCCGTTTCTTTCTACACAAATTGAAGCTCGCTCGGAATCATCTCACGTTTTTTCACGCTTTGTTCTATTAGCTCTGACTTATCTCTTTTTTTCAACCCTCTTGCTTGATAATCCCCTCCGCCAAAAATGCTGCTGCTGTTCTTTATATTTGCTCATCTCAGCAGACCCTATTGATTTTTCTGTAGGGCTGTTCATCTCATCCTCCGTCTGCATTGCATTATCCCCACCCCACACACATGTTTTTATTCATTTTCAATGATATTCTGTCTTACGACTCTCCCTCCAGCCTCCGTTGGATAAGTCAAAAGATTGTCGCGTTTTGAATGATAGAGGAACTGGTTGTACAAGGTGTATAGTCTGAATCATACATGAATGAGATACTCTACATCCACAGTCCTCCATAGTCATAAAGTGAGTTTACAATACGAATATGCATACGTACTATCCATCTATTTCTCTACATCTACGAATCCCAATGTGAGGAGTACTTACTGGAATTTATATAATACCCAGAGCCGCAACGCTTCGTCGAAACGCAAGCATTCGAAAACGCGAATAACCTATATAGTCAAATTCTGGTTCTGTGACGTTGTTAATAACGTCGTCAGTGGCTTGCACGATTCCCCACATACACCACATTGCGTGGCACGCTAGCGCATAAATCATCAGCCAACGACTGTCCAAGAAATGAAACAAAAGTAAGCAGTACCTGGGGTCCAGTAGCGCACTTGTTTTTCCAGGCCTTTTGCCTGCTGGGCGAGCCGGTCAGTAGAGGAGGTGCCGGTATGTTCGAGATAGGACAGGTAGAAGTTTTCACGTTCTTGTGGAGTGGGATAGCGACTTTCGTCCGGTAGGTGAGGAGTCGACGTGTGATAGTTGTATGTCCACTCGAGGAAGTGGTTTGCAATATCAAAAGAGGCAGGATTCGGCGAGGCATACTCAAAGTCGACCACGATCAGCTTCGAGACGGAGAGGTTGTGAGTGCTAAGCGATTTGGAATGCATTTGCAAGGGAAGGTCTACATACCTGCCGATGCGGCGCACGAACCTCTACACCCTCAAGTCTGAGTAAATTGCCATATTGCGTATCATTGTGTGCAAACACCCTTCTGCTACCATTATGCACATCATCTACACCAGAAAGCCATTGTATATAGCTTTCCCATTGGTGTTGAAACTTGTCTAGGTCAAACTCCTCCCGCACGGATTGAGGTATATTTGGATGCATCAGAACATCTTTGGCAGACGCAAGCCACGACCAGACGTTCTTCTTTGCTCCCAGCTGCCATCCGGTTCCCTCTCCGCCGCTTCCAGGTGAAGATTCTTCAATGACGTCGATCGGGACTGAATGAAGTTCAGCCATGCGGGCACCGATCCATCGACTAATTTGTGGATCTCGCATGTCTTGAGCAGTGAGAGTCTTTGAAGGGAAGTACTCTTCCATTCGGCCGTTCTCGAAAGTCCCATAGACTTTCGGACCTAGGTTGTAGCGAGAAGAAAGAATATGGAGAGTATGGAGCTCTCTGGGTCGTGAAATTAAAGATCCTGATGACGGTCCATAAATTCGGAGGAGAATGGTGAGGGCTTCGTTTACCGAGGGGCAAGACACGAAGAAGACGGCATTTGTCAGTGAACCGGAGACTTTGTGTATCTTGAGTTGTTCAGGTGTGATGCTCGGGCTATGCCATGAGGGAACTTTCAATGCGCGTATGCATTCGAGGAGTTGTAGCAGAAAAGAAGGCTTCTTATACTGTCTGAGTTGCAAAACAAACGATGTATGAGCATTGAATGCAAATAAAATTAGAGTCAGAACCAGACCAGACCATGAACAAGGGTCAAGGTTATCTGTTTCGATGATATTTTGAGTGAAAATTGTGGAGTGAACGTTCTCACCTCGCGTCCAAAAAAATGCTCGCGTGCCGCAGACCCTCTGCTTTCACTACTTCCGGTTCTCCTGAGAATGGAATTGAAGATACAGAAGAAGCTGCGCTTGCTATGACGCTCGCTAAGCTCTGCACGGAACTAGTCGAGACTCTCCTATGATTTGTGGGACTTTCCAGAGAAAGTGATGAAGAGATAGAAGGAGTGACGATTGGAGAGACTTTGGTCATGATGACGGTAAGGGAGAAAGATGAGCGTCTAGTGAACGCTTTGGCCAACATATTCGTTGTCGTTATCGATCCAAATAAAAGTTCACCCGGGGTAAAGATAATCTTTGACAATCAAGCCAAGTGCGATGAAGAGAGTCAAGAAACAAAGAGATAATTATTGATTCGTCCATATTTTGTTAGTACTCGAGCCACAATTCCAAGGTCTCACTTCCTTTCCTTTTTTAGTCCATATGACGATTGCGACGCCACTCTCCAAATTTTTTGTTAGCAATTGCGTTCACTCAGAAATACTATGGTTCCCATTCCTCAGCTCACAGAAACCGTTAGTTTGCAAGATCATTGTCATCTATGAGCACCGAAGTGGATGGGGCCGCCAGCCCGCAATGCGTGGGGGCAGGTGTGGGCTGTATAATTGATCTTTTCCCCGGGACTTCTCTTCGTTTACAGGGCCATTGGCTGGTCCAACAGGGTCCTACCACTCTGCGAAGCGGCTCCGAAGCTTAAAAATCCATCGGGTGATCTGCTTCCCGCTCGTGTAACTCGGAATGAAAAATCGCGAACTGGGTTCTGCACCTCAACAAAGCTACTAGCCAGGTATGGCAGTCCGTTCTACTAGTACTGGTTACTACCTCCCGGCGGTCGAAGGATGTAAGGAGAATAGAACAAGAAAAAACAAAAATCGCTGTAAAAATTCATTTCGGTACAAAAAATAGAAATCTATACAAGGAGCTACATTGAGCGCCGCTGAGTTTGACTGTCTTCTACACGTTTTCTTCCGCCGGTCTCTTTTCATCTATCGTAGTCGTTCTTTTGTCCTCTAGAGGCACTTCATCTTCAATCGGGAATGTCTTCAGAAGGAAGCACATCTGTTGGAACGGAGTTGGAGATATTCGGTCTAGTACCTTTTGAATACTCATGCCGCTCACCAGTAACGCTACGCCCAGTAGAGGCGTGCAAACGATCCAGACTGTCTGCAAGAAGTATGTCATTAGATAGGATTGAATTGTAAGGTGGGATACCTCCAAACCTGGATTGAAGTTGAGACTATATGTAAAACCTCCGTACGAAGACTAAGGGGCTGTAGGTATTTTAGCGTGCTGAAGTCGATCGAAGGATCAAGCTTGATGTCCTGGTTCGAAATGATTTGAGAAGCCATCCGTGCATCAAACACAGCGCCCGCTACTGCCTATTGGATGTTTTCGATAAGAATTTTAGGTCGGCAGACATTTTGAAAACGATCGCCACATACGAGTCCGACTGTCGCCCCAGTAAACCTAACCAAGAAGAACGCACTCGTACAAGTAGCGAGTTCGGAGGATTTAAACGCCCTTCCAAAAACCTGATAGGGGGCATGGAATAAAATGCCCATTCCAATGCCTGCTATGAGCGGGAATACATCTTGAGGTACCATTTGTGAATCTTCGTTCAGCAAATTGAGAAGAGCTATGGATAAAATGATTGGCCAAGTGCTCAAAATCATTAGTCAATTCGGGCAAGTAGTATTTTCCTACCGAATCCCAGTGTGCTGATCAGAAACCCGATGGAGATGACCATATTTTGACCACTGGTATCACGCCTGCGTTTTTGCCACCAACTTATGAACCATGCAGTGGGCATGGAAGCAAGAGAAGAGCCAAGAGAGTACGGTAGCATCTGGACGCCAGCTTCTAGTGGTGTGTATCCGTTCGCGGCCTGAAAAATTTGTTCCTTCAATGGGAAAAGCGAAAATTATTCGTTACATCGGAAGTTCTTTTCACCTGATAGAATAATGCAAGATAGAAGGTACCAGCATTGAATGCTGCATTATGCAAGAAAACAATCACAAGAATGGTCACTGGGGGTACCAATGTCAGAACAGCAGGATTGAGTCTATCGGAGAAGACATGCCTGCGGTGACGTTCTTGAACATTGTGGGAGGAAACAGACTGTCTCTGGTCGTATGAGCCTCGTAGATTGAGCCGCAGCCGAGGATCACCAAGCCCAAAATGATGAGAACGATAGTGAGAGGACTTCCCCCTAAAGGAGCAGCCCATCAGAGACAAACCTACTCCATACAGATAGTTATACTCACAGCCAATTGTCGATGCGAAGCTAAAGCCGACAACTATGCAGCACGTACCACCCATGAATGAAAACAGTCCCCCAAAATCAAATCTCCGAAAGAAAGAGTACGACACATGGGCCGGTGGATCCAATCGTACATCGCGAAGAGTACCAAACAGGATCAAGAAGCCAATGAGACAGAGAGGAAGATTGAGATAAACTGTAATGTGATCAACACAGCGGGTGAGGGATCAATACATTGTGAACGCTAAGTTAAAGCAACATACAACACCATCTCCAATTGAGAAAACTTGTCTGGCTCCCTGGATTCAGCTCCGTTCAACATCCGTTCCATTAGCTGAAGGTCATCCTTACCGCTGAATAATCCACCCAGAAGTGGACCCGCGACGGCCGAACAACTCCAGGTAATACTCAAAGCCTGAGACCATTTCGCGCGTTGTCGCATCTCAACGATCTCCGCAGTGATGACCCAAACACAGCTCACAATACCACCCCCGCCGATCCCTGGAAAAAAAGCTTAGGCGATTAGTATGTGAGCAATTTCGGAAAATATATCGTTTGAAGCACCTGCCAGTGCACGAGACGCGATAAGCCTGTTAGTGTCAGTCAAGAGATGCTAAAGAACTGCACCGGGTGAAACTCACATCGCGATATTCTGTGAAATGACAATCAGTAAACGATCCAAGTTCCGTTCAGTTGAAGCATCCTGACCTGAGAAACGGCACAGAGGAGAGAGCCCAAGGCGAAGATCGCGATACTAGAATACAGAAGGTTCTAGCGCCAAGGTCAGAATTGGCCGGCGGTAAGGGTATCAGGAGATATGACGGACCATCCGCCCAACGATATCTGAGATTCTACCATAGAGTGGTTGGAAAGCCGTTTGGGTGAGTAGATAGGCTACCCCAACCCAAGTATATTGGGACTCAGAAGCATCTAAATCAGCTGCGATAGTGGGAAGGCTTGTTGATACAATGGTCTACGAAAAGAATAGACAGCTTCAACAATGACACGGAGCACAAGATGGAGGGAAACGCACTGCGTCCGTAGTAGCCAGGAACAAAGTTAATGCCGCTCTAGATATCGTATCAACCATAGGACCAAAAAGTAAATAAGATTGGTAGACTTATGACATACCCTAGGTGAGCCAACAGAAGTCGAAGAGTTGAGAGCTCGGGCGTTTTATTTGGCAGGCCCGATGCGGGGTCATAAGAAGAACTTGTTATGTTCAACGAGCTTTGAGATCCCAGACTGTCCACCAACGAATCTTTCCCCGAAATGTCCAAGGAGTTAGATGCAGCACGAGCCGAATCGGTCACAGAGATCACGCTTTCGGTGCTATGTATCGCGGTTAGAGTTGGGCCTACGGCAAACAAATCAGATCCTGAACGACCCGGAGGGACGAGTTGGACATCGGTAAAGCCGATTGTTGAATGCTCTTCAACGATACGATCATCGATGGGTTTGTTTGAAGCAAGAGAGAGCAAAGGAGGAGGAGTGTTTGAACGGTCCTGTTCCATGTTTTTCCGAAAAATTAGAGGGAAACGGCGTACGAGGGTGCTGAAAACCTCACTGGATAAGACCCTCCTGCAAAGCCAGCTTCATTTTATAGGCCGAAGGAAGGCCCATTAACACTTCAAGTAAGAAAACCATTGTCATACATGTTTCGCTTGCAGAAGCCAAGTTCGAAGTCAACAATCAATGAAAGCAGAAAGCTCAAAATCAGGTTGTCGTCAGTCCATTGAGTTTGCACCATTGAAAGGGATCTAAGATAAAATCTGGTCTTTATAGTAAGGGTGTCGTGTTCCACGAACGCTAAAAAGGCTTTCAATGTCCTTTGTCCGAAAGTTGTCGCGGTTGATTGAGGTTAACACGGGTTCATTGAGGACGGACTGGGAAGAACTGGACCCTAGATGAAAAGAACGAATGTCCCTTTGACGTGAGCAAGGAAATTAAAAGTTCCGAATGGATTATGGGTGTAAAGAAGGTTCTCCGTACTATCTAAAGAGTCGTTGAAGTTCTGAGAGTTCGTTGAGTTGAAAAGGCCTCGTTGCAAACATCCAGACTCCAGACTAACCGCATATTTTCGACGTGCATAAGAGATAAAGCTGTTGATCGCCAGCAATGGAGAGCCGTGTTGAAGAAGATGGGTGATGTAAAGAAGAACGTATAAACGACGGCGAGCGTTCAATACTTCAATATCTGAGTTCTAAAAAACTAAGTGAACAAGCTCGTCCTTGAGACAAACGATAAGCGTTCCACGGCAACGACAATCTCTTTTCTTTGTCCGCAAGAGCCAGCTTTTCGTTCAGCATTATCCAACTCCGGATGAGTTGTGATATGATTCCGTTACTAAATAACTTTCTTACAGGAATTATATGGAGGTAGATCTATGATACTGTGAGTAACTCTAATCCATCATGCTGTTGCCCTCTTCTGCTCTTTTGGAGGTTCATCTTCCGAGGTCGTTCCATCCGCCGCGTCTTGTTTGAGATCCGTTAGCTTGCCATCCTTGACGACTGGTGTTACGAACAAAGCAAAACATAAGAAGGATCGTTGAAACCACCGGTAACGATGAAAGACATGCCAAAAGAAATCAAAGTCCAATGAGCCTTCGCAATCTCTTTATTACACGAGATCCCCAGCCACCAGAAGAGGCTGAAGGGTAATCGAAAGAAGCCGTACCGTTATTTTCAACATCCTTTGAGGATTCTTTTTTGGATTTGGAAGGTTCATTACTTGAAGGGGTGCGTCCTTCAACGTCATCCGCGTATTCTTGTAAAAGCTTTCGTTGTTTGTCAGTCAAAGACCTATGAATGGTGTTAGAGATGCACTTCTTCAGGGCTAGAGTTTTAGACACCTGGGAAGCACGACTGAAAAGGTGACAAATAGGTCACCGGTGTCGTTCCGATCTACGCGTGGAACACCTCGACCCCTCAATTTCATTTCTTCGCCCGGTTGAGTCCCGCTGGGAACACGAACATCCACATCACCGTCTAAAGTAGGAACGCGTACGCGTCCGCCTAATAGAGCCGTATGTAATGGTATCTTGACTGAGTGATACAGATTTGATCCCTGACGCTGGAATTGCTTGGAAGAAGCAACGTTCAACCGGACGAGAAGATCACCAGCAAGTCCTGTACCAGATATGGGGGCGTCACCCGAGTTTGGTATGCGGATAACCATGCCGTCCTCGACCCCTGGGAGATACCGTCGATGAGTCATTGCCCACGAAGTGAAAGTGAGAGAAAGCCTCCGTTACCTGGCGGTATAGAGACATCGACCGTTTTCCGTGTCCTAACCTTTCCAACACCCCCACAGCTACCACATTGACCACTGCGAGGAACGGTACTCCCGACTCCATCACAGGCATTACAAGTACTCGACATTTGGAAACCGCTGTCTATAACAAATGTCCGAGTACCAGAACCTCCACAGGTTGTACATGTTGTCCGTTTGGCTCCAGCTTTCAACCCACTTCCAGAACAAGTATCGCAGTTTGTGACTGGTGTGATCGTGACTTTGCGTGTTGTACCTTTACAAGCTTCTAGAAAGCTTATGGAGATGTATGTTTCCAGATCCGCTCCTCGTTGAGGTCCTCTGCGTCGACCTCCTGCGCCAAACTGACTGAAGAGTTGCTCGAATAAGTCTGACGAACCTCCACGGCCTCCTCCACCGAATGCAGAAGCGAAATCCTGGAATCCTCCAAAGCCCGCGCCTCCAGCGCCTCCAAATCCAGAAAACGCATTTGGATCGAACCCTGGCTGTTGAGATGCTGCACCGTATTGATCATATGCCGCTCGTTTCTTTTCATCCTTCAGGACCTATAAAAAGCCTAGTGAGCAGTGATATTAATTATATGTCTATCAAACCAACATCATAAGCCTCCTGGATTTCGATAAACTTGTTTTGAGCAGTCTTATCCGGATTGGTGTCTGGATGATATTTCCGAGCGAGCTAGAGGAACGTGTATGTTTAGGAGATAGATATTACACATGTAATAGCATGCATACATACCGAAAAATACGTTTTCTTAATATCGGCCGCTGAAGCGTCGCGTTTGACTCCCAGGACTTCGTAAGGATCTTTAGGTGCAGCATGAGGTGAGCTTGCGTGGAATGCCCTCTGAAGTTAGTCAGTCTATTGTACGGGTATTGTACGGAAGAGTTCATGAAGAGAAATGACCGACCTTGTCGCCGGGACGTTTGGCAGGAGTTAATGTTTTGGTGAAGGTATTTTGTGTCGCGGAATGTAAACATCTGAATTGGCGAGCTGAGAAAGATTGTGGTGCTGGTATTGACGGCTTTACACAGGAGTAGAAGGAGATGAAAGATGAGAAGCCTCTGGTGGGCACTCGAGGTGGCATTGGTGGACAGAACACGAAGGAAAAGCGGAGAAAGTTTATTTCGAGGGAAATTTTGTGAGTTGACGTCAGCAATATTATTTATGAGCGCTAAATTCTAAAAAATAGGCGCGCGGTCTTCAGCTTCAACACTCAGACTTCAGTACAATGAACTCGTTAGAACTAGTACATACAACAAGCCTTCAGTCAAGAGCCATTCAAAGGTTCTGCATTCCGAGCCTTCCACCAAGCTTTACCATAGCTTACTAGTAGCTCGTCCCCTTTCTTGATGTCCTCATTACCAGCCCATATCCCCATTCTTAACTCTCCTGAATCATTGCGATAATCAATGAAAACAACGTTGGGCCTGTCCTTGACACCTCGATAGTCATTGACAAACCGAGCCTCATTGCCTGTCGTGCTAGCATCGATTCCAATGCTCTCTCCACCTTGCAGGCGAACCAAAGATAAGTCATAGTCTAAAACAAAGTTCGGCTCATATCTGAAGTACGATCAATGAATTCTGCGTACCAGAGGACAAACGTTCGTCTGCATGGACTTCGCCTTTGAATAACTCAAATTCCAGATTTCTTGGTCCGAGTATGAATTTTGCTATGTACTTACCGATATAGTCCAGGATGTGCATCTTTGCAGGTATTTTCTTCGAGGCAAAAAGACCAAGTTGATTGTGCGCTGGATGCGACTTGTCAGTGATATGTCGAACAAGCACAGATTTGTGATTTTGAGAGGACCGAGTGCGGTCAGAGAACTCGGATGGCTGGCCTGTTTGGATGAGTTTTATGGTATCTGGTGACAGGGAATTGTGATATGCATAAGATCGAACATATCGAAGATGCTTAGGCCAATGAGAGGGCACAACAAGAGTTTTCTGAGAGTTCATGAAAATAATTCACGTTAGAACGAAAGTTGCCTCATTACGTAATTTAGCGACTCGTTCCTCCTGCGTTCATCTCTCCCGAGCAATGGGCAGATCAAAGTCTGTAGCTCGTGTCTATGCAGACGTAAATTCACGGCTAGGTCCTTCATGGCATGAATATGGTATCTCCTTTGATTTCTCTTCATCTCTCTTCATCTCCTCATCGCGCGCGTTTAGATAACCTTCAGGTGCAGTGGGGTTCGCAGGATCACTATGAGATTGTCCGTAAAGTTGGCAGAGGAAAATACTCTGAGGTGCGTGGACAAGGCTTCTCCTAGCTTTGCTCGAACTTACGGTACCCATAGGTATTCGAAGGGGTCAACGTCGTTACGGACGAGAAATGTATCATCAAGGTTCTGAAACCAGTAAAAAAGAAGAAAATCAAGAGAGAAATCAAAATACTTCAAAACCTAGCAGGCGGTCCGAATGTGGTTGCCCTCTTAGACGTCGTGCGGGATCCAGCATCCAAAATACCCAGCCTCATTACAGAATATGTCCACAACGTCGATTTCAAAGCCCTATACCCTAAATTCACCGACATGGACGTTCGATTTTATATGTTCGAGCTTCTCAAGGTGCGTATCCGGATCATTACAGTAATCAAATGCTTCGTTCAAGGGGTCAAACCACTTTCAGGCTCTCGACTATTGTCACTCGAAGGGAATCATGCACCGGGACGTCAAACCCCACAACGTTATGATTGATCATGAACATCGAAAGGTGCGTCTTTCCTTTTCTTCCCCGACATTTCGAGATGAAACCTGTACTCTTCCAGCTGAGGCTTATTGATTGGGGTCTGGCCGAGTTTTACCATCCGAAAACGGAATACAACGTCCGCGTCGCATCCCGCTATTTCAAGGGCCCAGAACTTCTCGTCGACTTCCAAGAATACGACTACAGCTTGGACATGTGGAGCTATGGTTGCATGTTCGCTTCAATGGCACGCCGCATCACACTCTCCATCCATCTGCTTGTCTGACCGCTCTTGTCCCACCTCAGATATTCCGCAAGGAGCCTTTCTTCCACGGCCACGACAACTTTGATCAACTGGTCAAGATCACCAAAGTACTGGGGACTGATGAGCTCTACGCCTATATCGACAAATATAAGATCGTATTGGATTCTCACTACGATGAACTTCTGCAAAGGTTTCTCCGATCTTTTGCTCTGCCGTCGTCGCTTGTCACAAGCTTGAATTAACAGGTATCCCCGAAAGCCTTGGACCAGGTTCATAACCTCCGAGAATCAACGATATATCTCAAACGAGGCGATCGATTTTCTCGATAAACTGCTTCGCTACGACCACCAAGAGAGACTTACAGCCCAGGAGGCTCAGGCCCAACCCTACTTCGGTGAGTAGTGCTGTCACCGACGCTGTCTTGGGTCATAACCAACCTCCCATCTACTGTAGATCCAATCCGAGCGTCAGCAACAGTTTCGATGGCAAATGGAGACAGCGATTCAGCATCGTCGGGATGATCTTAAATACCATACGTTTCTTTTGGTTCACTTGCTGTACACGGTTTCGTACGTAGATCGTTATTCCTTTCTGTTTCTAATCTGCTATTTGTATTCCTCTGATATTGCTCTGTGCTTTCATCCAAGCACCTCCACGTCGCAAACTGATTCACATGATACTATGTGATCGTCAACATCACCCAGTCTACCGAAGAACATCCTTATCGCAGGTGTGAATGATATATGAGCACACTTTCTTTTCAGTCCTGCTATGGTGTCTTGAGTTGCATGTGCCTTTCTTTCTTCATAGGTCTATCTCCCGATTGGTAACGATACCTCGTGTATCTACCTTCCTTTCTTCATGCAACCTAATAATTCACCTTGCCTTGCCGATGCATGGGGGGTTATTCCTGCATACAGTTTCTCGTCCTCAAATTCTATCTTTGGGTCGCATGGATCGTGAAAATCAACTTCCATCCCTCAGTGGCACACTTCAGGGTGACTGACCTTGTGCGTTAGCGGCACCGTGTCCCCAGAAAGTCCATCTAAATTCCTGCTTCTTTTTCCAGATGGACAATAGAGAAGGGATTGGTATATAAGTCTCGTAGGGAAACCCAAGTTCGACAGAGGCCCCCTGCCGAACTGCGAGCTTGCAAACCATGTCGTCGTCCCTCTTTGTTCCCCTCGTTCTAGGTCTTCTTCTAGGAACTCAAGCGTATGATGGTTCTCGCTATGACAACGTGTGTGGTTCTATCATCTCTGAAAAAGAAAAGACAATATTAACTCTGCTATCTCTCCTTTTCTTCGTGTTCAGGTTGTCTCGTAAGACTGTCTCCTTGGTGGAAATATGCTGTTTGAACTTTTGGAACAGATATTGGGGACAGAACTCCTACGGAGCTACTCACTCGGATGTCGCAAACTTTCAGCAGAGACTTGGATTTTACTGTGGGGTACGCAGCAGGCATTACTGGATGGGACCGTTCTCTATAACTTCAATCTTACCAGGATGATGCCGTCGATGTCTTTCCCGTCGCATTCGTGAACACTTTCTTCTCTACGGGAGGCTTGCCTTCTCTAAATTTGGCGGTGAGTGCATGTGCATACATGTGATACGCTATCAACTGATTTTTTTGCGCTTCAGAATGTGCGTAGTTGATCAATCATATGTTTAATCATAGCAATTAATGTTAGAAACAAATCCAGACTTGCAATCCCACCGACAACGCTACTTTTCCCGGAACTTCTCTTCCCGACTGCTCTGCCTTGGCCTCTGACATCGAAACATGCCAAGCTGCAGGAAAGCTCGTGACCATCAGTCTTGGAGGAGCCGGAGGTGGGGTTGGGTTCACAAGCGATGCGGAAGGTACCGCTTTTGCGCAGACGATATGGGATTTATTCTTGGGAGGAAGCAGGTAGGTCGATTCCATCATACTGTTCACGTTTGTACCATTTCACGACCGATTGATTAGTTCGACGAGACCATTCGGCTCTGCTGTTCTAGACGGAGTAGACCTCGACATTGAAGGTGGAGGGGGAACAGGTTATGCGGCTTTTGTGACAGAGATACGTTCTCTGGCTAGCGGTGCAAGTAAACAGTGAGTACTTCATACTATCTATCCTAATGACCAATCCACTGATTTTTTCTCAGATATTACATTACCGGGGCGCCACAATGTGCGCTCGAAGGCCATCTTCAGATTCGATACCATCTAATCACTTCATCTCAGGTGTATTCCCTGACGCTTCTTTGGGCTCAGTAATCGACGCGGTGGCTTTCGACGCTATCTATGGTACGCCTGTATTTACCTCATTAACTCGGACATGTCAAGCTGACCTAGACTGACCTTTGAACACGTAGTTCAGGTGCATTGTGGCAATACTCAATACTGACGATGCAAAATATTGATGATCACACAGTTCTATAACAATCCTTGCGGACTTCCCTTTTTTAATACCACTGTACGTACTATACAGAACGATCACGGATCATACGAGCTCACATTTCGTCAGGCATGGAATTTCGGTGTATGGTAAATTTGCTCAATCATTCTGCCGGTTCCGTCGAAATGCTGATGGTGGCCCCAGGGACAACTGGGCCAGAACGACAAGCCCGAATCCTAACGTCAAGGTTTTCCTCGGAGCACCAGCTGCAAGTCTCGCTGCTGGTACAGGATACCAGGACTTGGCCACCTTATCTCAGTATGCGGTGCAAATGCGTAACAGCTTCCCATCATTCGGTGGTGTGATGCTTTGGTAGAGTGTTCCAAACTATCGAGCTGATCTGGTGTATTCACTGAAATTCTTACAGGGATGAGGTAATTCATTGACCTTCGAACGGTTGAGTGTGCTCAATTTTTGCGCACAATGCACAGAGCCAGGCGTTTGGTGCGTTGAGAAAAAAATACACAATCTCAGTCTTTTGTTGATGCCATCTTCAGTGAACGACAGATATGATTTGGGAATCAAGCAGGCATTAGTTGCCGCAGGAGGCACTGGCTTCACATTCCCTCCCTGCTCAGCTCCAGCGTATGTCGCAGGCACATCTTATACTGGGGGTTCAAAGGTTTCCTTTGATGGGTGCGTAACAATCTACAGTGTATATATCTCTTTGACACCTCTGCCTTAACACGGAAACCTACAGATATATTTGGGAGGTGAGTGGATAATTCTCCAGCACTGGCAACGCTTCTCACCTACTCTTCCCATGAAAAAAGGCTAAATTCTTCGCTGACGATACGCCTTCGAATGATCCAAATGGCGATTGGAGTGCCAGTAAGTTCTCAGTCACCCTTCCTTCCATTGGTCTAGGACAGGAATCTCAGATCAACAAATAGTTAGTGCCTGCTCTGGGACTGGGGGAACATCAAGCTCAAGTTCATCGAGTGCTACGAAGACCACAACGACAACAAGTACATCCTCCACATCTACGACAGTGACTACAACCACGACCTCTGCCTCTTCCTCTCCAACCTCAGGAGGCTCATGTGCAGGCGTTGCCGCTTGGAGTAGCTCCGTGGCTTACCCAGGAGGCTCGCAGGTGACATTCAAGTGAGTGATTCTGGTCTTATGGTGCTTCAAACAAACATGGAGCCTTTTTTCACGCAGCGGGGATCTGTGGACTTCGCTTTATTGGTCCGAAGCATCGACACCGGGAGGTTGGTGGTATTCTGATTATCGATGATTTCATAACTCATGCTGATCATGCTTCGAATCTGCGTTCACAGGCAGCGCGGGAGTGTGGACAGACGACGGCCCTTGCACTGTTTGACGTAGAGAGATGTGGGAAGTTCGACTGCGAACTCTCCCTTTTTCAGGCTGTAGAACGTCCGAAGAGCACGTCTAAAGCGCGTAATTCTTCAAGAACAGTTGAGTAGTGATCTTGCATATACATACATGATGGAGAAATAAGTTATTCAAGATCAACTTCGTCGAACCGAAACGTTCACCAAGATACCTCAGTGACTGTTTCGAGGACGAGAAGGTAGCCATTATGGCTTCAATATGTTTTGAATCAAATTGGATGTAAGATAGTATGAGTATCACAAAGAGTATCGGGCCACTGTAGATGGACAACTGCTTCATAAGGCGAGCCACCACAGGATTTTAACTGGTCAGTACTGGAGGATTCTTCTTCCTCGGTCTCCGTCTTCCGCGCGACGCCTGATTGTTGGACCCACCCCGGTTCTGCGAATTAGGTACGGGAGTGGACGATTGAGAAGGGCCCATAGTGCTAGTGCTAGTAGATGTTCTAGACGGTAGAGGGCCGTTGTAGATCCTCCTCGTTGGCTGTTCAAAGGTGAGACCCCCAAGCCTGATGGAGTCAACAGTAGAGAGAGATGTCTGCGCTAATCTGGCAGCCAGCGATGGGAGTTGCTTCGAAGCAGAGCCTACTGCTGGCCTACCCGCAGATGTGCGGTTCACGAAACCAGCAGGCGCGGCGACTTTTGACGTATTGGCATTATGGTTGCCAATCTGAGGGTCGTCATCTTTTTCGTTTTGACCTCTCTCTTCGATCCTCTTCAAATCTCTCTTCTTCTGTCGTTCTCGCCTCAACATCTCTTGTTCCTCCGGCGACTTCTTCGGTGGCATTGGACCAGGGTCATACTCGGGATTGGAACAGCTCCATGGTACAAGACCCGAAAGTTGATCACTTCCTACGCCTTGGAGATGAAGCATTATTTCTTCCTCGACAGGATGAAAGGTGGGACGAAGAACATATCCATTGCCAAAATGGGGCAATTCTGAGTCTTCCATTTGTTCACCAAGTAAAGTCCGTCTGGTGTTCCCACAACAGTGATAGAGTGCTCCTCGAATGCAATCGAAGGCATAGAATTGCCTCTTTGGCCTCCGGCTTGGATCCAGGAGATGGAAAAGCCGGGTTAAATGAGAATATACGATGGATCCTGCGTACGCATCCAAAGCCGCATCTAAGTGAGATGAGAACAAAACCATACCGAAGCTTCGTGGATATACACACATGTAAGTTGCGCTGGAGTCAACTCCAAATCCCAATTGCTTCGAGTGATTTTGCCTTTGGTGAGCACTAGCCCCTCATAGACTTCAGCAAGGCGGGCTAAACCAATGGATGACGTATAGGGTCCACGAAAGAGACGTTTGAAGTATGGACCCAGGAAAGCTTCAGAACCGTAGAACTCCCGAGGTTTCTGACAATCCGAAGGTAATGTTGGAAGCTTGGATGGAAAAGAAGACTGAGGTGGAACGTCTGCATATCTCTCAAGACGTCCTGCGAACAAGCCGGAATCGACGCATTTCACGAAGAGGGAAAGGTCGACACAGGAGTTGAGACAGACACCGAGGTCCTTGTATAGTTTTTTAGCATCATCTAATGGTGGGTTAAGAAACGAGGTGAAGGTTGAGCGAATGAGTTTGTAACGACGTACTCTGAATCCCCACACCAACTTTGACAATCCTCGGATTCTCTAGGATTTCAGCCAATCCGTCTGGCAAGTATTGCATCCATTTAACATGAACAACATAAGACGCCGTCCCATAAGCGATTTGAACAACGGCAATCGGGTTTTCCGGTTGACCAGGACGGAAATTTGGTTTCCATTCGAGGTCGAAACCAATATAGGGTGGCGGATGAGCGTCGCTGTGTGGATGACAAAAAGAGTCGAAGGCTGCGGAGTTGAGCGAGTTTGCCAGATACCGAAGAGTCAACGAAGCCTGAGGCTCGCTCTTCAAGTAAAAGGGCCTCATTGAATCCACGGATACTCCTGTACCACCGGACGACATTTCGGGAAGAATAAACGTGAATGATGAGAGTCAAGAGGCGGTGGAAAATTGTTGGAAATTATGAATCCGATCGTGCATGACTGCACTGCGGTTCCGAAACGTTGTACAGCCCGATGATGCAGGTGTAAGGCCATGGCGAAGTCGTGGTTTCCGAATAACTCTGGCGAGGTCGCTGAGCATGTCAGAAAGCTGGACAGCTTTGGGGTTCGAACCCGAAAGGTAGGGACTTTATAGCAGGTTTCGCTCTCGCGAAGGAGCTCATCAGAGGGCTTAACCGCTGCCCTAACCTGCCGGTTCTACTTTAGCAATTACAGAACATGGCTACCTAATCGCGGGGTGGAGTATGTCACATGGCATTGAACCACATGATACCCAATTCAACTGCAGTTGGTTGACTAAGCATTGGGGACCACGGCATATGCGTAGGTTTTTATGGAGGGGAATGGGTCTGGGGCATCCTCCCAAGGGACCAATATCAGGTGCCTACTGCGCGCGCGACTCTGATGAGAGGCCGACCCATGGCCAGTCAGTTACCTGACTGGACTTCTGCGCCCGTCTGTCTGTACGTGACCCGTAGCTGCTGTCTCCTTTAGATACTCTTTATCGGCCGTCTCCGAAGATAAGGCGAACCAGCATAAATAAAGTTCTGCCCAAAACTACTAAAAATGTGGAAAATAATCTTCACCGGAATTTTGAACTGATCATTCGGTGACCGTGTCCCGGTCAAGGCCGAGTCTTCCCGGAGCTTCATCACGTGCTCTTATACAGACGCCTGTCATCAATAGACGCCGACCACTCCCTGCGTCCCAAGTTCCAACTTCCACTATGTTACTGTATACTCTTGGTATACTCAGGCAGGTTATTCCAGAAGCTACCGTTTCCTTGATATTCAATGTCCGCAACAACAACATCCACAGGTCTGGTCTGATATACCATACTCTGGGTTGCACTCCTGGGTATCACTCTGCTTTCGATAGCCCCTCACCAATCAAAATCTTTCGCGTTCTCATACGTTCTCATTCGTCCATGGAATTTGCTCAAAGGTATTGGTACTTGGCTTGCCAACTCCTGTTTCTTTGGCGCACACAAGCTCGTTTACTCGAGTATCTTGTGCTCTTTTGAACTCCGAAGGGATCTAGGTTAGCTTGGCTTTTTCGTTGCTTCATCACCAGGCATGGTCTGGTGGGACCAAACGACATCAGCAACGTTCCAGCGCGACCTACCACAAGGCGACCATTAATGAGGCAAGTTCTTGGCTTGTACTGAGGCTCCAGTCTTTCACTCTGTGGCTCACGCCCAGCCTAGACCCCAACCCAGTCAGTCAGGTACTGCAGATGGTCTTGAACGCTGAGATACGGTGGGTCTTGAGCGTCCTACATTTTATCTGATTCTAGCTAGGCCAGGTTGTATCGTGGATCTTTTCATTGAATTGACTAACTTTGCCACGAATGTTCACAACATCCCCGACCATAGCCTTTACCAGCCGTCATGGTGGCTACAGTATACTACGATCAACTGCATACAGTATTTCGCGAAAATCTCGTCCCGCTGTCGCATTTCTTATGACTCTGTTGTTCATCTCTTCTCCGACATTCGCTCTGTTATGGAAGAGGAAGGCAACCTCAACAAGTTTACCGAAATTCTCACGAGAATAATAATTCTAAGGTAAGTTATTCTGCTATTTTTCCATAATTCGGCAAGATATGGGGCCTTGAATGAAGCAACTTCCCCATTCGTTTCGCTCCGACATGCTTCAGCCATCTGCAGTGCTGTAAATACCGTGGTCAACGCACATCATTATTGGTGCGTTTTGGGGCTATTGATTCAATAGCAGAAGCGATTCATGTACTGAGGTACTCAGTACACCATGGTCCATCATCGCATATGCCGGGATTCAACGTCGTGTTCCAAAGTTCTTCCAGACTTTATGACACCTGAACGATAACGCTAAAAGACATAACGCCACCAACTTGAAAGACAGGTCGCAATCATTCATTCAACCGTTCGATCTTCTGTCGTTGGAGGCACCAGAAGGTGCCCTTTGGAGGGAGAAGCTGATGGATGCAGTACACACTGAAGTCTGACTCATTCGCAGCCTTGGTGGCGTGCTATAGTATGTGGGTTAGTATCGCTATATCCATTTCAGGGCGGTGAGGATATTTTTGACTGCTGGACAGTGGACACTGGAAACTGAGACTCTGGGCCACTACTGGGCTTCGGCAGATGGATCGGATTATCGATAGCAGGAGGAGAGAATTGAAAAGCTCATGCTCAAGGTTTCCTCAACTTGTGTGATTGCTCGAGGTTAGGATTATCGGTCGTCCGTTCAAGAAAGTTAGCTTATCGTCAATGGCGGAGAAGGGGGAATGATGAAGATGATAAATCCTATGTCAGACGGCCGCTGGCGTTGATATTTCTGCAGCACCATTTTGAATCAATAAATGAAGAAAGCCTGTGCCGGTCAAACTGTAAAACATATAAGAGAATACAAAAATACGACTTGTGAAGCTTTGTTTAGAAAAAAGTCTTGGTACGATTCGTAAAGTTCTTGGCGCATTCAGCTAAAAATACCAAGAGAGTCGCCACCCACACCAACTTGCTCTTGGCGGCTCCTTAAAAAGCGGGAGTGAATCCTCCCTATCGTCTTCCCCCTCCGTTATCCTCTAAACCAAATGTCCTCTTTCTACGCTGATAAATCCCAAATTCTTGTGTCGGCGTTGCACACTTTGGACCAGGTGATTATAGAGCCCCTTTTCTGGCAATATTCCCACATATTCAACTCTGTCTGTTTTTATAGACACCTCCACCATCGTTACGAGAGATCCTGAACGCGTATCGCGCAAAGGGCGATGGTGACAGAGATATGCTTCTGGCCATGTTGAATGCGAAGAACGCAGAAGATCGAAGGATTGCGGAGACCTCTGCTTTGCATCGAACTATCTTAGAATCACTCAACCACGAATCTCCATCCTCACCAAATCTTCCTCCTTTGGTCTATCCAAATCCATCGCAGCATCCTTATCAGACCAAACTGCCAAATGTCTCCACAGGACAGTCATATGCATCCAAACGAACCTCGTCACATTCACCACCACATCATACTTATTCTCCATATCACCGACCGGTTTCCAGGGATTCAACATCCACTCCACCATTGCAAATGCCACCTTCACCGTATTCCGCTGCATCCAATCCTGATACGAATTCTTCACCGAAATTAAAGGAGCGCGGAATGATGCCTATAGCGTCTATGCTTAGCAATGAGAGCCAACGGAGTTCTCATAGCTCACAGGCTTCAGAAGATGGACGCGGTCTACATCATAGCAGGAGGTCATAGCTTCGCTCTTCCACCAAAGGTTTTTGACACCATTTTTCCTTTTTCTGGAACTCTGCCGTTTTACAGTAATCGCTTTGTCTTGTTACTTTACTACACCTCTTGTGACGCTGCTATCTCTAGTTTACTTGTTCATGTACTACTCCACGATACACTCCACCTTTTTTTGTACCCTTGCGCATCACTCCAATCTGATTTTGGAATACCATCTTGCATCTCCACTGAATCGTAGACGGTGTAACTCAACATTCTGTCGAAAGTCAGAGAGACTTCCCACATCTGTACCTACCGAGCTTTACTATCCTATGAATAGAACCAAGCCAAGAACCCAAGCTCAAGACTGTCACTGATCGTGAACACCGATAGCGAGTTGGTAGGAGTTGGGTTGAGCCGGATGATAGATTTAGCTCAGACGCGCTCCTGCCAAGGACACTTTTCATTTGCGGCACGTCTGCGGGACCGCCGGTGTAGCAGATTTATATATAGTACTCGCCTTGGTACTCTTGGAAGTCAGCGCACGGTCGGACTCCGTGTAATTGGTGGGATAGATATGGTAAAACTTGGAGGGAACTCGAAAAGAACGTCGAGGGAACACCATGATCATCGCGTCTATACGATTGGTGGAAGAAATACCTCAGCGAGTCGGATACAAAAAACCGACATTCAACCGGTGACTGGAAAAAATGGGATTGACTGCTAAGGCACTCTACGTGCGCATGAAGTCAACGTAGAATCTTGTCGTGTCCACGCTCATCCGAAGCTCTTCCGAGTAACAGGAAAAGCAAGAAGAGCACTGACTCTGGAGGGAGAGGATGTGCAATGTGCATGTGACATCGGTGGCGCAACCTCTCTGATTATGTCAGCATAACGCCCTTGAACCTTTGCCAATGGCAATGACCACTCTTGACCACTTCAACCACGTCGTCGACGTTGCGGACTTCTCTCAAACCCTCTCAAACCTCTTTACTACCTAAGATGGCGAGTCAAGCCTCAGAAGATGAATATGATCAACTGCCAGATGATCTTGACTTTGGCGCTATTGGAGACGATGAATGGAATTCAATACAGACTCAGAATCCAACCACTCAACGATCTATCGATTTGCACGGGGAACATGCTCCCGCAATCTCTCACCTCCCCAGAGAACCAGAAGGAAATGATATCGCAGAACCTCAAATAACGATCACAGGTATGTGCATATACGTATCGGGTTCCTGCTCTTGTACTAAGTTTGTCTGTTTAAACAGTACCCGAATTTGTGCAGGGCTCTTCCACACTGCGTCTCGACTCTGTTCTTGAACCTAGAAGGATAGATACTCCCAGCAATGGCTACTTTTCCGATGAAACGGACGACCTCGACGATGCATTCCTTGAACGGCTAAACGAAGTAGAGAATCAACTTATCAATCGCCCAACTCTGACCGTGCCTCCCAGTACAGGTAAGACCCTGTTCTAAACCATCTTTCTCAATTGCTGCTGTTTTTACAACCTTTCGCGCAGCATCCACAGTACCTTCTGAACCTAGTTGTACACCGGAAGCTCTACCTTGCAACGTTCATAACATATGTTCACCTTCGTTAAAGCGGCCCCGTCCTGAAGACCACAACGAGGATTCAACGAACCCCTTAAAGAAATCCAAAGGAATTTTCAAGGGCGATTGGACGGAGCTGCTAAACGAGTACGACGATGAAATCAATTGTCCAATGTAACGCATGCTCTCTAACCTGATTGATGAATGGATGCTTATAACTCAAAAAATCTCTCATGTTCTATAGATGCTGCGATATATTGTAAGTTTAGCTTTGGCTTCCTTCTGCGAAGAGGCCTGGACTTTCCATTCACGGTCATTGTCATTCCTCTCTATCAGAGTTGCGGCACATCTGGTGAATGGCTGTGGTCACACACTCTGTGGGTCCTGCGGCTACCAATGGATCGTGGAGAAGGTTAGTCGAGTTCTAATCATAACTCTGTGAACCTTCTCTTATATCGCAATCCTCCCAGCATCGAAACACATGCCCTATATGCCGTGCCAAATGCCACGCCCTTACTCCTCTGATACCTAATATAACTGCTGACAACTTTGTGAATAAACATATACAAGTTCGTGCGATGCTTGGAGATGAAGATTGGAAACCAGGTGGCTCTAGTTTTCTAGAATGGCAGATGAGGAAGGAGTGAGTGTTGCATCATTTCATCCCTTCATACAGGTGGTCTGCATGCAACTCTGTTACTCATATCATTCCGTTCAGTAAATGGAAGAAGGATTGTGAACGACGCGCTGAGCGATCGAAGAAAGTACCGCCAATCACAATACGGCCTCGAGTGGACAACCTCGTTGGCCAACTGGCATTCATGAACGAACTCATTTACTGATGGTATTGTTTGTATGTATAGTATAATGAGATAAGACTACCCGGTATGTAGTAATAGATCGTGACGTCAAAACCTGCTCCTTCAGTCAGTACGGCGTCGAGGCCTCAGCGGTGCAATCTACCCAGGGTGGTTACAGCCTAGATATTTACCTCAGTTGTCTCTTGACCTCCACGAGGGCCATGACCATCTCATTCATCCCAGCCATAGACGAAGTCGTTCGTGTCGCCTTGCCAGAATGGCACACGAGCGACTCTACTGTTCAACTCCGCTTCTCTGCCGTCCTTGGAGATGACGATTTCCAGCAGTTCAAACAGAATGCGATGAAGGTACAGCTATGGTCTGATATTCCATTTGGTGGAAGGAACCAAGGAGAATGGGGCGAGATAGATCTCAGCGAGGTCGGCAACGTTTCGTCCAGTGAATCTCAGGTCTCTCTTGTCGATTTGGACAATATCAGTGAGCGAACACAGAATGTTCTTTCTGTCGTATGCTCTGTCCCGTTTTCTGGAATCGATACCTATCTCTCGTTCACTTACCGGCTCATCTATTCCTCCGGAGAAATCAAATGGCTTGGTCAATTTGGCCGAAATGGAATGGTTCATCTCCATCCTAGCCCGAAAAACACATCTGGTATCGTGTTCGAGGAGGGATTGGTGGAGAACATCGCGCCTTTTGTCTGGAATACCCATGGAAAGCAAGTTGAAGACCTTCTAATTGCAGAACTGACCCACCCAAAGGATTGGTCTATATGGGCCTTTGGAAAAGATAGGCATGTTTTCTCTGCTTTTTTGGCCACGATATCTATCTTAATTCTAACTTTCATCTCTTCGAAAAGCTTGTATATAGGTCCCGCAGCAAATGTTTCTATGGCCATTCTCGTGCCCCGTTTCCGATCCTACGCGAGATCGTACTGCCCTAAAACCATCACACTAAGTGCATCATCTGCTCTCTCTATCTCGGTGAGCGCCTCAGGAAAAATACAGGTTTCAGGATCAGGGTCTTTGCTTTTGCATACCTTTGATCCTTCCCAATCTGCAGACTTGTTTTTCAACAGAATCTTTGCTCACAACGCCTCCATCTCCTGCCGGCTCCTCGGTATCTTCGGTGATTATGCTGCTCTGGCTTCGACTTCCCCCACCCCATCTGTATTTGTACAGGTCATCCTTGTCCCTCTTATTCCTTCCGGCGTTCCATCCCAGGCCATCATTCCAACTGCTTCTTTTGCCAACATCTTAGCCGCCGAAACGGCAGAGTTCACCATCTTCTCCAATCAACCTCGACCGAGCGTTCATTTCGTGAAGAGCCCTGTCAGTGTCAGCCCGGTGTCTGTGTCTGAACCTGTCCAATTCTCTGTCCCACCTTTTGGGGGTCATTTCATTCTCACTCCGCTTTACTCCATTTCGTCGACCAATTCTCAAATTCAGGGCTCAGGTCCACTGGCTCCCAAGAATTCGCTGTCTTTTAGTGTTTTGAGTCCCCATTCGGTCACACTAGAAGAAGATACTGCTGCTGTATCAGCTGAAGATGCAATTCTCCCAACTCCGCCTCCGTCTCCTCATTTGCATCCTATTGCTCATTTGACGTCACCCTCATACAATCACTCGACTACATCGATCTCGGAACTGGGTGAACAAGATGCAGACCTTGGCAGTCCCTCAGCGTCTCATGATACCCAGGAGGATACATCAATCTCGGAGTTCAACTCGTTGCATACCCTTCGTCCCCCGATCGTTGAACGTGATCATGGCTCGTTGCTTACCCGCCAATCATCTCCCTCGCTCCTCATAGAAGCTTATCGGGAGAACAGGGAGAACATCATGATGGCGTTTATGAGGAATATCTATTTCGTATTGACGCTTTGGTTTTCGTTGATGTTCCAAAAGGTTTTCGGAGGATCGGCTCCCAGTGGCACTGCTGAGGGAATCAGTGACGAACATCCAGAGGAACGTGACAATTCTGGTCTATCGTCTCCAGCTCGCTCTGGATCTGACACAGGTGATGCTGGGGTCAATGAACGTACTCCACTGTTATCACGAGTGATTCCACCTTCACCTGTTTTGCCAGATGCAGCTGAACCTTTGATTCGAGCTCCAGTGCCGTCTCCTGCGTATGTTGCTAGTCCCATTCCGCCGACTGCGAAGGCTATTCCTGCTCTTCCTTCTATGGATCTCGATTTGCTCGAGGTAAAACCAGGACAGTGTGGTCTAGTCCTTCGTGACGATAGCGGCTTGTTGACAGAAGAAACTCTCTCTGACAAAGTTGTCATTGAAATCAACGGCCAAAGCATGTCATTGGATCATGTGCAGTGGCTTAGGAAGGATTTGGTCTATCTCGGTGATGACTGGAACAAAAATGGCCGGATGAGTGTGAAACTCACATCCAGCACACTCTCAAAATGATGTATCTCAACTACCTCATTTCATGTTGTGTTTCTTGTAAAACCTGTATGCTTTGGTTGTTGTATAGACAGTTGTAGATAGAGCTTGTGTTGTTGTTTGTACTGTAACTGTAAAGTACAGAAATATACTGTGGTCATAGATTGTACCCTAACATCGATATGTGAAGTCCAAGATCATACACTACTTGATATTTTCAGGTGTAAGTGGGCCTTATCAATGGTAGTAGGAGTGACTGAAATCTTCACTGTCGTCATTTCCTCGCTCGAAGTTCTTGCCCTCGCGGTTGTAGGTGAACACGGTTTCGTTGACTAGGTCATCCAGCATTTCCGGGGGTAGATCGAATTCTGACGTCCGGACGACGGCTGTGTATACGGCTGTGAAGAAATTGAGTTGGAGGGCAGGAAATATAGCATGTATGCGCACCATCTTCGATTTTGGACAACGATTGTGCGGTTACAGCTTGCTTTTTATGAAGATCCCATACGTGAGGGGTGAACCTTTCAAAGTCTACAACCAACAGACGTTGACGATGATGTCTCTGGCTAAAAGACGAATCTTCTTACCTGATTTACAGTTTCTAACGAGATAACATGTCTCTAAAGCTCTTGAACGCCCACCGGGGCTCCCGAATCCAGAAATAGCAAACCTCATGAGTTCACCTGTTGCATGGTTGCGTAATCAGACGTTTGAAAAGCAGAAGGATACATACCAGTCAAGTCAGAGATTCCAAGTAGATAGTCAGATATTGTTAGGGGAAAGTACTTTACCCCAACACGTCAGAGATCGATGGGAAGACAACGAAAGCGAGAAAGAACACCTACAGCTATCCCATCTGCTCCGCATAAGGTCGCTTGCACCTGGTCATAGGAGATTAGGTTCCCGTGTTCCAAGTAGTGAGCAAAGCTCAAGGCCTCGATATACTCCTGAAGACCAGGGGACACTTGGCGTTGATAACCTACATAATTCCCTTGCCTGTGAATATACATGACTTGCGCGATGAAGATCTCACCAACGCCAGAAGTTGTCCCCAACCAGCTCATCTTTCATGCCGGCATACATCTTTTGTACTTCACGCAGCTTGTTGAGTCCTGCTTTAGCAGCACTTGCGCGTGCAGGTGCATCTTGAGCTTCTAGAGCGAGGCGATGAAGGAGAAATATAGTTTTCTTAGAGATATTCGTTATATCTCGACTGGCCTATATGCTTTGTCAATCAGGACTTGTACAACTACCAATCAAGAGAATTACTTTGATCAATCTTTCTCTGCGGTCATGATAGTCGTCGAGCGAATCTCTGAAGAGGACGAATTGGTCGTGGATAGATGGAGACATTGATTCCCTACCCAAAACAGGCAGTGTGCGCCGTGAGACTCCATTGGTTCCTCAATAGCCTTCATGACGTTCTCGATTTTCCATCTTGCTTTATTACTCTCATGGCGATGTTCGCTCCCAAACCTGGCTGTCCTCTCTGTGGTATTGTTGCTTCCGCTCTTCCTACTCCATCAAACTCCTGGCGAGCGCCTGCTTTGAACAATTCCACTAGCAACTCCACAGAACCTGAATTGCTCTGGAAAGATCAGGATTTCACCGCGTATCGAGAAAAATCCAAGCCGGTTTCTTCGAAAGGGCATATTATTATTGCTTTCAAGTTGGTCGTTTTGATAATTTTCTCACTCATGATTCAAACTCATTGAGCTCACGATAGCCTTCATGTACCCTCACTTTACGACTTGGTGTGCTTGTGTTCATCTTGGTCAAAAGTCAAAAGCTAACCCGCTTCCTCAGTCGTCAACGGACCTTCCTCTCCTAGTGAACATCAGGAACCTCGCGACACGGTTGTTGACGATCCTCGACGCGTCGTCAAGATCACCTACGGCAACAACCAACGAACAATCTTTCCCTTCATCTCCCACTCCTTCGAACTTCCGTATCGGCTTCATAACACCTCCGTTCAAAGATAACAAGATTCCTGTCACAGACCATCTACATGCACATGCATACATCGAGCCATCCGATCTTATGGGCTGGTGGAGGGGTCTCGCATATGGCTCGTTGGCTTGGTACGCTATAGATGATTTGATCGCAGAAATTCGGTGCGTGTATTCTTTCGTAGTTTTTGAATTACTTTCTCAGATTTATGCGCACTTTCACAGAGAAACCGTGTCTAACAACCGCGTCAAATCTGGCTATGACAATCGTCTCAACGCGCCCATCGACAAGGTACCACTAGCTGGTGCAAGGAGCGGAACTGCGAACGGTATAGAGACGACTGAACCTGGGCTTCCTCGAGCTGAATTCAACCTTGAGGATGGATTGACACCATCGCAGACCCCGACATCTGCTCAAGCAATGCTCACGTCGCACCATCTTTTACGCACATGATATCCTTTCTAACACGACGAGCGCTCAAGCGCTCACACATCGTTGTTCTCCCTCTTTCCTTAGATCATTGACATGTAGATTTAGAAGATGAGTTTCGATGAACTCTATCCGGTATAGGTTTGGGAATTTTCCCCGGTCATTGTAAACGATGGGTGGGATATATTGACTGTCACTGTGCATAAGTTCTCAGTGCTCATTTGTAGAACGTGCCACAGATTCGTGGCATTGGTATCCTATCACCAAACTTCCGATATTGCTCAAGTTCCCAGTCCCGATATAGTGTAGACTCATCGGATTGAACGATCCCTGATTCCGCGAGCTTCTCAAGAACGGTTGCACACCAATGGCGACAGCCATTTCCTTGTTCATCGAAACTATCCGAGTCGATATAAGATCCTTGTTTCTAGACCAGCATTCAAATACTTACTCGTATTGATAAACTCTACTATCGATGATCTGCTTGCAAATATCTGCTGCTGTGGTATGACTCGAGCTAGTCATCATAGGCATGCAAAATATATCTGTACTCGACGCGAGAGTATCCGTCTCATATCCTATCAACAGGTTTGTGCGCATGAGATGAGCAGGATCCGTATAGCCCGGGGTCGCGTCGCAGTGAACGGAGGTTTGGTCTTCGGCGAGGAGAGCAATGTGGAAATGAAACTTCTTGCCATCAGCGGTGGGTAGGCCAATAACATTCACAGAGGAGATTTTCTTGTTGAGGGAAGAATGGTCTTTCTTGAGTTTGTAATTCAAGTAGATGTTTGGCGGAAGAGATTTAGAGCTATGTCAATCGATTGGCTCGATGTGAGTACACAGCAGTCAGAATCGGAACTTGATGGGAACGTACTCGAAGGTTGACATGACGCGAAGGCTCTGGTTAAGGACAAAAGTGGGTTCCCCTGAATGAGTACAATTTCGGAGCCGCATGCTATAATGCGCCCACAATAAAGTATCTTGCATGGGTCCGCCCCTCAAATCAGGTCTCCTCGAATCCAAATGGTACATTTGTTCCTCTCCTTGGTTCAAAGTACACGAATACATTGGTTGTACATCCATACATTATAGAGTCACATTAATTACTAGATACGCACGAAAGATTTGTCTACCGAGAGATGTTGAGGAGATGTTGTGGAATAGATGGGTGTGGATCATGCATCTGATTTCACCACAGGTTAGAGTGCAATAACATGAAAAGACTTTCAGTACACGTACAGTACGAAGAACCGGTCAGAAGTGTCGAAAGAGCAGCGAGTTGTTGATCATCAAACTTCTTCGAATCTTCATGCCAAGTGTCTTGATGCGTTTTCTTGAAATTTCGTGCACATTTGCGGACAGTGGTAGAAATCGGTATCTACAATTAGGTTTGACGTTGAAGTTTCGTTTACAAATTTGAAGCAAAGCACACTGACTGGATCATATGTGTGTTCCGCCAAAACATTAGTTAGAAGCTCTGGCATCCACTTTTCGACAGTGTATGGGTAGCTGTCCACAAGAGCGCAGATACCCAAGATGGCCGCATGCCGTTGTCTGATGCATTTGTTGTACGTAGGGTCTTGTTTGGGAGGAATATGACTGCTCTTCGCCAAACGGACGAAACGGTTCTGTTGGACAGATATCATTCAACATTCGGTCAGAAACAAGAGTGGTGAAAGAGCACCTTTAATGTCAGGACACTACTTCGAGGCGACAATCGCAGTACCCCCGATAGAGTGCTGAAGAAGATATATGAGTTTCTTGAGGAATCACAAGCGATATCGACTCACGTTGCTGCCATTTCCCGTACTTCTACCACCTCATCATCCAAACATTTTCCCAAAACCTGTTCGCGAGATAAGCGCCAAGCGAATGTTTCTTATATGTAGAAAGCATACTGGCCTCAAGCATTTGTACGACTTTGATTTCTGAGATGAGAGGCATTTGTCTGAAGTAGAACACTAAGTATTGACAGATGAGTATTTGGGGGAGTTCTCGTGAGGTAATATTACCTTGAACCAAAGGAAGAGCCTTTAATCGTACTCGCCACGACTGCGAAGAAGGTAAACATTGGAACCAATGTCTAAAAGCTTGAGACGTACAGGAGACGATTGGATGGTCTCGAAGATGGCGTCCAGAAGAGGATACACCAAAGGCCGAGGCGGGCTTACGCCACACATCCTTACGAGCAGGATGTTAGCACGGTTAGCCAATTCGTCGTTGTCGTTTACTGAAGCAAAATCAGAATTCGGTGCATAGGTGTGTTTGCGATGAACGGACCTTCGGTGAAGCGGAAAAGTTCGGGCTGAAAGATTATGTCTACGTCAGTCAGAGAACATGAAAACTTTGAACGAATACCTACCATCAAGGGAAGGACGTAGTCGAACACACAGATCGCGTTCGTGTCATGAACCGCTTGGAAGAGCCATCTGCAGACAAGGATAGCGACTCTATCATATTTGGATTGGAAAGCGCGGACGCCGGACACTCTGTCCTCTCTCCAGGTCTTGAAATTCTGCACGAGCTCCGTCACCCTGCTCTGATTGTAGCTTCCACGCATGCCTATAATATCATAGTCTACAGGTAACGCTCTGCACTCCTTCGCAAGAACTTCGACTGTTGGTAAAGATGGTCGCGGTTGCCACTGTAAACATACAGTCAGTATGCTAGTTAGAGAGTCCCAACGATACTACTGAACCTTTATCTTGTCTGCGAACGCTAAAAGTTCTGCGATATATGATCGAACCTGACTGTAATTCAGAGGCTGTTCGAAAGCATCGATCTTGCTTCGGACTTACATCATCATGGTCACTATGAAGCTCGTTCCAGTAGCGGTCCACGGCGTCATCCAACCATGCTGTAGATTTCCATCCAAGCTCTTCATAACACGATCTGAACAGGGACAAAATCTTGATAGCATCGAAAGACAGTTCTGTATTGAGGTCCGCATTCTCGAAGAGATTGAACAGGTAATCCACCAAAGGCTGAACTCGTCTGGGATCTGTATTGTAGAAGATGTACTGAGAGTCGTCGACTGTTAGTGCCTCGTAGATGGGAGTAGAAATTTGCCAACGGACCTCTAGAAAAGAGGACCAGATTCCCACTGTATCGCTCTTCAGATTCTGTTCGAATATGACTTTGAAGTATGGCTTGAACCATTCCCAGAGTTTCTTCTGCTTAACGAGCGCCCAGTGCTTTGAGCCTAGACGGAAGTGAACAAGTATGCCTGTAATAGATCGCACCATGACACACCTCCGATAATCCCTGCAACTATTTCGGCAGCGGCACGCTGTTTGTCCACATCTTTGTCCTTCAGCAATCCTTCCAATATGGGCTTCACAGCCGGTAATGGCTCATCTTCGAGGAGTTGGACTAGATTGAAATGAGAATTGTAAAACAGCTATAATCTGAATAGTCTCACAAATAGACTTGATACAAGAAACGTTATCTTGCGTCATGGACGTTTCTCTGTTTTCTTCGGAAAGATACTTGTTGAGCTTCTTCCAAAACGCTGGACTGCATGCGACCTTGGAGGCCGCTGATACCGCCTCTTGACTCGCAGGTTCCCAAGGTAGAAGTGACGATTCAGTAGGATGTGGTGGTTTGTAGAGGTCCACAGTTCGACTCCAAGCTATCCAACCTTGAGGATTCTTATCACAATAAAGGCTAGGTAGCATTGAGTCAGTCTACATATACACTGAAATGACATAATACGCACATATCTTGGCTAACATTAGTTGCATATCGATAGTCCTTCAAGAACTTCTGTGTCAAGGCATGAGTTGGATCGTCCACTATCACGGATTTCTTGAGGGGGTTTTGATTGCGACCTTCATACAAGTCACTGGGACTCGTGCAGAATGTTCGTAGCTTGATTGTCCGAGTGCTCTTTAGAATAGCACGTTGTGCGTACTACTTTCGCAGGTTAATGCATTATGCCTGATAGTAAACCTTTGACTCCACGTACATAACGCTACAAACATCAGACTAACGCATGGACAAATGAATAGGAACTCACAATGGTAGGTTGACTGTCATGAACGGATTCGAGGAAGTAGGTCATTTGAGCAGATGTCAAAGGCTTATCCCTCCTTACAAGAGTGCGAAGACATCTCATTGCAACAATTGCATAGCGCCAATGCGTTTTCGAAGATTTTGCGATGTTTAAGACCATTTGGGTCTGATTGACAGTCAATTTCTCTAGTTTCTTCGGTCAACAGAGCAGTGTCGCGTACCGTGTGTTCTGAAGCTTCGTCCTGAATTTGGGTGCGCCGTATTCGATTCTTTCTGCATTTATCAGTGACACATTCATCCTCGGTTCCCATTTCTAAGCGAGCTTTCAATGACTTCAGGACCTCCTCCAGCGCCGGTGTGGGGGTATCGTAAACGAGATTGTTTGGTTCAATGAATGATCCCAAACCTGTTCAAGAAGTCTAATTTTCACGGCGAATGACGGTTGCGATCATAATTACGCACAAGTGTCGAAAACAGTAGAGACGCAGTTTTGTATTGAAGTCTGGTAGCTCGTTTGAAACTCGTACCATCTTTGGGAATGTTCGACATACCTTCTCGTTATCCTGACAACCCAAGAGCTTGGTGAGCAGCTCAGTGGCAAGAGTAGGCTCTAACAATAGCTTGAATAAGAGTGGAAGGAGGTACATCATAAGCCTTACCTGAGATCGCATATTTGCCAAACGAGGAGAGATTCAAAGTCCACAATGCTCCTTTTGCCCGATCATCATCTTCAACATTGGGCTCCAGAGCGCGATAGAGAAGCGGGAGACTTCGCCGCCGCACACCGTCGTAGGACTGTTCAAACATGAGCGTCATTATACGATGCCATGATTTGAAGCCTTACAGAGCAAATACTCTCGAGGAGGGACTGACTTGAACTGCATAGGGTTGAGGTGGGTACTGAGCTTTATGAAGAGGCGACATGACGTACATTCGTACTTTAGCATAGTTCCACATACACCATTGCGTCACATCATCAATCAGAGAATCTTCGAGGGGTCCCCGTAATCGGTCGAGTGAGTTCCATCTTAGACGAGCTGAATGATAAAACCTGGCAGAATATAAGATGCAACGTTCCTATCATTGAAGTGTTTCCTACCTCGCGCGGCGAACATAAACTGCTCTTGGCCATTCTCTGGAAACTCCCAATCAATTTTTTTGGACTAGGCTTGATATTTGACCGAGTCACCTTTGTTGGGCATATAGGCGAGATACATTCTTCGTCGATACATACTGCTCTTCGTTCACGAAGTACCTTGCATCCAGTTAGTAAGATGAGTTCTCCAAATGATCGAACTGCATACCCATCTCTACTATCCCCATACTCGAGCATATACGTTCGAATTGAACGTAACTGATAATGAAATTGATCAAGGTCTGGTAGCAGCATATAACAGCGTATACAATACGAACCAGCATGTGCACAGCATCGACAGTGTTTTCTTCCCCTTGTTGACGAAGAGAGACAGAGGCTTTGTGCAAAAACTCTCCAAATCTGCTTCTCAGCTTGGACATGTACTGATGCCGTGGGTCATTCGAATCGGTCAAGCAAAACCCTGCGTTCAGGGGTTCGAGAGCAGCAATCATTTCCGGTATTTCATCCCTACCACCGCAAGACGTCAATTTCTTTGCGAGACGATGCATGAGTAGATAACTCACAATATGTCACTCGTTCTCGCTGCGTACGCAAATTCCTCTGCACTGACATGATGTTTCATCAAGGTTGGGATGCCTGCAAACGCGTAGCGGACCAGACTGAGATGTCTATCGAACGGTTATAGCGCAGTTGACTATAGCCTGAGATAGTGTACAAACCTGCAGAAATCGTTTCGCCACGTTGCGTCCCTCTCAGCTTCTTGAGAAAAGTCGTTAGATATGACACGAAGCCATGAGGAAGGGTACCCACTACTAGCATCCGAAAGCAAATGATCTAAGGTTGTCAGTGTTGGCTCTACAAGCTCCCTGAAGACCTCAATGGCAAAGTCGATCTCTTCATCATTGGGCACATGCCAAGAGATCTACAGCCACAATCAGTATGAAGTTCCAATTCTAAAAAAGGAATACTGACAGTCACATCTTCCTTTGCGTATGTTTTGCCCCAGTGCTGATGGTGAGTTTGACGGAACTCTAAAGTTGACCTCTGTTAACGACGATATTCATTAAGAAGTGGGTGTCCGGACCTTCACTCTCCCATTCTTCTGGATTGACGAATTTGTTTTCATATGGATACGTGTGCGTAAGGGTCAACAGCATGCTAGACAAAAACTTTCCAGTCCATGAGAAGCCACGCTTCGAGTACGTCTTAGCATGCAGCAACTGCAGCAATGACAGTAATTCACTCCGATACTTGACCACCTAGATGGGGAATCAGTTTCAATAATGTTAACAACAGCAATGTGCGCACTCACAGCTCTGCCGTCGCTGGAATTGAATTACACGTGAGATGACATAGTGAATTAGCGAAGGCATGACTCACTTATACACTGTCCCTCGAAGTATCGCAAGGTCTGAAAGAAGACAACAAAACTTAGCGCGGAACCCATATCTTCAAAGGAGAGATCATACTCCAATGCAACGTCGCATCCGACGGTATAGGTATAGACGACGATGTCGTCCGCAACGAACTAGCGCCATTCTCGAGCTCAAGTCGAATATTTCGCGCACAAAACGGAAGAAACATGGCTAGAGTTTTCTCAGGATTGGCGTTAGCTACACATTCGACTAATTGATGGATGGCTCGGACAGCATTAGTCCGAACGTTGGTGCTCGCGTAGTCAAACACCATCTTCAACACTAGATCATAGAGCGGCTCGGAGAGATGGACACAGATTTGACTGCATGCACTCGCGACTGAGTCAACGACCTGGACTATTGGATATGTGAGATTTACTTGAAAGAAAGGGATTGGAAAGGAATGTCTTACCTTCGGTGGCGCCACCCGAGTACCCATTTGGGCCTTCGTCTGGAAGGTTTTCCATGAGTTGAATCACCCGTCGAACGAAATTGGCTAGCCAATCCGCAAAACTGGCGGTCGTATCCTATCATGAATGTCAATATGTGTTTTCATCGACAGAATATCATCCCATACCTTCAACAGAGTATCTTCGTCATCAGGCGATAACCGAGACTCCATATCCGAAACCAAATCCCCAAACCCATTCAGCTCGAACGACGGAAGCTTCCCGGATGATTTCGAGAACTCGTTTGGCTGAGGATTGTGCTCCGTAGGTGTGGGTCTTGTCCCAGAGAGCTCGCTCAAATCGCTGAACTGGATGTACTGAGATATCTCAACCAAGAATGCGGTGGTGCAAAGAGTCTTTGAAGGATCATTCTGAAGAGAGGGTCAAGAGAAGCCTGTTACTATGATTATAGTGACACTCACCAGATCAATCCCAGGAATTAACAGATCCAATATGGGTACGAGATATTTGGCTCCGGGATAGTACACATTGCGACAAACGATAGCCGGAGCGACAGCTCCCAAAGCTTTGATGACCGCGATCGTTCTCTGCGTCTGTTACAAAACTTGAGAAACGAGGATAGTAATAAGAAACCATAAACGAATAACGCACCTCCGTCAAAGCCTCCAGCGAGGGAATCGCTCGCTCAAGAATAGGGTGAAGAATGAGATCCGGCTCCATGATGCACATAGACTTCAAACAACTTTGTATGTTTGTTACGGTGGCGGGTTCTTCAGAAAACATGGCCAATAGGACGACAGTACGTAGTGACTTGACAAGCTCTCTCTTCATAGCCCTCGTCAGACGTCGGTTCTGCAATGTCTGGGATCAATCATGCAATCAAAATAGACGTTGTGTAAACGAACCATGGGTGTTTCACAGTCAGGCTTACGTTCTTCGTACCAACCTAGATTCTGATGTTCAGATATAATTCAAAACGTTTCTGAGAAAAGCCTCACGTTTGTTGAAGTTATACACAATGGATTTGATGAACGCGCTCAGCTACAACGAATAAACGTTAGTCCTTGAACTATTCTGAATGACATATGCGAAACTCACATCAGTAGTCCAAGCCCCCGAGTTGGTAGGGTGGAAAAAGCTTTCGACCGAGGCTATGAGCCTTGCAAGAGAATCGAGCGCTTTCGAGCCAGCCAGATACGATCTCCCTTTCCCGTGTACACCTTTACCCAGTGGTGCAGAGAGATATTCGCCGAGACTACTACTGCCAATGGACGGAGTATTCATTCCGGATGGCGAAGGAGAGAAAAAGGGTGTAGGAGCGTTGGATGGAGGGGCTGGTAATCCGTCGGGTGCCATGGAATAGACTATGATTCTAGCGAGAGACGCTGCATGTTTCGAATGTCATCGCAAGGCCTCCAACAGACAAAAATGCAAACGTACGAATTCGCCAACCAGTTTTGGGTAACCGACTAATCTCAAAGCCAGCTTGATTGTCCGCCGAAGGGCCCGTAGTCAAAGAGCCTGAATCGGCGAGTGGAATCTCTGAAATATTGGACATGAATCATTTGAGCACTATGAATTTCCACCAGTACTCACCCATAGAAGCCAAACACTTGCACATCAACAAACTCCACTCATGTTCAGTGAAAATCCCCACATCCTTATACAGCCCCGGCCAATACGCATCCTCCTTCAACCCATAATCACTCGACCAGCTCGGTCTACCTTCGTCCTCCGACCGCTCATCATCCGGGATACTGTGTAGTTTCCGAGGATCACTGACTTCAGGAGAAACATGGGTTTCCGCTAGTTTGGATAGAAAGTTGAGCATGCGCTCATCATATTTATAGGAGTTGATGGACTCCCATATCCGAAGTAACATTGGGAGGTACGTCTGGGGGTGGCTTAAGGGTAGGAAGGAGAGAAGGTAGTATTGGGACGAGAGAATGGTCTAAAAGGAGAGATTAGTGACAGGTACAAATTAGATTCGAATGACCACATACGTCTAGCTGGCTTCCATTCATCAAAGGTATGAACGTGGAAAGCATTTCATTGATAGCGGCAGGATGAAAGAACCGTCGAGAGTTCTCAGCGATGTATCCCATGCACCAGGATAACTGACTGTTTCAAGCCGGTGAGGGTCAGCAACTCGATGCGCCACAGAAAAAGAACCAACAAAGACACATACGTGTATTCGAACTGTCTCCGGGACAAGAAAAGATCATGGCTGAGGATGTTGTATATAGGCTTCCAAGGCAGCCTCATATCCTCGATAGAAATCTTCTTTTTGGACTGGGTAAGCATCTTGAAACCGTCCGCGCAGGTCGCAATGATTTGAGCAGGCATCCCCGGAGTGATGCTGACATGAAAATAGATTTTGGCTAGTGATATTCGTCTGTCTTTTGGAATGGGGTATTTGAGCATGTTCCAGCTGAAGAAGAAAGCACGACGGTGAGTACATATACCATGAACGAGAATGAACAAGAACAAAGGAGAACACTGACTATGACAACATACTGTCCCATTGTAGCAGCCCAACCTCATAATCCTTCGCCTCCACACACTGAACAAGTCTGAGAATGATAAAATCCAGCATACTCATCATCTTCGAGTACGGCTCAATCGAATACGGCAAGGATTTGGCATAACATTGTAACTTTTGAATGTATCTGTCGTCGTCTTGTGCCTCGTCCGAGGCATTATTAGGGTACAGATGCGAGAACGTTGGTGGTGGTCCTGGGTCATGTAAACGTAGGCTAGAGATGTCCGGTAAAGCCATCTCTTTCTATGAAATAGTAATGTGAAATTATCCGAGTGGTGATGGTTGGAACTTGGGGAAGTGTGTGTGGCGTCTGGGATCCGGACGCGCCTAAGTATCCAACATCTTATGTCATACCCCCTCTGCGACGCAGGCGGCAGACCCACGATTGGAGGGTCCTATCAAGCACTGGCTGTTCCAGTCCCAACTTCTGTACTTCGTGCTATTCTTTTGAAGATGGTACATGGGTAAAAGAAGGTACAGTTTCCCAGTTGTGGTATAAATTACATACAGATAAACCCGGTGCAACCACCAAATCGAGAGAAAAAGGAAAGGACTCGTGCTAGCGAACCCCCCGTATAAGTATAGCATAGGTAATCGGGTGTAACACGTCTAGCGTAGGCCCGGCCCCGACATGAGATGTAGCAGAGGGAATATGTACAAGGAATGTTGAAAGAACAACGAACATCATGATCATATCCCACCATAAGCGTCTCCCTCATCATACACAGTCGCAGGTCTGGCTTCATGCTCCTGAGCATAACCAACCTGAGGCTGCGTTCTGCCAACTGCCCGAACGGTACTGGAGGATCCAGAAGAACCACTTCGTTCCACAGGGCTATACGCAGAAGCCGGTACCCTAGTAGTAGATGTTCCATCCATGATTGGCACGTAAGAGGGCGTGTACTTCACACTAGCAGCAGGTGGGAGCCTAATCCCAACGCTCGGATCCACTGGGTCTGCAAAAGGAGACTCGGTGGGAGATGGAACCCGAGAGGAAGAAGCGATAGGTGATACCGCAGATGACGAGCTAGGATCGGCAAAAGGAGATGTGAGACTACGACCGCTCGGAGTCCTCACAAGCTTTTCATCGTCGACGGTGGCAATACCGTACCCAGATCCGTACGTCGCAGATGGGAGACTGTATGCTATTGACGAATCTGTCTGTGCTTGACTAAAAGGAAACTCTCCTGGACCTGGTTTCCCGTATTTTGTGCCAAACGTCATCCGTTGTTCGGTATTGATTGGGGGAGGAGGAGGTAGATCTTTCTCAGGTAAACCCACATTGAATGGATCAACTTGATGTATGAGCTGAGCCTCCTTAGTCTTCCTCCTACGTTGACGCTGAGCAGAATTTCAGATTACAATATACGCCCTGTAGTATAGAAACCCCTACCACGATGAAAAACCCAAATACACCTAGTGCCAGGATCGCAATGATCACAGCAGCGACAATACCGACGATGTTACCAGTAGAGGTCGTCGAGCCGGAAGTACTCGACTCTGTTGAAGTGCTGGCATCAGACGATGTCGATGTGGAGGGTATCGTGCTTTGAGAGGCGGCTGATGCAAGGAACGTAGAAGTCGAACCCGTAGACGACACCGTGGCAGCAGACACTGGTATCGTAGAAGATGTGGAAGCAGAGGTGACTTGAGATGAAAGAGTGGTTGAGGTTGCAGATAAGATACTGGTGTTAGGCGCTGCGGAAGATGATGATGTTGAAGTGGAAGAGGCTTTGGTAGAGCTCGAGGTACGATGAGCTAGAAGGAGACAATCTAAATGAAGACAAGTTCCTCGTGAATATAGACAATGTACTTACTTTCGTCTGAGCTAGTAGTGGAAAAAAATTGACCGATAACATCACTCAGTGGATTCGAATCTCCAATACTAGGAATCCCAATCCCAAATTGTCTTTTCTTCAACGTCTCATTCCGAGAGAATACTTTGTGCAATCTGCGATGCACGCCAGCAGAACCAACCATGATAGAAAACGAGCGTAAGAGAGAAGTGAAAGTAAAGGTGTCGTTCACCCTATGTAAGAGAAGTTCGTCTACGAGGATCTGGTGTCCTCAGCGAGTCAAAGGAGTCGAAAGGAAGAACTTGAAGGATAGTCGGTTATTCAAGGAAAGGTGTGGTTGGGAAAAACCAACTTGAGGCTGTGAAGCTAATTTTTATCAGAATTCCAGACCTGCCGCGCCGTTGCTATGTATACGACAAGAAAATAAGTTATGTCTTCATCTGGTCCTCATCCTGCAGCAGCCTCGAACGCTGCGTCCTGCAGCTCCTGCACTGCCCTCTCCCTAACCACATCCCATATCCCATTCCGATGAGCCCTAACATCACCCAAAGTCTCTCTGATCTCCTGCAACCGCTCGACATATTCCCTACCATCATCCTGCAGCTCTCTCATAACAGCCATCGCCCGTTCTAGATTCTCTTGTTGTGCGAGCGGCGTTGTAAAGTGTGATTGTTCGCCTGCATACGCAGATGAATTATTTTGAAAGAGGAATAACTTGTGAATGGGAGGTGTGAGATCAGGGGCACGCGCGAGGCGTTTAGCTCGAGCGTCTTGCTCGTTGAACTCTCCCATGTCTTCGTCTTCCTGTTTAGGAACGATAGTGGTGTCTATCGCTTTTCGTTCGGGATCTTCACTCATAACCTGCCACAGCCGGCCCATGGCTCTCTTCATCGTTGCCTCTCCCTCGATCAAGCCGTTCGTGGCGTTCTCGAGTTCATCCAGCAAGTTAGAGCGAAAAGTATGCGTGACGGATCTGTCCATGACGAATGATGAATAAGTTAAATGCTGAGTAGTCGGTGGGGTATATGGAGCAACGAGAGGCGGAGACGGTGAACGAGAAAGATGTGGAAGTGTCGGTGGAGAAGGCGATCGTTTGTTCTGAGGCAGAAGCAGTTTTATTCGTTTTCGGGTTCGTTCTTCAGCCTTGAGAAAGGCAGATAAGTCCTAAGCCACTGACAGAACAAGAGACGACTCACCTCCCAATCTCCTACACTGGGTCCCCAAGCAGTGATTTTGCCTCTCCGAGCCCACCTGGCTCCTTTGAGATCTTTGATTCCCCAGTTCCCTCGATGGGTCAATGCATCGGTATCATCTTCAGAATCATATCCATGAGAGGGATAATAAGCCGCGTTCTGGTCGCTCAGGGGAAATAACAAGGGCTCGTTGCTGTAATTGAGAAAATGAATACTTAGTTGCGCGTAGAATGAGAGAGGACTAACTCTTCTGCAGAAAGAATTCTGCTTCGTTTTTGTGGATTGTAGTGAGCTGAGCCAGGACGCATCATCTCAGATGCCATGATGGAGGAAAGAGGAAGAAATTGAATGCGGGCCGATTGAAGTCCGCAGGTTGTTCAACAACTTCCACCATCTCTCACTTCTTCCAGCAATGCTACAAGTTTTTCTTAACCATCTTCTATTCTATTCTGATTCATGCTGAATCGATGAGATAAACTGCATAGAGTTTTCGCCACATGTCTTTCCGCCGAAACTGATAACAGGTTGACCCACAAACTTCAATTCACCCAATCAAAAGCGGCCCCTGCCTCTTGTCATTTCTATTCCACCCACCATCATGGACAACTTGCTAGAAAGTTTGCTCTTCTTCTTCGTACGGCCCTTGCTAATGTGCAAGCGGACTGGTAACAAATCAGTTAAGACTTTCTGTTTGCTCCATCCTTGTCACTGAAATGAGCACTCTGTCTAGCCACCGACAATCAGCGGCGAGTCGATGTCCAACGACGATATCGATGAGGCATTCCATTCTCAGTCGGTACCGCGGCTCGATGCTGATATTCTACCTTATGATTTCCTCAAAGGCCGTGTGGCCTTGGTCTCATCAGACACTGTGGCCAAGTCCATCTGCACCAGTTCTGATCAAGAACTGGTGTCCATGGAGCTTGTTCGAAATTTGACATCCATACCAGTCCCCAAGGGCATCAGATATCTCTATTCCCAACGCTCCGGGAATATTCTTGTCCAGCAATATATCCCAGGCGAAAGAGCTTCCACACTTTGGCCAAACATGTCTTGGTGGCAACGATTTCGTGTGGCGCTCACCCTACGCTACTATATCCATCAGCTACGAACTCTCTCTCGTCGCCTTGGTCCATCTTCTTTCCCTGGGCCTATTTCAATGAAATCTACGGGACCCCAAATCTGTACCGGCCGACTCTTCTGTGAGTCCGGTGACTGTGGTCCTTTCGACTCCTACGATAAGATGTCCCGTTGGTACAAAAACAGACTGCTCGTGTCTCAGCGATTTGGTAAATCAGAACTAGGCGTCGCTCAGTTTGATGACACAGCGCCACTTGTGTTCACTCATTTTGATATCCATATGGCGAATGTGATCGTTGGTGATGATGGTCAGCTATGGCTCATCGATTGGTCAGATGCGGGTTGGTATCCGCGTTGGTTTGAATCTGCAAGCATGCAGAAATTTGCAGATTGGGGGAAAAGACAGCTATGGCTTGGGTCCTGGGTACCTTTCATTGCTGGTGCTTGCGACAAGCCTGGACAATATCCCTTCATGCAAGCGATTGCATATTCTTTGCATGTAGTGGGACCCAATATCATGAATCTGGTGATCTAGTTCTTCTTTTGTCCAGAAAGATCATTAATCTTTTGCCATATTATAGATTGATGGTGACATACCAGAGTCCAGTATATCCAGTGTTCAAATTCTTTCGACCTCCCCCTATCCATTGTTGTCCAGTGTAACCTGTAAAGATGTCTAATAGTGCTTTTTACATAATCGGTGTGAATGGAACTATTGCCTTCAATCTTGACTAACTGCGCCGCCGATCTCCCCACAGTCGAAGAAAAGCTGTGGCAAGACTCTATACAACTGCTGGCTGACTTGTTACTGCAACATGACTCTATCTATATGCATACCTACTGAATCCTGCTCATGATGGGGGTTTGTTTGCTTCGATTCTTCGAATGATAGACCACAAGTACTGATCCCAATTTGACAGGCTAGCTCAATTATACAAAAAACAGGTTTGTTTTCAATGACATCGGCTCTTGTGGGACCTCATCTATCTAAGCTGTGTAAGCATCCCTTCCTCAATGACTCGTGTTCCTCTTTTGTGGCAACCAATGTGAAGAAGCGCAGTAGATTGTGTGCTTTCAAAGACATACTTATAAAGACTGCCATTCTTTTCCAGCTAGACTCTAGTGCAGTACCTAAAGGCTAGTCTACAACATCACCAGAAAGCCATGTCGGAGTTGACCAGTGAATTGTATGTTTCCTGCCAGTTGTCTTTGAAGTTTGAACTGATATGTATCGGGTGTTGACTCCATGATGAACCCAGTCATCACTACCCAGAAATCTTTCTGACTCGCATCTTCTTCGTGAATTCAGAGTTGAATAGAAATCATAGAATCATCTTGCGCAAGATCATCACAGAAATAGCTGTCGTTGGATCATCTGCCGCGTCAAGCGAAAGTTTCCACTTCTGCTTCGCCCTTGTTTTTCAAGACGGAGATTCTATAATTCTTGACCCCAAAAGATCAATGACAGTGCCTGAAGTTTCGAGTGCTCCACCCATGCGCACCGTCCTCAAGGCATGTTACGAAGAGTCTGTGGATGCTTGGATCAGCACTGTAGAGAGGGAACCAGGTGCCAAAGTACTAGTATTTCGTGGACCTGTGGGCCGACGCCTTGATTTTACCTGCCAGGAATTTTTCAAAGCAACAATAAAGGAAGGATTCAGAATTGATCAATATGAGTAGGTTTTACCATTCGGATGTGGCAACTGGCAATGACGAGTCTTCTAATGGCTTCGAATGTGTTGAACAGTTTTGATCAAAATGGAAGAGGTTCTCGTCACTGGTGTGCAGTGGTTGTCAATCACCTTGTATTACTTGGGATCCTTGACCCTGCCATGAACACTGCATTTCACGACTGGGAGAAGATGCAGAACCAATCATTGGGAGAGAAATTTCCACTGCCAAGCAATCGTGGCACATTCTATTATTAAGCATGGGAGGTATGAACAAGTAGCAACTATCATATCTACTGTGGTGGATTGAAGAAAGAGACGACGAAATGCAGCCAATCTTAGCATCTGAGAAGCACTGACAGTTGTGGGTCCATTTCCATTGGTCGTAGAAAATCTGTGATACAGCTCCCGACCGGCTTGTCCTGGTGCATACAAGTCGCAGGGGAAAACGTCTTGGCGGACGGGCGGTCAGACATGGGAGAGGTTGAGGATCCTGCAATTGGGTGTATATGATTATGGTACCGATAGGACTTGTCAAAAAATTAGATTCAAAATTCGCGGACATGAATTCCTTCGATCCAATGTTCAGAAGTAATACAAGCATACTCTAGTAAAATACTGGAACTCTCAATATTTTAATGCTTGCGACTTTGCTGGATCCATCTAAGAGCGCATGATGGAGGAAAGCTGAAAGAGGAAAAATGCCTGCCGACAAAGTCATTCTTTGATAGTGACTACCATCTTGTTTTCCGTTTAGGCTTTACCATGACAGAAAGACTAGAAAGTCTCCTCTTTTTCTTCTTACGGCCCTTGTTGATGTGCAACCGGTCTGGTAACAGATCAGTTAAGAGTTTCTGCTTCCTCATTCTCCATCTTGTCACTGAAATGAGCATTGTGAACAGGCACCGAAAATCAGCGCCGAGTCGATGTCCAATGACGAGATCGAAGAGGCCTATCATTCTCAGCCAGTACGGCTCGATGCTGATCTTGTCCCTCATGAGGTCTTCAAAGGATACGTGACCTTGGTTGCATCAGACACTGTGACAAAGACCCTGACAACCCGTTCTGACTACGAATTGGCATCTATGGAGTTCGTTCGGCTTTCAACATCCATACCCGTCCCAAAAGGCATCAGATACCTTTCAATCAAAGATTCCGGATATCTGTTCGTTCAGCAGTATATACCGGGGAAACGGCTCTCCCTGCTTTGGCCCACGATGTCTTGGTGGCAACGATTTCGTGTGGCACTCACTTTACGCTACTACATCCATCAACTACGCACATTGTCCTATCGCGTTGGTGCACCATCTTTTCCTGGTCCCATCTCAATGAAATCCCAGGAACCTCAAACTTGTCATGGCCGACTCTTTTGTGAATCCGGTGGCGGTGGTCCTTTCAAGTCCTACTATGAGATGTCACGCTGGTATCAAAACAGACTCATTGTGATGCAGCGATTTGGTCAAGCAAATGCAGGTGTAGCTCAGTTTGATGATACGGAGCCACTGGTCTTCACCCATTTTGATTTACATCTGGCAAATGCCATTCTGGGTGATGATGGTCAGTTGTGGCTCATCGATTGGGCAGAAGCAGGTTGGTATCCCCGTTGGTTTGAATCTGCTAGCATGCGGAAATTTGCAGAAATGGCTGAACAGCCATGGCTGCCCTGGGTTTCATTCATCTGTGGTTCTTGTGAGAAACCTGGACAGTATCCCTTCATACGAGCAATTGGTTATTCTTTGGATGTGTTGGCACCCGAAATTATGAATCTGGTGAAGCGTATCATCTTTTTTCATGGAAACCTTATTCACAGTCATGGCAGATTGATAATGACATGGCAGTTTCCAGTGTTTCTCATGAGAATGCATAAACTTTCTGGTCTAACCATTGCGGCAGTTGCTCCCCATGAGTTGGCATACCAGAAAGCAATTTTCGGTGCCACCAAGAGCTATAGTATGATACCTCACTGAATAGTGTGGCAAGCAGACCTACACATGGAAATTGGTAACAAGCCACTGGATTCGCTGGGACTCAATTTCTTTCCAGAACAATGTTTTATTCCGTTTGTTATATAGACCACTGACTCAGAAATTAGTATACAGAATTGCTATACATGCTTAGGATTCGCCGACCATTAACAAGTGGCCTGGCATGCCACACAAACCGAGTCAGTCCGGCAACACAGCTGTAAGTATATGCTGTTCCTCTTCGAAAAGTTCGCCACATTTTGGACAAACCAGAACACATTCTCTTCCTTCTCAGGTGTACAAGTGGTCTGGTAACAGCTGAGTCAAGAATTCAATTTTCTTACTCATCCTCTGTTTTTCTGTCTTCTTGCGGCTTGCCACACTATGCAAGTCAGCGTCAAGCTGTTGAACTCTTGAATCCAATCGATTCGAAGGTAGATCTTGTACGTCTACGGGTCTCACTGCCTATTCCCGTAATCAATGGTGTGGCATTCCCCTTACCTCTGCTCAATTGTTAAAAAAACTGTGGCAAGTTTCTATAATATCCGCCGCGGCCGCTTCGAATTTTCTCTTAGGATGCTATGTGCCTCAGACCTGTGTTCCTAGTGATAAAAGCTATACCGCCACAGAAGTTCAAGTGACAGTACTGACTCTTCACCATGCTATAATCTGGAACTCATTGTACAAAGTTTTGCAGTATAAAAGAGTCAAGACTGCTATCATCTTTCAGCTACAGTATCATCTGGATTCAAATCTCTGCCCATTTATCATCTGGTTTCAAATCTCTGCCCATTCTACCAAGTCATACATTCTGTTTACTATGAGAGTCACCCCAGTACCACAATCCTCGGAGGCGGACACTTTGTACGGTTTCCACCTCTTTAGGCTACTACCAGCTACTGACTAACACTTTGTGATCTGAACTTGATAGCGTCTTGGACATCTTGGACGTTATTCCCGGGCAAGCAAATAGTGGTCCCAACCGGGAAGTTCGTTCAACTGTTATTCAAGATGATTCGGGTTACTGGATTGTTATCTTATGAAGTTGTAGGACCATGTGAGTTTGATATTGTGTCCTGCGAGCATCGCAGGAGTCGCTATGCCATCTGCTCGAATCGATGCCCATTGCCCGAATCGAGGCCCGACTCGGAGCCTTCCACGGTCTGTTGTGTGCATTTTTTCAGAATTTTACCCCTGTCTGGCCATTCGCTCAAATGATAGAAATCTCAGCGTAATATTCATAGAGTCCTTTTCAAGTCAAGTACTGAGAATAAGACGCGGGCGGTAAGTCGCAAGGCCAAGAACCCGCATGGATTACATGCTCGAATTGCGGCTCACAAGACCGAAACAGATCGATACACGCCCGCGCGTTCTCGAGCTAGAGGACAGCGCACAATCAGTCAAGTCTGTCGCATCAATATCAAGGAAGAGAGGACTGACGGAGTCTTCGACACCCAATCTGATGTTCCGACCCATGTAAACATGAACTAGAGTCGGTAGGTCGACGATCCTTGAAGAGTAGAGCTTTCTTCGGAAAGGTCTGAAAAGGGCAAGGTCTCTAGTTTCGAGTGCTGAATGCGAAAGGCCCATGATCTTCGAGAAACATCAGACTAAGAATCTCACAACACCATGAATGCATCGCATACCGATAAGAACAGCCAAAGGGAGTGTCCCACGATAATCTTGCTCTTGATCAAGGACGCGACTCGATTTCTGATCTCATCGAACGGAGGCGCTGCACAAACGGCTTCAACATCGAAGACAACAGCATGTAAGGAAACGGTTTGTGACCATTGGTAATGTCAGAAAGCTGTATGTTTGTTTCAGAAAATCTGAAGCTCTGGACATAGTGCCTGGGTAGAAACAAGGCGTTAGTATGAGGAACGGGCAATATCGCCGGAACGTCAGTTCACGTACGTCGGTCGGACAAATGTGTCCATGAGGACGGAACCTCGGTAGTCCACCAAGGACTGTCAAAGCTTCTCAGTGACCAGAAGCAAGTATGATTGATTCTACATACGACTCTCCTGCGTATAGAATTGTCAGCAGGCAAAGATCGTCAATTCGAACACTGTCAACCACTAACGCAACCATTGGTACAAGTCTTACACCTTGTGGGCCACTTGAACCTGTGTAGATGTGTATAGCTGCCACAGAGACGTATCTGAATGATCATCGATTGAGTGAGCGAGATCAGCGTTATGACTTCGAGAGAGCAAGATGGAGCGAGCCTGTACAAGTGCGGGGGGAACCGTCTCGGCGGGCGGTCAGACAAGGAAGAGGTCGACGATCCTGCGATTGGGTGTAGGTTATGATAGGACCTGTCAGACACGATCAACATCAAGACTCGCAGACATGATGTTTCAACCAAAGCAGGTGAACTTACATCTCGCAGGCGTTGTAGAGGAAAGGCCTACAAGAGATGTAAGATGTAAGAGGGGAAAGAGAAAGAAAAAAGCATCTGAATGCGACGAATACTTATGGGAGAGATTCGGAAAAACCTTCGCTCACAGAGTCACATAGGTCGCGTCACTGCAACGTTTTCGAGGAGTGAATTGGAGTGAATTGTCCATGAGCTTGACGTGACGCACGATTCACGAGCCTTAGCTTCATCTGATGCTGATGACGATTCTGTTCGAGAGTCGTAGAAGTCTTGACTCTTGTGCATCAATCAAGGGGTAACGTTGTACCCTCGACTCCGAATCATACGGGGAACCAAAACAGATGCCCATTTTGGAGGCCAAGGCACCGTCTACTGCCCTGAATTCCTCCGATTCAATGTTCAGTCGCAGAAGTGATACAAGCATACTCTATGGCTGCAGTAAAATACAAGTCTAAACATTTCCCCTGGGTGTGATCATTAGGGCGAGCGTTTCGAATGGTGACCATTAGCACGCACCTAATATTTTCAACAATCAAGCGTTTACTGAAACGCTCGCAACTTCGCTGGATCGATTCTCATCGAAGAGTGCTCCGGCAGGCTTTTCCTTACGAGCAACATTGGCGTTGTCGAAGCTTTGCATGCCTTCCAAGCCCCATCGGTCCATCATGGCCTTGTCCTACATCACCCGATGGTATCCTGGTCAGTATGCAAGCAAATTTCGACTCCAGGTAAGGATTTGACTTTACCTCATCCCATGGAGAACCTGTCGAGCGAGCCGAAAAAAGTCAGAACTCATTGAACCATACTGGAGAGTGGAGCAAACGCGCGGCTTACATGGTGTAGTGAGCATTTGCTCTCCAGTGAATATAGCATTAGCGCCTGCCATGAAACACATCGCCTGCTCTGATTCTGGCATAGTATTTCGTCCCGCAGCTAGTCGTATGATTGTAGTCGGAAGAACGACGCGAGCGGTAGCAATAGTTCGGACGAGAGTATGATACGAGACGGGCTAGAGATATGAAGAGATTGATCATGCGAATCGAATAGACCTGTCATTCGACTGACCTCGTTCTTTTCAAGAGGTGTTCCGGCAATCGGAACGAGAGCATTGACTGGAAAGGACTCTGGATGCTCAGGCATACTAAATGATTAAAATAAAGGGAGGTCCATTGCTTTTTCATGTGGAACGTACTTCGATACTTCCCAAATCAAACCCACCCGGTCTTCATCTTTTTCTCCGAGTCCGAGTATTCCACCCGAGCATACGCTGATACCAGCATCGCGCACAGCGTCGATGGTGTTCAAGCGTTCGTCGTATGAGCGACTAGTTATAACCTGTATACTGGGCATCAGTACTCATTGAACACGCAGAATACGACCATAGTTGCTCCTGACCTGAGGGTAGAATTCCCTGGAGGTATCAAGGTTATGGTTATAGGCCGTCAAACCACTGATAGGTGATTGAATGAACAATGAGCAGAAGAAAGATGGACACCAATCACGTACGCTTCTTTCAGCTGACGCGCCTGATCAGGCGATAACATTCCCAATGTCGTGCAAACCTCCATATCCATCCCGCGGACCTCCCGAACCATCTGAAGGATTCTTTCAAACCCTCGTTTACGTCCTGCTAGATCCCTCCAAGCTGCACCCATGCAGAAGCGAGTACTTCCATTTTCCTTCGCTTTCCGAGCTGCTTCTATAACCGGCTCAATATCGAGCAGTCGCGATGCCTTTGTTGGTGTGGAGTAACGAGATGATTGGGAGCAGTAGGAACCTTTTAGTATATTGTCAGATGGTACGATAGGCCCTATTCATGAGTTACTCACAATCTTCCGTACATCCTCCAGCTGACAGATAGGACGAGAGGTGAGAAATGAAAGTCACTAGAGATATAAGAGAGTGACGGACTTTTGATGTTCATGAGCGTGCACAGTTGAATCTTGCTGGGATCCTGATATTTTCTATGCACAGAAGCCGCACGAAAGACTAAGTCCATCAGAGGTCCATTGAAGATCTCCTGGATCTCTTGTCGCGTCCAATCATGGCGAGTGACTGCAGCAGGAATTGATGCGGCATGGGTGGCCAAACAACGTCTGAATGGCAAAGACTTTGACTTGACCAACGTCCTGAGCATTAGATGTGTGTGTGTGGCGATGCTTGGCTTGATGAGCAGCGGGTGGACAGGGAGGGTGTGTGGATTACCTGAGGTTGTCGCTGAACAAGAATGGGAGCGGGCTTAAATTTGTTGGGGAAATCCAAAGCCACTCAATCCGATCAAAAGCGGCCCGATTAAGTCCGACCATTCACAGAGCCCTCATTTGTTTTTACGGTTTTCTACTAGTCTCTCCTTCTTCACGATGAACGTTCTGAAGCCTGCATCAAGCCAAGCAATCCTAGCACGCGAATTGAGTCGAGGACTTTTGCCTTGCTCCCAGTTTTTGCTTGACCCCCAATTGTTGTAAGTATAAAACTACCTCACCAGCCTCAGGTTGTGCCGCTGAGTGAACGCAATTGACCTGAGTCTAACCAGGCCTGGTTTTTCATTTTGCATTGCTAGTCCAGAATCAACCATATAAACATACAATTCACGGTAATGAACAACAACCCGACGCCCTAATCCGACGTCACTCAAGACCATCGTTTTCGCGGTAGGTCCACTACGGTGGCGGTTTTCTGTGCTTCACTGGCATCCAGCTCCAAGTTCAATCACAGAAGAGGTAATACATGGTTTCAATGTCTATCTTAGGTGCTATTTCGAAACGCTATGCTACAATTATCTTGCTATGATATGACTGGTGAATCGACAGGCAAGCGTTCTGTATGTTCAAGTCGACAAAAAAACTGAAAACTGAAAACTATATGTTGACCTCGGAACAGAAGAGTCGAAGGATGTTCAACAAACGCACAAATCGAAACAAAATCGTGGTCGGTTGTATATCACTTCCGGTCGTTCCCGCTTTTAGGCCGTTTCTCGTAGTAGTCTTTGACTTGGATTCCTTCGGATTTTGTCAGCTCACAATCATGACATACGCAGTCCTTACGAAGGATCTCACCTACTGGAGTCTTATTATCCGACTGTGTTATGTTGAGCGACCCCTGGGGCACAAGTCTGGTTGAAGACTTTCGCCGTACGGGAAGTCTCGCTTTCGTTATCGGATAACTGACCTCTGCCTGTCCACAGCGTGCAGAGTTCCATTGCCGAAGGGTATATTCCGCTAATTGGTGAGAGTAATTTGATTTCTGCTCCTCAACTGAGGTTATTCTTCGAGCAGGCATAGTATCACGAGCACAGAGAGAGAACACGGTAAAAAGGTAAGTGTAACTTGGGGGGAAACTTGACGCTTGTTCGAAGGAATAAATACCTGGTACAGCGTCAGTTGAGAGCTCCGAAATGAGTAGACTTATGAAAGACAGTGACCCGACAGTGACGTCGGGGTGTGGAGTTGGGAAAAATTCAGTACTGCACCAATTTCCACACGCCCATTCTCCCCGAGTTCATAACAACCTTCGACTTGACTTTGTGGACAACTATGAAGCTTGTCGGCTTCCCAAAAAGCCTTCAAGATCTTCAAAACTCATCTGCCGATAGAGTTTCAGTAATAGTTTTGACCCGGCAGTGATCATGAGTTAAACTTTCATCCCACTAGTAGTAAAGTTGTATTGCTCCCCTCGATTGAACGTGCTGACCACTCGTGGCTCAAGGATCGTAGTTTGTTATCGACGATTCTGTAGTACACAAGGTTAGCCACATTCAATGTTAGCTACATCATATTTTTTTTTGCAGTTTGACAGTTCACCAGCACAGGATGATGCAAGTATGCTCCATCGTTGTAGTAGTTGTGGCTAGATCCAAGGCCAATGGGGATGATATAATAGTGAGGCCATGGCGAAACAGGTAGGCCACAAACTTAAGTCTCAAGATCTCAGTGATAGACTCTCTTTGCCTGTTGAAAGCTGGAAGTGTACATGCCGTGAGCCTCGTTGTAGAGGAGGCGGATGCTACCCTAATACACAAAGAATACACTCCTGGCCAGTTGACACTGCCGCTGCGCACCGACCAAAGCTCCCGCTCCAACAAACGTAGTCAGGGAGCATAGGCTAGAGCTATAACTTCATAAGGGTGACATCAAACTTGCAGTCGGCGTAAGACTTCAGTTGAGACTCGAATTGTGACGTTCCGCGTCAGAGGCGAGCTTATCCTCGTCCGCATTAAGACCACAGTTGCGACAATCATGACAGTAAGAGAAATGGGAGACTATGCCCCTTCTGCTGTACTATACAAGTATATACAAGCTGGCGAATTCAAGAAACCCTCGTCGCGGTTGAAACTTGAGATTGTACGAATAGACAGGGGCTCGGTCTGATTGATTGCCGTACACATAACCGGCTTGCCGCGCAGCTCCTCGAAGCTCGGCTTTGGCCAATGGCCAGTGTTGCCGAGGAAGATTCGCAGATGCTTTCAAGTTCAAAGTTCATAATGAGCACATCGGAGGCCAATGCAAAGAGCGACTCTAAGCAGAGATATCATGATACATAGACTCATCAATATCTTTGGCAATGTGGTGCAAAACGCGTTGCATTAGACTCGACCACAGTTAAGGGCATCGAGTAGAAAATCATACATGGACATACGATACAGCAGAAATATGCAAATACCACAACCAGAAGGTAAAAAAACACACATGTCACAAGAAACCACAGAGTGGGAAAAGAGAAACAGATTATGGGCAAGGCCGGGAAAGGATTAACGATTAAGAAACCAGAAATAGGATAGCGATGGTGAGTGCGGTAAGACCAGAAGACCCAGCGTTGACGTGAGGCATGAAACAGTGTTAACAAGGGGGAAGAGAGAGAGAGTTCAAGAGGCTACACATTCGGAAGGTTGTTTGATGGCAAGACGTATAAAAACACAGCAAGGAATAGAGTCAGTGGGAAGGCTGAAAATGCAATATGATGAGAAGATGCAAATAGTGAGAAAGATACAAATGAAAATAAGATATGTGTGCAAAGGAGGAAAGTCCGGTGGGCGAGTTTCGTTCGTTGATGTTGGTTCAGAATTTTTCGTGAATGAGATAGACAACAAGAGGCTGGTCGAAGCCAAAGAGTGGAAGGTGATGATGATACGTCGTCACAGATGAGTAGACACGTTTCGATCGTGAAAACATGAGCTGCGCTGAAGAAATGAAGATGAGGATAGCAAGGAAACCCGTACACCAGGATTTGGGTGTCCAAGCCATCGTCATTGCGTTTCATCCATCGAGCTGAAAGTGTCGTTGAGATTGCTTTCTTTTGGTCATAAGCCGTTCAAGCACGGACCGCACGCCACTGCATGGTAGCGGGCGAACCGTTGACTGCCTTTTTGGAAGGCTTCTCAGTCCTGCCCTTGGAGGGATTGCCACCGAGCATGACACCACCAGTGAGCACCGTGGTCTTTCCGCCGTCGTAGGGTGTGACCTCCGTCTTGGTCTTGTCAATGAAGACACGAGCCTGACGGGCACGTTCACGGCGGGACTGCTTGGAAGGAGACGGCGAGGTGGTTTCGGAAGATGAGAAACTCAAGCTCGAGTTGGACGAACGGGAGCTGCTGCGGGAGTGAGAAGAGAAGGTAGAAATGGAGGAGTCGGTGGAAAACGGCGATGAGGAACGCGTCATGGTAGCCGGAACAGTAAGTCTGTCCAATGCGGGTACACCCCAGGTGGAGGGCTTCGTCTCCTCAGCGATCAGGGTGAAGATCTGTTCATCCTCGTTGATCTCACTCTCGATGAGTGTCTGAGCGATGGTACGGTTCTGGACCTGCGACGTGATCAGGATAGGTAAAATACGTGATAGAATTGGGAATACCTTGGTGGCAAGAGTAGGAGACGGAGAAGGTACTTCGTCGGCCCAAACGGTGATAAGTTTGCAGTCTGGAGAGCCTTTCCTTCCATGTCGTACAGAGATGCATCCCGGATCGACAAAGAAATCAAATTCCTGTCCACCGAGAAGAGCGATCCAGTCAAACCATTGTACGCCTGCACTTAAACACGCAGAGTAGATCACACGAGGTGGAAGGCACTCTGGTGAGAGGGTGAGGCAACGGCGACCAGATCCACGAAGAGGCTCCTTCGGAACCCAGGTAGGAGCATAAAGAGCCGTAAGGTTGGCCTCGAGGAGAAGCTGAAGCTTGATGATGGTGGTGGCCGAGTACTGGACAATTAGAGGCCGGGTAAGATAAGAGATCGCGTGGGCGAGGGTGACAGAAAGGCTGGTGGAAGCGTTGAAGGCCATTGTGATAGTAAGAAAGCTCGTTCAAGTGGAGATGAAATCGCCCGGCGATGAAGATAAGTTGTGCGGAATAGAGGCTCGCGGAAAACGTAGATGCAGAGAGAGACAGAGAGAGATATGCAAAATATGCTGCGTAAAATATACAAGACGTCGAATGTGTAGCTGTAGCTGAGTCTAATGAATAGAACCTATAGCTTTGTTAGTAGGATGTAAAGACAGCGTTTGTTTTCGAACGACTGACCGGTAAAAGAGAGTAAAGCAAGCCCAAAAGCTGGATGAGGATTTGGCATGGCTTCATTGTGCTCTTTATATCGTCAAAAGACAAAAAGAAAGGTATGCCGAAATGAAGCACGAGGTCAGAGAACAAAAGAAAATCCAAGTACAATGAAATCTATAACCGGAATTTTCCACGCATGTCGTCTTGGCTTCCGATGCCTTGTTCTTATTTCCCGAACTTTTCATTGAGAATTAGCAAGGATCTCCTTTGACTCTGAGGCTTCTCGGGAATATCACCAAAGATGACACTGAATGACTCCCTCGCTCGAAGAGCTTTGAGAATTCTAGGTACTTACTGGCTGCTACGTAGTACGTACAGCTAGGTACATACCGGGGTTCTCTAATTGTTAATTGTAAAAGGTCGGAACAGCACTCGAACAGTGTCGCAGAGAACTCAGTCTGAATCAAGCACAAAGCTGTATGTATTTGGGGTGTCTAGATTCATCCGTCTTCGTAACATGCAAAAAACCTGTAAGGATGTCGCGTACAATAATGCACGTATACGGCACAATTCATCAATTTGAGTCTCCGAGAGCTGAGAGGATCAATGCACATTGCACAAGAATGCACCCCAAGTCACCAATGTTCCCAATCCATTCTTGTTTCATGAACATGAATGGCACAACAGTACTCCATCCCTCCTCCTTGAGCTGATGTCTACGTCGAGTTTCAGCCTGCCACTTCGCGCTGTCCTGCAGGATCTATTGGATACACAGCTCTATATATTTTTTGATAACCATACACGAATGCTAAGACAAGAAGGGTATGTAAGAAAACTGGTAGGCAAATACGCATAAAGGTACATACGTTCTGTGGACATAGCGAAGCAAGAAATATTTCAGTAGATGCGACAGATTAGAGTAGTATAGTAGAGATACAAATAAGATAGCGTATACACGGTAGCAACGAAACAAACGATCACAGCGTTCCAAGAGAAAAAACACGAACGAAAATATGAAGGTGTCGGACGTTCAATCTCATACAAATAACTCACGAAGAATGATCATGCCGCACCACTCTGGCTCTGGTCCTGCCACTGTCCATACATCTGTCCATACGGCAGTACATATTCTCCGCCTCCAGTGGTCCCGATCCCATTTACCGGAGTCCGCAAAGATCTGAGAAAAGCATCAAAGTCCGCGTTGTAATCATAGCTCAGTCCAGCCCCGTTCGTGTTCGTGTCCACAACCTGTGGAACATTGGGCCCAGAAAATCCGTTGACATCATCCGCAAAGCCGTAGTTATAGGTTTCGTGAGTTGGTGCGTAACTTTGTTGATTATGCTGCTGCTGCTGCTGAGTTTGGTGGTTCATCATTCGTGTCTGTTGCACCTGCTGTGGCAAGGGACTCGAAGCTTTCTGTGACATGAACTCTGTGAATCGAGCGTACAGCTGCGCTGGGTCACTCAGTAATGCTGACGTGTCGGGAGCCGGCAACGACGATGAAGTTCGAGGAATATGATGAGGATGACCTGCTTGAGGCGGATTCATGGAGATCGGCGAGTTGGACGATGTACTGGGCTGAGACTGCTCCTGCAAATATATAGGAGGGAGTGATTGAACCGAATTCGAGGACTGCGTAGAATGAGATCGACTTTGTACAGGCGGAGCTGGCTGTTGTTGTTTCGTGTACGCCGAATACACATTCAGATTCGAATACTCGTTCGACGATGAACCCGCATAGCTCTGACCGAGATCGGTGTTGCTTGCGTTCGAATTCGCGGTCAGATAGGGATAGGCAAGGGCCCTCATCCCGAACATCCGTGCCGCTTGAGCTGTTGCCGTGAGAGGTTCTTGAGCGTCTTCTGTTTCTTGCTGCTGTTGTTGCTGAGGAGGCGATGAGCCTGAAGCTTCAGGTGAGAGTGACGTTCGTACAGCAAACCCACCACCATAATGCTGCTGGTAGGCGCCGAACGCACTCGAGGCGCTTCTTTTCTGTGACCCAAGTCCTGTGCCACCGAAAGTTGCACCGCCTGCACTACTGGTACTAGCCGGTGATGCTCCGGTTGTAAGATTACCCATCCCCATGTTCGTACCCATCCCAATATCCTCAAGAGCCATGCCCATGACGATACCGCTCCCTGCGTCCGTACCAAAGTTATCGTAGCCAAAACCGAACGCATCCACGTCAAGATTTTCGATGCCTTCCATGCTGTCAAATCCAGTTTCCATACCTAGATTCTGCATGCTGATATCTGACATGAAGACGTCCATCGAGGTGGGATTAGTATTGGCATCGGAAAATCCTCCAACGGCATGTATTGAACCGCTTGAGGCTGTAGCTTGCGCGGAAGAATGGGTAAGAGAGGTCGACGCTGTTGAGTTACTATGGCTGTAGGCCTCGCTAGTCGTACTCGTCGTGCTTTCCGGAGACGCAGCCACAGCGCTCTCTGGCGAGGAGACACTCACAACCTCCCCGTTCTCCACTTTTTTCTTTTTCGACCTAGTCTTCTTTTCCCTTTCGAGCTAAGCAGCACACTCGTCTTTCCTCCAAACATTGCAATCTTTCCTTCAAACGTGGCAAGTGCTCCGGTCTCGGTCGTAGCACTCGAACGGACGGGCTCACTAGGATGTGCAAGTTGATGTTCGGTTTCGTCGAGATCAGAATCAGGATCGCTGTCGAGTTTGATGTGCAGCGAGGGATCGTTCGGGTCGACGGCACCAGGACCCAATCCAACTCGATCCGGGTCGCCATTTGGACTACCGGAAGCCCCTGTCTTCTCCTTTTTCTTGCCTTCGCCTCGTGCTACGCCTTTGGATTCTAAAAAGGCAGTGTACCGTCTTATAGCACGAGTTTTCAGTTTGCGGAGAACGACAAATGCAGTTCGATGACGAGCGGAGATATGGACATATTTGGCAAAAACCCCATCAACGACAAGGCTAAGGGTCATAATCGCAGTCGGAGCATACGACGAACCCGGTGCACGGGAGGCGAGGGCTCCTAGAACGAGCTATACCATACACTTTCAGTTATTGGGAAGGTCATAAACATATGAATTTTGAGCTTACCGCTGCGCTGAAACCGTGATAAGTCAAGAACCACACTCTACCTGCCAACTCTGGATCTGTAACTACGAAACCATGAAGAGACCGAGAGATCTCCTCTGCTGCATGGTACGCGGCTGCAACCGAATGTGCATAAGGAGTTTGGGCGGGGTCGAGAGGATCAAAGGGTTTATTTGGGTCTCCATCTTTCGCAGCTGCTTCATTCCCATTGAGTATGGCCCTTGCCATATATGATCGATGAAGAGTAAGAAGCACAGCGTTGATGAGCTGCTTTCCATAGAATACCTTTAGAGCATTATCTTCAGGCGGAATAGGTATCTGTAATCTCCGAATTTTCGCGTCCAGCTCGACTACTTCCCGGTAAGAGCGTTTAGTCGGATGAGCGGAGAGGACGAGATCCATGATCGGAACGAACGCGTCTCGACAATATTTGTACTTGAGATTGCAGATATCCTGAAGGCTACTGACGTCTTCATCGGGGAATTCGCAGTCAATGAAGGAAAGAGGCGTAGTGGGTGGCCGTCCGAGGGCGATACTATGGCTGATGTCACTCTGGTAGACTTCCCAGAAAAGGGCGCGTCGACGCTGTACAAGGGCGGCAGGTAAATTCCACCGAGCAGGATCCCGATGAAGACCGGCGCCTTGACATAATTTAGCAGCGAGTGCGAGAGCAGCCCAAGCGCTGTCCCGGGAATGGTGGCGATTGGCCATGGAGAAGTACGTTCCCATCAAGCCTAGAGCACGAATCGTGTCTTCTGGTAGATTGCGTTTCTGGGTCTTCCTTTGGAAGGCAGCGCGACCACGCTGGAACCATAGCTCAGCTTGTTCTTCATGGTGTCCGTTCAAAGTTTTTGGATTGAGATAAGCGCCCAAAGCAAATACGAAGAACATGGCACTTTGGAGATGTGCAGATGCACCTTCTGGAGCATACAGTTTCGGGAGAACCTCATCAAAAATCTCTTCGCGTTTCCAGGCGCGAAAAAAGAGAGCCCCTGTGCCACAATAAGCCAGAGCAAGGCTACGAGCTTCCTCCTCGGAAGGCAGGACGACCGGTTCATGAGAGGCGCTTGGACCAGCAATAACTGCGAACAACTCGGGTGTGGGATTTGGGCTTGACACATCGGAGTCGTCATCTTCGTTGCTAGTCCCGTAAAGCATCATTTCCCGAGCGATCAGTGACTCGTTTCCACCACTGCTTCCAAAATAGCTGGCTTCTCCCTCTTCGCCGAGTGTGAGCGTTCCTAGGCCTTCGAGTTGAGATATGCTGCCAGGCTCTTCCGGCGGTTCCTCGTCAATGCGACCAATTTTGAGCAGCCTTTCCTCGAGCAGAGGATGACCCTCACCCAAAGCCGTTTCTAGTTCCCGAATTCGGCTGGCCATGATTCCAATTTTTGTCCGCAGTTGACCGACTCTCATTCCGCCTTGGTGAACATGACCTGCGCCTGCTTCGAGGACTCCGGAAGGACATATCGACGCGCAACCACGCCGACTACAGGATCCGCAAGGTACTTGTCTGTCACATCTCAGCTTGAGTCTAGAAATGATATCGTGATTGAGATTATGCTGAAAGCCAAGTTAGATACTAGATACCTCCTACATTCAGCGCACGACAGTTCTCCACGAAGTCGTTTTTCTTCTACAGCCTTTTGTTGAGAGGCAGAAAGAGCTTTTGTTGCACGGCGGCTACTTGGTGTACCTTTGGCGGTGTTCATTCTGAATTCATGGAGAAAGTAAGCAGAGATTTAAATTCTCAGGGTCGAAAGTCGTCGATATCAATTGCGTAATCCCACGTGACTCATCAATAATTGAGTTTCCGTGCGACTCGTTTCGTTCATTTACGAGTCATGTCTTTGACACCGGACCAACTCAAACAAATCGAGCTCAACCGTCTCAGAGGTAAATCCTGATTAATTCTCCTGAATTTCTTCTGAAATTTTGCAGCCAAGGTCAGGCAACAAGAACGAGAACAAGAAACTTCCTCGTCAACAAATGCCAACGGCAAACGGCCAATCGCGAGCTCCAGTTCCACCTCTGCACAAAATCAGAATGCCCGCTTAGAACGCGATTCACGGCTGGGAACTTACTTCGAATACGATCTATCAAAGATGGTTAACTCCAAGGGTGGATTTCTTATGACAGACGATACAGAAATTGATGAAGCAACCCGGAGAAAGGAGATGGAAAGGGAGAGACAACGAACGATGCAGAATGCGGAACCACCCATCTTACTAGAGCAGGACAAGAATCCAAAGTGCCAAGAATGCCAGACGATTGATATCGACCACACGTATAAGAAAGTCTTCGGGTGCTTGGTATGCAAGAGATGTACTAAAGAAAAGCCAGAGAGGTATAGCTTGCTGACGAAGACCGAGTGTAAGGAGGACTACCTATTGACTGATCGTGAGCATCCTTTACATCTACCCAGACTCTTATCCTAACCATCCTTCAGCCGAACTTCGCGATCAAGAGGCCATGCCCCACCTCCTCAAAGCCAACCCACACAAATCTACCTTCGCAAACATGATGCTCTTTCTTCGATATCAAGTTGAAGAATTCGCCTGGAAGAAATGGGGATCACCGGAAGCCTTGGATGCCGAGTACGAGCGACGAATGGCAGAGAAGAAGAGGACGAAGAATAAAAAGTTTGAACAGGGGCTAAAGGAGTTACGCAAACGGACTCGGGAAGGTGTTTGGCAGAAGAGGAAAGACGCAGAGCATAAGCATGTGTTTGGACCAGACGGAGACGGGGTTCAGATATGCCATGAATGTGGTTTTACTATAGAGTTCGAGGAATTATAACGCGTTGTTCTTTGAGGAGCATGATTCGGCTACTCGTTAACCGGTTTCTTTAGCTCTTCAACGTTGTCAACTCCGAGTAAGTGTAACCTAAATCCACCTTGTACTTCTACCTTCACCATGGAGAATCCACTAAAGGACCAAGCAGAGCATGCGCAGATATCTACTGCTCTCGAGGTTGAAAAGCTTGAAGTAAATCTATTTCGCTCAAAGTCCCTATGGGTTCCTGTTCGTGCGCGAGGTGTTTTTGGCGGGCAAGTTAGCCATCGCTATCTCTTGTAATACCATCCGACTAACCTTCCTCCTTCACAGACAGGTCATCAGCCAGGCTCTAGTCTCCGCCACCAACTGTGTGGACCCCGCATTCGGACTTCATGTGCGTCTAGCCATTCATTGACTTCTCCAAAACGACGTTTAACATCCAAACGATCACCGATCAGTCTTTACATGTCAGTACTCTGACCACAAAACGCTCAACGAGGCTGATGTCTGTACAAGTGCTATTTCCTCACTAGCGCATCACCCTCAACACCCATCGTCTACTTCGTCGAACGACTCCGCCAGGGTAAATCCTACGTCGCATGTTCCGTCAAAGCCATCCAAAAAGGTTCTCTCATCTTCATCATGACCTGTTCATTCCAAAAACCCGAACCATGGCAGCCACAAAAGCAGTGGGTGATGCCGGATGTTCCCTCTCCTGAACAATGTGAACTTGAAGAAGATATCTATGAGCGGTATCGTAGGGAAGGGTATGAAGGAAAGCCACTGTCAGAGAAGGCAAATGTGTATTTCGCTGATTGGGCGAGCGAGAGGAGGAAGAGTCCGATTGCGATCAAGAGTGCGAAGGTTCATGATATATCCTCGGAGGGTATAATAAGGTATATGTATTGGATGAAAGCGAAGAATATACCAGAGTACGAGGCGCCTTTCCAGAAGGTATGCATTCCTCGAAACCTCAAACTTTGATGATTGATGTTGAGACCTCCCTCCTTCTGTCTCTCTAGTGCATATTGGGTTATCTATCTGATCTCAAGTTGTGCGTCCGTCCCAGAATCAAAGCCCGACCGGTTTCACAACGATGTCTTCTCTAGCATTGGTTCAGCGTTCGGTATCATTGGACTTGACCGCTTCTCGAATCGTGGTCCTAACTCGTTGGCAATGTCGGTACGTATCAGTTCTTCATTCTTTGGATCACAATATAATATATTCGATCTCATGTCGACAGAGCACGATTGACCATACTGTTTGGTTTTACAAGTAAATACTATTGCATCGTCCTACCCAAACCTACGTCTAATCGGCTCCTGCTCGTAGCGACTCCTTCGATTGCGGAGACTGGTTGTTATACGTCGTATGTACTTTGCCGTTTTGCCCAAGCACACCATTGTCCTCAATGTTTCTACTAGATGGAATCACCCCGGGCTGGATCTGGTCGAGCTATCATGCACGGACAGGTGAGCAATTGTTGCAACTTCCGAAATCTTCCTTCGTTCTGATCGTCCGGCAAGCTCTACACCCGCAGTGGGACTCTCATCGCCGTCACGTCTCAAGAAGGTGTAGTCCGCGCTAACATACGGGGACCTAGTACAGACGACAGTAAGCCAGCGGCCAAGTTATGATAAGATAGAAGTGGATGATCGTTATATATGCATTTCAGGTACTATAGTTCCATTGTTAATGTAAGGGAATACTATGCTCCGTCACCTCTCCTGAGTCGATTGAACTTGGGTAACATCTCCCTCAAATACTCTGCATGCTTCCTTCTGAGATCAGCCTCTTGGACTTTGCCCTTCCCGGTCCATGTGCGGCGTTCTGCTGATGGACCATAAACGACGGTATAGTCGGACAACGTTTCATCATCTGCAGGAGCGAGCACACAACCAGCTCCTATGACACAAAACGATGCGATTCGGACGGTGTGATGGACGCGAGAGCGGGTAGAAAAGGTGTTGAAAGAACCGATGGACGGAGCCTCGATTCTGCAGCCTATTTCGAAGAGGTTGTCATCTCCGATACGCATAACTTCCTTCCGTCTGCTAGAGTATGAGTAGAGTATTCATTGTAGAAAGGACGTTGGCCACACACCTGTTGACAATAATCGCGCTTTCTTCAATGATACAGCCAGCTCCGATAACGATAGGTCCAGCCACAGCGAATATGGTTGCTTTAGGGTGTACAATAGTGCCAGAGCCTATTGTAATGTCGCCTTTGAGTTCTACATCCTGACATACGACGGCTTTGGAGTGTATGGTGAACTTGTCGCGTATCGGCGCCATAAGGCGCAGAGTTGAGAATAAGCGCTCATGAAGCGCTCCACGGAACCCGGTAGCGCTGGATGACTTGGCTGCTGACCTCATCAAGCTATATAGCACTACTCCCACGCTACCTGTTCCTCCCTCACTGCGCTCATCCCGCTAAAATTTGACCACTCGTTATCGTGGAACCATCCTAAAACATGGTGAGCTTCACTCCTCTATGCCTTGAGGACGCATGAGATGCTTATGATGAGGTCGTAGACTCTCGCTGTTGACTTGCTTAACCCCACACCTGAATCTGAAAAAAGGCAACACAAGCTTAAGCGGCTGGTGCAGTCACCAAACTCGTATTTCATGGATGTGAAATGCCCTGGTACGTTGATGTTTGTTTCTTGCAAAGAAATATGATCATTGATTTGTGTAATTCTAGGATGCTTCGCCATCACCACTGTGTTCTCCCATGCTCAAACCGTAGTCATCTGCGGGTCTTGTGCATCGATTTTATGCCAGCCTACAGGTGGTAAGGCAAGATTGACAGAAGGTGCGTGCTGTATCGCTGCTTGCGCCTTGATCTTTAGTTTACGCACAAATCGCAGGATGCTCATTCCGTAAGAAGAACTAAGTACGAGGTCTCCATCCCATCTTGGATCTCTCATACGACATCCACGGCTGGCATTGCGCTCAGCCCTGCACAGAGTATGGGCAGGTTCTTCCATGACGCAACTCTGCAAATTCGCTTGTTTGCATCCTCCATTCTTACTGGTCCCCGTCACTTGCTTTCCATCTACATCCATTTCCTATGTGTACTTTACATATGCATATGTGATTTACAGTCTCAAAATCATGCAATCGTAAATCATAATGTGGATTCCAAACTCTTTCGAACTCGTTCCCCAGCATCTCAACTGCATTACATTCGGTGAACAGTGGCGGTCTACATAAGCTGTCACTAAATCCACAGAAGTTGGATCAAAAGTGTATTGGTATGGATATTCATAAGTCTTTTGTACGTCTCTGAACCATCAAGCATCAAGGCGCAACCATTCAGACACTGATGTCCCGATTACCGTTGAGTACATGAAACCATTTTGAGAGCAACCAGGATCCAACACGGTTCCCAGAATCATCATATCCATGGCCCGTATCACTGATGTGGATCGAATCTAGAGTTCTGACTTGTTTTGCCAGGTGAGATGCAAATAACAACAGCCCACTTTCCGCACGAGCTCTCATTTCATCAAAGACATCTGGGGTATCGAACTGTTGAACTAGTGGCATGAGCGTCTGGAATTCGGGTCCAAATTTGAGCCGAGCAAAAACCTCATCAAGGTATAGGATCCTGAGAGATGAGAAACGGGCAAGTACTGAAGCAAGGTCATCCTGAAATCAAGGAGCTTAGCATGATCGAGGTACGAGACTGCAGATGACGCACAATATCATACATCTCCTCATGTTGATTGAGACCGAGAGTAAGGACTTCGAGTTTCGGGAATGAAGAAGCAACAAGTGTGAGGATTTCGATTATCGAGGTACTACCAGGAGTAGTTTCCAAGGAAAGTCCCATTACATACCACTCCGGCGGCGAGTAGTACGAGCCATTAGTCCTACGGAGACCAACTCTTCTGACAATGAAGCAGCTATGAAGTTTTTCTTGTTGAGATTCCATCATGAAAGGAGACAAGACAGGTGGCACAACATGTTTGAGATATCGTCGAGCTCGACCGAGGAGCCAGAGTTCATTTAGAGTCGGGTGGTTCGATGAAAGCACAGATGCCCAGGATATTTTGTCACCATAGCCATGAATGAAGATACGGATTTCCTTTAACCCAGGAATGTTAATGGACTCAAACTGGGTGATAATTGAATCGCCCTCGCTGAGCTGGAGACGTAAGATCCTCATGCCCCGGTCGAAGTATTTTTGATACTCAGGCAATATCATAGCCCGGTATGATTTTCTGCGAGGAAGGGCCACTTTTGACAGATCATCATTGCACATAGACTCTTCAGGTAATTTATCAACCACGACTGAAGTGACAGTGGGGTGCGCAAGAATTGACCTGAGCAATTCAGTTCTATTTCGACAATCTGGCAGCTCGACCTCGGAAAGTTTTTTGAGCTGTGGCAATATCTTAGATATGGTCTGGTCCCCTAGCTGAGGAAGAGGCTTGATAACCAGGACTCTGTCAACGTTGTTCAAGTAAACAATGGACAATGGTAAGTCGTATCGATAAAACGTACTTGGTAAATTTCACAAAAAGCGCGGAACATTTCTCCAGCTGATGTACCTCCACGACATCTCTAATCTTGATATTTGCAAAGAGGAAAGGCAGAGAAACTTGACGTAGCTGCCAATTGGCTACAGAGAAGGCGAGTAGTTCAGGTGAAGCACATTTGAAAGGAGATTCGGAGCGCGAGTCTGGCAGTTTGGGAGTGTATGCAATATACTCCACGATGGAATAAAGTAATTCGTTGGGCAACGACGTGTGCAGTTGCATGGATGACGACTGAGAACTAGTAGGTGTATTAGATGCGGTATTCCCCATTGTGAGCGAAGCGAAGGATGATCGATGTCGATGAGTACTATACTGAGTACTGAGTATTTGCACTTGTTTATATCTTATTTCGTTCTTGTTTGTTTTTCTTAGAATAAGTAGCAGTACGTACGACGGTCTCCGGGTCGACCGTTCGTCCTGAGGCCTGAGTCCTCGATGTTCAACTTCGTAGAGGAAGACTCTTGATCTCAAATGAAGATATGATAGACTCTTTTGTGGGCGCTTCATGAGTGTGAGCAGTCCTAGCATCTTCACGCAAAATCTGTCCTCCTTCAGAGTACAAGTTCATTCAAAAAATGGAACCTCCAGTGCTTGCTATTAATATTTGGATCTAAATAATGCTGTATAACCCATCTACTAAATTGTTCAAGATGGGGCTGACACTGCACAGAACAAGCGGTCGTTAGTATTGCGAGAAATTGATAGTTCATGACTCATTCATTGTACCTACAACACGATGTTCACAGTTCCGAGTCAAATCTCCGCGACTCCGCAATCCTGTGGATAAGTCAAGCAAGTATTCCACCGATATCTCGATTGCCATTCAGTACATGAAGCCATCCTGAAAGATACCAGTTTCCAAGAGAGACCCCAGCAGCATTGTCGTATTCATAGCCCGCTTCGTCGATGTGGATTGAATCTAGAGTTCTGACATGCCTTGCCAGGTGAGATGCAAATAGCAACAGCCTGCTTTTCACATGATCTCTCAGGTCATCAAGGGCAATTGGAGTGGAACGTCGTTGAAGCAGTGGCGTAAGCGTCTCGATTTCAGTTTTGAGCCGATCAAAGACCTTTTCGAGGTACAGGACTCTAAGAGATGAGAAGCGGGCAAATGCAGACACAAGATCATTCTGAAATCAAGGAAATCGGTATCAATGAGTTATGGCAAGACTGCAGATGAGACGACGCACAATATGATACTTCTCCTCATGTTGACCAAGTTTGAGAGTAAGCATTTCGAGCTTCGGGAATGAAGAAGCAACAAGCGTGAGTATTTCGATTAGAGATATACTAGCGGAAGTAGTTCTCAAAGAAAGCCCTCTGACATACCACTCCTGTGAATATGAGCCAATCGATCTATGAATACCCATTTTTTTGATGACGAAGAAGCCGTCAAGGTTTTGCCGTTGAGATTCAATGATGAAAGGAGACAAGAAAGGGAGCGCGACATGATCGAAGTAGCGTTTGCGTCCACCGAGGAGCCAGAGCTCGTTTAGAGTTGGGTGATTCGACGAAAGCACAGGTAGCCAGGACAATGGGTTCGAGTCAGAAAAACCAAGAATGAGGAACTGGAATTCCTGTATCCCGGGAAGGGCCTTGGAGTCAAGTTGGGTGACGAATGAGTCGTCCTCGACAAGTTCGAGGCAGAGGATCCTCATGCCCTGATTGAGGTATTTTTTATACTCAGGAGATATGACCTGGTATGATCTTGTGCGACGGAGTGCCACTTTCGACAGATCAGAGTCGTTGCACATAGACTTGTCAGGTAAATCATCAACCAGAACCGAAGTGACAGTGGGGTGCGCAAGGATTGTCCTGAGCAGATCAGTTCTATCTTGACAATCTCGCAGTTCAACATCGGTAAGCTGTTCAAGTTGGGGTAGTATCCGAGATATGGTCTGTTCTCCTAGCGGGGAGAGACTATCTATAACTAAAACCCTGTATACATTTGTCAATCGGCGGACAGTAGGCTGTAATGATAAAATATACTTCGTAAATTTCACCGAAATTGCAAGACAATTCTCCAATTGTTGTGGATCCATATTTTTCTTCATTCTAATGTTTGCAAATAGGAATGGAAGACAAACTAGACGTAACTGCCAAGTCGTTGCAGAGAGCGCGAGCAGTTCAGGTGAAGCACATTTGAACGGAGATCTGGAGCACGAGTCTGATAGTTCAGGAGTGTATGCAATGTAATGAACAATGGAATGGAGTATTTCGTTGGGAAAAGACGTGGACGACAACTGAGAACCAGTAGTAGATGTGTCAGACGCGCCAGTAGACCCCATTGTGAGCGGCGAAGCGAAGGATTGTCGATGAGGATTTGTACTTGTTTGTACCTTGTTAGTACACACAGGTACGGTGTCACCTAATGTGCCCGGGTTGACTCGTGCTCGGTCGTCTTGTAGTATATGAGAACCTGAACCTCCCATAACTTTGCAGAGAAAGACTGTTGATTTCATGAGTATGAAAATATAGCCTGAGCGCTGCCTGATTATTAATTGTCATATATACTAGTATCACTTCAAATCTGTCCTCCCAGGTCCTCCCTAGTACAGGTCCGCGACTCGTCCGTCATATGGAAAGTTTACTTGCTATTTGGATATACAACTGTAGAACCCATACTACTAAGTTGTTCAAGATGGGTCTGACACTGAACAGAACAAGTGGTCGTTAGCAAGTAAGATTCGAGAACATGATAGTTCATAACGGTTTTGTACTTACAACAACATGGCGAGTCTTGAAATTTCCACGACTCCGCAATGCTGTAGACAAGTCAAGCAAGTGTTCCACCGATGTCTCGATTACCATTGAGTATATGAAGCCATCCTATGAGATGCCAGGACCCAATTGGGTTTCCGGAACTGTCATGCTCATGAGCTGTGTCGTTGATGTGAATCGAATCAAGACTTCTGGCTCGCGTTGCGAGGATAGATGCAAATAGCATCAGCCCGCTTTCCGCATGAGCTTTCAGTGCATCAAGGGCACCTGGAGTATCAAGTTGTCGAACCGGTGGCATGAGCCTCTCGGTTTCAGGTCCAAATTTGAGCCGACCAAAGACCTTATCAAAATACACGACTCTGAGAGACGGGAATTGCGCAAGTACAGCGACAAGGTCACCCTCAATTCAAGAAAAGGATCAGTATGAATAAGACTGCAGATGAGGTGACGCACGATATCATACAACTCCTCATGCAGATCGAGTCTCAGAGTAAGCTTCTCGAGTTTCCGAAATGAAGAAGCAACAAGCGTGAGTATCTCAATCAGAGAAGTACTAGCAGTAGTAGTTTGCAAGGTGAGTCCCCTTACATACCACTCCTGCGGGTATGATCCAGTAGTTTTACGAAGACCCATTCTCTTGATGTTGAAAAAACTGAGAAGCTTTTGTCGTCGAGATTCCTTAATGAAAGGAGACCAGAAAGGAAGTGTAACATGGTCAAAGGATCGACGTCCGCCGAGGAGCGAGACCTCATTTAGAGTCGGGCGATTCGAGGAAAGTGTAGGCAGCCAGGATAATGAGTCAGGATGGCCATGAATGATGATACTGATTTCCTTTGTCCCGAAGGGAATCTTGGTTTCGAGCTGGGCAGAACCAAGCGAACCGTGCTTGACAAGCTCGAGGCATAGGATCCTCATGCCCTGATCAAGGTATTTCTCATATTCAGGCGATATAGCCCGGTATGCTCTTGTGCGAGGGAGGGCTACTTTTGACAAATCATCATCGCACATAGAGGCATCAGGTAATTCATCAACCAGGACTGAAGTGACAGTGGGGTGCACAAGGATTGTCCTGAGCAGATCAGTTCTATCCTGACAATCCCGCAGCTCGACCTCGGAGAGTTGTTCGAGTTGGGGCAGTATTTCTGATAATATGTGATCTCCTAGATGAGTGAGAGAATCTAGAACCAGAACTCTGTGGACGTTGGTCAAACAGTGGACTTGGGTCTATAGTTTGTACTGATATAACAATGAACATACTTCGTAAATTCCACAGAACGTGCAAGATGATCCCCCAGTTGTTGCAGATCCGAGTCTTCCTCTATTTTGACGTGTGCGAAGAGAAAAGGCAGACAAACTCGACGTAACTGCCAATTTGTTACAGAGAGAGCAAGCAGCTCAGGTGAAGCACACTTGAACGGAGATTTTGAGCGCGAGTTTGGCAGTTTTGGGATGAATGCAATGTAGTCAATGATGGAATGAAGAAGTTCATTAGGCAACAACGGCTGCATTTGCACAAAGGTAGGGGTATGAGACGCGGTATTGGTTGTTGCGAACTGAAGCAGAGAGAGTATTTATATTTATTTGTATTTTATGTAACTAATAGTCATAATGGTCATCCAATGTCATCTCACCACCACCAACACCCCGGCTTTGCAGAGTAAAACTCCAGACTTCAAAAGTATGTGATAGACTCTACGCATTTGCAGATACAAGACAGCAAAGGAAGCCATCAGGGATGAACCGAGTGAAGGCAGTTGGAGACTGTGCTTGGAATTCCGAATTGTACGACCCTCGTCGACCCATACTATTACTGCATGATTGGCGGGAAGAGGGTTAACGAGGCAACTAACACTGAATAGGACAAATCGTGAGCATTGCGAGAACATTGTAGATCATAGCTATGTTGTACCTAGTACGGCAGCATAGTGTTCGAGATCCCACGATGTAACAACTCAAGCGTGTTGGCAAGTCTTCCACCAATGTCCCGATTGCCATTGAGTACATGAAGCCACCCTGTAAGATACCATGTTCCCGTGCGGTTATCAAAATCATCGTACTCATGGCCCATATCGCTGATGTGGATCGAATCCAGAGTTTTGACTTGCTTCGCCAGTCGAGATGTGAACAGCCATAGTCCATTTTCCGCGAGAGTCCTCGATTGATCAACGGCATCTGAAGTTTCAAGATTTTGGACTGATGGCACAAGCTTCACGATTTCAGGTCCAAATATGAGTCGGTCAAAGACCCTATGGAAGTATACAACTCTCAGAGACGAGAAGCGTGCGATTACTGAGCAGAGGTCACCCTAGATTCAAGGAAATCAGCGTGAGCGAGACCGCAGATGAGAAGACACACAATGTCATACATCCCCTCGTGTGCATCAAGCTTGAGAGTCAAAATTTCGAGTTGTGGAAAGACAGAGGCAATGAGTGTGAGTACTTCGATCAGAAAGGTACTGGCAAAAGTAGTTGTCAAGGTCAGTCCTATGGCATGCCACTCCTGCGAAGATGGGCCAATAGCTCTTCCAAGACCCACTTCCTCGATGAAGAAATGATGTTGGAGTTTTCGTCGTTGAGATTTCTGGATCAAAGCAGACAGAAAAGGAGGTGCAAATTCGACATTAAAGAACCACTCTCGGTGCCCGCCTATGAGCCAGAATTTCTTCAAGGTCGGTTGAGTCGAGGAAAGCACAGGTAGCCAGGAAAAAGAGATAGGGATAGTACCCATGAGTATTCGAATTTCCTCTAGTCCAGGAAAGATTTTGGATTCAAATTGTACGATGAATTCGGAGTCGGGCTTGTGAAGCTCGAGGCATACTATCCTCATGCCGTGATCGAGGAATCTTTCGAGCTCAGGAGAGAGGGTCCCAAATTTTTTGCGATCGAGGAACACTTTGGATAGATCATCATTGCACATAGATTGATCAGGTAATTCATCAAGCAGAATCGAAGTGACAGTGGGGTGCGAAATGATTGACCTGAGCAGATCACTTCTCCTTCGACATCTTCGCAGCTCGACTTCGGAGAGTTGTTCAAGTTGCGGCAATATTTGAGCCATGGTCTGGTCCTCTGTATGAAAGAGAGGCTTGATAACCAAAACTCTGCGGTCGACGGTCAAAGGATGTGGAACAGTAGATTGTACAAATCTAACGTACTGGGTGAATTGTGAAAAAAGGGCAAGATAATTCTCCATCTGGTGTACCTCCATTTCATCCCTTATCTTGATATTTGCAAAGAGGAAGGGCAGACAGACTCGACGCAGCTGCCAGTTGGCTACAGAGAGGGCAAGTAGTTCAGGTGAAGCACACTTGAACGGGGATCTGGAGCGCGAGTGCGGCAGTCTGGGAGTGTGTGCAATGTATGCAATAACGAGCTCAAATAGTTCGCTGGGCAACGAAGGGTACATCGACATAGATAAAGGCTTAGAAATGGATTTGGAAGTGGTAGGAGGCAGTGGTAGGCGCAGGGTAGGCGTGCCGCATTATTTGGGCGTGCCATAAGCGCGTGTAGCAAGCGTGAGACACACATAGGCGCTTATTCCAAGTCTTCCTCGAATTCTCACTGAGATGCCTCGATGACCAGCTTGAGTGAGCCTGTATCGATATCTCCAGCGCCGAGCGAATATCACTCTCGAGCACCCGAGCTTCATGGCTTCGTTGCTTGGACTTCATCATCTCTTTTATGTCTCGTCTATATCTTGTGGGCTTTGCTTCCTGATGAGTACATTGTTTGGGCAGGCGTTGAGTGGTATCCTAACAGGTAAAGTCGTTTCTGGTTGCCTCGTATTTTACTTTCAATTTATCATACGCAGAGAATGGTCTCTTCTCATACCCGCATGGTCTATGGTCATGGTTCTCTTGACGTATGGCTTTGACAATTCATTGCACTCCTGCTTTTCACGATATCTCGGCTGTAACTGGTGGGCATTCTGGTGTGTGCAATATAAAACTTCAAACAAAGATTCGCGCTCTGCCGTCGAAGATTCCAAAGCCCAATTCCCCTTCGAAGATGACCCAAGTCTTTCCATATGCGACTGGAAAGCCTTCTTTTCAAGCTACGCCCTGTATACTCAGAGTGAGAAAACACAAAACTGGAGCTATATGATCTTCCACTCGAACTCGTCAATCGTGTCCTCTATACTCAAGATACACCAACTTCATAGAACCAGATTCTGATCAACCTCTGAATCTTGGTCTTCGAGTTCTTCGGCCATTCGTGTACACAACTTTGCGCGGAAGTTTTCCTTTCCCAACGAAATGTCATCGACTCCTCATGCTGTTAGCGTTGATTTCGGCCGCGCCATCACGAACGGATACGTCGCTCTTGGTGCCCTCAATAGTGTCTTCGTAGCTATTCGCGGTGCCATCAGACAGTACATGTATCATTCGTGCACTGCTCGATAATTAAACGGACGACTGGAGCGTCAAGTTTCAACGTTGCTTTTCCATTCTGTTCTTGTGTAACCTTTAAGCGGCTTACACAATAGGCTGTGAATTGTTTCGGGGATGTACAATTCATTGAAACATCTACGACGAATGTACTGAAATTTGGGCACAGTCCACAATGTTCAAGGGTGTTGGTCTGTCGTCTGTGAGCTCGACGAGCCCGCGCTTGTGCTGTATCCAATAGTCTTCAACGTCCCTCCTATTTTCCCCCCTCCTTACCCCTGGGAAGACTTTGCTTCCTTGTCCAATTCCTCGATGATAATCTTCCACAAGAAACGCCAGCGCTTCTGGAACCAAATTCGCTGCATCCTGGTTAGAATGAAATTTCGTCAACCCATGTTGAAGACTTACAAATGCTTCCTCATCGAATCCTCCAGATATGACGGGCCAAATTGACGGCCAACCCAAGTCCACGATCACGACTTTCCCCAAACGTATAGTCTGTGTCCGTTCGTCTTTGATTATCTCGACGAGAACGTTATCAGGATCAGAATCACTGTACTTTGTGTTCAGTAGCGGCGGTTGATAATGCGAGAAACCACACTCAACACATGTACAAATCCATACTTTCGGATCCATCCATAGTCCTGCTCGTAAACCCGCTCCTCGAGGTCTTGCAAGATCGCCCGCTTTTGATCAATCGGGGCGTTCTTCCATGCCTCATGTTCCGTCAAGAGTTTCCCCGGTTGTCTATCCATAAGGATAACTACCCTTTCTGGGCCAAAGCCGCCTGCCTCTATGAGCAGTCCGAGTCGCTGCAATGCATGAACTTCGCATGCAGCAATAGCTTTGGCTCTTCGGGGGATCAGCTTAGCGATGACAGACCCTGCTGGACGGGTTTCTTTCTTTCCGTCGCGCTCAACTGTATACTCGGATGACAACAGGAGGATGCCTTCGTTGTTTGATCCTTTATCCGAGAAGACTGTGACTTTCGGAAGTTTATCGGTCAAATCGCCTACACAGAAGAAAGTTCGATCTCTGTACGAGGTGGTGAGGCTGTTTTATAGTGACTTACCCGAGAAATATGGCTGATTGTATCCTTCGCAGGATGTTAGACGAGTTTCGTAATTGAATTGGATCCAAGGCACCTGAGGCGATACGGGCGGTCAGCATTGAGGTATAGACAGCGAGCTTGGGGAAATCACCTCGAGTTGTTTGAACCACTCCCTGTATTCCTCGTTTTTGGAGGCGACGGTTTCTGGCTTCGTGTTTTTGACTTCTGCAGAAGCCCTCCTTAAGAGTACCGCTCTCGATGGACCATGAGGTATGCTGGCGGCAGCACAAAGATAAGCACTGACACCGACGAGGTGTAGCAAGAGCGTGTGGAAGTGCATTTTGGTTTGTCGAGCGTTTCTTGTGAGTATCTGCGAATAAACTAACAGTTAGAATGAACCCCTAGCAAGAAATTCGCAAACGCGCAGAACCTCGAGGAGTCCTCTGACCAGCAGAGATTTGATGAAGGACGAAAAGGAGGATGGGTCCCGATAGGTCCCAATGTACCACAGTAAATATACGATTTTTTGAATGCTTGAAAATTGACCGTCGGATTTTCTCGATTATCATTTCCCATTCTTTTCCCTCAACCGGGCTTGAGTTGACCAGGCTTAACCCTGTTTGAGCAATTGGGCATCTTCTCCCTGTTACAGGATTCATGGTGAGATGCAGTGTAGCAGCCTACTGGCGGGGGCCGAAACAGGTTGGGTGGGAGCTGGTGCTTTACCAAGTGTGTAATACCTATGGCTTCAAAATGAGGACGGCTCTTTGGATTCGGCAGGTATATAGTATGCCTCACATCGTACACGAAAGATGTGTAGTTCTAGTTCATGGTATATGGTTATGAGTAGGGTGCAATCTGGCATAACACAGCAAGACTCGAGACTCTCGCCCTGCGGAATTGCTGTGCGCTGAACGTTTCAACTTTTCTTTCAGACGGCTGTGTTGCCAGAGTCCGACAACTCGCCACCATCTACTAATGGGGACGTTGGCCCCAGGTTGGCCCAACTGCGCGCGTAGTCTTTCCCTTTTCGACATAGTCAATCAGGTACGCTCCAGAAAGACCGTTGCTGTTCGTAGGACGCCCACCAGTCGGAGCCGCTGACCCGTTCATGTTCGAGCCGTAAACTGACTGATCACCGAAAAAATAGGTCGAAGTTCCGGATCCTCGGGCGATAGCCTTCAGCTGTTCCAATTTTCGAAGTTCAATTAGAGCATCAAGGGCTCGACGTCGGTCATCCTCTTTGACCTGGCTTTCCTCTTTTGCACCAGAGATAGAGAAAGCGAGACGGGATACCTGTTCTGATAACGCAGAGGCTTCCATGATAGACTGTTGCTGCCTGTCGAATTTTTGTACGATTAGTAACGGATATCAATCACGGCGGACCAGTATTTTACTTACCGTGCCTCAGCTTCTCGTACCACAGTCTTGTATCTTGCGTCGGCTTCGTTGGATTTGGCTTCCAACTGTGATATATATTTGTCAATTCCACGTGGAATGATAATTGTGTTTTTGAACGTACATGACCTTCACTTTCAAGGATGACTCGTTGCTTTTGTCCCTCAGCGATGTTGATCTGTGCTTGCGTGTCCAGAAGCTGCTTCCTTCGATTTCTTTCTGCTTCCATCTGTAACTCGAGTTGTCGCTTTTGATAATGGCTTCAATAATGGGTTCAGAATAGCGACTTGAGAGTGATGCTCACCTCTACCTCTCGATTAGCAGGCTGGAAGGATTGAACTTCAAACCTCGTACAATTGACACCCCAGTTCTAGTGCCGTCTAGGTTTGAGGAACATGAACGAACATAGAGTGGCTTACAGAAATAGAGTTTCCAATGACAGAGTTGAGCTGTTGATTCAGACCATTACGGTCGCTGATGACTTGGTCATAGCTGAAACGACCGAGTACAGCACGCATAGCCGACGTTCCGGTATTTCTGATATTCGTGTGTACGTCGCTCACACTGAAGCAAGCTTTGTAGCCGTCTACGATACGATAGAACAGCGAACCGGAACAAATAACTGGAACCTAAGTTCGTGATGAGTAGGGTCAGCGCGAGACGATAGTCTTGCACTCACATTGTCAGACGTATATCCTGGAAGCTGCGTAGAGTCATAAGAACACCGTGACATAGTAACAGCATTGGAAAATGTACATTGGGTATCAGTATCGACGATTCTCGCAGATCGACAATTTGGACTGAATGGTATATAGGGATCGTGAGGTTCAGACCAGGAGCCAATCGTACAGGCTGACGCCCGAGACTTCAAGATATGATGAGTACAAGCACTGGAGAAGTAAAGACTCACGACATATGCATACCTTAAACGCCATCCTTCGTACCCTTGTTGTACAATAGTCACTAATGACCGAGAACCTAAGGGGCGATAGGTTCCTCGTCGAAGCACCTGAAGAGCATTGCGAGTTCCAGACGTTATAAGAGACATTTTGTATGTGGGGTTTCCCTGAGTTCCATCGTTCTTATATGCAAGTGCTTCGACTAGTCTACGGCAAACGCCGCTTTGAACTTGCCGGGTAGACGCGTCAACCAGCGTCAACCTTAGCAGGTTCTTGATGAAGGAAGCTTGAAGTTTGCGGGATATTCGATGAGTGCGGACCTTCGAGCAACTTTCGAAGAAGGATCCGGTTGCTGTGTTAATGGAGGCTGGTGGACGATTAAAAGAACGACGAAGGTCCGTGGGAAATTCTCCTATTCGAAACTCAACACAGTACTCCGACTCGAGTATGTTCGGCCTCTAGTTATGGAGCAATTGCCATAAAACTCGAGCTGTTCTTCATCTTATGCGTAGAGTATAAGCAGAAAATTAATGGCTCGAGAATTGCCCTCTGTATCTCTGAATTAAGCCTTCAATTTGACGACGATTTGCGCTCCTGATAAGGAAATGAATTTGTACAACCAAATAACGCGGTGGCGTGGATATTTATTCACTCCAAGAGGTTTCGACAGGTTTCGATCTCTTTTCTTCTTTCTTTCACTCTCTTTCTCGACATGGACAGCATTTACTCCTTCGACCTTCCTCGTAGCCCGCGTTCGTTCAATTTTGACGCGTCCGATACGCCAGCAACATACTACGGTCACGTATATGAATTCGATTTCTCTTCAATGCCAGAACAACGCGCTCTGTTCACTACCGAAGACGATCTCTTCACTGATGCTCTCAAATCCGGCCCTTCAGAACTACGAAGCTTCGATATCGAGTTCCAAGCATTTCAAGCTGCGTCGGCAATCTCGTCTGAGGCGTTCACTGCGATAGGAAGAAACAAGAGTGCTCGAAGAGAAGATATTCTTCCTCAAGTTCCTCTGGATATGACCCCGATATACACAATTGCTCTGTCGCCTGCAAGATTCTCTGATTCTGGTTCTTCGCGTTCCTCTCTGCAACTTTCTCCTTCGTCTCGCGATGACGAGCAAGCTTCGGCTTCGGGCCGCCCCTATACCGACACATTGCCAAACAGAAAAGAAAATTCACCAACTCACTGTTCTCCTTCACGAACGACAACACATCCATCCATTTCTGATGGTATTCTAGGCGGCTATATCCTTCAATCTCTTTTTTCCACCCCTTCAAGATTGTCCACTTCCCAGAGGACCAGAATGTCTTCAGACGATATGCCTCCTTCCTTGGATTATTCACAATCTGCGTCTACATCATCCGGATCAACCATGCCAACATCACCTCTCTCCAGCAATGTCACCAACCTTTATCGTTTCAAGCTTGGAGGAATATACGGAACCCCCTCTGTCGAATTGTCCGAAAATCGCAACGATCTGTCCCCAGTAATTCATCGTTCTCCTGCTCACTCGTTCGATACACCTTTGCGACTACACCCAGAAGAATTGAAACGTGCCGGCGTCGTAGAAAGTGAAGATACCTCTGCTCTTGGAAAGGAAAAGAATTTTGTCGATATGAATCGCAAGCATGTTATGTTTTCTCCTTTTGTGTTACAAACGCCCAGAAAGTCTCCGGCGTCTGCCATCACGACGGCACTGAGTCCATTGACTCCCGTGACTGATGATGACGAATCAATCGCTGATCCGTCTTTCATGAAGGACAATATCCCGCAGAATGTACCCTCCTCTCTCGCTATTCATACGCGAAAACGAGTCCATGATCTCGCCGATTCTCCATCACCTGCCTGTCCACCTAAACGGGCGCGGTCCAACTATCTTCTGGCGCTCAAAGAGAAGGAAAGATTAGCAAAACAAGACGATGACAGGTCATCCGATGCTGTTTCCTCACCTGAAAAACCTCTTTCAGGAGCTCGTCCGCCTCGAACATCCACGACTACGAGTCGTTCGAGGATAACGAACCAATCATCTGCCTCAACTTCCTCCGCCACCGCAGAAACTGCGCCTATGTTCAGCCAACGCACTTTCCCGCGCGATATCAATATGGATAACAAGCCCGCTACACTCGAAATCTCTGATGACATATTCCCGTTGTTCTATCGACGTTTTCCGGCGAGCTCTTACTTCAAATGTCAGGACAGGTTAGTGGCATTTATCGAGCATTTATCCAAGGAAAATGGGAGACGATGATATTGATCTCTTTCTTAGCTCTGAATGCTCCCTCTTCGACAAAGCACATCCTGGTGGGACTTACAATCCTCCTAGGACTGCTTTTGACCTTTATACGCCTCGATTCGTCAAAGGGAAAGGGAAGGACAAGATGGGTATGTGTCCGATCTGTATTGAAGAGATCGAACGAGGCGGAGAGGGAAGGAAAGTTTGGTTGGCTATGAAGTTTTCTGCATATAAGTGGTGAGTCCATCGTTCCTACTGCATTCACGACCTCAATTGACTGATTCGCTATCTTCAGAGTACCACCTTCCAGAACGCCACAATTTTTGTTGATGCGTCTACATCTCTTCTATTGCAGTTACCATATGCAGTATAGTCATGGTGTGTTGACGTGATATACATGCGCACGCAAGGTTCAACACTAACGTTCTCTGTTCAAGGGATATCCGCCTCCTCGTCGATGCCCTTTTCACCTCCCCTCGCCTTTCGGATCACATCCAGATCATCCAATCACAAGAGCGAAAAGTCTACCATGAAGGAGGGAAAATGCCACAAATGCATGAAATGGGTACCCGTAGAGGGCGTCAAGGACGTCGAGGTCAAAGTAAAGGAACTCTTCTGGTGCGTTCCCATTACGAGAAATTGCCTCAAGCCGAAAATCTAAACTTGACCCATGCGTTAGGTGGAAGCATGCGGCAACCTGCCACTCTTCGACGACCATCGAAGGTGAGACTGACATCTTTGAGGATGACGAAGTCTATGCCAAATTGAAATCCCTCGGACCTGCGGCTGAAACCTCAACGCGGAAACGTTGATTCACAACGTTCCCGATGCTTTACATTCCTTTCGTTGAATGATTCTCTTCTCTGCGTCGAGGATTTTGCTTCCATCACCACCATCAGTTTCTCTCGATATTTCTGTCTATGCTATCCATTTCCTGTACAGCACATCTCTAGTTGGAGATTTCTCATTCCAATCCATTCGCATCGCATCTTCCTACTTCACAAATGTCTTCACTCTTTGGGCGGGATCTCTCAATTAGTTTCTTTCTCTCTCTTTCAGTAGTCGTTTTCCTCGTTGCTGTCCCTTGCAAATGTAAAGTTACAACTTCAAAGCAAAATGGAATACAAGTCGAGTACGATAGCATATTACAAAACACAATCAATCATTCTCCGCAGTCCCTTATGAACTTGATGTCAACGATGGTGGTGCCTCCAACGGCACTGTAGCAGGTGTTGGCACTGAGGATGAATCAATATCCATCGATTCAGATGTTTCCGTCCCATTGCCATTCCCAGCTGCCACCCCTCCTCCTCCTACTTCACTCCCGTTTTCCATCTTGACTTCCACCTCCCCATTCTCAGCAAGCGAAGGCGGACTCTCGACCTCTATCGACGAAGCCTTCGGCGTCACAAACACTCTCACATCAGTAATATGCCCACTAGGCCCTGCCCCATGCGTAGGTGCTGTGCTCGTATGCATAATCCCTGCTCCGAGACCATACTTCCGCCCAGATATCCCACCTCCTCCGTTCTCTACGCTGTCCAGATCTCGATGACGAGCGTGATTTCGGCGGCCACCTTCGCCTTCATCGTCAGAGTCGGAGAGCTCTCCATCGTTCTGTATCCGGGTGTCGAGTAGTCGTTGTGGACGGCGAGTATCAGGGGGTATGAGATCTTCGTCTGCGTTTGGATCGTCCATTTCTGCGTCAATGGGTAATGTAGGTGTATCTAGTCGAGGTTGGTATTCGATCGTGAGTCTGGGGCAAGTATCTAGCTTTGCGAGATTTTTCCTTACCTGTCATTTGCACGCTGGGAACTCCACCGCAGTGCCGCAAGTTTTCCATCACGATTTGCTTTACCCGGTTAAGATATGCTGGTGTATTCAAGTCGTCTGTGTTTGAGGACTTGACGTCGAGTAGATAATCGGGTCCAAAGTACTCGTAGTACTCGTTCACAGGGATATCTGAAAACATGATGAACTTAGTTAGTTAGAGAATACAGTGATTCTGAAGATACGAACCAGGACCAAGTTCCACCCCGGCAGCGAGACCAGTTTCGTAAGCCCATGCTCGACTAACATTCCTCATTGTATAGCCACCTCCACCGAGAAGTAGCAACGGTTTGTTGAACGATTTGACGAATTTGACGCAGTTAGCGTGTCCTAGCACCCAATATGAGTTGCTCGCAATCCTGACATGTTGAAAGAGACAAACCTCGCATGGACAAGTTCAGACAACCGAGTTTGTCCCCAGATAACGAGTCCGTCCCGCATTGCAAGACAATTGCAGAGGGGTCGTAGGATTCCATTACTTGTTGAATTACCTGTCGAGATTGTGAATGAGCCAAACCAAGCAAACAAACAAAAAAAGTGAGCATACCGGTTCAAAAACTGATTTGTAATTCTCATCCGAGATACCATCTCGCAGAGGAAAGTTGAGCGCATAATATTTCCCCTTCATCACACCTATGTCCTGAATTTTATGGAGTCATCGACTGTTTCCAGATGTGTCTCTTGCAAAGCAGACTCACTCGTAGTTCACCTGTGCCAGGGAAGTATTCTCCATATTTGTGGAAACTGACTGTCATAACACGATCTGTTGTGTAAAACGCTTCTTCGACTCCATCTCCGTGATGTACATCAATGTCAATGTACAGCACGCGCTTATGGTATCTAGGTTCCATTTTGATCAGTTAATTTCACGGAAAACAATGATCGCAATCTGAGGGCTTGCCTGAGTAATTCCAAAACACCCAGTACAATATCTGCAGGCATGAGCGTTGATACAAGGCTGTGTAATACAACGAATGAGGGCCTACCATTCACATAACAGAATCCGCTGGCTTCGCTTTTCTTAGCGTGATGCAGTCCTCCAGCCCAGTTGACTGCAATGTCACATTTGTCTCGAGACAATCGTGCGGCACCCTCTTAAGGAAACTTGTTAGAATATGAAGTTTTGCAAGAACGATTGCCTGAGAAGGTCACCAACCCATGGATCCACCAGCGGATATGGAACAATAGTCAAATAATCCGTCAAATACGGGACAGTCATCTCCCACATTATCTAAAGTGAGGAAAAGAGTTATCATTAGTGAGAGAAAGATCTTGGGAACTACTAACGAACATTTGTGTTGTTCTCGTACGAACGAGTTCATATTACTGGGAGTGATCTTGCTCAGAAAATCCACATATTCATCTGAGTGAAACTGAGTCATTTCGCGTTTCGTCGCAGGTTTTGCACGCTGTACAGGTGATGTAGTCAGAGAACATCGGCAACAGTAAATTCGAACATACGAATATCTCCATCTTTTTATACAAGCCATAATTCATCACTAGGGAGTGACACATCCGTATCCTTGTAGGCTTCATACTGCAAAGACTGGTGAATTATTTGGATCTGGGTTTATGTATAGAGAACCTCACGGATGTCCGGGGCCATAATGGAAACCTCCAATATCCGAGTCGAAGAAATAACACTGCGATACTCATTTGTCTACGAAGAAAATAGAGAGAAGTGAGCTGTGCACATACAACTCGTTTCTTTTGATTTTCGCCATCTAGAGGTTCCATGGACATGTTGGTTAAAGCGTAAGAGGAAAGTTGAAATTTTGAATTGATTTGTCGGATCGAGACGCGTTTTTAGTGAGCGTTTCCACGGGCGCTTGACGGTCAGCCGCTCAAAATTATGCTGCGATGTCGGTCTATTTGGAAGACGTTCTCGACAGTCAGGCCACCATATTTATCCAAGACGCTCACTAGAACACTTGCTACTGCCGCTGACGGTGTACTTCCTACAGATAATATCAGGAATATTGCCATTATTGCCCATGGTGAGTTTCAAACAGCATTTGCTGTAGAAATTTTCGATTGACTTTTTTTTTACAACAGTTGACCATGGCAAAACCACCCTCGTAGACCAACTCTTACGCCAATCCGGGACATTGAAAAGACTTAGTGCTCATGAACAGCTGCAGCTTACTCCAACTTCATCTTCCTTGGCCGGGACCACGGCCGACTCTGCTGTGGATGGTGGATTCATTACTCGGGTCATGGACTCGAACGATCTCGAGAAGGAACGCGGGATAACGATATTATCAAAATGCACTAGTATAATGTACAGAGGCACCCTCATCAACATCGTCGACACTCCCGGTCACGCAGATTTTGGTGGAGAAGTGGAACGTATCATGAGTATGGTCGATGGTGTTGCTTTGATTGTGGATGCTACAGAAGGGCCGATGACACAGACTCGTTTCGTCCTGTCCAAAGCTTTAAAAAGAGGTCTCAAGTGAGTAACGCCATGCTCATTCAATTTATGATACATCCATATGAACGTTCCGTTAATCCAGACCTCTCGTGGTCATGAACAAAGCTGACCGACCAACTTCACGTCCTGCACAGGTAGAAAGTGATCTTTTCGACCTTTTTGCAACACTGGGAGCCACGGACGATCAAATGGAATACCCACTTCTTTACGCGTCTGCCAAGCAAGGCTGGGCTCAGGCTGAGCTTCCAGCCATAGGCGAACCCGCGGCTGTAGAGACAGTGTCTAGTTCAACTGAAAATGACGCTCGTATGACTCCTCTTTTCGACTTGATCCTCTCACATGTCCCGCCTCCATCTCATCTCAAACCGGACGGGCCATTCTCCATGCTCACCGTGCAAATCGAGAACGACTCATACGTTGGGATGCTTTACCTTGGACGTATACAATCTGGTTCTCTCAAAGTTGGGGATAACCTTTTGGCCCTTGATGCTGACGGAAACGAATGTGGCGGAGGCAAAGTCAAGAAGATCTTCAGTAGGATTGGCATGGACCGTGTTGAAAAAGATTCTGCTACTGCTGGTGAGATTGTGAGCATTGCTGGAATCAAGATGACCAAGGGAGGCGGTGTTAATGTCAGTCTGGTTTCTACTGAGGGCTGGGGAGAACAAGGACCAAAACCTCTTGAAGTAGGCCTCCATGATTTCTTATATTTGACATGAAGCCATCTCATGTACTTTGATATAGACGACGCCAATAGACCCACCGACCATTTCCATGTTCGTTTACCCCAACGATGCTCCCTTCGCCGGTCGCGAGGGCAGTAAACTCACCTCTCAAGTCATCCGCGACCGTATTTACAAAGAAGCGGAAACCAATGTGGCACTGAAAGTCCTTCCAGGTCCTACTTCCGAATCTCTCGAACTCCGGGGTCGAGGTGTCCTCCATCTCGGTGTCCTGTTCGAGACGTTGCGAAGAGAAGGTTTCGAACTCACCATAGGACCTCCAAAAGCAGTTATGATACCCGATCCAGACGTCAAAGGTGGAAAACTCGAACCGATCGAGTCGTGTACGATTAACGTTCGGGAGGAGTACGCAGGAAAGGTCATTGAGAAACTCACGATGAGGAAGGGTGAGATGCATTTGTATGAGAATGGGGATCCTGAAGAAGGTTGGGTTAAGATCGAGATGGATGTCCCTGCTCGAGGGTTGATTGGATACATGGCTGGAGAGTTCAAGAATGATGTTCATGGTGAAGGGTAAGCCTACGTCTCTTCTCGATTCAGGAATGGACTCTCATACCCTTTTCAGAACACTCAACCATTACTTCAAAGACTACCAACCCTTCAAAGGCCCAATTGACACCGGACGAAACGGTTCCCTGATCTCCATGGCTAACGGTGAATCCTCTGCCTACGCCATGGCACCTCTCCAAGCTCGCGGAGTCCTCTTCATTCATCCCCAGACTAATGTTTACCCTGGAATGGTCGTCGGCGAATGCTCCAAAGCCCAAGACATCTATGTTAACCCATGTTTGAAGAAACAACTGACAAACTTCCGGTCTGCAGGCGCAGATGACAAAATTGTTATGGCCTCGCCAAAGATCATGACGTTGGAGGAGAGTATGGCTTATATGGCGGATGATGAGTTGATTGAGATTACGCCGAAGACTATAAGACTGAGGAAGTCAATTTTGGACCCGGACAAGAGGAAAAGGATGGGGGGTAGCAAGGTTGGTTAAGGTATAGCGTATAGATTGGAAAGTACCACTATAGATATACATAGAGCCTTATAGTAGCTAATGCTGGATTTACCCCACTCGTCTCCGAAATTATGGTTGAGTTGGAATACGACAACAACAGTTATACAAATGTTATGCTACAGTCATATCTTGGCCAACGTTTTGCCCAATGAATGCTCACGGCCTGCAAATAAGTTGAGGACTTTGACTAGAACGTGTAAATTGGAAAAGGTGGCACACCTGAAGCAACTAGAGTCGAGGGAGCGAATCCAAAACAATCATCTGCGACTTTCATGTTCTGCAGATACCAAATTCCAGGATGTGTTGAATGCTGAAGAGAACAGAAACGCGTACCATTTCGCCGGCAATCACCCGAACCTATGTGCGCATTCAGGCTCTAATTCATCCACATACCAGACAGCACTCACCATTGACCAATGATGAACACAATGGAGAGCTCCGAACCACAACTCACGCGCAAACGTTGTTTGGAAAGTCTGATAGCCAGATGAGTTGTGTTTTGCGCCAGATCATGAACTTTGAAGAACGCACCTGGGGAAAGGGAGTAATGGCGTTCAAGGTGATGGGTGCATCCCAATTAGAGGTAGGAACAATGTCCTGTAAGCGTTGTATGGTCTCCAGTAGCGCTGCCCGTGCAGCTACTCGACTGGTTTCCATCGGAGTATTACGACTTCGAGTATCGTAGTTCAAGAGATGAGGTGGAGGAGAGGTTATGCATGTTAGCAGCAGCTCGAAATGATCTCGAGCATGCCGTAGGTGCTTCCCTGTGAGCAGATATCAGTTGATTTGGGGTCGATTATTCGAGGTCAGGTCTGGAACGCACCGATTGTCGACCCAGGAAGAAACTTGGATGTCACCACCAGTTGATCATCCTCCTTCAAATCGTTGTCAAGTAGATCGACGGCTTGCTGAAGAACGGTCTGAGAGACGAACAGGAGATCTTTCACGTTCGTGGCAATATCATCATGCTCAATGGTCATCGACGGTAGTGGTTGCGGAGCAAGAGACATTCTGAAAATTGGTGCCGAGTTGACATCACAGCGACACCTTTATACAATTTTCAGCGGCACAACGCGTTTACAATGAGGCAAGGGATCTTGCCTGTCAGTCCTGAGTTTTACTGAGTATATTCACAGGTTGTACATCGAAGGATACGAATAACAAGGAAGCGTTGGGTTGTTCCTTCAGCCTAATTTCGAAAAACCCATTAGCCCAAGTTTTCCGAACTCAAGGAGAGGATTTCAGTCTCTCTGTCAGAGGTTCGCCATCGTAGTGGTGAGAGACTGGAAGAATGTGAAAAGAGGATGTGTTCAACCGTCGTCGTCGCTCTGAATGAAGGAACACGAAAACTGGCAATTCCGAAAGTACATAGAGAAATTTAGGGTTAGGGTTAAAAGGCATTCCGAGTCCTCCGTCAAAGCGCGGCTTTAAAAACAAGTGCAAGTTATTTCCTATCCTCCATCTCCGATATGCTTTCGTCTCTCAGGAAAGTCGGCTCTTTGGCTCGTGTATGCGCTTCAGATTGCTCTGTCCCTCAAATTCTAACATTCTACCCAGGCTGCATCTGCTGGTCAGAAGCGTTTTCTTTCCATTCACGAATACCAATCGGTCAAACTCCTCAACTCGGTCAGTTTGTTGCTGAACTGCCCTATCTCGTCCTCCGTATTCATCCCTCAAGAACATACATAGTATGGAATCCCAACACCAAAAAGCATAGCTGCAAGCTCTCCACAGGAAGCGTTTGACGTAGCAAAGAGCTTCGGTAACAGTGCTTCCTGTTATATCTCTTTCCACTGCTGAATAAAGTCCACGACTATCAAGGTCACAATCGACTTGTCATCAAAGCTCAAGTCCTTGCAGGTGGACGCGGAAAGGGCAAATTTGACTCTGGCTTACAAGGCGGTGTCCACATGGTCGATAGGTTCGCAATCGTTCGTGTCAAACCGTGTTACGCTCTAAATCGTGTGTTTAAAGTCCCGAGCAAGCAAAAGAGTATGCGGAAAAGATGCTTGGGTCGAAATTGATCACGAAGCAGACTGGCGCCGGTGGTCGTATCTGCAATGCTGTCAGCTCCTCTTTTGCACGCCTTGAATGTATCGCCGCGACCTAACATTTGTCTTAGGTCATGCTTGCTGAGCGCCGCGATCCTAGCCACGAATACTACGTCGCTGTTCTCAATGACCGTGTCACCCAAGGTGTTGTTCTGGTTGCATCCGCGCAAGGTGGTATGAACATCGAGGAAGTTGCTGCAAAAGATCCTTCCGCCATTATAACAACGCCCATCAACTTCGAAACCGGTCTCACCAAACCCGAAGCTCTTGTTGTCGCAAACAAACTCGGTTTCAAAGACGGCGGGGCTGACGAAGCTGCAGACATTTTCATTAATCTGTATCGCATATTCAAAGACAAGGATGCTACTCAGATCGAAATCAACCCAATGGCCGAGACAGCTGATGGCAAGGTTCTCTGTATGGACGCCAAGTTTGGTTTTGACGACAATGCCGAGTTCCGTCAACAAGATGTCTTTTCACTCCGTGACATCTCACAAGAGGAGGCTTCCGAAGTTGAGGCTCAAAAGGCCAACCTCAACTTCATCAAGCTTGATGGAAGCATTGGCTGTCTAGTCAACGGTGCTGGGCTTGCTATGGCTACCATGGATGTCTTGTCACTTCATGGTGGCAATCCTGCCAACTTCTTGGATGTTGGAGGGTAAGTGTCTGTTTAGCATCCTTGATCTGTGTTCTAAGTCTGAACCAATGTACAGCGGCGCAACACCTGAAACTGTGAAGAAAGCCTTCGAAATTCTGCTGGCTGACCCCAAGGTTAAGAGCATCTTCATTAACATCTTCGGAGGTACATATGTTTCATTGCGCACATTGGCCATCTTACATTCCACGCGTTCATAGGTATCATGCGCTGCGACTACATTGCAGAGGGTGTCATCAAGGCCACGAAGGAGCTCGAGCTTAAAATTCCTCTAGTCGTAAGATTGAAGGGTACCAAAGAGAACGAAGCTAAGCAGTAAGTTTACTTCGCTTTCTTTCTCTTGAGTCAGACGAATGATTCATTCTGTGCAGAATGATCAAAGATTCGGGATTGAAGATAACTGCCTTTGACGGTCTGGATGAGGCTGCAGAAACTGCCGTCCAACTTGCTGCTGCTTAATTAGATTTTGTCTCATAGTCACCTATTTTAATTCTATTTTCGTTCAATCTTGAGCTTGATTCGCTGCTCCTCACAGAAGAAGGGAAAGAAAGCATATGATATGTATCATTTGTTGTACGTTTGAGTACATGGGACAAGAACTGTTCACCCATATGAGACATGCGTGAAAAAAATATTGAACCTGAAGGACATAAGAAAAAAGCAATGACGGCAAAAAGGCTGAAAGAAACTATGTACAGATGGTTTTCGAGGATTACCAAGTTGGCCGTGCTCCAATGAAGGAATTTGTAGGAGGAGGAGCATAAGACTGGGGTTGGTGATGAGGCGGTGGTTGATGGTGTTGTAAAGTAGGATGGGCATCGTTTCGTGCTGGTGCTCCATTACCTCGCCCTACGTGTACAGGCATCATCCCTGGACTCCCCGGATACATAGGCATAGCAGGGACAGCATGTGAGATAGCAGGACTCATCATTGACATCGCCCGACCGCGAGTTGGAGTCCCATTCTGTTGGGGAGGTGGCATGTTGGGTGGAGGAGGTGGAAGGGCATACATTGGCTGTGGTGCACCCGGAGAGGGATGATAGGGCATCATGGACGGACTGGGGTACGAAGCAGTCATCGGTCTCATCATCGGTGAGCTCTGCGCATTGGGGTTCTGCAATGGGACCCACACAGGAGGACTGTACATCGGTGCCTGTCCATTTACCTGCATTCGATTAGAGAGTGGATTGGGATGAGTGTACATCGCGTTCGGCGCCGGCGAATGGGTCATCATCGGTGAAGGATGGAAGGGGTATTGAGGCCTCACATTTTGGTTGGGCGGTTGGATTGGAGGAGGATGATAACTGTACGACGGTGTAGGCCGAGCAACTGGAGCTGTCGTCGAGGGAGGAGAGATCGTTGGCCGATGCTGAGGAATGTTTGATGGCGAGGGGACTTGCTGGAAAGCTCTGGTCACATCATGCAACGACATTCTAGACGGAGCGATTGTCGTTGGCGGTGGTGTTTCTCCATCTTCAGATTTGACATCTTGGATGGTGAACGGAACAGAAGGCAAGTCGTCCGTGATTCCGTCCAATGAATTCACAGGGTGCAAACCGGGCTGGTTCGAAGTCTGTGACCATACAGCTTTCAGATGTTCTGGATCCGGTCCTCGACCTGGTGATTCTTTCACAACCAACCCCAGTGACGACCTAACCCAGGGTGAAGTGTGATGTGCGGGAGGGGTCAAGGGCACACGATCCGGCTGATGAATACAAAAAATCAGTCCCCGTCAATCAATTAGTTGCACAAAACATACCGAATCATCTGAACTCTTGCTCTCCGCTTTCCCGCTAGGTATCAACGAAGGCAGCCCATACTGTGATGTTGTTGGAGAGGATCTAACAACGAGTTGCTTCGCATTTGACGATGAAGGTGACTGCTGGGTGTTGGGTGTCGATACGGGCTCAGCAAGCAAGTCCTGAGATGTGGAAACAGTCTGAACGTCTTCACGAGTCGTACTCGACGGTATCTCCAGCTCGTTCGTCGCGAAAAAGCTCACAGAAGGCTTCGACCCTGATTCTTTAGTCAAGACATGCGAGTTGCGGTAGAAAGCGACCCCTGAGCCAGCGGGCATCTTCGGCTGCGCCCTCGAACGCACAGGCGCAATAGAGGTATCCTGGCTTTCACTTTCACTGTCAATTTCACTTTCGGCTATGACTTCTTTCTTGGGTCGAGATAGGATCGCCTCTGGCTCTGGTGGCGGCGATCTACTCGTTGTGTCCAGCTCGAAAGAAGGCTCCAGGTCTATCTTGCCTGCCGTATGTGTAGAGGATTTGCGCCATGTTGAGGCACCATCAGCACCAGCTGATTTACCGAACGCCCCACCTGCCGGTGGTCGAGCTGTTGCGCTCTGAGTCTGGGATGGAAGGTTCACTCGGAGGGAAGACTCGGGTAGTCGAACTGGATATTTCGGCTTTCCCTTGTAACCGCCATACGCATAAGGCTTTCGGAAAAGCACGTCAGTCACTGTAAACTCTCGTCGTTTCATCCCTTCTACAGAGGGTTCAAAAGATAGTATATCCCACCGTACATGCTCAGTTTTATTGAACATAGCCATCTGCTTTGGAGGAATAGAACTCCTGGGTGTGGATACCGTTGGAAGATTGACTGTGAAAACATCCCATACTCTTGGAGATCTCGGGGGTTCTGGGCATGTGTTTGCAAAAGGTTCAGTGGGCCGAGGTTCTCTGAAGGCGGGAGGTACCCATTTGTTGTACGGCGAAGACGAAGACGGTACAAGAGAGCGCCTAGGTGTTTGTTCGGGTTCAGAGACAGGTTTATGATCTTTCTCATGCATCACATCCAGTGCACCTTTGATTCGAGAGATAGTATCGTCGAGAGCAGACATTGTAGCCTCCTTATACTGGCTCCGCCGTGGATGGTTCGGCGATGTATGCACAGTTGCAGGAATAGAGTTGTGATCCACTGGCGGTGGTAATGACACCACCACATCGACGGTTGTCGTTTCCACTTGGGGTGCAACATCATCTGTAGTTGTCACGTCGACTTGGGATGGAGAAGTCACGTTGTCAGATGTGCTAGCTCCGGTATCTGATCGCGTATGCTCTTTTGAGGAATCAACGGCGGGTGAAGACTCTTCACCGAAGAAGTCACTTGCAACTGGTCGACGCAATTTTGAAGGTGTAGCAGCAGTTGATGTCATTGCGGGCTCAGTTTCTTCTGTCTGCTTCTCCTCAGTGGTCCCAGTTATCTCCTCGGTTATCTCCGCAACTCCTATGAACTTGGCCAAATCTGAGTAGTCCACAACTTCCAGGTCGGTTGATAACTCCACCTGATCTAGAGCAGAAGGTGGCGGTGTAGCAAAAGACACAGCACGGGGACGTTCTATTGTTGCAGGTGATGGTTGAGTAGGCGATTGGGACGGTTGCTGAGGGGCTGGGGCGGGCTGTCTGCCAGTTCTCCACGATTCTGCCGTGCCGGAAGGAGTGGAGGGAGTTAACGAAGGGATAGATGACGACTTGCGGGCAAAAGGAGGGCGTGATGCATCTTGTGAAGGTATAAAGGGAATTCTGTGGGTTGAAAGCCTGCGTAACGGCGGTTTTCCAAAAGAGACCCCAGTCGGTCGCTCAGAAGATGGCGGCTTATGCTGAACACTGGATACTGCTTCTTGTATGACATTTGAAACCTTCGCATCCTTAATGCAGATTGATGTGAGAAGGATCCAAGCCATTGCAAGATATGATATTCTTACCTGAGATTCCATTGTAGATTGAGGTTGCGCAGACACTTCAACTTCCTCCTTTGTAGCTTTCTCCTCCTGCACTGTGACCTTCTCTTTCTCCACTCGCTCCTTTTCCAGTCTTTCCTTCTCTTCTCTTTCCTTCTCTTCTCTCTCCCTCTCTTCCCTCTCCTTCTCTGCTCTTTCTTTCTCTGCTCTCTCTACAGCTAATCGTGCCTCCAGTTCTGCTGCTTTTTGTCTCGCTCTCTCTTTCTCCTTTTCTCGTTGTTCTTCTTCCTGCTGCCGTCGTTGTTTAGCTCTAGCCGCCGCATCTTGCATGTAACCCTTCGCCACGTCTTCAAGCTCGGCTGCCGATACCTGGGGTGTAGATGCGCTCGATGTTATAGGTCTCTCTGAGGTGGTATTGACTGGGGACGCCGTTGGCACTGCGTGAGATAACACTGGCGACTGAGATGGATATCGAACGGAAGAGTGTCCCGTTGAAGATGGCGGCCTAGCGGAGTACCGCGAGTCTCTGGAAGATTGTCTGTGTTCAGAGGTGGGTGTAGTAGGTGGGCCATTTGCGAAGTGCGGTGGTACTTGTCTAGCATGATCTCTAAAACTCGAAGTACGGTTCATAACATGAGGCGGAACAGGCGGAGGACCCATATTGGATAAACGTCTGCCACGATGGTCTGGTGGAGGATCCCGTTCGAACGAATTTGACGGAAAAGGTCCCGATCCTCTGCGCGGTTTAGGGCGAGGCTGGTACGGTTGTAGCTGAGGACCTGGCGGTATCTCCCTACGTGATGGCTCATAGTCCCTCTGTTGATCTACCGCGCCATGATACCCTGGACCACGATGCGAATTCTCCCCTGATGGAGGCTTCTGTAACAATTGAATGTTATTACTGCTGACGGCAAACGTAGCAGGAGCAGGATTACGAACGAATCGCGGTTCTGAGCCTTGGTTGGGCCGGCCGGATTCTCTGGAGTTGTTGTAAGGCTCCAGTCTATTCGAGCGTTCGTTGAAGAGTACCCGTGATGGTTCCAAGGGCGAATGAGCAGACTGGGAAGTTGAAGGTGAAACGGATTGAGGTGCTCGAGGTCCAGGAGCAGGAACAAAATCAGAGGTTGGGGTTTTCTTGGTGCGTGGCCAACTACGGTCAAAATCGTCTGCGAAGCGATCTTCCTTGCGCACGGGTTCTGACTGGTCTTGAGAAGAGTCGATCTGCTCGCGGGATGTTACTTGTATAGGAGCTGACAATGGTACAGAGTCGTCATTTGTGTCAATCTTGTATTGTCTTCCGTCGCCAAACTCGATAACACCATCGAGGAAATTGTCATCGTCTTCTTCCATCTATTGGTGGCGGTGAATCACCCTGGGATGCAAAATCATGTTCAGCTCACATACCTCATCCCAATGATGAGCGTTTGGATCCAAATGCACGCCTCGAAATGTATCCGCCTCTTCCATCCTTGCTTGTTTGTTAGCAACCTCCGCTTCCAATTCTGCGTCTTTGCGTGATTTTGATTTGCTGCGACCTGCAATTGCATAACGGTAAGAATAACAACAAGCTTCTGAGCCGAAATGAACCAACGCACTTTGAGCGACTTCTGCAGCAGTAGGAAAATCACTTTGCGTTCGAGCATCCGCACGTGTGGTACTTGCTGCACCCACAGGATTCACGTTTCCCCACGCGGACTTGCCTTGACCTGGTCCTACTGCATGACCACCCTCTCTATGCACCGTCTGACCTGAACCAAGCGATCGAGGTTGCGGCTGGATGACTTTGCCGGCGTGCGGAAGCTGTGGTGCTGCGGGTACAGATACGGTCGTTTGTGATGAAGTTGGCGCTAGAGATGAAGTGCCATTGGGAGCGGAGGCTATGGAAGCAGATACTGGTGGAGTGACAGATGATGAACGGGACCAGCCAGGACCTGGAGAAGGCGCTAGCTGGGCGGTAGCGGTAAGTTTGGTGGTCACCAGTCGAGGATGAGAAGATGAAGACGAAGGTGAAGGTCTCACTGATCCTAAAGTCAGATTCTGTATATACGAGAGCATAACGGCATCGTACCTCCTCCTGCTAGTCTAGCTGAACCAAAACCTGGAGTCGACGCTATTGCCAACGACGTAGAGTTTTTCTCCAAAAATTTCTTGTTGATATTGGATGCATTGTACTTTTTGGGTTGAGCCGTTGGCGTACCGTTTGAGCCGAGCTGGACGAGCGTAGGTCGAGGATGGGAAGTGTTGCTCAAAGATATAGCTGGAGAGCCCTTGCTGTCCATAATATCACTGAGAGAGCCAGATGCAGGACCTGAACTGCTGCTGCTGGCTGCGCTTGATCCTTGAGAAATACTTTGGACTGCATTTATTGGGCCCTCCAGCTTCTTCACCTCTTGTTCAGACGGCTCCGATGAAATTGAAGGATCTTGGTCGGTATTGGCCATAGACGCGTCTATCAAGACGCTTGTTTCGTTTTTAGGGATGAGCCCAAGTACAAGCTTATTCTATATTGTCAAAATGAGCGCAGCAAAAGGACAGGTCAGAGAAAGAAAGAGCATAGATTCGACCACAAAAACTTGCCTGGGGACTGTGACCTCCAGAGACGAACCCGTTCCAATCAATTCTCTCTTTGCAAAAGCCGAGAAGTCCCGGCCTCGGGGAAAAAATTGTCCAAAACGGGAAAGTTACATGCAACAGCGCCGGTCTAAGGATCAAAAGACGAGAAATCTCAAAGTCTCAAGAGTATTTCATTCACACAGACTCTACAATCTACAGTGTACTACTTCTTGACTTCTGGCTCAGCTTTTGGCGGAGGTAGTGGTTTAAGTTCCTCGGGTCTACGAGCAAATGCATGAGCAATGATTTGCCAGCGAGTTTCGAGGAAGTCTTACCGATTTGGCTTTACCCCTTGGCCGACCTGCTCCCAAGGAGAAAGAGATTCAAAGTTACTGTGAAAGAGGATCAATGACGAAGTAGTTGACATGGTATCAGATACTGACCGGAATGCCTGTGTGAGTTGGAGCGGTTCATACACGACACGCTTGCGTTCCTCGTCATAACGGACCTCGGTGTATCCCTGGACAGATGTCATGGCAAATTATAGACTCCCTGTGAGGAGTGACTTACAGTGAGAGGGAAGTCTTTTCGAAGAGGATGGCCCTCAAAGCCTGCAGACGAATCTCACTAACGACAATCAACAGTTGAAAGAACATGGACTAACCATAATCAGTCAAGATACGTCGGCTGAGTAGAAGCACGTATATCAGTTGCGAGTTGTCATTGGGAAGGAGATGAACGTACAGATCGGGATGACCACTGAAGAAAATCCCAAACAGGTCCCAAGCTTCACGCTCATACCTGAGCACGGATACGTTCAGCAATCTGGACATGCACAGATACGAAGCCAGCACATACCAATCTGCACCTCTGAAAACCTCCACTGCACTCGGCACATGGTCTCCCTCACCAGCATACGTCTTGACCCTCAACCTCCCAGCAAACCTCACGCTCAACATATGATACACAACCTCAAACCTCTTCTCCCTTTCCGGAAAATCGACTCCACTAATATCCATAACACTCTTGAATTGACATTGGGAATGGTCTCGGAGAAAGGTAAGCACGGGAATGATGCCAGACGGAGCGGTGTACAACGTTAATTCGTCTCGGAGAACAGAGAATTGCTGGATGAACTTCGGGAGACATTGCATGAGGTATGAGCCATAGGTATGGAGAGATTCAGCAGCCTGTGCGTATTTCTCGACGGCTGGATTCGGAGAAGTCGGTTCGGTGAAGGGTGATGCAGACGCTAGATCCAAGTCGATATTATTTTGGATAATTATTCAACGACAAATTCCACAGCTTACCTTTGAATGGCGCAGAGCCATGAATGAAGCGAGCTCGCCTTACTGCAGACAAGGCAGAAGCTGCTCTGAAAGCCTGAGCAGGCCGTAGTGCTACTCTTGAGAGCATCAAAGAAAGTTGGTGTATTTCAAGTTTCCCACGTTCGTTTCTCCCTTTCACTCTCCGATAATGGCAGACTCTGAGTCTCCCGAGATTTTCGACTCTCTACCTTATTACGACGACGACCTCACCAAATTTCCTTTCCTCAAGGAAAAAGTCGAGCAGGAGTTTGCTCGGGAACCAAAACCACCATCGAGTTTACATCCTCGCGTTCCGCCCGCGTACCAGCTCTTCACTGTTCGTATTTTCATGTCCAATCTGCGCTGGTATGCTCATGGATTGATTTTGTTCAGAAAAATCCTCTACTCCAAGCCGAACTCGAGCGAATCGAGTCTCACAAGCCTTTTCCACCACTGGACACCTCTCGATATCAACTACCACCGCCCACTTCCGTTCCTGCAACAGACGAAGACTGGAAAGCTTCGCTTGATAATGCCAGAGCACAGCTAGAGCATCAAAGGATCCGGTACGCCTTGAGGAACAAGTCTAATCCAATTTCTTCTGACGTTTCAATAGGCAAACTAACCTCACACTACTGCAAACTTACGGTGCGAATTCATGGCGGGTACACAATTATCTCGTGGAAGCATCCGCCAAACAAGTCGAGAAAGCACTAGAGGATCTGAAGAAACTGACAGAAGACGTGAATCGAGATCGTAAAAACTTTCAGGTATGTTCTCTTTGCCAATCAGTCATCCGATACGCCCTCATTGAGCATGACCAGACCAAAACAGGAGCACAACTCAACGCTTTGGAAACGCGTTGGACAGAGCTTATATCGAGTATATTACAAATCGAGATGGCGAATGTTGCACTGGATGCTGAGATAGACAGTCTCAATAAGCGTGAAGCAGAGTTAGCGGAGATGGTATGAACTTCGGGTACGATTCGGACGCATTTGATGTACATTAGACACATACTAGTAATCATTATGTATACTCTGAAGAGGTCAAAAATTCCAACGTCAATACGATATACAAGGGAAACGTGAAGTCATGAAGGTTGATAGAAAGCAGAGTTTGCTATCTTATACCAATAGTCACGATTCCTCCTTCTCCTTCTCAGCACTTCCTTCAGACATCCCTTCCAAAATCTCGCTAACCTTCTCTTTGACATTTAACCCACCCCACCCCATCCGAGCGACAAGATATTCCTGTCCGATAACCTCCACACCCACCCGCAAAGCCTCCGCAACTAAATCCTCTACCCACTCGTATTCGTCCCAGATTGCTAGCCAGGCTCCTGGGACAGCTTGTGTGATTGTGGAATGAATGAGGTTATGTTCGGGGTCGGAGAGGTAGAGTAGGAATTGGAGGTGCTGTTGTTTGGATTGTTCTGAAGGAGCAGAACCCTCCGTAGAAGCAAAGGCGCTTGTAGAAGGTACACTGTAGGAGGTCAGATACGGTTGTACGCGAAGGTACACATAAGAGTAGGAGGTAGGGGATTGCGTGGAGGAAGCTGTCTCCTTCTTGGCTTTCAGCGCTGAATCCTTGACCTTGATGAGCTCATCCAGATTGGCCTAAAACATATTAATAACAGGATAGATAGAACTAACTTATCAACTCACCTGTGAAAGTTTCACAGCGGCCTCATATCCTTCGACTGTGTTGAGATCTCTTGCAGCGCTGCCTGCTTCCTCCTTGGGTTGAGAATGTTGACCTCGATTCACGATCAGATCGCCGCCTTCGACCTGCTCCAGAACCTACGAACGAGAAGACTATGAGTGATATGGTTCAATAACCATATAAGATCGTCTATGCACGTACTCTCGTCATAGAACGGAAGACGATGTTCTCTATACCATCGTACCCGGTCATATCGTGGCTCAGCCAGATCTGTATCACTTCGTGCTCAGAGATAGGAGGAGCAACAACATTGAGGATATCGGTCAACGTAGATAATCCCACTCGCTTGAAATCCTGACCTGATGGAACCATGAGCATTGAATGTGACTGGTGAAATGCAGATACATTTACCAAGCTTATCCAGTTGATGTGCCTTGGCATACTCTCTTACACCTTCACTCCATTTCTTAGCCTGCTCGTTGTTAGGCAGGTTCTTCACTTGCTCGTCAACGACCGTTCGGGCTTGCTGCAGAGCAGCAGAAGCAGTGGTCCAGACAGATCCCCATCCCCAGCCACCTCCAGCAGCAGCAGGCGCGGGAGCAGAGTCCAGTGCGGGTTCGGCACTGGCTGTTCTAGTAACATTAGTCGGTGTACCAGATCTCGAAGGACTTCCGCCGGCAGATAACGATGAACCTAGTTTGACACGTTCTGTGCTCTTCCTAAGAGTCGGAGCTCCGGTCCTTGAAGCAGGCCTTTCAAGATGAGTAGTTGTCGGTCGTGTGGGTTCTGAGCTTTTCTGAGTTATCTCGTCAAGGAAAGCTAGAACTTCAGTCTCGTTTTCTGGAGCAGGAGCAGCGGCTGAGCCAGAAGAAGTAGCGCTCTCGATTGGCGTAAAGGAATCCAAGTCATCCAAAAGCTGAAGAGCTTCCTCTTGTTTCGTCTTGGATTTCGAAGACGACATGGCCGTGGAGAAGAAACAGTGATGAATTGACACGTGCTCTTGGATCTTGGCATCATTTCGAGTTGAAGTTCAAACTTTTCTTTTCACCTCCATTATCCAACCTTCATACGAGAAATTCTATGCCGCGGTATAAAAAAGCACTCCAGGCTCCATCATCCAACCTCTATGCGAGAAATCTCATGCAGCGGTATAAAAAACCTATAGGAAAAACTTCAAAGGGTGAAGACGTTTGGCTTGTTGGTGAGTACTTACTCCCCCATTCTTTCAAAAATTCACTGTAGCAAACAAATGATATGACATTTCATAGACAAGATACTCGACGATAGATTTAACAATGAGAGCGGGAAACAGGTATGCATTCTGTAAACATTCTTATGACACTCAACTGAAGCCAAACGTAGGAATACTTAGTTCAGGTAAATATATATGCGTGCAAGGTCAAGCAAGGTAGGAATTAGTATCGTCTAACGTCGCGTTGTCTTTCTGCCATCATACAGTGGGAAGGCTGGCCAACTTCATATAATTCGTAAGCTTAAGACTCTGGTTGGTCTGTCAAAGTGATTCTCAGTGATTCCAATATGTTTTAGGTGGGAACCGGCCGAATATCTGGAGAGATGCAGTATTCCACTGCGAAGGTATCTTGAACGTACGCGCAATAATTTAATTAGTGCCAGTCAAAGTATGTAGGCACTAAAAATGCCGCTGAAACCCTTGCTGACTATTGTCTTTAGGTCCGCTGAAACCAGGGAACGTTTGACCGACCATTTTTGACCAGCATGAAATTCCGCTGAACTTTCTTGCTGAATTCTGTATTATTAAATTGTACACAATGAGTCTGTGTGTGCTATCTGATGATTACTGAAGCCTAAGGGCTTATTTGTTACTATCTCAATTACCACTACCAGCACTGCTATAAAATGAGTAGTCTTAAAGGCATGCTATGACTTTCAGTCCTATTTTGGCTGCAGCCTTGAAAACATCTCGAGGATTTGGCTGTAGAAGATCACTGTAGGATTTGGATGTCGATTGGTGAGTGAAAAGAACTTGAGAGCCACAAATAACAGTCAAAGTCATTAGTACAAACAACAGCAGGTTTCAGCAGCTCATGAGCTGCTGGACAGCGATGCTCAAGTCATCGCTGAAATCTGATATGTTCACTGTTCTGGCAATTAACATGTACATAATAATCATGGTTTTGAAGCGAGACGCCAAGTTCAAGCTCAGAATCAGAGGCATCGCACAGTTCTGATGGCAGCGATCGGGCAGCGATAGTAAACGAAAGAAGCTTACTCACCCCAAAGAGGAGAACAAACTCTCCGGGGGGCCAACGGAACAAGTCCGAACAAGATATAAAGGAAGCGGATGCTTCTGCCTACACCTTATACATAGGAGACAACTAAAGATATAACTTGGAGCAAGCTGGAGTGACAAGTACATCGGACGCCGGTAAGTAATAGTCCATTGAGTAAGAGAGACTGCGACTAAGGTCGCTTTTGGGTCGCTTCGTCCGTCATCGATAATCCTACACTCCCCCTCAAAGCCAGCTTAATCCGAGCTCAGTGGCAAAACATGCTTGACCTTGGCAGAACGAAAAGCCTTGGTCATAGTATGGCAACCATATCGTCGGTAGGGCAAAAGATGAGTCGAATAGAACCGTCGTTGACAACCAATCGGATGAAATGGTAGCAGATGTCAATGTGTTTGGTACGAGCGTGGTACTGGTGATCCTTAGTGAGCGCAATAGCAGACTGATCGTCTGACAAGAGTGTCATAGGTTAAAGAAGAGGGTGAAAGACTCGAGTGATGAGGGAACGAAGCCAAAGTGCTTCCTTGGTAGCATGAGTAGCGGCAATGTATTCGGATTCAGCTCCATGAAACAGCGCCGCCGTTGAGGATGAAGAGGTACAAAGCAGCGCTCTCGATTGGCGTAAAGGAATCCAGGCCGTCCAGGAGCTGAAGAGCTTCCTCTTGTTTCGTCTTGGATTTCGAAGATGACATGGCCGTGGAGAGGAAACAGATGAATTGACACGTGCTCTTGGATCTTGGCAACATTTCGAGTTGAAGTTCAAATTCGAACTGTTCTTTTCACACCTCCACTATCCAACCTCTATACGAGAAATACCATGCCGCGGTATAAAAAAGCTATAGGAAAAACTTCAAAAGGCGAAAATCTTTGGCTTGTTAGTGAGTACTTATTCCCCCATTCTTTTAAAAATTCACTGTAGCAAACAAATGATATGACATTTCATAGACAAAATACTCGACGATAGAGTCAACAATGACTCTGGGAAAGTAGTATGCATTTCGTCAATGTTCTTATAACACTCAACTGAGCCCAAATGTAGGAATACCTTATTCAGGTAAATATATATGTGTGCAAGGTCAAGCCTGGGCGAGGTAGGAATTAGTATCGTCTAACGTCGCGTTGTCTTTCTGTCATTATACAGTGGGAAGGCTGGCCAACTTCATATAATTCGTAAGCTTCAGACTCTGGTTGGTCTGTCAAAGTGGTTCTGAGTGATTCTGATATATTTTAGGTGGGAACCGGCCGAATATCTGGAGAGATGTAGTATACCACTAGAAAAGTATTTTAAACGTGAGCAGCACAATGCGCTCGCGGGCAAGATAAAATCCTCAGACCACAGCCCTTCATCCAAAGTGAGTTGCTCGCATGAAACTTCTCGACAGATTGCTCGGAATGCGGACGACACCATAATTGACTCGCTGAAAACATGACAGAGAAAAACAACACCTCCTCGACTGGTAATTGAGTTACCTCCACCAACATCGAGTCGGAGAAGTGAGGTCCTAAATGCCAAGGTCAGCCTTCATACTGAGCCTTCAATCTTCTTATTGTATTTTGGCCACTAACATACAATTATAGTTTCGAAGCGAGACTCCGAGCTCGAGCTCAGAATCAGAGGCATCGAGCAGTTCTGACGGCAGCGACGAGAATATACAAAGAGTCCGTGACATTGTCTTAGTCTTCAATCATCGATTTCTTCTCATCAGCTTTCAATGACTTCACAGAATAGGTCAAGGAGAACGAAACTGAAGAGGATTGACTCTGAATCTGAATCTGAAGAACAGGCACTGCCAGACATGGCTATAGATACAGACAATGTGCACAGTATTTCTTCACTTGCTATGAGTTTCCATTCTTACTTCCGACACTTAGACCATTTCGGCATTTACTAGCCACGGAAAGGGCAAGGGCAAGGTAACAAGCATTCTCTCGTTGAACTCAATGTCCTACGCTGACAAAAAGTGAACAGTCGCACGATGTGCCGCTTGATGAGGGAGAGTTTGACGATGATTATGCTCAAACGGTGGCTGGTAGCATCTTCATTCCATCAGATATCAACCCAGGTGATCCTTCTGAGCTGTCAACGAAGCGGAAGTATCAAAAGGGGGCAACAGCTCTTCGAAGACCTTCCCATTTCTATGCTGCGCGGAGCCACGTATCTCGGACTATGAACAACGTCGTCAATCGCCTTCCTTTAGGACAAGGATTCAAGCCCCCTGTCCAGCATGTCAATGCACGGATTATCACAGACCGTCAACCTAGTGAAGACCTGGATGAAATCTTCTATGCAGAACCCTATAACAGGTATTCTGCAGACCATCAGCTGTTCCAAGATGAACCACCTTCAAGTTCGCATACTGATGACGCTCTCAGTAATCCTCTGTACGTACCAAGTTTCATTTATGATAGAACAGCTCAACCTCATGGAATTTTGTCTTCTTCAGTCTCTGGTTGATTCCACCGGCGAATGAGGATCAAGACCAAGATCGCTTAAATGACGGCAGTTCGTCAATACCCCAGGAGTTTTCAAGCTTACTGGACCAAGACCATCTTCTGGGACTGTCCACATTCTCTGATCTAACAATTGATAGTTCTTCAATGATTTTGACCGCCGACTCTGCTAACTACATCGACGATATCTTACAAGATTCGGATTCAAAGAACCCTCAACAGAGTCCGACTCAAGAATCTGTGCCCGAATCGCCCCCTCGAACCCTCAACTTAGACAAGAACATTGACAATTGGCTCAAGTCCAACTCGGACAAGCCGTCTCATTTCTTCAATCCTCTGGAAGCCGAAGGAAAGGCGCGAATCGAAATCAATGAGCTTCGCACTTCACTCGAGATGCATTCTGAAGCCAATTTGCTGGCCGCAGACGTGATCTTTGTCCATCATGACCATATTTCCGAGCTAGCCTTTCGCTCGCGTCGTCTTCGAACAAATAAGCTCAAACCCGTCTTCATTGGTCATAGCAAAGACTCGAACGAGGTCTGGAATGTTGAAGAAGTATATCCGTATGGTAAGTTTCTTCGTTTTTCTGCGGTCGTTTCATAAGGCTCAATAGTCTGGCACTACTATAGGAGGCATAGTTACCTTCACTGCGCAGGCGTTGGCGCATAGCGTTGATTTATTGATGCACAAAATAAGAGAAATTGCAATGCATCCTCTTTGGAAAGTGTTCCTTGTCCCATCTGTGCTCGGACTTGCGATTAAAAATTACTATGGTGACATTAAGGTTTGGCAAAGGTACGTTCGAAGACCACGATCTGTATACCCCCAGTCGAGCTTACTACAAGGCCCTCTTAGACTCAATGCTGACTTTGCGTTCGACGAATTGTTGGAAATGATTGACGACGAGACGGTGAACGTCATGAGCGATCCCTCAGCCCCAGATCCTCATTGGGATCTGCAGCAAAAAATCCTTCGCGTCCTCACTCATGAGGAGATGGTCAAAATGTGTGTGGATGCTGCTCCTGCAAGAGGAATCGAGCATGGTTCTGCATTATTTGAAGTCAGCGAGGAAGTAGCAGATAATCTTCGAATTTTACAGACTCAGTCAAGGTGCTATAAGAACTTTCGACGATATATCATACTCACTGATGAAGAAGAGAATGTACCCGATGACTCTGGGGTGAGATTTTGAATTCATTCTGCTGTCCAAGTTTCCGTCAAATTCTCATTCATGTTTTCTTTGATAGCTCGAAATTTTGTCGCTCCAATCATTCAAATTTGTAGGGTAGTAGGAACTGATTTCTAAGTTTGTGGCCATGGAAGAGAAAGTGAGATAGATTGTCCGCGTGTTGATTTCGGATGTTCGGTTTAGTCGATAATGCATGTGAAAAACGCCGAGTGCCTTTACCCGTTGCAGTAAAGTTGTTGCTTATGCTCTCTACTCAACCGCCATGGACTTGGCTGGCATCGAAAACTTCATCTTAAATCCCGCCTTTCATGACTATCTCGCAATCCTCAAGGGTGCTCGCAATGGTTTCGTCTATGGTGTGAAAGTTAGGTTCCCTCATGCACTCGTCATGTCAATATTATTCGGGCGGGGAGAGTAAGTTTTTCCTCCACTATCAACGCCTCTATTCGCACATTCAAATCCATTTTCTGTGACAGCGTAAAGACACGAATGAAGGTGATCTACCGCGCCACGAAACAACACGCTTTCAATCTTGCCAAATTCGTTTCTCTATACAAAACTCTTTTGCTGCTCCAGAAAAGGATGAATGGTGGTAAAGAACGAAGTGCAGATACATTTATTGCTGGATTGATTGGTGGATTCCTTGTGTTTGGAGAACGGACAGCAGTCAACGAACAGGTGCGTATACTGTATACTTGTGATACTACCTGTGATTCATAACGTATACTTGGTCTTTAGATTGTTCTCTACGTGATAGCCCGTGTAGTCGCTTCCTTTATCCCTCGAGCTGGCTCTCCATACTCAGCTTCACCGCAATCGCCACGGGCTACATCAGCTGTGAAGCCTGTCCCTCCTAATCCCCAGTATTTTGCCGTGCTAGCTGCAGTTTCATGGGGTGCTGTTATGTGGTTATTCAAGGAAAGGGGCGAAACGATACAGCCAGGGATGTTCAACTCGATGACATATCTGTATCGCGATTCCGAAGTCTGGAAAAACCTTCGGACTTTGCTATGGCATAACGCATAACTCATCGTTGCAACATAGAGTTCTCATGTGCTGAAAGAACAATTGCCAGACACTCATAATCATGTTCTTCGAAGCTCTCTATTAATCAAAGTGTGTTTGCCAATATTACAGGAAATATACCATATTATATAGAAATAGATGTTGTTCGCGACTATGATAATACAACTAAGAATCAGTCCATATAACATCGTCCACTAACTTCTCCAGGCGGCCAACCGACTCTTCATCTAGACCAGGACAATTTGTGAGTCGCAAATAGGTGATTTTGGAAGAGGGTTCGGCAGCGCTAGCCTGCATGGCCTGCAAGATGGCAGGATTGACGGGTTCAGCGGCAGAGGTATCCGAGGTATTCGAGACAGACGACGAAACTTCATCCTCCGTCAATTTCGGTGGCCTTTGGGGAGAAGTTGTACCTGGCGCAATTTTCGACTTGCGTAGAGGCTTAATCACCCTACGTGCGGGCAAGATGGCGCCAGGACGTTTAGACAAGGATTGCTGAATTGTGGTGTAAGGACTGGAATCGTCCTGGACATCTTGATTGACACCGTTTCTAGCCACTAACATAAGTCGAAGGAAAGTGAGGCTCAGCTCACATCCCCAAAGGGACAACGCCTCCAATTTCGGGCAGAATTTCATTCTGTGTTCAGCCTGATGACCCTTCTCGTCATTGGGATCAGATAGCTCAGTCATCCAGCCAAGAGATTGTCCAGGGGCTACTAAAGTAGCCCTCAAGGCGAGGCTATGCAACAGTGTATCGCAGTTCTGTACCGTGTCCAGAGAGAGTGATATAAGAGCTGGGATATAACCCAATAGTATCGCGATTTTCAGATCTTCGGCCACAAAATGGGAAAGAGATAGGTGGGTGAGGTAAGGGAAGCGAGGGTCACGAAAGAAGTACTCGAACCGGGGAATTGGGGGAAAAGAATGAGACGTTTGAGTGGGATCTCGGAGTCGAACATTAGAACTGGTGTTCACGATCTCGAGATTCTGGAGATTAGGGAAATTAAAACAGCGAAGGACCGAACTCAGTAAGTCTTGATCTTGCGAGATGAATTGAAGAGTCAAGTCCTTCAACGAGGAAAGACGCAAATCTTGGTGAGTGGCATACCATTGGCTTTCTGAAACGAACGGAGTGACCCTTGCATCCAGATTGAGAGAATGATGTTTAGTATCGAGCCACAGTTCGATCTTCTCCAGCCCGGGTGTATCGAGATATGAGAACAATCTAGGGAGAACGGCTGGGTGACCAAAGCTGAGTTCTACATGCTTCAAATTCGGCAGCACGATGGGCACCAGTGTAACATCTGAAGAGGCGGGATTTGGAGGTGTCATCAATGATTGAATAGAAAGTGAGAGATGGGAAAGTTGACGAGGGATTTTGAGCAGAACCAGGATCTCTTTGACTGCAATTGGACGTTTGACAAAAGATATGTCAAGTGTCGTCAACGAAAAATAAAATCGTGGAGACAAGGCAAGATGTGGTATACTCTGCATGCGGAGATGTTTGAGAGGAACGAAAGATTGTTTCTTCGCGCTCATGAATTCTGACAAGGAGTTAACGGTCGAGGTAGACGATGTGAAATGTGGGGTTTCCCGCGTAATGGCGATCGACAAGAAAGATAGGATAGGGAAGTGATTCCGCCTGTCATTGAGAGTTCGTCCAAACATGACCGCGCTATCGATAGCAGTGCAGTCGATGGATAAGTGACGCAAGTGATATGATTTTTCCACAACCAAAGCAAGAACTCTCGTCAAATCACGCGAGAGAGGCGAGCATTTTTCTCTGGACCCACCAAAGATCACGTCTAAAGGCGCGTCCGAAGAACGCGCTATGAACGTTGACACGCGGCCCTTGCTCCAGCCTGTGCAAGGAATGCGAATGGTGGTCCAGAGACGAGAAGTGGAAATGGCGAGCCTGCGCCACTTGCTGCAAGTATGCGTGATGTTGACCAGATCATTCTGGGAGTCCTCGATGCTCGCCGCGTTGTTCTCGGATGGGCTGCTACGGAGGAAAAGGAAGACTTCAATGAGGATCTCGCCAGGCAGCCAGTTGATAGGTTCCCTCTGAGCGAGGGTTTCCTTTCGTTTGTCCTCCAGAATTGTACGTTCGGCGACGACTCTGAGATGCATCATTTGCATCTCGTCCAACATATGCCGGATATGTGCTTCCTGTCGTCCTAGTATTTTGAGTTGCGCGTCAAGGACGCGGATTTCCGTGTCGAGAGTGGCGAGACGCCCTTTCTCCATAGTGGTTGATTGGTAGTTGAGAGGGAATGAATGAGAAATAATAGACGCCCGAAATGAATTCACTCTCTCAAGTCATTCATTGAACCTGGAATCGACCGTGATGGAAACATCTTCAATGAGAACCATACCAAATTGGAGTTATAGCGATTCCGAATGACAAAAAGATGATTAGGTACATATAACACCAACATCAACTCCTTGCGAGTCGTACAGTCTATGTTTATGGCCATTGTACGATCAGAACTGTACGATGGATTCAATCATGATGGAGATAGATGAGATGATAGATCCTTCAAGTTCCTGTGTAATGATAGACCAAGCATGATAGAGCATACTAGCATAATGCATCAAGCTCTGATAGGTAGCGAAAACCCCGACGAGGCATTGCAATTCAGAGATTTAATTTATCCACCGTCTTTGGAATCTTGCGGCACTTGTACTACAAACCGGTTCAATTTTAGTGGGGGCCTAGATGTGAGATTCCAGTCGCTGCGCGACGTGCGTGTTTCGCGACTCACCCTTAGCATTTCCACCGCTGCAACACACGCTTTTCGACATACTGCACAGCTTTGTATCGGTTCTTGATATGCAGCAATTTCCATCTCCCCAGCAACGTCTGTTACTAGAAAAACGCGATGAGAACGATAGGGATAAATTTCAATTCGTCGCTCCACGACCTACATGTTTCTACCTTGACCGCGAGGTTCATCCTCTTGGAGTTCCACAGATGCGTTGTTTCTCGTGAATGGGTAGCGCAAGATCCATAACCTTAAAATTATTGTCATCAATTCCAGAATGAACAGATCTGGTAGTCTGAAATCTCACCGTGAGGGAATATATCTTCCGAAAGCAAATATTTACGCATCGCCTTCACTCGAGTGTCCTGTAATTGGACCACACGATGATAGGCCTCAACGGGTATCGCCTTTACTTCATCCAAGTCGTAATTGGCCATTGGCTGGAGGTACTGAGTCGTTCGATATGCAACATGGTGCAGGTCTTGAGAAAGTGCGAGAATATACACCATCAAGGGTTCTTCTGGAGCATGAGCTAAAAGATGCTCGCCGAGGACCCCCACGACGGATTCTGGCAGTGCGTATTTATCCGCAAGCGCGAATAGTCTTGGGAGTAATGGCAGAGGTATCACAGTCTTTGGATCATTCCAAACCTTTGGTATCAGATGGTATTCATCACGTTTGATTTGCGTCGGTGGTGGTGGAGGCCGATGCAGAAGGTTCAGGAGGGCTGACAGGTTGTCCGCACTCTCATACAGGTCCAAAGTTTGCTCGGATTCGCCACAGCATGTAAACATGTCACCTGGATTTATCAGATAGAGGGATCAATTGGTCATAAGTGAGCATTCAGGCAGATCGGACTCACGAAAAACCTCGGAGGTGGATAACGCCTGACGGCGCACTGCAAAAATCTCGTCGTCCTGTACAGAACGAACATGGAAATCAGGATTGCTGCACTGGAAAAGCATTTGCGATGAACGATTAAGACGAAAGCGCCTTTATAGGGCGGCCCTGAGACCTAAAGTTGGTGGACTGATGAATGGTGATGTGTACAAACCGTATACGTGTTCAAGTGACACTGACAGTGAGACGTGGTTGATAAGTAAGCTGGTTTACAGAAATGATGTATCGCGATCGCTCAATAAAGAGAAATCCGTCAGGTGTTACAACTGCGGAAACCCTTGGACTAGGCCTGAGGGCCTGTAGAGAGCACAGTCAAAAAGTAGAAATGATGCAACAAGTATAAGAGGAGCAGGAAAAAGAAAAAGACAAGAAAAGCTCATAGTGGTATCATCAAAGAAGGTAAAGAAGGGAATCTAACAACCAGTAATCCCAGGTAAAATCTCCTACAAGATAATGCACTTCGTTTTCTTCTCTCTTTGCGGCTTTGCGGGACCGCCCGCTGATGGACCTGCTTCTACATTGCGTGTCCGGCGTAGAGCACGCACGAGGTCTATGAATAAACGTTCGACGTTTTGCGCTGTTTTGGCGGATGTCTCGATGAAGTCACAGCCGAATTGTCTTGCGAGTGCCGCGCCTTCCTCTTTCGTGACTTCTCGTTCTTGTGTCTTGTCGCATTTGTTGCCAACTAACATGAAAATGGGGTCTCCTCTCTTCACTCGTCGCATCGACTGCCGGAACATATCAAGGCGGTCAAATGTTGACCGGGACGCGATTGAGTAGACAAGTATGAACCCTTGTCCTTCTCTGGATTTGGAATGAGCGACAAGGTTCATAACTGACGGAAAGAGTGATATTACCGAACCCATTGGTCCCGTAGTGTGGCGTATTCCTCTAAATAAGATACGTTAGTAGTGTTCAGTTCTGACGGACAAGATTAATCACCCTGTCCAGCAGTGTCGATGACCTCAACGAAACACATTCGATTGTCCACTATCAGCTGTTTTCGGTATGCATCTTCTATTGTCGGATCATAAGTCTAACAAAAAGAGTATCAGATAACCGTGGACCAGGAGGTGAGGTAGATTAGTCGGCCTACTTCTACAGAGCGTAAATTGGAGGGAATTGTGGGTCAACAAAAATTCCTTGGAGCGTCGGGCGGCTAGGCGCTTACCAACAAAGCAATTGAGCGTAAACTGGGATATGAACATCATCAAAATTTGTGGCGGTATAGGACTAGGACAGAGAACACACCTGGACAGCCAACGCTGTCTTGCCCACACCACCATCACCAAGGACAGCAACTCTCCAATTGTCCATTTCTGAGCGAGTCACAAGATGAGCAAAGTGTAAGAACATGTCGAAGAGAAGAGCTTGCACCTCTGAAAAACGTTTGGCGAGCGTAAAGGAAGGTGTCGAATAGGGAGATACAGTTGAAGATGATAAGCAGGAAAGTGAGCGAGGGAGAAAGGCGGATGAGATGGAAAACAAGCTCTGGCTTGACGAGAGAGAGAAGAAAGAAATATATTCAGACAATCGTCGTGCAAAAGTCGTAGTTCGTGGATGGGTCGTAACGAAGGCGCCAGAGAAAAAAAGCCTTTGGGTAAATCGAGGCTAACAGAGTGTAGTAACACAAGCTTGGAATTTGAAGCAGTGTTAGATTGCACCCCCTCTATGATTATGTAAACCGGCTTTTCCCGGTCCGTGATTCATCTCTCCCTCTTCCCAAACGGTTTTCCACCAAGGCGCAGTGGCCCTGATTGGGTCTCGCCGTCTCGGACTCTCGGTTACTTGACCAACTTATCCCCTCAAAAAAGTTCCCCCCCTTTGCTTTTGGCAGTGCCTGTCCAACTTTTGAACCTCATAACTGCCCAAATGCCAAATTCGGTGTGTCCAGACTTCCGAATCAGATTTCTCTCCGAGCTTTTTCAATTCCAGAAAAAAAAACGATCACATTATTCTGCATTGCCACTCATTGCCATCGCATAGGTTTTCTACCATTTTTCACCACTTTTTCACCTCAGCCCAATGTGGCTCGATAGAGATATCTGATATGCCCCATTTGTCTCATACATGATACCCTTTTGAGCTCAAATCCAGAATCGGGCAAGTAAGATTCATCTGCCAACGCATTCTGCCATATGTCCATAGAATTCGTCCATCGAAAGAGCTCGGAGAACTTTCAACTTGCGCATGTTTGACAACTCTATCTCTCCAATCAAATTTCCATATTCCATCGACCCGACCGACCTGAACGATAGTTTCCCCGACCGACCACGGCCCCGAAGGGCAGAGAAGGACAGGTTTCTTTCGAATACGAATGTTCGATCTTCTCGCATAGTCTATTGCCGTTTACAAGCGTTTACAACATCCGAGGGGCTGGCGTTTTATCTGATAAAACAAAACTGTGGGTGTAACTCTGTAACTTGAATCACCTTTTCCATCCTCGATTCCTCCACGCATCCAGGACCAAGCATATACCCAGTCTTTTCCTCAACTCTACCTCGCCTTGCTCTGCCTTGCCCCTTTCCGTCCTTGTCGACTCTCCGAAAGAACCTTGCTTCCAATCGTTTCTCTTTCTCTCACTCTTCCGAGCACGAGGTTCGAAGTGGGCGGATCTAATTTTGTGGAAATAGTACCGATTATTCGTGAACCAGTTCTCCACCTTCCTCTCGCAGCTTCAAATTCACAAACCACCAAAAAGTTGATGACCCGAGTGCTCGTCGCTCGATTGCTCTCTCATGCTCTCGGCGGTCCGCGACGATGATCGAGGAATATCAGAAATATCAGCGTGTAAAGAGGGTTGGATGGTTCACTTCCCCCTCCACGATCTACATTTGGAAAGAAGCCATGCTTGAGCAAACCTTGTTTTTTTAATGAAATCTGATAGGACCGTTGTTCATAATTCGTATTACTATTTCGTATGTGAATAGCTTTCATTCCGTCTCGAGAAGAACATAGTGCTCAACTTCTTTAGGCGCTCCGAGTCTGCTGTGAGTTATAAGTAGACATTGGCCCATGGGAAGAAAGGCGATCATTCTGCGCCAAGGGCACAATGCCCAATGCCCATCACCCGGGAAATTATCGCAAGACTGGACAGGAGGGCCAATCGCATGTGAGCAAGCCCGTGCTGGATTACAGAGATCCCCAATATTGTCTCGTGAGGTCGTGCAAGGTCGTGCATGAGTCAGTTACTATTAGCGAATCGAAGCAGAAAGTTCACCTCGCTCCTTAACTCAACCACTGAACTCAACCCCACAGCCTGCCTACAGCTATTTTACCCCAAGCCCTTTTGTTAAATACATCCATCCCTCAAGAGATGGAAGACGTGACACAACTGTCAAAAACTAGTCTCCCAAGTCAGACGAGTCGTAGCTTGAGTATTGCAAGACAGTCATTGCACCGTTCAATCTAGGGTCTTTGTAGTCTCGCGTTCAACCCAGGACAGCCAATCGCGTGTGGGCAAGCCCGTGCTGGATTACAGAGATACCTATTATCGTCTCGTGAGTGAGTTAATGGATGAGTCAATGATGTAGCGAATCGAAGCAGATTCTCTTTCACCACCTCGCTCCTTCACTCAACCCCACAGCTATTTTACCCCAGATTCTTTGGAATGTATTCATCCCTAAAGAGAGACAGCACAACAACGTTCTTCCATGAACCCACGCGTTGCTGTGCCATTGGACGAGGGACTACATACGACAACGATGACGAACAGAGTCCACACCTCAACGAAGCCGACTCGACAACTACATGATGTTTTGCATCATCCAATGGCATGGTAATAATATCATTTTACACAAGAGTCACAAGTATCCAAAGTGCTGTTCTATTCTTACACACAAGTCGAGACTGAAACCAACTTCCGTCTCCGGATGAATAAAATCTAAACAATACAAACGGTGACAAGACGAACGAGACAAACAAACAAAACAATCATTCTGGCACCTTGGGGTTGAGGGCGAAAGCTCTGGCTATGGAGACGATAAGGGAATAATGTTACTGGGAAAACAAAAGCAGTATCGGGAGACGAGTCACGAAGGTCGAGTGAGTTCCAAGAGAGGGAGAGAAGGAGAGGTTTTTGTCTGGGTCTGGTCTGGGTTTCTATATTGTTGTTGTTTTATGTGGGTGTTTTCCTCCGTGGACCACAATGCACAAAGTCTAGCTGCACACAAGCGCGGGGGCGGTTGGTTGTATGGGATGTGGGAACACGCGAAGAATCCTTCGTCTTCCTTCGCGCCAATCAAAAGCTCCAGGTCGCCGACCTATTCAGTCCTGCCTGCCAAACTCAGCCTGGGTGAGGTTGAGCATAAACACACAAGGCTGGTTTTTGGGTGGCTCAATGAGCTTGACGCCCTTCTTGAGGCTGGGTGACGACGGTCGGAGCGCAGCTGCAACACTGGGGAAAGGACGGAGGGAACGAGAAGTGGGGAAAGATGATGGATTCCGTCTGGCCACGGTGCTCGGTCTGATGGCGGCACCCGTGTGCTGGGATGCACCTGCCAAAGGCGACGAGACGAAGGGACGGGGTGAGATCGTCAATGAAGCTATAAGAAACAGAACAGGGTAAGCATAAAGGGTGTAGAACGCGGTAAGAGAGAAGAGTCAGAAACTGACCCATAATGAAGACAAGCGACGGGTCTTTGGGGTAAAAGCCAGAAGCGAAGAAACGCGAAAAAGTAACAAAGTTATGTGCCAGTCAACGCTAGAGGACGAGTGGGTGTGTTGTTGAAGAGAGAGAGTTGAATTATTATATACTCAAAATAATCAATTGCAGTTCCCCCAAACCTCGCATTTTGTTCAAAATCCGTTGGGGTTCCGTTCCTTAACCCGGGGCCGGCAAATTCGGCTGGCACTTGTCGGCATTACACGGCATCTTGTCCCGAAAATGCTTATTGGGCGCCCAAGAGTCCACAGGCGCTTATTGCAACCTTCAGATGCTTCCGCGCATCGTTCAACGAGGATTTACATATTTTCTGTCAATTTCTGAGGACGACTGTAGCCTACGACTCGTTATCTTACACTCTCAATTGCTATTTCAGTATTAACACAGGCTATGCTGGCAATGTAGTATGATACGGTTACATTCAGGACTCAGGACTCAGGGCCCGGGACCGTTGCACAACTATCCAAATCAAGTCTACTAGTACTACCCGCTCGACGCCACGATGATAGCTATAAATGAAAGCGTCTCGTACAGCCCAGACTAGCTGATCTCGAGGTATGCTCTCGATCGGACGTGTCTTTTCATAGCTTGTTCTGTGGTTCTGACTCATGAGTTGTGTACACTGCATAACACGTCGGACGATCAACACAGCGAGAATCCGCACAGCTTGAAGAAAAGCTATCCATATTAGTGTATCGAGGTTTGTGGATACCTCAGAGGTAGTACAGCAACAGCAATGGCAACAATGAGACCGAAGAAACTAGATAGCAATACGTTTGAATTGACGAATCTGTGACCGAGACAACGTAGTAGTACAAATGACTATGGGATCATCAACCAATGCGCACACAGGAATGGATGGGATGGATGGGAAGGGTATGGAACCGATAAAAATGGATCACTAGAAAAGCACACGTCGAACGCTTCAACGATATGAAACGCAACGACTTCTGTTACACTCCGACAACGCATCCTTCTAAAAGCGAAAGCGAAAGCGACTCCGGAGAGACTTTGCTGCAACGAATAGTCAGCAAAGGAGAGGATAGCCATCAAGGCTCGGAGTCGAATACATCCAACTTCAAGATACGACACTTGAAGCTTGAAGGGTCAAGTCGGGATTATGATAGTGAGACGATGGGGTATAACGTCCGAGGTTACACGTGCGTGCGTGCGTGCGTGCCGTGCGGTGCCTCAAGGCCCCCTTCTACAAACCTGCAAAACCGTGTCGAAACCACGAGAAACCACGATGGGAGGGTTTTCAACGAATCATTCTGTGAGAGACGCCTGATGTCAATGATATCCTAGGATTCACGAGCGACCTTTGCCAAGGGAATCGGGGGTCCACCTCGAATATAGATAGGATAGGATGGGATGGGTGGATTTGAATCCAAAGCGCAACGGTCGACTGAGTAAAGGCCCCTGGCAGTTCATCGATGATCCCTTTCACTGAACCTCAACAAGTAGATTGCGTTCGAGGATGAATTTCCCCTCTTTGTATTTCTGACTCGTTTCGTATGCTTTGTCCTGTAAACAACACCACCACCACCACCAACAACAACAACAACAACAACAATTTCACAATCAGCGACATTGAATCGACTGAGGAAGAGGAGTTTGAGACACGAACGTATTTCCATCCCAACGTAGCGCCACACTTGATGCAGTAGATATCGCGCACGGTGTGGTTCCCTGTCGTCATCGGACGATCGCATGGTTCACCTTCGACGATGTTGACACTAAGAGTTTCGCCGATGAGTAACTACACACAGATTCAATCCCAGACGGAATGAATCGACGTACACTACCTCGAATAGATACGCTCTCCCATGCTGTCCATTGAAGGCCTGACAATCAAAGAACATCCGTGAGCGCCCGCAGTCCGCTATGAACGAACAGGAACCTAGTAGCCACTGACTCTGGAGATCATCGAATGTATCGTGGCGAGATGAGTCTTGCACTTGGCACATCCGTATACGCGCTCTCCGTGTAGGTATCGGCGATAGCTCAGGCCCATGGTGGCGAATTGGCGTATAGACGACGAATAGACTAATAGATGGCGAAGCTGAACGGTGTGCTGACACTTGAAGTCGGAGGTGAGTGAAGGAAGGAAGAGCGGCGAGTAGTGCTAGTGAAAGCTTGGAGGTGGTTAGAGACTAAGAAGGAGTTACTAAAGCGCAAATATGCCCTGGATTTCTTCGTCGCTGGCCCTATGTACCAATGGGAAGATAACGGATCCCCGGGAAAACGAGGGCAGAGGGCACAAAGCTGTTGTATGTATGTGATCACTGATCACTGTACTCTTTATACCCTGCCCACGGATCACATGCCTCCTCCGTGTCGGCACATACATAAGTAAGGCAAAGCTGGGTCTCGTTCCGACGACGTTCTCAATCTAGAACTGTTGGCGGATTTGCCAGTGGGAATTCGGAATAGTAGTATACGTTTGGGCCTTCTCAGAGGTGATGAAGCCTCAGAGCGCCAGGTATTTATCGGTGTTAGAGCGTCTTTAACTAACCAAAGTATCATAAGGCAGAACCGGAAAACCGCAACTTGCTGCATACACAGCCTTGGGACTTTGCAGAAACACAGTCCCGACATCGGAGAATGTGCTAGAACGGGTTGCTCAGGATTTGTGTTGAATGATATACAGGTAACGGCGTATTGTATTTCACAACCGGGAAAGAAATAATAGATATAAGATAACAAGACACCCGTACAAAGTGAGGTAGGTAGGTTTCGCGGAGGTTTCCAAAGATGTGATTAGTCCGTTCTGAGTTTCGAGTGGCCGATTTCCCAAATCATTCGTCTACGAAGATATGGTATATCGTCTTGGCTGAAGTTGAATGTCTCCTCGCCACGGGATAGGGTTTCGAGGAATTGGCAAGTGAAGACTCCACAGTCATATCCGTTTTCTTGTTGTGGGGTATCCTATACGAGAGCAAGAGAGTTAGTGCAAGTTCGACGACGAGGTTATGAAGACGGACCTTCAAGACATGATCCTCCCAACCGGTGAAGTCGAACGGCGCTTTCTTTTTATTACGATGCTCAGCATCCAAGTAATTTCGTAGGACCTGCCAACAATTTTGTCAACAGCAGGTACGATTTTGTGGAAAGATGAACTTTTACTTTGAACACCCCAGACCTATCCAAAAACATGCTATCATACGACTCAAATCGTTTTTTTCGAAAGTTGATGGCCGCAGCGGTCCAATGGGTATTATTGTGGTTCACCGGTATAAGCACAACGTCCTTGGAGAATATGTCAACCTGTCATCAGAACATGAGCAGAAGTCGTTAGCGTGATTGGATGTATGACCAGCCTTCTTCGTCCACTTTGCCAGCCTACCCCTCTCATAACCATCCCGGGTCAACTTTTGCCAGAAGAACGTAGTGAAATAATGTGCATCCAAAATCTTAGGCTTCTTCTCAGTAGCCACTCCATTAATCACTTCGCTACTCCTATTCTCCTTGAAATCATCCGAACGGCCCATAATCAGCGCTCCGTAAAAGTTGATGATTTCGTCGTTCAACCAGCTGCAGGGCTTCAACCTAGCCAAATCCTTGTCTGACACCTGCTCTTTTGCATATCTGGAGATTACACCGGGCTGCTTTAATAGGGAGTCGACTTTGTTATTGTCTTCAGTAGGGAGGGAAGAGGGAAGAGGTGTGCGTTGAGGTCGGAAACGTTGGTCGATGAGATCGTCTTTGGAACGCTGTCGGAGCTTGAGGTCTTCAAGTGAAGGAATCCATGCCGGTGGAGGTCTGGGTCTATACGAGTCGAAAGATGAACAGGAAGCCTTTGTCAAATGAAAAGCCACCGTACCCGTTGAACAACTTCTGGGCGAATTCTAGCTTTTTTTCTAGCCACTGCTCTCGCTAATCGTACGCGAGTTAGTACCAGCATGTCTTAGCTTTTCGATATACAGCCTTACCTGTGTTGTGATGGCCAACACACAAGAGAAGAAGATGGCACATGAGATAATCGCGAAAATCGGACTTCTGAAAAACAGATACTTTCTAGCGAATTTGTGACTCACGTTCAATGAATCTGAATTACGACGAGTACGGGTTTTCTCTTCGTCAGACGCATATTCCGAACGTAAATCAATCATTGATGCTTATCAAACTGGTGAGTACGGACTGGATGAGAAAACATGAGTAGCCTCACGCGATGTAAGCCGTGGTTTTTTCTCGGAATTTTCTAGCATGTAGGAATAGTCGAGATAGGCTGGATGCACTGTGAGTGATTGAGGCTGTAGTGATAAGTGTTGGATACTTACAATCAAAATCCTTTCGACCAGACTTGAAGCCTATAGAATGAATAAGAAATGGTTGCTTCCGTGACGACATATAATGGTTCTACCTCGTTTTTGCTGCGCCAGTTTGAAGAGCGCATCTCTCGTCGCTTCGAGTCGTTGTTTGATGTCTTGTTTGTGCTGTAGCATGTCAGACACAAAGTATGTGCGACACAAAGACAAGTTGAACTCAACTCGTTCGATATATATGTGAGGTCTAGGCTTGTAAAGCCGTGACTGCTTCCCCATTTTCAATGACTGCAAATTTTGCTCCAAGGCTATTGCGGAACGGGTAAAGGAATTAGATGCTGGTGGATCTGGAGGCGGACCCATTGTTGTTCTTGTTCGCGGTCTACGAGAGGAATATAAGTTTCCCGAGGAAGACGAGGGTGTAATCGCAAGATGATGTGCAGATGAAAAAGTCGGAAAGCCGATTTCGGAAGTTTGAGAAAATGAGAGCGAACGGTGACTACGTGGCGTGAATGCAAAATGCGATGAGGAAGGCAGGGATGATTGACTACTTGTTGCGTAGAGATTTGTGGGTCTGAGGGAGTTTTGCGAGGCGGAAAATGAATGTATTGTGTCTGGGGTGCTCGGCGGAGAGTCTACTGGTGCTGACTCTATTGGTTGAGTAGAGAGTTCTAGCGAGGATGCAGATGAAGATCGCTGTGAAGATCCTTGTTGCTCTGATGACTCTTCCAAAGCAGATTCCGATGGGACAGCGCGACCTAGTCTAAATGAGAATCGGAAAAGTTATTGAGGCATAGCTATGCTCACCTGACAGAAACAGTATACTATCCTTCCCGAGCTCCTTCAACTCTTGATATATACGATTCCAACGAGAAACGAGAGTGGCAGTGGAGGCTACACCAGGACTTTGTCTTTCACCGTCAATACCGAGAAGGACAGTTCGCTGCTGTTTTGCAGCACGCAAAGAAGATAGTTGTTCTTGAGCTGGTCGTTTCCTATCATTCATCGACGAGAGAAATCTTCAGAAAGACAGACTTGAGAATTCGTGTGGAAGACGTTACAGTTTGAGTTACAGGCTGTTACAGTCGCGCAGAAATCATTGGTTACGTAATTAATTTCTCCAAAAATTAAATCACGTGGCTCAAGCGCCCATTGTTCACCGCCATCATGATCCTTTGAAACTTTTGTTGAACAAGCTGAAATCAAGTTGCACGTTGAATTCGAAGTTACTTCTGAGTCTCTTCTTTCGCACACTATCCATCCTACTCATCTTAGAAGGTGGTATACGAAATGCATACACTATACCAAGGGAACTGGATGAGAATTGGCTGCGAGAGACCTCTGGAGACACCGTAATAATAATGTGGTTTATCAATGGTATCTATGACTAGCCTCTTCAAACCAGCATTATTTCTTTGATTCAATGTTGAATGTCCGCAACATTTGTCGTTCACTAAGTCGCAACACGCGGGGCCCATCTTGAATAACTCTAGAGTTCTGAGAATAGTATTGAAGCAGACGCGGCCTTCCTACTTGTTCATCGTCTAAACCACCACACCACGACAAAGAACCAAAAGACCACGATAAGAAACACGATGTACCATAACCATCGACATCCTTGCCGTGCAGCCATGTTGTTCATCCGTCGAAACGTTCCCGAGAGAATTCCTCCAGTCTCTGCAAACGCATCGTTCTGGTGAAGGTAAACACAGTCAGCGCGAACTCACAAAAAACCTGGGTCCAAGAACGCACCATTTGGCTAAGTTGAATAGCAGAGTCTTTGACCTCGTCTCGTATACCAATCGTGAGCTATGACCGTCATCAAAGTTTGCTCTAGGACTTGTAGTTTTTTTAGAATATACGAGGGAACACCCATTTCGTGGTCCCGCGATTTCACTCACGTCTTTGAGCAACCGGACTTTAGCATTTAACCCCTCTAATGCTTCGTCATTTTGGCTTTCCAAGTCGTCTGCGAATCTTTGCCCGGCAGGAGGGAAGGGTGAGGATCGACCAGAGGCAGGTGGTGTTGAACCGGCGGGAAGTAGTGAGGAACGGTTGTGGAGGGTATTCGAATGATATCTGAGGTAGAAATTTTGTATGCATGCATACTGATTATTCTGAAACCATCATACCTTGAAGACATGGAAGGAGGATGTGAAGCACCTCAATTTTCAGAGACGCATCGACTCGGAGTGTGTGAAGGTACAAGACAAAGAGTTGGTACAAGTTTAAGTTGAGAGCGACACGTGGAACCAGACAACTGATCGTCTGCCAATACTTCAGTTTCAAGACGAGACTCCTCATAAAAGACAATACTACTATTGAATACAACCAAAAGGCACTACTGGAAGTGTCAACGACGGAGCCAGACGGAGAGTTGGTAGGATGAAAAGGAAAGTATGCACACCTGGTTCTACAGATGAAAAGAAAGTGAATGCGAATCAAGAGGATGGAATACTGGTACTAATACGACTAAAGGTGATATATGGACTGGAAGATGCGATGGAAGACTGTGTAGTGTGTAGTGTAAGAATGTCCAGTGTCCATAGGATGTAGGTGAGTGGCGTTGATTACAAGTACACAGGTAGTTGGGAAGGAGGTCAATCAATACTCATCCGGTTTGGATTTAGACTTGTAGGACCTGAGTACGCTGCTGGATGTGTTGAGCCATAGCGTTTGTGTGCGTTTTTTCGAGCCACTGATAATGGTGTCGTGAGACGCTGAGCTATTGAAGATAATGAACTGAGTCTTACAAGCACTCTTTAACCCTCGACCAAAATTGCGCATCACCATGATAGACAGGATGAAGGTCGCAACCAGAAGTATGATAGCAATGACGGCTGTCGAGCGAATTGAATTATACAGCGCGTGTTCAGAAGGGCAGAGAATACTTACAGAAAACCATTAACGTCTTCCAAACTAATTTGAGATCGTCCGTGTTCTTATACATGAGGACTTTGACAAGCTAACAAACCAACTGTGAGTAAAGCAGATGGATGAGATAGAAAATGTAACGCACCTTGTACACGAAATAAACCATAGCCCCAATACAGCCTGACATGAACGTAGCCATCATCCACTTGTTCTCATGTCGAGCGGCGAGATGGCCTTCGACTAGCAGAACCAGCGACAACGGCATAGCAGCACACGTAACATAATACTCCCAGTCCGTCTTTTGTAGCACCAGCCAGATGAATTGTACAGAGAATCCGGCCCAGAAAAATACGTCGAACTTGACAAGACATTCGTAAATCTGATAGTTGGCATACATTTTCTTGATTCGTCGATCTGCTCCCAGGAATTTGTACACCTTCCAGCCGAACTCGTTGTAGATTTTCCAACCTAGTCCGATATAAGCCAGCTCCGCAATGGATATGACGATTGGGATTATGGTTGTCAAGACGTTGATTGGTACAGCAGAAGAGTCTTCGGTTGGAACTATTTCCCGAATTTCGCCAATTTGTATGATGGCGTAGACGAGGAAAAGAGCATTGAAGACTCTGTGTGGGATGTCAGCAGGGTTCACAGATCATCACGAACAAGAAACGCACGTCAGAAAAATGAACTGGAGTGTATTTCGAGCATACACGGCGTCGATTGCCATCACAAATTGGAAAACGCTGTAGCAGATACTTGAGTTGTCTGTCTCTACGAAAAGAGCGAGCTAACGCACTGTGCAAGAGCAAAAATACTCAGATACACCGGCATTTTGTTGGGGTTCGATTCATCGACATTACCGGAATCACCAGCCTCATGAACTCGCAGCAGAAGCTCAGCTTCAATAGCGAGATCTATTGTTGTTTCAACGAGGACGGTAATGACATAGAATCGACATGCTAGTGATTCTGGAAGGACCTGATGATAAAGAATTGAGCACGAGCCCATGAATATCAACCACTGCGGCGTACCTTTTGCCAGAACGTTCTGTTATCCGTCTGCTTCTGTGGTGGCCGTGGAGGATATGCAACAGCAGTTAGATCATGAGAGGAATCATCCGACTGCTTCGAGGACAGTGTTTGTTTGTGGGAAAGTGGATAGGAAGGACCACGACGGTGTTGCTCTCCAGCAATGGTTGGCGTTTGAACAGCGTAGGTCTGGTGGCGAGCGTTTGTTGCGTAGGGAGAGGAATATTCGTCTATGAGGTCGTCGTACGAAGATTTGAATTCGTCTTGGTCGAATGATGGTTGGAGATTGCCATTTGGCGGAGGTTGTGAGTGTGAAGGATTGTTGGGGTAAGAAGCCTGGTAAGCCATCTTGGATAACTTGAAATAATATTATGTAGCAGCCAGAAAGTCGACCTGCGAAGATTCGAGCAGACTGTGGACAAAAAGAGTGAGATAGTGGAGGTCAGTTGTGAGTTTCAGGAAAAAGTTCCGGCCAGCTAAGCGACTTGCCTATTATAATTATCCGTTTCTCTTTCTTTCAAAACTCGTTTTGGGTTCGAAAAGCGATGCAACTTCGAATGGTTAAGGACCTTTTTGCGATGAGAGTTAACGAGTCGTAGAGATTATTCTAATAAGGTAGCGTCGTAGTCGTAAACAGCAAGTAGTATCTAAGAACACCGCCTTCAAGCAGTTACATACTATCCGAACAAGTCTACATATTCAGCTCTCCAACTCTCCGTATGTTGCAATTTGACTGATTCCGCCGGATCCCATAGCATCTCAGTCTACTGCATCTAGAGTAACCGCAGTGCTCCTGTTAATGTATTCACCATCTTCACTGGTCCTAAATAACTCGTCAACTCTGAATGATACATCGACCGAATCATGCACTTGCCTATTATTCCGAGAACAGTCCTTGATCCTGGTGCTACTTGTGTTCTTCCTCTATGCACTGTTTTGAATTATACTCGACGAAGAGTTACACAAAACCTACGCGTCTTGTATTGAGCGAGCACAGAGATTCAAACTCTGAGCCTGCGCTTGTAGCGTCAGGAGCTCTTCCTCACTGGAGCATTTCAGCGCGATCTTGGCTTGCCTATCATTCGAAACAATCAATATCCGGAACTCCATTCTGGGCGTGCTTGGTTGAAACTCACCCATTCCTTTCCCATTGCCTCAGCAACTGCAAAAGGACCAAGTTGATTCGGTGTCTACCAACGAACGGACATTAATTTGCTCACGGCTGGATTTGAGGCCGACAGCGTCTTGTAGCACGCTAGAGTGGCGTGTCTGTAGAGGGAAACCAATATACTTGAGCAAACTGTATCTTTGATACGAACTGTCATGGCTTACGAGCACCTGAAGATTTGCAATGATGAAATCATTAAATTTGAGCTCACATCTCACTCACTGAGCAGCGATCTTTCCTGCAGACATCTTCAAATCCGTCCGTACAACGAGAACCTGAAGACACGAGCGCGTCAGTTGAAGTTGGGCACGTACTCGCAAGGAAACCGAGGTGCTTACCATTTTACATTCGTCCAGAGGGCCTACTTTGAGGCCAGAAACACCATCATCGAATTCTTCGCTCGTATCTGAGTCGGATTCGATGTCAGAGTCGTTTTTGCTTGGTGTCACAGATGTGGCTTTTCGTGAGGCGAACTCGTCCTTCCCAGAGGTCGGTTTTGTTATGTGACCAGTGTAGTAGCCAATTGAGAATGCAGCAGCAGCAATGATTGAAGTGCAGAGGACTATGGTGAACTATGTCCAGTGATTTCGATTCATGCAGACAATTTCGCACCTACTCTGTTGGGACGACATCATGGTAGAGGATCAAGCGAGCGTGTTAAGCGCCCGTTCTTAGTTTGAACTTCATTCAAGAAAATGACATGTTGGGATTCGTGATAATAGCAACGGACAGTAATAAATATCGAGTCAAGCAGTACATATATACAGTACCAAATGTGACGATAGCAAAAACGAATACTCGTGAACGATGAGGACGATATAACATCATCCACTGTCGGAAGTATCAGTGGAAGACCCGGTCTCATCTCCTTCATCATCTGATGCAAGACGTGCTTGTCAGCAAGATAGTATACCAGCAAATTACGATTGACTGACCTTCGATGTATGCAGGAACAGGTGGAGGCGGCCTCGGAGGACTGGGCTGTTTTAACGGTACAGGTTTGGGGCGACTGACCATGCCTTTGTTCATGAAACTAGAGCTGAGAGTAGATGATAACGATGCGTCAGGTGAGGATTCTCGGGAGGATCCTGATGACTCTCTGTCATTGAAGGACGCAAGCGATGAGTCGCGGAGCTTTGATGGGATTTTGGATTGGGAGTTGGTTGTTGGGATGGATGATGTCTTATAGGTTGCACAGTGAGAAAGGTTCTGGCAAGGAAAGGAACCATGTGCATACACTTGATATTCCATCCATATCTGACTTGACACGAGAGGCAGGGGAGCCTGAGAATAGCCATGAAGAGTCCGTACTGAGGATGTTCAGAGTCACACACCTTTCTGTCTCTGTTTCTTGCTAGGTGATACCTGGGGTGAAAGTGGCTGAAAATAGAGTCGTAAGTCAACATTGCGCTCATGGTAGGATTGTAAGATAGATACCCGTTTCCGCTTGAGGTTGAACTCTGCTTCATCTGGCATCACAGATGATGAGTACTTCGCAAGAACAAAGAGACACAACCCAAACCTGCTCGTTTCGTCTTTGACTTTCCTTTACCTTTCTGTGCTTTACCGTCTTCGGAGATATAACCTGCTTCTGAAGCAGGAGATCCGGACCTTCCTGCATCTGAAGGCTGTCTATAGGAAAGACATAGTCAAAATCCAACACCGAAGGAATCACTGAACTTCGGTCATACTTTGTCTTCGTGCTCCCGCGCACGGCGCCTCTTCTGGAGCTATTCAGTCCCATGCAGTTGCTCAAATGGGGTGCATAGCGATTCGACGCCACCTAGATATGATTAGCACGTCAGTGAAGACGAGATAGATAGTTCAGATATAGCAGACCATTCTCTGACAGTTCACACATTCCAAGTGTATGGTGCCATCAGCTCCTTTGCCGCTGTTGGGCGTGTTGGTGCTTCCTTCAACCACAGAAGGCGTTTCTGCTCTGGATGAAGACGTTTGAGTACGTTGACTGAGCGAGACTGGAACATGAGCTGTATGATGTGTTGAACAAAGATATTATCAACTTTGAACGATATATTACCCGCGTTACACCTGCTCCACGAAAGCTATGTGTCAGCTTCTGCGGGCTCACATCGAAGACACCAAGCACGGACCGCGTTCCACAGATCTCGCAGACAGCACGGCTTTTGAACACCTCTGCGTGAGCTTCAAGAGCTATATCCATGATGAAATCGTCCAGGAAATCGCAGAACAGTTTGTTGCTCTAGGGTGGTTTTAACAGAAGGAGATGCGCTCTTAGCCTCTGAGAACGTACTAGAGATGACAAGATCTGTTCTTTCTCTGCCCTCTCTGCCTTGGATGGGGCCATTGTGAACGTTCAGGATGTTGAGCAAGGGAAGAGCAGTGGAAGTTGATGACAGGATGAGAACAATTCATTTAGGAAGTTGATTCCGCTGCGTGGCGCAATTGATGCGTTCTTGCCAAATATGGCGATTGAACTTTCCTCGAGCAACTTGCATGTTATGTCGTAAAATAGTGTTTGTCCTTCGACGTACGTTAAAAGAAAGTGGGAAAAGTAGACATAGTGGTGGTATAAGAGAACCCATTCTACGTAAAGAAAAAAGACATCGTAAAATCCATCATCAACCCACACGACCTTCTCACTTTGCCATATGCCAGACCTAGCAATGAATCTTCGATCCTCCTAGTTTATCCTCCCTCTAGTAATGAGACGAAGACAACCTCGACACTGTGAAGATACCCAGAATGACAACAGCTAGAGCGCCGATACTCGCAGGTAACAGCAGATCCTTGGGAATACCCAATACCTGGTCTTGAGATTGATACGGAGGAGGTGGAGGAGGGAAATTAGGCGGAGGAGGAAAGTTAGGCGGAGCAATCTCCTGCTTCTCTACTTCCTGTATCTCTTTCTTTGCAGCTGCCGTCGTTTGCGCCGCCTTCGCTTCACTCTCTCGCGCTCCTGCATCCTCCCAAGCCTTGCCTCCTTGAACAAACAACACAACGCGGTCTGAACCAGAGCTTCGTGCGATCTTGACTGCGTCAGAAACATCATGGTCAGACGTGATCAGGACGGTATCACCATCTGCGTCGGTGTACGATAGCAAAAAGTCAATAGGATCTGGGGGGATCACATTCGGATCTGTACTCTGGAACTCGGTGAAGAATGGATCAGTGGTCAGTTTCCCGGCCACAATCTCCCTGAGATGTTCGACGTTATCGTGTCGCGACTGGAATCGATGGGTCCTTCCGCTGGGAGTACGGAATTTGAAGACGTATGTCCCGTCGTCGACAGGTGGAGGAGCACTAATTGAAGGTGTGCCTTTCTGGTTATGATAACTGACGGCAGACTCGTCATCAACGACAGATGCGGAATCATTAGGATGAACTTCAGAACGAGGAGAGTGCAACTGGGAGAGGCTAGTGTTGGATTGTAAGGCGCGAATGTCAGGCGGGAGGTGGGATCCAGATAACATTGATTCGGTATCTTCGTGGCCGATGGAGTCAAAGAAACGACCCCACATTGGACCTCCGTCAGGTTCATTGCCGACGCCTTGCTCTGCACTCACGGCGTTCATCTGTCATGATGCAGTAAGAACACCGTCAGGTTAGACATGAAAGACAAACCTGTTCCAACGTCGCGTATGTCAACTTGAGGACATCGACAATGGCCACAAGACGGCCGTCCTCCTCCAGGACGGGCAAGTTGAGATAATGACCAGCTATCAATGATTACCATGAGCATGAGCCTAATATGCCAAGACATTACTTACTGTGCATCTTTTTCAATGCATCATGGACACTGAGAGTCGGAGGTGCAGTATCAGGATGTGGGGTCATCACTCGCACAACGCTGCACCTCCCTGCATCCAGTCCAGCAGCAATAACTCGAAGCACAACATCCTTACTAGTGAAGATACCTACGACCTTCGAGCTAGTTTGCATTCCTGGAGACGTAGCAGCCCCTTCCATAACACAAACTGCAGTGGTCCTTCGTTCCTTCATTAGCTTGGCAACTTCACGAACTGTCGTCTTGGGTCCAACTGTAGCAGGTTGCGTTCTCGAGTCCATAACGGTCGTCAAATCAGGCAAAGCCGTTCTTTCACGCAACTTCTCAGCCCACGCAAGCATAGCTGCTGCCTGAGGATTAGATCCCACATTGCCTAGTTCCGACTGAACACCAGCCATGGCATTGAACAATTGTTCGGAAGCAGCGGAGCTCCGTTCGACCTTGCCCAATGCCTCGTGAAAGACTTTGGTGATATCGAGCAATCCGACAACATTGCCATCTTCATTGCAGACGGGCTAGAGGAGTGAATTCAGTTTGACATATCCGGGAAGAAATCTAGAACGTACCAGATGTCTGAAGTGTTTGGACACCATCAACTGTAGGGCTTCTGTCGCACTAGTGGTATCTTGTGTGACCATGGGGTTACGGGTCATGATTTGGTGCACCGGTGTCAGATGAGGGTCCAATCCCTCAGCAGTGACCTGGAACATGTTGTGATGAATGACAGCGAAAACGGAGAAAGGATTTCTACGCACTCGGTAGGCTAGATCTTTCGCGGTAAATATTCCACTCAAGCCTTCCTCATCGTCTACAACAAGGACACAGTCTGTTCGTTTCGCTGCACACAGCTGACTAGCTTCTGCCACAGTGATGTTTTCCGGGACAGTAAGAGCTGGGGAGGGCTTCAAAGCAGCAACAGTCCCTTTCTGTGCAGATTGCTTATTACCGCGCCTGCGCTGTTGATTGTTGGTAGTGGAAATGGTACGTTTGCGGGATAGCTCGGATTCAATCTTTTTGCGAATGGCCTATGAAAATGAGCTTTCCAATTAGCATGTGTTCGGAGGTACCTCATAGCATAAGGAGACATACTTCATCTCTTTTTGAAGTCTTTTTCCGCGTTTCGGATTGAAAACCAGAGAGGGAAGACATTGAGGTGTGTGTGTTGTGACGTGAGCCAGGTAAAGGCGAAGAAGCTCTTTCTCCGGGAAAAGGAACTGGAGAAGATACGCTCACGCTCCGGGCCTGAGAAGGAGAAGAGCTTGGCACAGGAATCCTGGACATGAAGGTTCTTTCCAACCTTCACCTTCGTTCAGCTGGTTCAAAGTTGACCGACCGTGTAAAGACGCGTTCGGCAGCAAACTTTCGGGCCGGCTCAAATATTTCAAGTTTTTCACACGCGTCAAAGCTGATCAATGCATTCATGTTCGGCGTTGACTGACTGCTGCAGTGCTGCTGAAAGAATCAATGTGTTATATACAATTTATTACATCTCGAGCTTCAAGCCTTCCGCTGTCCTCCTCTCTTCTGTCTTTGACTATTCGTGTACCAATAGTAAACTCCCCCAATCATAGCCAATGCGAGGAAATTTGCTGTCGGGAGATGTGAGTTTCGTCCGAATTCCGACTCCATCAAGCTCACCAGTAACAAATCCAACAAGGCCTTGACACATGTCTATACCCAGCTTTAGGATACTTTGGAACAGCTGCACAGTACTGCCAAGTACGTTCATGAAGAACGCTATGATGGCTTGGAAAACAGCCATGAGTGAGTTGAATAGACCAGCGAAGATGCTGGTGAGTGCATTGACGAATTCTGAAAACGCTGAGGATATTGTTGGTGCCATGATAATATTTGCTTTCATCGAGTTCCGAAACATCAAAACCCTTTATACTTTCAACAGCCACTGCGTTCATTGTTGAAAACCGACGATCGTCATTGGAGCCATTACTTCATACTTTATTGGAGCAGTTAAGTTACAGTATGACCTCGAGTCGAACGTCAAGTGAGATAGTGTCCAGATTTCCAGCTCTACAAGCACGAAGGATTCCACCACCAGGAATGTATTCTTTTAACGAGCAGCACCGGCACGAGGACCCTGGGCAGGTGCCAGAGTGCTTCCTCCCCACCTTGCAACGAGTTCTTTGCCCTTCGCCCACACATTGCTCAAGGCGGCGTTACCCTGACCGTCCACGGTGGCATCGATGCGAGCGACGGTGTAAGCAACAGCATTCCGAGTGAAGTTGGAGTGATACCATCTCTGACGGAGGAAGTGCGCATAGAAGATGGGAGACATGATCGAGTTGCGGAAGATCAGGGCGCCTAATAAGACCCGAACGAAGATGATTAATTCAGCAAACGCCACGGCTTTCATAGCAGTGTCGTAGTTGGCTATTGACAGACTGTCAGTACGGAATATACCTCGACAATGTTTCGACACACCTTTCACCCAAACCTGGAGCCTTTTGGCCAACGGATGAGGCGTAGGGGGTCCATCGGCAGTAGCGGGTGGTCCTGGAGGTAGGAACTGCGGCATCAAGGTCGTACGCGTGAAGGTGAGAGCATGGAATAGAGAGAAGATCATGTATGGGATGAGAGTAACTGCATCAAAATGGTATGTGAGTTCGTGGGGAAAGTGTATGGTTTGCACGCGTACTAGCAATGGGTTTCGAGCTCCACCAGTAGAAAGCAAGGAGGAAGTATTGTACATTCTACATGTCACACGATGAGTTCTAGCCCGAAACAAGCACGCTGAATACTATACTAACCTCCTCGAGTAGAGCTTTCTTCACATAAGCTACGTTGAGCTGGGGGATCTACGGCAAAGGTCAGTGCCGATACAGACGTCATGGAACTTGCAATATCTCACTCCCAGAGATTTTCTAGCATAGAAAGAGCACAGTTTAGAAGCAATTCTTGAAAAAGATAAGGTAGGCCACTCACTGGCACACGATAGCATAACTGAGGAGCGCTCCAGTGTAACACGCTGTCGAACACGAGTTAGACCCGGGTCTTTCAACGAGCACAAATCTCCTGCAAAGACACACCTTTGTACCAGATTGATGATACGCTGTGGAATGTAGCGTAGGCAAAGAAATATCGCAGGGCACACAGCAACAAGATAAAATGCCCGGAGGCCCACAGATAATGCTAAAGCGGAAACAGGAGTAAGTTAATTTACTTGGAATGAGCGCAGAAGCAGAGACTATGCAAGCTTACCTGTGTTGTAGCCATCTATGAGGTTACAGAGTATGAGAAGCAGAGAAAAAAATTACAGAGGAGGAACGTGTCGTTGAAAGAGCTTGCGGATGAAAATGACGAACGAAGTTGGGTTTGTTTGTTTACTCGCCTAATTTGGCGACGGGCGTCAATTCACTGTTTATAATTGCCGCCCGTGAAGCGCCCAATAACTGCTTGGAGTGAGTTCAGAGCCTTCCACCATGGGGGACTTCCAGGTTGTCGACCCTAAAGGATGGGAGTACGACCTGCACTCAGTAATTACTCGCTGACTATGCTCTGAATGCTGCTCTCATCCTTCTCTTCATAGGTGTACTCGGCTTACATCGGTCACTTCCAGATACACCATATCGCTTGGTAATTCTTTCTTCGACGTGTCCATCCACAATTTTTCACCTCTCACCAATCTAGGTATGAAAAATCCTGGGGACATCTATTCTCTACCTTTGAAGAATTCCTCGCATTTTCATGGCCGGTCATCGTCGTGACCGACGTCCACACAGGCAAGGCCCATATTGTGACCCGGCTGAATTCCATTGGTGCTTTTCTCAAAATGATCAAGACGAGGTGAGATGTTGATTGAGAACTCTTTGAAACCTCTGAACTGATATAGCCCATTGCTCTTTGCCCTAGATTTGGCGAAACCCTTCCTCAGGCAGCGAACATGGTCACCATTCAGCCTTTCGAAACGACAACCCGCCATCTCCGTCATGTCTCCGATCACGCAACGTACAGGAAGCTCTATAACACCCTCCCTGCCGCCGTTCTCAATGCTAAGAAACAACGTATACGTAATGGAGAACCAGATTTCGTTGAAGACCTCTGGGATAAGCAGGACAAAACTTACATGGCTATTGACTTTGAGTGGAGCGAACGCAACGAGAAGAGTACTCTCGAGTGGGGCTATGCCGCGGTGAGATGTGGACCTCTGAAGGCGTAAGAGAACCGAAGATGTCACAGCTACGTTTTGGGTCGTTCTGATTGGTGATATTCCCCCTTGCTCTGTCTGTTAGGCTTGGTATTTGGCCTCCGGTTCCCGATGATAACTACAGGTTTGTGGCTCCGAAATCGATCTTTTGACGCGTTTGACACGCGCATAATGAAGGAAGGGACATTATGTCGTTCAAGAATACATGGACAAGGTTGTCAATAAGTACTGTCCCACTTATCCCTGGCACGTATGTTCTATCGCGTCTGGCTTTATCTCACTCTTCTGAAGTCCAATAATAGTATGCAGTGCGAATTCATTCATTGATCGGCACAGGAGTATTTGTTGACAAGGAAATTTTATTCCTAGTTCGGCGAAAGTCAAGTGATAACCAAGGCAAAGCTTCCGCAGGTTATACAAGCTATCATTAGGTTTGTGTTCACGTTCGAGTCTCGTTTCCAGGTTCGTTGATATGTCCTAATTCTTCCACAGTAGTCTCGCCAGTCCCGACTCAGAGACATTGCCAAATAATCTTGTCCTCGTCACTCATGGAGCCAGCGGAGACTTGGCTCGCCTAGAGGAAATGAAGATCAGCAAGTGCCCGCTGCTCTCATACCCTGTACAGTATTTGACGATAAGCCCTAGATCTTCCACATAACATGTTTGTCATCGACACCGCTGTTCTCGAACGAAGCCTGTACAACGCAGGTCTCCGACCCCTCATGGTAGATCCCAAGACTAGCCAAGAACGTCGACCTGGGTCTACGCTCTCTCTAGAAAACCTTCTTCGCTCATTCGCCATGTCCTCTCAGAAGGACAGCATAGTCTTACCCAACGTCCAATTCCACAACTCTGGAAACGATGCGTTCATGTGTCTCTTTGCTCTTCAGATGCTTCTAGAACCCTCAGGCGTGAAGGTTCCGACTCCGAGGCGGAATATTCGGGGCATGCCAAACATGGTTATGGGCGGGATGATGCCTATGATGAAAACTCCGACTCCACCGTCGTTGATGATTCCCCAGACGGTCTTTAGTGGGTATGCTACTGTGGGTGGCTTGCCTACACCCAACGGCTCCTTTCCTGGACAGCGTACATCGGTGTACGATCTTTCTTCGGAGTTCGGGCAGATGCGAATGGGTAGTGGGAGTGGAGAAAGCTTCAGACGCTCAGGATCCAAGTCACCTGGGCCAACGCTGACTCCCGGAAGTGGAAGTGCTCGAGATTCGAGAAGGTTGAGTGGATTTAGATTTGGAGACTAGCCATGAAGTATCTGCTACGATGATGATGATCTTGATGAGTTGCTGTTCTATTGGATCCTGGACTTGTTATGACACTTGGAGATTTCAGTATTTTGTGCGGTACATACTTATCCCCCTAATCAGATGTGGTGCTTGCTTGATTATCAGCTACCGTGGATCATTCATGGCTTCAAGAATAACCGCCTAACAGCTTGTTGGCTATGCTCAATGAGCTTCGACATTCCAGGAGAAGAACAGTCAATGACGTCTCTGTGGGATTCGGCGCTACCTGCTACCTGCGGCAAGCAGCACTGGCTCGCACGTTTGCGATGATTCTCCTCACGTCCAACACGAGCCAACACGCTGAGCTATGTATATCAGGCTCAGGGGTTCAGCGCCCAGTACTCGGAAATAACTAGCAGTGACACATAGCCTTCATAGTTATTTCCATTTTTTCTATATTCAGACAAGCTCATTGCACTGACAGACATGATTATTCCACAGTCTTACTCCGCATTACTATGATTATTCATTGAGATACATGGATGATTCGACACTTTGTACATGATGTTATATTCCATCCGTAGACGACAAACCGGAGTGGCGCCGCTCAGACGATGCACGATCTTACGACGTTCTGCGTAGAAGACACGACGAGTCAGTAAACGCGTTCGAAAACGAGCGAATGAGACTAAAATGTTGAACGTACCTCGAGTTCTCCGGGATTTGCTCCAACGAGTTGTTTGCCTTTTTCACCGCCTTGGAAAGCGATGAAGGTGGGCATCTATGAAAAAGCCAAGTCAGCTCAACGACGTCCGAGCAAGCTCCCCAAAACTAGCACTTACAGCACGAATGCCGACCTCCTGAGAAATATCTCCTTGCTCATCGACGTCCACTTTGTAAAATTCGACACCAGAGAATTCGTCCCGCTCAGAGAGCTTCTCGAAGACGGGTGAGATGAATCGGCAAGGGCCGCACCAGGTTGCCCAGAAATCGATAACGACCTTTACGAAAAGAAAAACAACGATCGATGGGTTTTTAGCATGATTCAACGAAGCTTGATATGTATGATTCTCAACACACGGGTTTAGGGCCGTTGATCTACCGAAAGGGAAGCTTCGTTAGCTCGCTACATAGAACATTGACGAAAGAAGGCCTCACGATTTCCTTGAATTGTTCGTAGGACTTGATTTCTTTAACACCCATGGTAAAAAAAAATTGGAAGATGAAGATATAGAGGTTGTGTGGGTTGTGAGTGAGATCAACGAAGTAGATGACGCTTGAGAGAAAGAACGGGCTGTGTGGAGATTTCCAACCTTTTTATATGTAACCCCCTCTTCCTCTTATGGCGACATTGAAGAATCCATCATCCCCGGTCACGATACCTGACGAACTGACTAAACCGATGACTGAGAATCACGATTCACACTGCCTGGCATCAACCAGGTCAGCTTGCCCGAATGGCTGAACAATACGGCAACAGCGCTTTGTCCCTAAATTCCAATCCAAGGTTCATTGAATGACATTCAAGCTCAGGACTAGGTCTTCATAGAATTGTGAAGCGGCAGAAGAACGGTAACAGGTTCTGGTACTGTAGATGCTATTCAGTTCGAATTTGAAGCGCTTTGAGATTGTATCAATCTCAGTCAATTCCAGTCAATTCCCTTCAATTTCCTCGAATTCCTCGCAGCGGTTTCAGGGTCATGAAATTAACATACGGTGATATCGAAGCCCAAAAGCGAAAGACGATTCCAGAACCTTTTTGCGAAAATCCGAATCAGCGCTCGCCGCTGACCTCGGTGAACTCGGACTCTCGGTTGTCAGGATTTTCAACCCAAGAAAGGAATGAACGAAGAAGTTCAAGGAGAATATGTATCGTGAAAGATAAAGACAGACCAAAACAAACCAAAGATCGTTGAAATCTCATCTACTCCATTGACCTTTGCTACCTAGCTTCTTGCGGTCCTTATCCTTCTTGAAATATTCCTTCGAGACCTTCTTATGCCCTAGTGACTCTATCCTCCGTTGTTTCCCTCCATCACGCCGCTTCTGTGTCCGCCCACTCCGTTCTTGCCTTTCTTCTTCTTCTTCCTCTTCCGTATCTGTCGCACCATCTACTTCCTGAGCGTTCGTCACTTCCTCCATAACAATATTATCTTCCTCATCCTCATCACCATCCTCATTACCATCATCCTCCCCTCTCCGTCTCTTTTTCCCATTCTTCAGCGTGTTCGAAGACCCGGTCGGTTTAACAGATCCAGTGCCCAAGTTAAGATTCACGCGCGGCGGGACAGCGAACCCGAACGCCTTGCCGACCTTGGCCAAATCAAGCGCGTTGACATCGAAAATTTTCTTGAGCGAATACGAAGCATAAGCTTGGAGATACGATCGGAAGCCATCCTTTGCCGATTGGTGGAGGTAGTAATTTTGAGAGAGGAGTTTTTCCAGCTGATTTTGTTTTTTGTACATAGATAGATAGATAGGACGGACAGACACGGATGGTGTCAAGTTAGAAACACTCTGGTTGGATAATCATGAAGTGATTTTGAATACGCACCTGGGTCTGAATGTTTAAGATCCGCTCTTGGGGGAAACTGAACTCGTTTAGTGGGACTTTGGCTTCCTTGAGGTATCTGAGGAAGCCCAGTTCGCTCTCGAGTAAGAATAAGAGACTTTTCCCGACTTTTCCTGCACGAGCTGTTCGGCCTACACGGTGTATATAGTCGCGCGGGTCGTCTGGGGGATCATACTGGATGATGACATCCACTCGTGGAATATCCAAACCCCGAGCAGCGACGTCTGTACACAGTAAGATCCCACTTTCCGCATTGATGAACTCGAAGAATGTGTTCGTTCGCTTTTGCTGCTTTTGGTTTCCCTAAAGGAGCAAGTATCATCAACACAAGGCTTCAAAATTTGTAAAAAAAAGCCCGAGCGACTTACATGCAAGTCCAACACGGGAACATCAATGTAGTTGAGCAATTCGGCATGATATTTGACAGAATTCCGACTGGAGAAGAAGACGATGATTTTTTTCTTCCGGTTGAGTTTGAGGTAGGTGAACAATAGGAGGAAACGTTTATCGGACGGGCAGACGACGTAACCTTGTGATAGTGTGGTCACTGTGCTCGTTGACTCCTCTTTGTCAACGTCAATGGATACTGGACCTGGCCGTAGGGATATCCGAGCCAGATCGTTGACTTTTGTGGTTTGTGTTGCGGAAAACAACATGGATTGACGGTTTTCTGATTGAAGCATGAGAGAATCCGGTATGAGCGTGGCTGATATAAAGGTAATGAGGTCAAGCTAGCATACCGTTGGGTAGGATTGATATTATCTTTTTCATCTGCTCTTCAAAACCAATCTCCAATATCCGATCAGCCTCGTCAATAACTAGCGCTTTGAGATTCCGAAAGATGAATCCTTTCGTGCCCTATCTTCTTTGAACATCTCATTGACGCATGTGATAGGTAAAGCCCGACGCACCTCCAAATGATCCAACAATCGACCTGGAGTAGCCACAAGTAGGTTGACGCCTTTCGTCAACTTATCCTCCTCTGCCCTCCTATTCGCACCGCCTATGACGATACCGAATGTTTGTGAATGGTATTGCATCAAATCCTTGGCCACGCCGAAGATCTGCAAGGCAAGTTCGCGTGTTGGAGAGACGATGATGATTCCAGTCCCTGGTCAACAATTATGCTTGAGCACGACGTGGTTCGAATTCAAAAGTCAAGCTGAAGTAGTCACCATTCATGGGCTTGAATTTTAATCGGTGCAAAAGCTCGATAGCGGGAATGAGGAACGCAAGTGTTTTTCCAGACCCTGTCCGAGCAGCACCAAGAACGTCCTTTCCTGCAAGGAGCACAGGTATCGATTTAGCCTGAACGGGTGTCATTGTACTGAATCCCATATCATTCAGCGCTTTGGTTGTTTGCTCAGATAAATTTAGGGTCGAAAAAGGTGGCCTGTCTGGGGTTTCGTCTGTCTTTTTGGTCGGTGAAGACTTGTTGGACAGTTCATCGGTGTTCTTCTTTTTGGAGGTGACTGTGGCAGCAGGAGCATCTTTTTGCTTTTCTTTGCCTTTGTTGCCCATGATCGGAAAAGGACAGGGTTTGTAGGAATGGAAAATGAAGTTCGAAGTTTGAAGGAAAGCTGCTAAGCGCCTTCGAGCGCTAGAAAAAATATTTACCGGGTTATCCGGCTCGCTTCCTGATGGTATTTCTCAGAGTCCATGAAGGATTGGTGCTCATACAAGTGACAGTAATACTTCCGCGTACAGCATATATAGAGGGAGAGTGGACAATGATTCTACGGGCGTTTCTTGAACTTTGACGACAAGAAACTTCAAGAGACATCGGAGCATTTATAACGTTCTGTGTGGGCTGATTCGTTCAGGATATCTAGAGAGCTCAATGGCACTCAGCCTCACAGTTCTGATACAGGAAGTTCGAGAGCAGCATAGTGCATCTGGCGGTCGATGACCTGTTGAGCAAGTGAGTCATTGACATTCTGGGTGGCCTGAGCTATTAGTAGGCTACGTCGCGTCTACAACATCTCGCTCCTGCAGTTTTTGGGAAGCGAGCAGCCTACATAATCCGCGATGAAAAACAGAGCGAACCTCAAAGCCGTGGCATGCTCTCGCAGCAGAAAATTCAAGGACAGATTACAGTGTAAAGAGTTTTGTTTGCCTAGTTGTCGATTCTCTAATATACATTGTGTGTTGGTTTCTACGTTCTACAATGAGGTGATAGTACAATTTGGTGTGGATCATGTCCCATGTCTTCGTAGCCGACATCAAGTCGAGCATCTAGCACGCTGCTGACTCGCCTGATACCGATTGGCCCCCGTCACCGGCGTTGTCTGCCAAAGCGCATATAGTCACAGAAAATCGACGGTTGATGAAAATCACCTACCAGAGAACAGGTCAACCAAATCAAAGTCCCCGGTGCTTGATCCTCCTGTTGTTTCTCCGGATGCACCAGAGTATGACTGAGGGCCCTCTCCGGCAGGTCTACGTTTGCATTGCGGCTTGAACAGCTTGCCAGCAACCGGCTCAACCGAGGCGTCGCCAGACTTGGTCTCCCCGCCATTGCCGGCGTTGTCTATTCAAGGAAGTTTCAGTCAAGTTTAGCTAGTAGGATAAAGGCGAGTCTCGACGACGTACGCGAGTCAACTGAAAGAAGGCCAGGCGATGGACAACCCGCGCCAACGCACTGATTGTTAGCAGCGTTGCTATTGGCAGATCCAACATCGCCACCACGAGAGGGAGCAGAAGCGCCGGTGAAGGAATCGTGTGGTGAACGACCTGAGAGGGGACGAGCCACGACAGGGCGCTCGACAAGGATGAGCGCGACGAAGAAGAGCGCGAGGGCGAGAAGGCGAGAAAACGCAGGCATGGTCCGAATAAAAATAGTAAGGTGATGGGTTGAGGGTAGTAGTGGTAGGAGTTTAAGGCTAGTTGATCGAGAAAAGAAGCTTCGTCTTGGTTTATAAAGGACACCTGGTCCGTGCGGCGCATACATCCAGGTTTTTCGCTCTTGAGGTCCCAAAAAAGGACAAAACTCGAACGCGTGACGCAATCCTGGCGAGGAAAGGGTCTAGACCGTGCTCACGTGCTATTATGGAAGGACAGCCCTGGGCCTTCTCGAAATCTCAGTTTTCCCACACCGCAATTTGGAGACTCTTTGGAGTTGAGCTCCGTCGTGTGCGCGTCAAGTCTCGCGTCACTCGCGGAAACTCTAGATAAATGAAGATTTATCGCACAGAATGAAATCCCCTTCTTCATTCTCATCAGTATCCTCTATGGCCAATATTGCCGTAGCTCGAGCATATCAAGCATCCTTTCAATCTCGCCCTAATACTACTCTTGCTGTTACCGGTGGAACGCTGAACGCCTTGGGTGACTTTGTTGCACAGACATATCAGAATACAGTGTGTATCCAAAAGTTTTCGTGGTCGCTGCGCTTGCTAATCTTAGGTCTGATAGTATGGAAAGCAGCCACATACCGGCCCCGCTCGTTATGATTTAGATCGTACCTTACGCTTCTTTTGTTTTGGGTTTGCTATAAGTAAGTACCCTTGCTGATTGCAGCAAGCAAAGGTTTACCAACCTGTTTGGTAGGTCCTCTGTTAGGAAGATGGAATGTCTTTCTCGAACGTCACTTTCCACTTCGTCCTTCAACTGGTGCGGGAAACGTTAGTCTGAAAGCGCTGTTCAAACGGGTTGCAGCAGATCAGATAGTGATGTACGTCCACTGTCTCGTCTCTCGAAGCATTCTCTAACCTACCAATTGCCCAGGGCTCCAATTGGGGTATGCTATCTACGAATGTCACTTACACAGTAACTCACTCACCATCCATCCTAGCTCTCCCTTTTCCTAGCTTCCATGGGCGCCATGGAAGGTCGCTCAGTTCCCCAAATAAAACAAAAATTCTCTGACCTGTACAAACCCGCTCTGATCACCAACTGGCAAGTTTGGCCTATAGCTCAACTCATCAACTTCCGCTTCATGCCATTGCCTTTCCGTGTCCCATTCCAATCTACCTGCGGTGTATTTTGGACGCTTTATTTGTCAATCATCAACTCCAAGTATGCCTTTCCTCGTATCTTGTTCTGACGACAACCTCTGACCGTCACTGTAGGGAGGACGCCAAGCAAGACCGGGAAGCTGCAATGCACAAAACACTTACTCATTAACACAATTGATTTGTCTTGAAACTTTCTTCAACCTTCTTGTCGTTTCCGTCATAGATTCCTCAGGCTCCTCTTTCACGCCACTCAATGTAGCAATAGTAGCACTTCTCTCTCTCATCTTATCCGTGTCGGGCACTGGTTATTATACTTCTATACGTGTAGGCACGCAAGTACCATCTCGCATTAATATATAAAATCACATAGAGTACTTTTCGAATGTGTACAGCTACGAAGCACCGTACTTGTGTTTGAAATACGCAGGCGGTAAGTTACTGAGCACATCCACCAACGGTCTCTCCACCACCACCAATTCTCCCAAACCCAGATAATCAACAAACAACACCGGACGGTATTGCGTGATCATCTTCAACTCCTTAGGCTCCTCTGCATTTTCATGGTTATTCTTCTGTGGTCTAACAGTTTCCCGCCGTCGTTTTTTCGAGAAACCGTAGCTTTTTATGGGACCATCATCGAAATTGATTTTACACAGCCAAGTCGATCCCCAGAAGAGAGCAGACCGACCGGAAGACTGTGACGAGGCGTCAGGCGCAGGCGGTTCAAACGTCACGCCGATGATGGGGTCGTGTATTTGCGTGAATCGCTTTGGGAGGTTATCGCACAGCTCCCGAGACCAGGGGGGAAATTGACGTGTTTCGACGTCGTAGATCTGAAAGGTGTTGTTGGGGAAAGCGAGGACGAGGAGGTTAGGATCGGAGGAGCTGTATGCCATAGATTGGATGGGCTGAGGGAAGGATGGGAGGACACAGTGATGCTACAAAATCACTGTGAGTACGGCGGATAATATTCTTCATGATACTCAATCACCCACCTGTATAGAGTCAAGGTTGAAGATATGAGTTCTGCAACGATCATCCGACGTTGCCAACCACTGCCCATCTGCGCTGACAGCCATACGAGTGACACTGCCCAGAAGGGGCTCATCTTCGTCTGAATCGCTGCTTTCACCACCACTATCATCATCATCCGAACCCATTTCCGTATCTACGTTGGCCGTCTTCAAATCCTTCGTAACTCGATCCGTTGAGAAATTATTCCGCTGCCTGTGATGATCAAATTTTCGCAACACCCGTGGTTTGTCTTCACTGATGTCAATGACGAGGATATACGACGTCAAGGCGGTGGACATGACTAGTTTTGTAGAATCAGGAGTGAAGACGAAGGAGAGACCACCGGTGGAGGCTGGTTTCTGGGGTAGGTGAGGTGAGATGATTGAAGTGAAATCTCGTATTCGTCGAGGTTTGACTCGTCTTTCGCCCTGAAGTCCTGGGTGAGTGAATTCTGACAAATAATGATAACAGAATGATACTCACATCAATTACCAAACGAAAGAGTTTTGTCTCGTATAAGTCGGAGACGACAAGCCATGCTCCATCGTCCGAGATTGCGGAAGCCACCAAGTTAGTGTGAACGTCTAGCTCCATTTCCGCACAGTTCTCCCAGCTAGCAGTACTTGGCTTTTCCGGGACTTCGTCCTCATCTTCACGCGCAGCGGAAGGCTTTCTCAAGATCCTCCATATACTCACACGCGAATCCCTCATACACGTTAACAAACGCGCCTGACGGGCTACATGGATGGCAGATGTCGATGAAGGTCCGGAGGAATACGCAAGTCGGCGGTGGTAAGAGTCGTCGAAAGTCGCGTGCACGCTTGTAGCCAGTGGGTTGATCACCTTTGACAATAGCGTACTTGAAGGAAGAGCAGCAGGAGTAACGACGACAGACATATCTAGCCCACCCGATGCGATGACGGGTGCGATCTCTGAGGGAAATTGTCGTTTATGTGACGGAGGAAGAGGAGTGTAAGGGGGCCAGATTGCCAATGAACGAACGTCATGGGCGTGCATTCGACGAGAGGAAGTTTGTGTCCAACGGGTTTTTGACCGAATCTCGGAACTGTTTTCAGAGCCTTGAGTGGTTTTGACGCGCGCGTATTGTACGAGCTTTTGGTCTACGCCAGATGAGTATGTTGCTAATCCATCCTGTGCAACCCATCAGAGAAGAAAAATTGAGTGAGTGCAGTATACGAACTGGGCCGACGGCAAGGCAAAGAACGTCTGCTCCATGCGATTTGAAGCTCTGCACCTGGGTACAAGTCCTCGAGTCCCAGAATTTCACCATGCCCAATGAATCACCGGAGACTATCGTTCCATCCCTGTATAATACATAGCAGCATCAAGGATATGTCCCAAGGCCAAGACCACAATCCACTGACCCTAAAGTTGCTACTGCCCATACCAACGTCCTTTCACCTCGGATTTTCTCCGTGCCCATTCTATCAAGCATTCTGCCCGAAGAAGCATCCCATTTCCTCAGGCTGCTATCTGAACAGCCGGTCACCAGCCATGAATCGAGCCATTCATCATCATCATCATAGTCGTCGTCTTCGTCTTCATTGGGCTTCACTTTTGGTGTTGGCGGACCCCAAGCGACGCTCAATATCCGACCTTTGACTCGGTCAAAACGTTTGTGATGGGTAAGAGTGTCGTCAGCAACAGAGATAAGTCTGATCGTTCCATCTTCACAACCTAACGCAAGCACAGTCCCAGCAGGATTTGCTGAGATGCACCAGATAGTTCCTCCTTGTGAATTGATCGTTCTCTAGACCATTTGAGCAGAGATCAGAACAGAAACGAAAGATAACTTACTCGGACTGTTGAGGTTTCTATATCCCATTCCAAGAGTTCACTACCGCCTCCTGAGCTGAAGAGTCGGAGGTCAGAAGCCTTAGGAACTTGATCCTGTTTTATGGTATGGGGCTCCCGAATCACAAACGCAAGCGAGTCAACTTTTGAAGGGTATAATCCAGGCAAAGTCTTCAAATGGTTCGTATCGGTACATCCATCCAAGGAAAAAGTAAGGATTGACCTTTCTTATCACCCAAGCCTGCTGGGACTGTGGTTCGTTCCTCAGTCCTGTCCATTCACAGAGGTCTATATTTCCATTCGCCCGTCCAACGGCCAAAGTTCCAAAATTTGGGTGATTTGAGAAATGCTTCGGTGACTTGATAGAGGGAAGAGGTAATGGGGGGAATGCAAGACTTGTGATACTGGCAGGATCAAAGTCGATGAAACGACAACGATGAACAGCGACAGAGCTCGTCGCGTCGGTCATGTATGAGAGAAAATTCAAAAAATTGCAGTCGCGTTTTTTTCTCTGATCCGCTTTCCGACAGCCGAAAACGTGGGGCGGTATCGGTGTCGGTGGAAGATACTGATACCAGCTGATACCGGATAGTGATTGCATAATCACACAGCCACATGCCAATTCATTTCCAGACACTGCCAGTGCGCTCGAGGATTGATTCTGCCTCAACCATTTACCATTTGGCCTTGGATCATATAACAGTGTACTCAATCAATTATAATTCATAGATAGCATTGTGGTACAGTCATTCCCACGTCCGTTGAACAGCGAAATATAGTTGCCCCCCGGAATCAGCTACTGTTTCATTTGTTCATAAACTGAGTAGATAGAAACTTGCATCTAGCCTTCCTGAAAAACTCTAGCTAGTTTTTTTTGCAATCTAGTGAGGGATATGTATCCCATTAATGTTATCAGTGAAAATGTTTGTTATCTGCAGAATTAGACTGCTCTGAACACTCGCGTGATTATCCAAATTAGGTGCATTTTGAATTGGCCGGGTAACTGGAAAAATAATTCCGATTCGTCAATTGACACCCAAATATCCTGTCTTCCTAGTAAATGCTCGTTATCTGCTCATACCAATGCTATCCTCTTGGTTTAAGTACTGCATTGAGGATGGTTTGGATATTTGCTACCTATAATATGTCTTTTGTGATTATTTCTTACATATATAGCACATAAAGAGGTGTTTAAAATCCAGAAACCAGCGGTGTTTGCCTTGTACAATGAATATAACTCTCAGACTGAGGAATTTGTTCTGCTTAAGTATCGGAAATTGTAGTATAGTAGTAAAGACAGCTAAATGAATCAACTCCGAGGCCAATTACATTCTTTTTGAGGTGTTCCGAGGCAAGTGTTCAGTGGAGGTTGGATGTTCAAAGGACGTGGGAATGACTGTAGTACTAGAGTATCTTTCAAAATCTTGGTCATAGATACAGAAGGGTGCAAGTGAGTACTGGTATCAAGTCTCAACCTCAATTTTTTGCATATGCTGATATTGAATTCCTGTGCATGAAGAAGGAATGGTCTACACATGGAGGAATGGTAGTGAGTTGTTGTAATTGCAAAGTTACAAGACTGAAATAGAGTTCAACCGAGTCTGGGTTGCTCTCGATGAATGAGTGGTTAGGCGCTGTTAAGCGCCGAAGCTGGGTCATGTCATGCAACGGTATCCTAGAATTGCCTTATTTGTATCATTTCGACAAAATTCATTTCCTCAACTTGACTTGCCACCTTCCTCAAACATAGTACCTCAAAAAATCAGATTACACTGTATCTACATGCTGACAGCATTTGAAGACACAAACATGGAAAATGAGCTTGAAAAACCTCACTTATTGCCCGGTAACATGCACAATCCTCTTTTTGTCAATTGCCAAGACTGATGAGCACTTCAGAGCACACAGTTCAGGCAGGAGACTCACTGTGAATGTACAGTGAAGACTAGCAACTGATTAAGAGAATATATGTACATGAGAAGCGTTGTTAACGCTTTTTTTCCTTTCCCTCTTTTTCCTTTTTTGGAAATTTTCCTTTTTGAATTAATTTTTCTCTCACCCACCGACATCGCTATCGGGCCAAACGTGGGGCGGTATCGGTGTTGGTGGAAGATACTGATACCAGCTGATACCGGATAGTGATTGCATAATCACACAGCCACATGCCAATTCATTTCCAGACACTGCCAGTGCGCTCGAGGATTGATTCTGCCTCAACCATTTACCATTTGGCCTTGGATCATATAACAGTGTACTCAATCAATTATAATTCATAGATAGCATTGTGGTACAGTCATTCCCACGTCCGTTGAACAGCGAAATATAGTTGCCCCCCGGAATCAGCTACTGTTTCATTTGTTCATAAACTGAGTAGATAGAAACTTGCATCTAGCCTTCCTGAAAAACTCTAGCTAGTTTTTTTTGCAATCTAGTGAGGGATATGTATCCCATTAATGTTATCAGTGAAAATGTTTGTTATCTGCAGAATTAGACTGCTCTGAACACTCGCGTGATTATCCAAATTAGGTGCATTTTGAATTGGCCGGGTAACTGGAAAAATAATTCCGATTCGTCAATTGACACCCAAATATCCTGTCTTCCTAGTAAATGCTCGTTATCTGCTCATACCAATGCTATCCTCTTGGTTTAAGTACTGCATTGAGGATGGTTTGGATATTTGCTACCTATAATATGTCTTTTGTGATTATTTCTTACATATATAGCACATAAAAAGGTGTTTAAAATCCAGAAACCAGCGGTGTTTGCCTTGTACAATGAATATAACTCTCAGACTGAGGAATTTGTTCTGCTTAAGTATCGGAAATTGTAGTATAGTAGTAAAGACAGCTAAATGAATCAACTCCGAGGCCAATTACATTCTTTTTGAGGTGTTCCGAGGCAAGTGTTCAGTGGAGGTTGGATGTTCAAAGGACGTGGGAATGACTGTAGTACTAGAGTATCTTTCAAAATCTTGGTCATAGATACAGAAGGGTGCAAGTGAGTACTGGTATCAAGTCTCAACCTCAATTTTTTGCATATGCTGATATTGAATTCCTGTGCATGAAGAAGGAATGGTCTACACATGGAGGAATGGTAGTGAGTTGTTGTAATTGCAAAGTTACAAGACTGAAATAGAGTTCAACCGAGTCTGGGTTGCTCTCGATGAATGAGTGGTTAGGCGCTGTTAAGCGCCGAAGCTGGGTCATGTCATGCAACGGTATCCTAGAATTGCCTTATTTGTATCATTTCGACAAAATTCATTTCCTCAACTTGACTTGCCACCTTCCTCAAACATAGTACCTCAAAAAATCAGATTACACTGTATCTACATGCTGACAGCATTTGAAGACACAAACATGGAAAATGAGCTTGAAAAACCTCACTTATTGCCCGGTAACATGCACAATCCTCTTTTTGTCAATTGCCAAGACTGATGAGCACTTCAGAGCACACAGTTCAGGCAGGAGACTCACTGTGAATGTACAGTGAAGACTAGCAACTGATTAAGAGAATATATGTACATGAGAAGCGTTGTTAACGCTTTTTTTCCTTTCCCTCTTTTTCCTTTTTTGGAAATTTTCCTTTTTGAATTAATTTTTCTCTCACCCACCGACATCGCTATCGGGCCGAAAACGTGACGAGACGACTTTGATTTTATACCACCACCACTACTACCGTTCTCAACACCTTCAGAATGTCTTTTCTCACTGGTGCAAGGCCTACAGGGCCAACAGGAGGTGTCAATACGGACAAAATTGAGATGGCAATAACAGAGTACGCCGCATTCGCGATTCTGACTTTCATTCTATGCTCAAACGCGTCTCTGGCTTTAGACTTGACACTATCACCGACTTTTTTAACCGAATGGTTGCGTGTGTATTCCTTGCTCATGTCCTTCATATGCTTTCTTCCTCATACGTGTAAACATAGGTCTTGTCATGCCAAATGTATAACACCGCGATATACCGATGGTGAACTCAACAAAGGAGAAATGGTTTGCATTGACAGATGCGTGTCGAAGTACAATGAGGTCCAGAAGAAGGTCGGTGAGAAGATTCAGAGTCGAGGAGCAGCAGGTGGAGGTCCGGGTCCAGGAGCAAGCGGACTAGGTTTCTAGACGGCGTACATATAGATGCGAAACAGCGTTTTCCGGTACGACATGATGCACAAGGTCGAGAATGTTCCAATCCAGCTCATGAACACCAGAAACCAAATCATTGACCGAGGACGACTACTCTATAACTCGAACACACAACTCATACGAACATCGAACCCATACCAGAGTCATACCAGAGTCAATCATTTGCCATAACTAGGAAAACAGTCACCCATGGTTTTAGAATGTTTATTCTGGGCATGTTCCTCTAGACTGAATAAATGGAGGCAGGATTGACACCAAAGTCGAGGACACAAACTTTGACACTTACGCAGGCTGGCGGGTAGTAACGAACTAGTAGATGTCAGTGTCGCGGGCCCAAATCGCATACATTCTTCACGACTCACAAAGGCTTGTCTACATGTCTGGCAAATGATAGATTTTGCTGCCTCATTAGTTTTATTCTGGCTAGTCGACTCTTTCTTTGAGTTCTTAGCATTCCGTTCTCTTTTCTGAGCTGCCTTTGCACCCTACAAAAGTTCAGAGACTCAGTAAGAGAACCTGCCAAACATGAATGTTGCGTACGTTGCCCATAATGTAAACCTCTAATTAGGACTGGGGGTAAATGTAGAATGAGTAAAAAGTAAGAAAGCCTCGAGGATTCGGAAAGAGGAAAAGCTGTCGATTACGTTACAGGCAGCAAGGATGAGCGTTCATTTGATTAGCGCCCTGTTTTGTTATCTTTCATCTTATCCTCTTGTGTACGGGCGGTGATGGCTCGCAAGTGGCCTGCACGACGAAAAACGAGGCCAGAACTTGCAGGAAAAGCATTTACACCCATTGACGTGGTCATCATTCACGATGAACCTTTCATGAATGACGAGACAGGCGGTGGATTGAGGGCCCATTTTGGAGAGCGTTTGCGTATATGCGACTTTTCTTCGCGCTCTCTGGAGTGGTATGTCCAAAACTATCGTTCGGTAGATATACATCTCATCACTGACAGAGAAGATGAACTGACCTCTATGCCTTTGTCAGGGGACCGACATTGGTCAACGATTCAGGAGTGCTCTGGATAAGTACTATCAGGGCTTGGAGAATTATATGCATCAATGGCACAACTACGAAAACTTCATCGTCCCTTTCGGTAGAACATACCGTGGTCTCAGGATCTCTCAAGTTCGCGATAAGGAGTGGTTCAGATGGATCCAGTGGAAGGATGATTTGAAGGAGGTATGGCATAGTGTATATTTCTTCATCCCCTATCCTGTTAACCTATTTTGTCACGTAGTATCGTCTTTTCTACAGTGCCGTCCAGTTGTGGCTCAGGAACCCAAGGCACTACGAGCTCAATCGAGATCTGGGTGACCGTTTGTCAAGGACTGAGTACGACGATGATCTGGACCTACACTGGAACGGAGAACGTTCTCCATCTGCCGTGTCCAGTGATGATGATGAACGAACTTTGAGTGACAATAGCTTCATTGTGTCTGATAGTGATGGTTCTGGGAACGATGAAACTAGTGACACCAACGCTGATAATTCCTCTCCCGAATCTGATGTAAGTAATACTATCTTGCTACTGAATCTTTGCTCAACCTATGGTGGTTTATCAGGATGACAATGGTAAGTTCCTCTCGCTTGATACAGGGCATGGCGAACTGATAACTAGTCAATCTAGCTTCGGACTCTTCGTCTCCTCCCTCTCCTCTTTCTACCCCCGTGCGCACCCGGTCATCTATGCGATGTTAGTACCAAGGACATATTGACCATCAATGATACTGAAATTCATCCAGTACGCTCAGCTGGGAAACTACACCACGATGACCGGGATTCAGACATATCATCTCGCTGTAAATAAGACATTTTTTGCTCGTACACCCCAAGCTAATGCACCATCTAGCTTCGAGTCGTCGATCAAACACAACACCAATCAGAAAGAGCAAGAGGAAGCATCTGGACCGGTCGGAACCTGATTCCGATGAGTCGACACTGGAGACTCCTACGAAGAGAAGACTCCGCAGCCACGACTCGTCCGCAGATACGAGCCCGAAGATTGATTGGTGGAAATTGGGCAGGAACTTCAGGGTGAACAAGTACAGTCCGTCAAAGGGAGATGATTCTGAAGAGGACGCGTCTGAACTGGAGTCTTCCGACGATAATGCAGGTAGCACATCAGCAAGCTCTATCGAACCAGGTAATCTATCTCTTATATCTACATATCCGAGATCGTGGAGGTCAACTCTGATTGATGATTCAGTTGTCCGGCGAAATCCTCCCAGAAAGGCCAGGCGGACTACGTCTCAACATTCCTCCGAGTCAGAATCAAACGACGAGGATGAGAAGATGCTTTCAAGCGAGGTTGATTCGTCTGCAGATGAATCTGAAAGCGGTAAGTCTGTTGTGCTGGTCTCTGACATTTCCTTATTGGCGTCTAGGTGTAATGCTGAAATCTCCCAAAACACGAAGACGGTCCACTTTTCGTATCGTGCTGTCAGGCAATAATTCAGAGAACGATCAGGAGCAGGAAGAGCGTGGGCTTCTTTTCCCATTGTGCACAAGACATTCATCTGATGATCTGTACATAGAATCCATAGGGATAGCTCATCAGACTGGTCAAGATCAACTTGACCCACTCTTGGAGGTAGTTAAATCGGCACCAAAGTGTGCTTATGGATATCGTGCCTCCGAGAGATATCCTACCCCAGCCTGCACCAACCCTATCATTATATCAGATAGCGAATCAGAACGGGAGGTCAGTATTGAAGAAGGTCAAGGATATGGATCTGGATTCCATGAATCACCTCGATGTTTGGCTGTCCCTGCACTCACAACCCCCGCTCCTATCATCATCTCAGATACCGAGTCGGATTATTCTGGAGAGCAGTAGTCATTGGAAGACATCAGAGGAGAACGCACCTTCGTTTGCGTTCACTGATCCCAACACCTTTCGTGTAACGGGTACCGAAGGCATCCGTCCGTCAAGATGGACCTGCTTTAATTGCCACTTCTCTCTCGAGCAGACCGGTTGGAAATGGCCGTGAAGTATTTAGAAGCGCAAATTACAATGCTTTGCCTCATGTAGATCGTCCACGGTGTATATTGAATCGAGGTCGAATATGAATGGCGAACACCACTGTCCGAAATTCCGCACTCATCCGACGCATCCGACGTATCAAATGGCACCTTGATCGTCATTTCCCCTCATGAGTCACTTCCCCTCACTTCCCTCGGAGTACCATCTGGGACCATCTGGTACCAGCTGGTACCATGCTCTTGACATCTTCAACCTCTTTCAGCATGCGGACGAAAGAGATCCTGTGTACCAAACCTGGCCGCTGCGAGCCCAGGGCCATGACAATGTCCAGATTCCAGAAATTGTCCGGTTCCAACATGACTTCTATAGACATGTCGAACCTTGCTTTCCAGATCTTCCAAACTGTGGTGGAGGTAGTATTGAGCTACGTGATGCAAAGTGAGAAGGTACACATATCATCAGCTAACGAATGGGATGGCCGAAGGGCCTCGAAAGGCCCCATCACGAAAAGTGCTGATTCCTCCAAGATTCTGATTATGTAGTATGCGTAGGTGAAACACCCTGAAACACCCTCAGTATCATCCGGATCGTATCAAAAATTTTAAATCACCATAGAAATTGGAGTATAGATGAGTACAGTATAGCCTCTGTGTTGCGCATGGGCGGCCGGGGGCCCTGGCATCAGGTGGCATCTCTGGCCCCTGGGCATCAGGCTGCATCAGGGCGTCTGCGGCCCAAGTATTCTGTTACTAGTACTCAGCCACGACCCTTCGTATTTAAACCTTGTGATTTTACTTGAATTCCTCAACTTGCAGGTCAAGCTTCAACTTTAACGCTCTCCCTTGCCTTGTCCGTATTCGTGCCCTTTCCTTCCTTTGACAAATCCTGAGCTGACTGTAATGACCATGATAGTGACAGTGCGATAGCGAAACAATCAAAACAGACCAAAATCATCATGTATCCGACGACGGGTCTGAATCTTGCAAGGATTGCAATGTTGCTCGCCGTCTTACTATTTGGCGTACGTGCATCGCCCACCCAGGTGTGTGAACTATTTAGGATTCCAGCTCGTACTACTAGTAGCATATGCTCATATCATCCTTGCTGGTGGCAGCCGCGACGGGACATGACACATATGACGGGCACATCCCTCCTACAGGCGCGCGACGCTGACACGATAACGATCGCTCGGCCCCGGGAACACAGAGCTGAACCCCCGTCTCCTGAGCAGTTGCCAGACGACAAGACCTTCATCATCCAGTGGGCCCCAGTGCCCCACCAGCCTGGGAGGCCACAAGTTATATCCCATCCTGCCGTCATCCCCAACGGTGACACTGGCAACTGGTTCCTGTTCGAATCCCAGCTGCCTACCCTGTTCCGGGTATTGAACGACTACAACGAGCACGAGTTGAAACACCAAGGTCTGAGCGTGCCAGATGGCTCACATGTGAAGGTTATCTATAACCACTCATTGTGTAGCTTCAAGGATGCATCTCCTGCTGATCAGGGGCCCCGTATCATGCTATATGCTTATATATATGCACAGCAGAAAGGTGCTATGATCAAAATGTATGTCAAGCTGCAGCTGAATTCGGACAAAGGATGGGAAGCGTTACGTTCTGTCGAAGTAGAACGTCATGTCGGTGGACTCTTGGTGTACAGACATACGATAAAAAGAGGCGGAAATGGTACATAGTATATACATACTGACTATGACTCCGAACGAAATGCTGCAAAATGAGGAATCTTATATGTAGAGTAAGTAGTAACATATCATAAAACTATCATTGCGCCTGGGCCTAGTACAAGCTAGTACAGTGTATTTTTGAAAGTAACCTGACTTTGCTTGCCCTCCCACTAATGCGGTCGACAATTTATCCAAGGTCCCGGCCGGCTCATCGATAAGGACTGTTCTTTGATCATCATGAACACCGTGGAAATCCGACGTGGTTATTCTGTTATTGGTCCGACCACATTTAGATGTGAGCAAGGCCCTGGCTATTCCTTTACCCATTACCTCCAACTTGAACTGCTTTCTCCCAAAGATGTCCCAAACCAAAGTTTCTAATGCGGAATTAGCCAAAGTTGCAGAGGAAATCAAGTTTGACATTCTCGCTGGAGTGCCAGAAGGAGAGAATGAGCTCAAGAAAAGTCAGATAGCCCGTACATTCATCTGTGAGCCGCAAGATATGGATGGTACGCTAAACTTGAAGCTTATCGCACTGCAGCGGACACGATTACAGGTCCATTCTTGTCAAATGTTGCCACCTTCACGGTTCCGCTCATCGTTTCGTTCAGTGCCTACGAAGGAAATGTACTCGTATGCTCTTCTGGCCAGTCTAGGTGATGATGTCTATCACGAACCATCCACCGCGCAAGTGCCCCGAATTGCTATCAAGTTCCGGTATTCTTACTAAGAACACAGTGCTCTTGAAGCTCACGTTGCCAAAATTACTGGGAAAGAAGCAGGCCTTTTCATGCCTTCCGGGTATGCATAATACATCGGTCCCCAGGTTCTTGTCCTGCGTAACCATCTGACTTTCTTCCCGGGCCCCTAGTACCATGTCGAACCAGATTGGCTTACGAACTCACCTCATGCAACCTCCGTATACGATACTTTGTGACAACAGGGCACACATTTACAAGTACGATTCGAAGGGCTTTCCAGAGATCCGTCCGAATTCATAACGCGGACTTCTATAGGTACGAAGTCGGAGGTGCCGGTTTTCATTCTGGCGCTGCTGTAACACCTGTCGCCCCATCGAATGGTTAGTATTGTCTTTCCTCTTTTGTTTGGCTCGGCTTTGGCTTGAACGAGTTCTCTAGGTCACCATCTAACCCTCAAGGATGTAGAAGCCAACATAGTATACGGTCCGGACGTGCACTTGTGAGTTAACAGTCCAGGAGTTGTAAACTCACTCCTAAGCCTTCGGAAAGTGCACCAACGGAAGTGATTGCATTGGAGAACACTCTCAACGGGACCATCTTTCCTCAAGACGACATCATTGCTATCTCAGAGTTTGCTCGTTCAAAAGGGATCAAAATGCATCTGGATGGTGCTCGGATATGGCATGGTGAATCTTTCAAAAATCTCGTTTTGGAACAGTCACTAAAAACTGTAGATCAGTTGCCGCCGAAACCGGAATGTCTTTGAAGACACTTCTCGAACCTTTCGATTCTGCGAGCTTATGCTTCAGCAAAGGGCTCGGTAAATGCATTATTCTTCACCGTCAAGGTTGATCTAACTTCTTGCCGTATTCAAAGGTGCGCCGATTGGCTCCTGCTTAGTGGGATCAACCGACTACATTAGAAGGGCCCGACGTATTAGAAAGCTTTTTGGAGGTGGAATGCGCCAAACTGGGATCCTTGCTGGTTCAGCCGCTTACGCACTCACCTACAACTTTCCACTTCTGCCCCGTGTCCACGCTCTCGCCCATAAGCTGCAAAGTTCATTTGAAGAAATTGGCGTCACTATCCTTAGTCCCGCTGAAACTTGCATGGTAAGTAAGAGATTTCTGTTGTTACTCCGCAGGCGGTAAATCATTCAATAGGTATTCTACGATGCAAGCAGCATCGGCTCGAATTACGACGAGATTGCTGAGCGTGGTGCTGCATTGTCGGAACCTCTCTTCTTGGGGGGATCCAGAGTAGTGCTGCACATCCAGACTTCAGAAGCTGCAGTGGACGATTTTATCAACCTCATTGCAACTATAGCCGAAGAAAAGCGCAAGGCTGGTTTCGTGAAACCAGAGACTCAAGTCAACGGTCACCAGGACGTTTATGTTAGACGGGTGCACTAGAACCATATCTATCGATTATTTGGAAGTAGATTTTTGATTGTAGAGTGCGAGCATTTCCTTCACCCCTTCCCAACATACCGTTGCTTCTCGTACTCCTTCCAGAGATTCTTGAGGATCAACTTTTCGCCTGCGTCCGCAGCAGACGCCATGAGAGCATCGCGACTGAAGTTGTTTATCATCCCGCACAAGGCGTACAACCCCGGTTGTAGCTCTTTGCGTACTGCCGCTGGAATCATGCACAACGGGTCGTTCAGCAATTCCACATAAGCCTTGATGACATACGCCGCGTGTTTGGAGAAAGGTTTGGCCAAAGATTCCGCTCGAGGGGGTGCAGCTGCCGATGTGGTGAGCCTTCTAATGACCGTCTTGGTGTTGAGAGACTCGAGCAAGCGAGAGAGAGATTTTCCTTCCTCGATCCCTAACGTATCCTGGATGTTGATCCAGGATGGCAAACGGCTAGATACCATGGCACTTTGCTTCGGTCCAAGGTTCGACCTCGGACTTTGCATTGACCGAATCAAGAGCCGTAATATTATTCCTAGGTGGGGAATGGTCGGGAGAATCAAGTCTCGACGTAACCGGATGAGGGCGGTGGCAATAGCGACTATGCGGTGGAAAGTCTCTCTACATGTGTTGGGTTCGTGGGTGTGAGAGCCAGTGCATATCTTCGCCATGAATAACCAGATACCACTTATATCGACTTGGCGTAATGTTGCAGGCTTTCATGACAGGATTGAGAAGGGATTTCTCAGGGAAAAGTATGCGTACTCACCCTATCCTGAGATCTTTGCAGGAGAAGCAACAACGCAGGTAGCCGGACTGCTTTAACAAATAGTTCGCGATCATTGAAGATGTTGATACTCTCAGTTATAGTGTTTTGTACAATGTGGAACGTATCTATGATGAGTTTTGTAAGCGTTTTTGGTAAACCACTGATGATGTGTAGCTCACTTTGTGGTGGATCTTGTAAAAGTATTGACAGAAGATGCAAGAGAGCACCAGCTTCAGCTTCGTCTTTCGCATAGTTAAGAGCAGACACGATGAAATCCAATCCGCTACTGAATATTTCTGGAGACACAGTAGAGCACAGAGATGATATGGATTGATCAGCGCCGTTTCGCCCACCGACTGTAATCCTTCTGGACAACAGAACATAGGCAGCGATAACAAGTTCTAGTCGCTGTGGTTGGAAAGTCGGGGGACAGAAATAGAATTCTTCCACGAGCACACCGAATACAGCAGAATCGGTGACTACATCCCCAGTTGGTTTGGCGTACTTGAAGAAATTCGTTACTTCTTCCCCAAGAATCGGAACATCTTTCAGTAATGAGAAATCAGGATGAGACAAGAAGATATAACGCAAAACACGCATACCCGTGAGTCCTAACCAACGCCCCAATCTAAGCGCCTTTTGCCAATCTTCCAGTAGTTCCTTGACCTCAGGGACCTTGAGCGTACCGTGTGGACCGAGTAATCTTGGGTACAGGCAATGATGTAAAGAACTATGAAGTGCTCTGAACGTATCCTGTGTGGATTTCGAAAAACTGTAGAACAATGTCAGTTCAGGATATTTAACTACCGCACAGATTGACTGACTGATCAAGTGGGAATTCCTTGAGCAATAAGTCAACGATGACACCGAATGACCGCGCCAAAGCGCTGTGTGACGAGAAATTATCTTGTTGCAGACTCTCCGAATAGCGTTGAACCAAATGCAAGATCTCATCTAGGGCGTTGTTCTTGAGAAGGTTTCTGCAAACATTGAAGACATCAGATAGGCTTTGAACATGGAGAATGATTGCACGATTACTTGAACAAGAGTTTAACCAATTCTAGAGTCTCAGCGGAAGGGCTGCCAGTATGCAGATGCCGCAGGTAACCACCAAGGTCGCCCAACTGCCAGGTTATCTTGAGCATTCAATCATCATATACACCAGAAGAGGGGAAACACACCAGATCATCCGAAAGGTCAGTCGACGATATGAATCGAGAGATACAAACCCTCAAAGCGCGCAAGAAATGAGGACTAATCGAATCCACTGTTTGGTCGAGCAAAACTGCCCTTCTGATCAACGAAAGTCTCAACTTTCGAGGCAGATAGTCGGTCGGAGTTGACAATAGGAATTCATAGACTGATTCTACAAGCTGCTTCTGCTGAGGCGTTGTAGTTGCCCAATCGGATACTGCAGAAGTGGATCGCTCGATAAGAGCAAGAAGGGCGTCTGGATCATTCAGAATTGGATTGATCGTGAGATACAGATGAGGAAACGATAGAAGAAATCACACTCACCACGAATTCTGGGTAACTCCCAAAATTCAGCCGAAGCCAGAGTCTGCCTGAGGAGGATCTCCGATGCGGGAGTCACTTTGCTGCGATTTCGCAATTCAAGAAGGAGGGCCACGAATTGTTCTCTGTGTTCCGGGGAGGCTCCTGAACTTACTCTCGGAATGAGCGTCTGACACGAGGCGGGAGTATGTTGCAGACTTACTCGATAAGAGGAAGCCATCTGTGTATCATCATGTGGAATACATGAAGCTCTTCCGAGGTTTCCATGACCTTCAGAGTGATATCCAGTACGGTCAGCCGTTGTATGGAGACTGAGGTGTCGAGCAGGGTACGAAGCTAACGAGAGATCATCAGCTCTGAGATGAGATGGATGAGGAATGAGTAAATCACAATTTCGAGCTTTAATTCAGGGAGGGAGACTGCATCGACGGCTTCTGACAGTTGACTAACTAGCTTGGAATAACACCCAACGTCGATTGAGATGCTGGATGAACGCTGGAGACCAAGACCATATCGGAGACGAAGACTGGCAAGAAGGGCAACCTCGTCTTCCAACGACTTCGAAGTTTTCTTATTCAAGTTCTTGAGCATTTTCGATAGCGAATGCAAAACCACGTTCGTAGAAAAGTCGTTCAAATGGTTTTTGAGCTCCTGTCGGGTCGCTTCCGGGACTGACTCGGCCGAGAAGGAAGATAACACCACAGACGCAAAGATAGCTGTAGTTGAGAATGAGAGAGTCAGTCCTTTCGTCACATCGGCATCGGTACTGCCGCGATCGATTTTTCTTTTCTTGCGGGGGTTCTCCTCATCGCTAGAGCTAGAGTGCGAGTAAGAACGATATTCCTCCCAGAGATTTCGGAACCGTTCTGTGACGTTGCGAATGACTGTCGGAGTCTGGTTCAAGGGTAGGAATTCATGCACGGATTTTGCCAGACGATCCAGATGTCGTGGATGGAGACAAGCGCTGTGGCGTATCTGCTCATAATCCTCTTGGAAATCATGACTGCGTGGGGTCTCTCGGAAGTCGATGGAGATCAGGGTTTCGATGTAGAGTGGCACAGTTCGCGTTTTGACGTGATATTGGAGAAGGATGTCTAGTATCTCCAGAGCAGGAGCGACGGTATTTGGAACCTGAGGTCAACAAGCTGTAATTTAGAACTTCGTGGGATCTACTGCATACTCACCATGAGGAGATGGGCGAGGACATCAGAGAGCACGTTTTGGACGAAACGATAATCAACTTGAGTCAAAGAGATCAGGCAACGAATGACCGGGCCAACCGTGGCTAAAATGACAATCTCAACACAACACAGGGATTGGTGGGATTTTCGACGTGCCTTCGTTAACCGATGCCAGCTCTACGAGGATGGATTTGACGATGCCGTTCAAGAGGTTTTCCGTCTCATGATCTTGCCCGGTGAATATGTGTTCCTGGTTTAGCACATCTATGAGAAGGGCTTTGGTTGTCCAACTTTGATCCTTCTCCGTTGCTTTGCTCAAGATGCGCTGACACAAAGAGAAAAGCCGCAGACTGGCTTCCCGATATCCATCAGAGTCAGCCTTTTGGCTCGATGTCTGTCCGAACATAGTGCTTCGATGTTTCCTGAGTGTTTGAATATAAGTCGAGAAGATTTTTGGGAGTGTAGGCATGATTATTTCTGGGGTAACGTTCGAGAAAGCGTTAGAGATCGTGTTCTCGGTTTCACTGTCCCGAAGAACATCAACATCTAAGAGACATTGGACGCCAGGGGTGTACAAACATTCGAAGAGGGTCGAGTGTGTTGAATGTGACTGCAGCCGGTTCAGGCTCAATAACCAGTCTTCTAGGTGATTCCGAGTGAAAGAAGCAAAAGTCTGCGTCAAAGAAACTTCAACATGACAGTCCAAATACCATGATACGAAGCTACCTTTTTCTTGGAGGTGGACGCAGTGAATGACCGGTCGAACGATGTAGCAATCATGACGACGATGCTATCGAAATGTTCATCTAGTGTCTCGTAGCACGCGCACAAACGCAGACATGCACCGAAACAATCCAGCAACAAATCGGTGTTGATTTTGGGAACACAATGGAGCCACAATATTGTTAGGCACTCATGTGCTATCCGCGTGAGTTGAGAGTGATCATCGTGAGGAGAGTGTTGCAGTGATTCGAAAAGCTGTATCACGATGCGAGTGAAAGGTACGCGTGAAACCAGCGGAGCTAACCATGGATCGGATTTGGTCGAGGGAGATGTGGTTATGACATCCAAAAGGAGTGTCCAGGTTGCAATATCAGTGATTGACTGGCTGAAAGGAAGATGAGAGTTAGTGCTACATAGAGAAGACACGTTTTCAACTCACGTCTCATTGCTCTTCACGAAACGATTGAGAATGAAATCAACGATGACTTCTGCCTTCCTTGGTGCATAGAATGTTTTCTGGTCCCATGCTGCTCTTGCTATCTCCAATTTTGAGAAACTTCCGACGCTAGGTGGATCTGAGCTGGCTTTGAGAGCTTTGACAAAATTTTGAGATGAAGAAAGAAACAAGTCCATTCTCGGCAGAAGATCGGCAAAGACTTGTTTTTAACACATTCGGAGGTGTTACAAAGCATGCACCCTTCCTCTTCTTCATGCAGGAGACCGTCGACTCTGGGTTATTGAAAGAATGCATAGAGCTACAGATTGAAGAACTTGAGGTTCTCGAGGTATTTGTCCAATTTCTCTTTGTGATCATCGCTTCACATCTTACAGGCCATCTACCCGGACTATGTATCCAACGACACATCGAGTGGCTCAGTCAAACTCGAGATACCTGTCGAATTAGGTGGTCCTCATGACATCCTTCTCACCAATATCGTTCAAGCTGGGCCTTCAACGTCAAGTCCTCAATCGCTGACATTGACACTTTTGCCTCCGCTGCTGTTACATATCACACTCCCAGATACATACCCCTTACAAGCATCCCCACAACTGTCATTGATTCGTTCAACGCATTCATGGTTATTCCATACCACACGACTGGAAGACCTCATAGTCGAGAAATGGAGTGGACAATCAGGCGAAGGAGTTCTATGTGATGTCGTTGAACTCATACGAAGTGGCGCATTCCTTGATGACCTCGACATGTACCACGACCATGATACAATTCTGTGAGTGCCTTCTGTACGTATATCTTCCATTCTTACAACTCCTAGGTTACAACATCCTACTCCGCAACTGTTAGCCCCTTTGTTAACTTTGTTCGAAACATCAGCAAGATCGGACGAATTCAATCAGAACTCATATTCCTGCTCTGTGTGCCTATCCTATTTCAAGGGATCGAAATGCCTGGAATTGTCCTGCAAACATATCTTTTGTCGCAGCTGTTTGGAGGATTTCTGGGGTTTATGCATCACGGAAGGAGATGTGGCAAGGGTAGGCTGTCCTGATCCCGAGTGTGTCAAAGAAGGTCGTGCAGCAAATGAGGAAGAGGTTGCTCGAGTTGTATCAAAGGAAGCCCTTGTTCGATGGCAATGGTTGCAAGAGAAGGTCATGATGGACAAAGGTGAAATTCTCCTTGGTGCTGTATGCATATTGTTGACGGCTCACTGTTGTCGATAAGATCCTACGATTAGTATCTGCCCCATGGTTTTCTGCCAAAAGCCTGTCCCAAAGCCTCAAATTACTGAAAGTGAGGAATCGGGCTGGCACAGGCTTCGGACCTGCTCATCCTGCTCCTACTCGTTTTGTTCGTTTTGCAAACGTACATGGTGGGTTATCCAAATCTCTATGTTCACGCGTATATGCCCATAAATGCTAATCGCTAGGCATGGACCTGTGTCGCCTTGTCCAATATCTTCCTACGAGACAGTTGTATTGGATTACCTAGCTTTGCCAGAACATTCCCCAGGAAGGCGAGCCATTGAAACTCGCTACGGTCGAACCATCATTGCCAAAATGGTCGGTGCATATCAGGAAGAGCAGGCGTTCAAACAATGGCTTGCAGACTCATCGACGCCCTGTCCAGGTTGCAATGTACACATCGAGAAGTCTGTTGGATGCAATCATGTACGTGTCGTAGTTCGTTTGAGTATCATCTTTGCTAACCTTCGTCTTAGATGACTTGCACGAAATGTAAACAACACTTTTGCTATCGCTGTGGGACAAAATTGTCCGCCGCTTCACCCTATCAGCATTTTTCTACGCCTGGTTCTAGATGTTACAACAAACTGTTTGATTTTATCAGTGATAACGATGGATGGCAACCTGTAGAAGGCTTTGACGCTTTGTAAATTCAGTGTAATACGAATCGCCATTTAGTTGGGCCGAGAAAATTGAAAGCCCGCTTGAGTAAACTGCGGCATGAGTGAGAGCAGAAAAGTTTTGATGGTCTCTTCGTCTTATACTACTCTCTAACCGTCAGTTTTTTGTCGACTGGTTGTTTTTTCTTTCTCCTTTGCTTTCTTTTTGGAAAAATAATCGACAACCACGACAATTGATACCACTGCTTTGTGTCAATACCCCCTCTCAACTTATATTATCAACCACAATACCCTCATCGCATCCATTCTTAACTGTACTATTTCCCATTAACTTCCACCGTTCGCTTTCGAATTCCACACACAACTTCCATGGAAGTCTACACAACATCTTTCACCTATCCACGCAGGTCGCGACACATTCCTTCTTCCTCTTCATCCCTAGACTTTGCTGGTCCGCAGAATACTAGCGACACTCCCTTCCCTAGTCACAAGTCTTTCAGCAACAATCAGCTCGCCGAGGATGTGTCCACTCCGGAAACTGCAGAGCAAATCGCGAAACTGTCCATGTTGGCCATGACATTGCACGGTTGTCATGTCTCGTACTTGGAAGTCGGTGGCCGAGGATGGAATTTCACAGTTACTGGCGCATATCAGCATGTTCTCCAAGCTCGAGGCATGATCCTCAAAGAGTGTCCTATACAGGCAAGTACTTAATGATCTTCATCTCCTAATACTCTTTTAGAGGGGAAGCTGACGTACTCTACAGCATCGCGCAGCTATCAAAGTTACACGTTCTGAAATTCTCGACTCTCCTTCTTCAAAACCAGCTCTCAAGCCTGACGTGAGACGTCGCCTAGACGACATTGCTTCCCAGACTCTCGCCCATATAGCCGTCGTCAACAGTCCCCATTCGCTTTCCAACAGGACTCCTCCAGATGGCATTAGCAGTAGCGCTGGGTGGTCGGGCTTGGAAACAGAGCGTATCTGCGAGCTCGTTATCACTGGGTCTGGAGACTCGGTAGATTTGGCTAGAGTCCGGCTGCTGGTTATGCTGGATGAACTGGTGAGTGAAGTAACATTTGCACCACAGCGAGTGATGTACTAAATGCTCTTTTGACAGAGCGGTTTGAACTCGGAGATGTGCGAAATAGACAAGAAACTGCACACAATCATAGCTGGTCGAAAGCGTAGTGCTTTGCAGTCCATACAAGAAGAGACTGCCACGAATATCTATCTCCCTTCGCCTCTTCAAGGACATCTAGGTCCAGAGCTTTCAGTACCTCCTAATCTGACTGAAAACATGAGCAAGACCAGTGGTACTATCTGGATTACGGGAGAATTCTTTGGCGTCCAGCGAGCCCGAGATATGCTCTATCAAATGTCTGCTTCCAAGGTCAGTGTACATTCTATTCTTGCCGTTCGTTATCTAATGATACCAGGCGAAGTCCATCATTTCTAGAGATACCGCTATCCTACCGCGCAAATTAGACTGGATGATCACTGATAGGGCCGAAGACCTGAAGAGCATCATGCACGACAACGCCACGTTCATCCAGTTCCCCCCACTTGGCAGCTCAACCAGTTTAATCTCGGTTTATGGTGACCATCGTGTGAACATCCAGCGGACCATCCGTTCGATAATGCAGCTCGTAGGTTTCAATCAACCGAGGGTAGTTTTCCTACATGCTCATCTCCAACTTCACAGGCTTGCCAATTTTACGTCGGGTCATTCTGGCTGCTTCCTATTCAATTCAACGCTCTTCTTCCTCCACCTACTCTTAATCCTTCTCAAGTCACGAATCTCATCAAACAGATTTCACTCACAACCGGAGCAGAAGTTGTGTTCAAGAGCATGTGCTTTGAGCTTCATGGTCTTGAACATGAGGTTCGTGCAGCTGTTAGTATGATCATGGAGTTAGATATCATCAAGGTATTAGCAATAACTGGTTACCATATCTATCGTTCACAAGACTGATGATTATTTTAGACGTTCCAGCACGAAATTCATTTCCAAATCGAGCTCTCAAACGAGCATCGCGAATTCATCAGTGGAAAGAAGAATGGCAAAATCAATAAAATCATGCAGACGACCAATGTCAAGATCAAATTCGAAACGTTCAACGACCATAACTTCCTCATCGACGTTTCCGGTCCCGATAGTGTCGTTCTCCAAGGACTGTCATTGTTGCAGGAAGAGTTGCCCGCCGAGATATCGTTCCATGTACCGGAGGCTTATCACAAACGTATCATCGGTGTCGGGGGAAGGAGTATACAGAGAATCATGAAAAAATATGGGGTCTACGTGAAATTTTCGAACGCGGAGGAATTTGCTGCTCTCGGTGGTTACAACGACAACGACGACAATGTTATAGCGAGGACGCCAGCGAAGAATGCACTCAATCTTGATAATCTGAAGCAGTCGGTGATGGAATTGGTTAACCCGAAGGTACGAGACACCCCCTCCGTTGTATTATGCTGGCGTTACTAACAGTTGCGTCAGGACAAAGATTTTGTCAACGAAACCTTATCCATCCCTCGCCGTTACCATCGTACTCTGTTGGGCGAAAAGGCTATTTTCATACATGACATTGAGACCAAGACCAATTCCCAAGTACGATTCCCCGACAAGGAAACCGCTTCTGATGTAGTCACTATCTTTGGCCCAGAAAGTCAGGTTCAGATTGCGACCGCCATGCTTCTGGTGAGACGTTATCATCGAAAGTAATGCCTCGCCTTCTGACACGCTTGTCACAGGATCATGTTCCTTTCGAGGCTGACATGGCTGTCCCTCGCAGTAGTGATCTTCCGAGAGTGGTCAATTCATCTGAGTTCGGCAGTCTTGTTGAGCGCGTCAAGCGAGACCTCCAGGTATCCATCACCCCGAACGTCAATATTGCAACCGTCAACGGTACTGCTGTATCGGAAGCTCTCGGAGATTACTCGTTCAAGTTCCGTTGCCAGCGAAGTAACACTGACTTCCTCATCACTGCCAGAGAGATGTTGGAGCAGTTCTTGCACAACCACAATATTCGTGTCTATCCTTCACCTACCTCACACACGCATAAGCGAGGTGATTCCTTTGCTGATGCATTCCCTCATTTCGATAGCAAGTTATTATCTACGGCCAAGACACATCATGGTGCGTTTCGATGGGTACATTGCTAAATTATCGTTGCTGACTTCTTCCTCACAGAATCTGCTGACTTTGGACGACCTGTGCATGATCCCGACCGTCGTCTGCGCCTTGCTAGTTCTTCTCCAGATGTGAAGGCTTTGTTCAATGCTCCAGCGTATATCTACAATCTCGAAGAGCAGGACGATAGCCAGCTTCCGTACATGGCTAACTCATCTCAAGACTATTGGACCCCCATGCCACCTATTGTGCGTTTCGTCACTGTCCAATCATACTTGCTTGTTAATATGATTCATTCAGGGTTCTGGCATTCCCAGCAGTGCTAGGCAAACCGAAGACGCACTCAAACGTGGCTCAGATTCTCTCCTCGAGGCGAAATTGAAGGAGCAATTCTCAAAACCTAGATCTCTCACCAACCGCGCACAATCTCTAGATCTGACCTACTCGCTTTCACGCATCACCGAGTCGTCTGGAATTCCACCTCCAGACTCGCCTAGCAATTCTGGCAATGAGACGGGAGGAAACTCTAGTCCTATCTCTGCTACAGCACCTTCCTTCCCCAGTGTCTATGGCGGAAGACCAGCCGTCATTGGTACTTCTGCGCAGAGGGGCTCGAGGACTATCGAGTTTGATAACGTCGATGACGACGCGGCCGACGATGGAGTCACCCGAGTCATGCACAACCTTGGACTATAAAACATTCAACCCTAAAAACACCTAAAAACGAGGCACACACTATCATAGGCTTCTCATTTCTATCTTCCCCCATCCAATTTCTCCACCTTCTTGATTTGCAAAAGACATATAACTCTACCACACTGTATCAGATTTGGATGCGATCTATCTGATGTTTCAATCCTCAAATATTTCGTCTATCGTGTACCATTTGGTATTTCCTTCATTGGAAATGTATTATCGTTATATAGTCTCTTAATAGAACGAAACTAGCATCATATACAGGTCCGAAAAGTGGGCAGATTAACTCGTCTGGTATTGGAATGCGTGGTATGAGGCTGCAAAAATTACTGGGTAACCCATGGAACTTCGTATAGCACAAAATCGTAAAACTCTTGTTCCATGAGGGTCTGGTATTCTCCGACGAATTCTTCTGTGTCACCTCCTTTCAATTTTGCATTCTTGGATCGTGAACCAGAGCTGAGATAAGTAAAATGTGATTGTAAGATGCCAAATGTCTTCTTTGCTGTCTTAGGATCCGGCTAGGATTCATCTGTGAGCAGGAGGAGAAAGACACAGATGACCACTCTAGCTGACCTGAATGACAATGCCAATGTAGTTCGCAGGTAGACCGTACCGAAGCACACTTTCCACAAATAATCTAATGACTTTGAGATGAACGAGGATTTGGAACGATTCTGAGAAGTTCGTCCGCGACAGATGGAGCAGTTCCGTCTGTGGAAATAGTCAGTCTGGAAAGTTATGGAGAGTAACGAATAATACCCAAAGCTCTCTTTCAGTCACGTCAGCAGTGTCTAGCTCCTGACGTTGCTTCGTGATCTCTTCTTCGGAGTAGACAAAGTCGCGAATTATGAACCTGGTTAGAGTCAACATTGGATGGATGTGATCACTATAAAAGGGCCTACGCACTTATTCTCCCTACATTGCTGACTGAAATCATCATGGACACGTCGAAATATAACGACGCTGAAGAGTGTGTATTCATCATCCGTAGCGACAACACTGCAGTGGACGTTAATCAAGGCATATAGGGAATGCGGGAATGCATACTTGGCTGATCTAGGTACAACCATGTTGGCGAGTCGTTCATACTTTGCATTCCAGATCTTGACAAGATTTCTAGATATCATACGGCTCAGATGCCCAGTGACGTGAACAGGAATGCATACTTCGGTACTGCGACTAGTAACGTCTCCAGGTATTCCGAGTCTTGTACAAAATTTTCTCTGGAGACAACATCTGCCAGGGAGCGTACGGATAGATTCCCGCTAGAACAAGGACGTGAAGACATGGCACATGAAAGAAGATGGAGCGCTCATACGTCTTCTTGCGTTGCATCTGAACAAGCGATCCTTTCACCAGGTTGTAGTTGGTGAGCTTAGCCCTCATCGCGTTGTCTATAGAAGTCATTTCCTGGAATATGCGCAGATCAGAACAAGACACCAGACAATGGATCGAAGAATCTCGGCTCACTTTACTCAATGTGTCAACCATATCCCTCAACCCTTTCTGAACTCCGTATCGGCCTTCATTCCATCTCCACTGACCGAGAAGATAACTTTCGATGCTGCTTTCGTTCACTAAGATATGCTGGGATAATTTGGATGGATCATTGTTGAGCAGGTTGCGCAAAGTATCTACGACTTTGGCGACGATATTCGTGAAGAACGTATCTTGCTTGGGTAAGTCTTCCGATAGTGCTATGAGAGAGTCCAGCGTCCCTGTCTACCGTGATATCAGCAAGTCTCTGCTCTGAGATGGTGAGGCTTCCTGACCTTGAAGGAAGGGATACCAAGTTCGGCGATAGAGTTGGGGGATAATGATCTGGATTGTTGAGATAATTTCGCTGTGAGCTCCTGAAGAAGGCCTTCAGAGTCTCCATTGAGTGGTGCAGAGATAATCCAAGTACTTTGGTCTGAAGGCATTGAGAGGATACTTAGACGTTCAAGTAAAGTCCATATACTAGATTAACCCTAACCCTAAACTTGGCCTATTCTTCCGAGTCCGTTTTCGAGAAAATGGCGCTAAACATAACTCAACTTGCGCTCAATAATATCATTCGCTTACAATCCACCGATGGCTTCCCTACTAGTGCTACGCGCTCGTGCTATGCGGCCGACGCTCTTTCGTCCCTTCATGGTTGCAGGGTATTCCAGCTCTGCAGGAGCCGAAGCTCCTCTCATCATCAGTCCCTCCCAGCTGCACCGGAGTTTGAAGGATAAGAAGAAAGTCACAATTCTCGATACAACTTGGTTCATGCCCAATGCTCCCCGTAAAGCCCGTGAAGAGTTTCAAAAACGAAGAATACCAGGCGCGCAATTTCTGGATCTTGACGAGGTATGGGTTTCATGCTATGACTGCATTTCGCAGAGGTTAAGACACGGTCAAAGCTCGCAAGCTCTCATGAATTAGGTCTGAAGCATATGATGCCCTCTGGCCCTCAATTCTCGGCGGCCTGTGGTACTTGACTATTCGCGTTCTGCTATGCGTGTTTCTGATTCTGTGGTAGAGGAATATGGTATAGAACCTTCTACGCATGTTGTGTTGTGTGTCTCCAAAGCTGCTTCCCTTTGTGCATGAGGTCTAAATTTCTCCATCCTTAGATACGACAACCATGGCATCTTCTCTTCCCCGAGAGCCTTGTTCATGTTCAGAAGTCTCGGACATCTCAACTCCAGTGTTCTAAATGGCGGATTGCCTCACTGGGATGCGCAATCTTTCACAGTTGACAACAGTCCTCCAACCCCACCGTCTCAGAAATCTCGATATACGCTCCCTGAACCTGATCGAAATGCAGTTCGAAGTAGGTCGAGTTCTGCCACCCGTTCTATACATATCTTAACACATTACTGTGAAGATTACGAACAAATGGTAGCAAACTCTGCATTGGATCCTTCGACCTCTGTTGAAGCCGAGCTTGTTCTTGATGCTCGTTCCGCTGGCCGGTTAGAATGATTTTTAGTTCGACATGTCCTTCATCTCAAGAAACATAGATTCTCAGGAAACGACCCAGAACCTCGACCAGGTCTTTCTTCAGGACATATCCCCAACTCCTTCTCTCTCCCTTTCACCTCGTTCCTCAAGACTGAGACAGGCCCACAAGGATCGACTTACACGATTTTCCGAGAGCCTTCTGACATCCGCCAAGAACTCATTACCGCGGTTGGGGCTTCACATGCAGAACGTATCATCAACGGCGAATCTACGGCAGTGACTACATGTGGTAGCGGAATGACAGCTGGAGTTGTCTGGCTTGGTTTGAAACTGTTGAACGTGCCGAAATTGAGTTTGTACGATGAGGTATGATTCCTGCGACGTACTACTGAGAACTTCCACTGAACTGACTCTTACCGAACCAGTCTTGGACAGGTTATGCTATGCGACCAGCAAGCAGAATTGAGAAGGCTTAGACCAAGAAGTGGAGGCGCCACCAATGTCGTCAATTAAGTACGGTCATTCACAATAGACCACTCAGTTCTATTGTTGGACGTTCGTGTTCCTAAATTGTATCTGCAAGAATCTTATCGAATCCTTGACTCTTGCCACGACCCGTATTCATTTTGAACTACACTCAAATGGACCAAGCTGCTGGGACAACATCGAAGTGTCTAGTTTACACGTCGCCGTTGTCTACACTTGATCAAACTCGACGTATCTGTCGAAACGTGCAGTGCGTTTTTGTTTTTTTGTCTCACCCACCTTTGAAAGAACCAAGGCAAATAGTCTGACATCCCCGTTCACCATTTTGTCAATCACACCAAAATTCGACAGACACGCTACATGGAACCGTTGGGATTGGTCTGCAGGTTGGTCGTATCCACCAATACGCGGCAGTCGTGGGGATGCAGATTAGGGGCTCGTGCTTTGGAAAGTATTTGGGGTGTACTTTCTGGCAGTAGTAAGCACAGCGAAAAATGAACCGATCTGTGTCTACACCCTCAGCCAGGTTACGCTGAACTTTCAATTGCGGATGGCAACCCATGGTGCTGATAAAGCATCGTGAGCTTCGACTCAGAGTTTGCCGCAACCCAAACTTCGAGTGAAATTCCGCCAACCTGACGACCAACGCCCTGTTTTCTGAGTAGATGCTCCCCGGGATCCAAAGCGTATATTCGAAGAGCTCGTGAGGAACGAATATCTTCAAAGAGGCATCTCTGTCGAGCCGAGCTTTCATTCGAATTATGTCAGCACTCATCCTTTCCACGTACTCGACAGCCATTTGCTTTGGGCCCAGATCGAGGATGATCTCACCTCGATGCCTCGCTATATCTACTGTCGACTCAGTGTGAACTGGAAACAATTCGAAGCAGATACTCTTACAACAGTCTCTTGGAACGTCGAAACCCTGGCACCGAGCCGGCCTCGGTATGGCCAGTGTTCGCTCTTCCGACGACCTGGCCAAATTCGGATTCAGACACTTTATACGATGCTGATAGCGACACAGCAGACTGGTTCGTCGAGTGCTACTTCTATCGGTGAACGCTGATCATCACTAGCATGGTTGGGTATGTCAGTCAGAGTAGCTTGCGATGGGGAAGTACTTACGAAGGGTTAACGTTGTCAACAATGTCGTATACCCTGTTCTGAAGGGAAGGAAACTCACCTTGCTCAATGAGAGTGTCCTACTTTTTTTCCCTCCTTTTTATTCGCCTTTGCGCTAATGCGTATGTTAGCGAGTATACTACAGTGCATCCTCGTCCCATCCGTCCTCCCTGTCCGTTCTTCATCCATGCCAACTCCAAGCGAGTGTCCTACTATCAGCTCCGGTTGCCCATAGGCACGACTTCAGTCGCTGAGCACAATCGAAATTCCATCATTATCCACTGGAGCTCTGAACCGTATCCGAAACGTTCGATACGTTCGAAGCGTTTGAAGCTTTTCTATGCGGTTCGTACTACTAGTTCACCTTTGGACAACGCTGGACTGTCAAGCTTCAAAGTAAGTACAGTCCCAGTGAGCACATGGAGATCCATTAGCTTCGAATAGTGGCCACGAGCTTATTTCGTCTCGGTTGAATCTGTTCTTGCAGATTTCTTGGATTGATGCAACGATAATTATACATATACAAGTACTATGTAAGGGACTGCTGGTTCTCTCTGGCCACATCATGGAAATAGTTTCATGAACAGAGATCCTTCAGAACGTCCATGAACGGGGGAGGATACAACGGTGGTAATTTTCCTGTAGTATGTGCGGCTATCAGAGTACTTAGTAGGTTAAAGCGCATTCTCCCGAAAGGGAATTGAGAACGTGGACTCACGACAACCACTATACCGCACCTCAATCCGCCGTCGTTTTCCTTGTCGATAAACAGTCAAACTCCAGCTAACTCTTAAGATCAGTACGATACAAATTAGCCGCGAGATCGTCATCACCTCTCAGTCAAAAGAATATTGAAGCCTTTTGTTGCGATTTCCTGCAGCAACTGTTGTCGGGCAATGCCTACAGCGTTCCGCATGTTTGCCTCGCTCTGGTCGTGTTTCTTCACATCGAAGACGTACGTCCCGCAAATGTCACCGTCGTTCACGGTGTCGAGATCGAGCTCTAGATCCTCTTTTGATTTGCCAAATCCGGAAGCGGGGGGATGATTCAAGGTTGCTGACACACCTTCGTCCTCGTACATCCGGACAGGATCCACTGCTTTTCTTTCGACCACCTCCCAAGGAGACTCCTTCGGACGAAATTTGAAGAACATAGTGGTTGAACTCGAAGGGAGCTGTGTTTTTGGATATGATCTCCGCGAATATTAATGAAACACGACACATATGTATCCTTTTGTGTATGCTTACCTCGACTTGATTTGAATAGCCGCAATGCCGAGTCAGAAAGACAAGATAGTCAGAACAGCCTTGGGCCGAATGAATTCGTAGTACGGAAGCGTTGCAGGATGTGAGATGACAAAGTGTAGACTGGCACTCTTTCCGTCTACGTAGCCGTCTTTCCGAACACTGGTGACATGCTGCGATCGCAGAGTCCAGTCCTTAAAACCTTCCAGATGAATACCTCGCTATTGAAAATGGTTACCTCGGTACTTGTAGCTTAACAGCTTTCTTCACCAACGAATTTCGCAGTAAAGGACACCACATGTGGCATGCTACGCCAATATCATTTGTGAGGATGATCATATCTGCGAGCACTGGACGTGTTGCGAATACGAAGCACGAAACGCGTATAGATGTTCAAATTTGTTCAAAAAGCTGTTAACGGTGTATGAGCTTAGCACGAGTATTGATGTAAAACATAGATGTTCGTTAACATTGACGACATGCAAAGGTGCGTGATAGCATTGTTTTATACACTTCCCATACAGCATTCACAACAGAACAGCCGCGAAAGCAGCCAATCCGGCAGCTAATCCCAGCAATGTTTTGACGGCGGGTACGGAAACACCTATTGCTGCCGACGATGACGATGACGAGGAGGTCGCGTTTGAGCAGGACTGGCTGGAGACATTTGCAGAGGAATCCAAGGTAAGATCGGCACACTATGGATGTTTGTCAGCTACGAAATCCTCGAGAAGCCAGCCATGGATCTTACCTGGAACAAGTTACCATCTCCACCATCGTACAAAATCTGATGAATAGCACAGTGAGTTCTTTGAACATTCTGATAATGACAAAGATCCTACCTGGATCGTGACATTTTCGCCGTTTGTTAAGCCAGTGGCATTGGTCTGGGTCAAGTCAAAGTGCATGCAGAACGATCCCTCTATGCTTTCTTGGAAAAACGGGGTAATCTGGGAGAAGTTATCAAACGAAGTGGGGTTCGATACGTTCGTGATCAGCACAGCCGCTGAAAAAACAAAGTAAACCCAGAGTTTTTGGTCAGAATAAGTTGAACGCGTTTCAATGCTTGTCTATACCTGTCCATTGCGGATGTTCCGAATTGAACGAGATGATCCCTCCAGTCAATGGGAAGGAAGTTCTATTCGACGCGACGCTGTCGTACCCATCTGCCATGAACACGATAAGTTTCTCTCGAAAAATGAATGATAGAACGATCACCAGTACTTACCACAGAAGTTAGGTTCTTGGTCTTCAACAAAAGTACCTCGAGGGGGAGGGAACTGAAGTTGAAAATGCGCACTGGCGACGACAAAGAGTCCAGAGAGTGTCAAGGCGGTAGAGAAGCGCATTATACTTGAGAGTGCCGAAGCCTGGGGACTTTGTTCATAGGAGCACTTCTCTTATAAAGGACGCGCCGAATCCGGAAATGGTAAGAGACAAAAAATTCTTTTGCTCCCAAAATGGAAATCGCCGCAAAGCTCGGCGCGGCGCGCTTGGTCGCGTACTAGTTCTCTGATAGCCCTTGTCACTGAACGGCGAAAAATATCGCCAAGGCTGTTGGATTTCACGAAGCACACATTCTTCATAGATAACAACGCGTTTGAAGGCAGAATCAAGCAAACAGTTCGAAAATTTCGATCCCAGATGGATACTAAGTAGTGTCAAAACTAATTATCACGCGTTGTGGTGGTTCATCCTTCCGAAGAGAACCTCCCCAATTCCCAAGCCCAATATGATCGAAATCACATAGGCCGCTTGGAACGTCCTGGAGACAAGATATCAGAAAACAAATATCAAGCGGGCACCAATGGCAACATGGAGATTTGCACATACATCACAGCCAGCATGAGGATGTATCCCAGCAACGCTTGAACAGCATAGACCGCGCCCCTCGATACATCATGAGCAGCGATGAACGGGGGAACAGTGCGTTTATTCTGTCCTGAACTGGCAGGGGATTTGGAGTTTGCACTGGCAGCATCATGGTCTTCGCACTTTGCTGCTGAAGCATCCTTGGAGGCGAGTCCGAGAGCCCTAGAGAAATGACGACGATTAGTCCTGCAATCTCTGAGTCGATGCCCGTTTAGGATTACCTGTGGTGCCAGTAAGACTCTAATCCACTCCGAATCGCAAACAACCATCGCTCGAATAGAGCAATGACTACGAGACCGATGCATGCACCAGCAATTGCTCCGGAGGAGTCTGGATGCCATGTCTGGAAGAGTAAATTGTCTCCAGCAGTGAAATGCAGATAGTTCTTCATCATCATAGTCATGTTCGTCGACGAGCTTGAATCCATATCCATCGTGGAAGTAAAGGTCAACGGAGCGTTTGATAAAACCGGGTCTAAAATAGGTGCACTACGTTACCCCATATGAGATCAGCTTTAAACCAAATAGAGAGAGAATTTTCTGAAGACAGTCTGTTGTAACTTGTATCTCGGCTTTTCGATGTAATCTCATCTCGTCAAATCTTTGTCACATGAACCTACTATGTAAGGAGGGCAATGGACTGTGGAAAGGCGAGAAAAAGCAATCGAATACCGCAGGAATGAGATTACTGCACATATGCTCTTTGAAGCGGCGTATGTGCACATTGTGCAGTCCTTTTTGCCTTTCCGACTGATATTTGAAGAATATATGGCCAAGTTGCAGCGGATGAGTGGAATTGCATTCGGCCTTGATTCTTGCGGCCAATGCAGGATTGATTCTTTCGGGAATCGACAGGCATCTACTTACCAGTGAGCGCTTCGAAGTTTCAGCCTACTGACCTATCTTAAAGCTACCAGCTCGAGGCTGGACGTGATGAGAGACGGGCAACTTACTAAGCGCCGGTGAGCTCGAGTCAGAGAACAAGAACAGCGCTTTGGCTATACTGAGATATTCCGGATTCCACCCAGAATCTGTTTTCGATAGGCGCTCCATAAATCTGTCGTAGAGCAGCCAAGGTTCAATCCGGGATGGTGGTCTACGAAGATTCCAGCCTTCATCTTGTGCCAATTTAGAAAGCCAGACTGGATCCGGTGTTCCAGTGGCAGCTTCATCGTCAAGTTCTGATAAAGCTCGCTCGGAAATGAAGATGTCCAGAGAACACCACCGGACCCTCCACACGGTCCTTGGGTACAAATACAGTATGAGTATGAATAAATATTAAATAGTACAGAATTTGAAACAATCGGAACGAACTCGTGAATGGCAATAAAGAAGCTCGATACGGTGGTGGCTCAGGATCCCAGCCTAGCCCATACCTATTGCGTAGCTACACCTCGACAGTTGTCTATATGACGGATGAGCTCTACTGTTCCTGTTGGTAAAAATATTGCTTGAGCCAAGATACCAACGGTAGCAAGCGGAGGGAGGGCTCGGGAGGAGGAAAGGCTACAGCACACACCTGAATTCTTATGCAAGAACAGTTGAAAAGAAAAAAATCATCCATCGGTTTTCAGCCTCCTGATCTCGATTATCTTGTCGAGGAACGAAGGTCCAACCCGGCTGGCCGAGAAGGTGTAGACCTGGACTCACTATTAAGTTTCGGTTTCTTGTAAGAATAACGACTCGAACTAGTGTCAGACTTGTGAGCATCATTTTGGCCCGCGCCCGCCAATCGTTTCTTGCGATTCGGAGTGGACTGAGATGAAGAAGCGGGTTTGTCTTCGATGAAGTCTACATAGACAAGGTCAAGGAGAGGCTTCTCCAGGTTCTTCTCCAGTTCTTCTTTCGTGAGCGACAACCAACACGTCTTCTGTAGATGTTTGAGAATGGCATGAATGAGCGACTCCGGGTTCGAGATGTCGACTCCACTCGACTTCTCGAGCAATTTGATGTTGCTCAATTCTTTTCTGAGTCCATCCATGGCCACAGGCGCCATCCGACGCTCTTCCTCGGGTTTATCCACTGGCACCGCTGCCATGGACCCTTCCTCCATCGTATTCGTCTCGAGTTTGGCATCAGGATGTTCTCTCTTCCAAGACTCCACATGCCATTCATCCAGACGGAGATTCACCCTGGGTGGTATTCCAGGTCGGGCAAATTATTTAGGTGCTTGGTCCGGGACATGACGAGTTTTCTTTCCAGGATGGCCAGTTCCGCCGTTTCGGTGGAGATAAGAACGAAACAGGTGCGCCAAGCTTCGAAACAGAGGTGCATGGTGTCTGGTGAATGGGTGTCTATCTCTGCATGTTCAGTCTCTGCAGCCTCTAACTGTGTTTGTTTGATATCTTTCCAGTTCACAAACCTAGGCTGAACAACCTTTCCCCTTACTTTATACCGTTGCCATATCATACTCTCATCTGGCACCGTAGGACCGATGAATCCAAACCGGAGCGACGCCCAGAATGGTCTCCACTTGGACATCATGTTTTGCTCAAGCGTCTGGTCTTTATTATAGATCCCTCGGAGAACGTCCATCGCTTGCATGAGTTGTAACATTGCAGAGCAAAATGATTCGCCAGAGGAGATGGGGTCAGTGAGGTCGATGTGGTGTGTGTTGAGCGCGGATCGGAGGTCGGGAAGTGAAGAGAAGGTTTTGAAGAGAGCTTCTTTCGTATTTCTCGCGTGGGTCGTTTGAGTGGGTTTGTTCGAATTCTTGGACCGAGAGACAGGTTGAGATACTACAGCATTTGAGTCGGAGCCCAGAACAAGTGACACTTGCAAAGGCCTCTGATACTTGCTATCATACCAGTGGGAGCGCTTGCGCACACGAAGGTCCGTTTTGATTGTTGGAAGGCCTTGCGAATTCCTCTGATACACAAAACAAACTTCAACCCCAAAACAAAGACCGGGGCTGACCGCTGCATAGGTGGTCTTTAGAACACCTCGAATTTTTCCTTGCTTCTCTTTTGTCTGCTCTCCTTCCTCTTTTGGTTCCTCCTCTCTTCCCACCTCACCAGTTTCACCATCTTTCCTCTCCCTCTCTTGCATCTCAGCCCACCTGAGCTCATTGACCTCCTCTTTCGCAAGACTCCGGTCGAGATTAGAGTCGTAATACGCAAATGTGATGGGTAGAACTTCCGTTGAGGCCTGTGCCTGAGCCTGGATCACAGGTCCCGACGACTCTACAGGTTGAGACGGATCCGAAGAGCTCGTGGGCAATGGCATAGGTAACGCATTGACATGTACAAGAGTGACTCCGTGGAGCGAGACTATCGCTAATACCAGCCAGAAAAGCCATAGTGTTCGAGAGCGGGAGTGGGATTGGGTCAAGAATCGAGAAGTCGTCGCTGGCGCTGGGGGAGATAGAGGCAAGGAGGCAGTGGGGATGAGAAGGAGAGGACAAGGTAACACCTGGCTAACTGGACGAAGGAACACGGCGTGCGATCGGGTTTTCTCGCTCATACGAGCGATAGTGAGTACGAAAGGGATAGTGGTGGTCATGATGATTGGGAAAGGGACAAAACAGTAGTTTGACCTGTTTCGTGGCAGTTGATAGCGAGTAGGGAAGTGATGATGATTGGAGTGATGATGCAGAGTACAATTTTGGTTGCTTTTTGTCTGCGTGCGCGCGATGGGGCAAGTGAGCCTCGATGGGAGTTTACTGAAGAACAAGATTGAAGAGGGAAAGGACGAGAAAAAAAAGAGAAGAACGAGATAATTTTGCCAGCAAAACTATCTATCCTGTGAAAGGGTGCAAGGGTTGTTGAACGTACAAGTCAGAATCAAATAATAAATGGATGAGCATGAACGAGAACAAACCGGACTAGCGTTGAGAATTTTGAGAACTTGAAGCAAGTAGTGGAACGAGTGAAAGAGTGCAAAAAAGCCGCAACTTGCTAAGGATCACGCCGACGGTTTGGCAAGCTATGGCCTTCATACGAACGTAGTAGACAGTTGAAGTTCGAGTGCCTTGGCTAGATAGAGTTTTGCAAAGTCTCGAGATTCGGAAAGGAGAGCAATAACTTCATGGAAGAAGGAAACAACATATCTTTGAGATCTCCCGAGTCCTATGTATGTTAGGCGAGCACGAACCAGAGAGCCGTGAGAAACATAACATTGTTAGTACGCGTAAACAGGCGTAAACAGTATGCTACATGGTACAACACACCGCCGCCCTGCCAGTGGCCATCATCAGCAAGTTGCCGCCATCGATTTTCTGAATTGACTAGCCTCCACCAAGAAATCATTCTAGTCAACTCTAGTGAATCTGCAAGAATCATGCCCCTTCGCTGTTCTCAGAGACCCACCTTCGTATCTCTTCGTATCCGATGGATGAGGATGGATGCTGGACAAGAGTGATCAATCTATGCATTGCCTCCATCACAAGGTATAAATCAGAGGCTAGCTATAGACTGCTATAGAGCTTTGAGCACATCAGCCTCATATTCTCCATCCTGATCTGATGACGACCTTTGAAGTTTGCATGCAATCTTCTAATACCGCCTCAACACTTGTCGCTCAGGCTGTCAAGCTAGCCAGGACTTGGGCACTGGGCAGGCAATGCCTCAGATAGCATTAGCAGGCTTTGCCCAGCTGGGACAGGCTGGAACTCATGAGTAGATCAGATCATAGCAATCAACCCAGGGATATGTTGATTAGCCTATATCCCTCTAGGCTGCCGCCCCGAAGCAGTGCAATTCATTCATACCATCATAAAATTTCCCTTCGTCGTTCGAAGATCTGGCAGAAATTGACTCCCCAGTTTCTCCTCTCAACATCCTGCAGTTCAGAATATCTCTTTGCTGGTCAAAGAGACTCCGCCTTTGTGGTTCACTCAATCGTAAGTGTATCTACTCCATCGATACAACCACTATCCAACGACTCCTTCACCAAAGCTCATCTACAACCATACGCGTTTCGTCGATTTCACTGACATCGCTCTTGCAAGTGGTATGTCTCTGAGCCTTCACCATATCGATGGAAATTGAACACAACTCTTACTTCCAGTTTCAAAGTCTTTCCTTTTTCGCATCGAGTATAACCCATGCCGACGTTGCTCCTCTCCTTCCCGCGACTGCTCCGCTCAATGGCAACATTCTTCGTTCTCGTCACGCTTATCCACATCGCTGCTGGCGATAATGCCAAAGCTGAACTTCAAGCCAAAATCAAAGCTCATGACGAGTTGGAAATAAGTATGTACACAGTTTCTCCAAAAATTTCGTTATTGATAGGTCTGACGATTTCCCACTAGACGGCGCTTTCTATCTCTGGCAAGCGATGCATGAGAGTCGCAAGGAAAAGCAGTATGATGGCCTATGGCTCGCTTTCGCCCAACAGTCTTCCCCGCCTGGATCAGAGCCTTACATTCGAGCAGTTCGTCTGCATGGAAAGCAGGTTAGCGAGCTTGTCTCGCAAGGAGTCTGCCTACGGGAAGCTGATCAGAAGCCTGCCGCGGCCGGTGATACGCCAGCTGGACCTCAGATGGAACGTTACTGTGCACAGGATAACAGTAATCTGTTCAGACACGCAGGAAGATGGATCGAAATAGGCAGGGTGGATGGTCAGCATCGGGGAAAGGAGTTTGATCAGTTGGTCGAGGAAAGTCTCATACAAGCTCTCAACGAGAATCATGCAACGAACCTTGGTTTCCTTGAAGGTGCGGTGCGGCAACTCATGGAACGGGGTGCTATGAAGAGCAGTGAAGAAGAAGAGAAGCGGGCATCTAGGTATTTGAGCCTCAGGCCCAGAACAGCTTCTGGCGAGTTGGTGCGACCAATGTTCAAGAGTAAAGCAGCGGGTCGACGGTAAACATATTTTGTCGTCTTTCGATCCTTTGTATGTATGTATGTATATATAAGTATGTTATTTATTTGATCAGTGCGCAAGTACCACCGTGTTCAAGAAAAGAGGTTTGAACACTGACAGATCTAAGTTAGCGTCGAAAAGTTGAGCGTGTGAAAAAGGTGATGCAAGATGCCGCCATCGTTCAATTACGAACAACCTCGGGATGAGTAAACGATGTGAAGGCTTAATTTCTTCCACCATGTCAATGCTACGAACTTCCTGCCTGCAAGCTGCTAGAGGTGCAACTGCTCGATGCACCCGTATCTCTACCACGAGATTACGAGCTATACAGAATCCGACTTTCACTCGATTCAATTCCACAGAATCAAAGCCAAAAACAAGGCCAGTACCAAAGGAGAAGGAATTCAACCCTGTGCGAGATTGGGACGCGAAAATTATCAAATACGACGAGCTGAAGCCTAAAACCCAGAGCCCTGCTCCAGTACGTGGCTTACTTTCAATCATGATGATAGGTAAGATACTGACTTCCGGTTAGAACACCTGGCTCATCGATGTACGTGAGCCTGATGAAGTTATGCAAGGCATGATTCCATCTGCAGTCAACATTCCCTTGACCGTCCTTCCGGAATCGTTGAACGCGTCTGCGGCAACCTTCCGAGAGAAGTTTGGTTTCGAGAAACCTGCGAAGAATCAGGAAGTCACCTTTTATTGTCGAAGTGGGAAGAGGAGCTCATCAGCGAGCGATATCGCCAAGCGAAATGGATACACCAAGTGAGCGATCTATCTGAGTTCTTGTGATTAGACCGTTGTTGTTAAGATTCATTGGTATAGCATTCTCAACTATGAGGGTTCGTGGTTGGACTGGGTGGAAAGAGAAGCAAAGGGACAAGGGGAAATCTCGTCTGAACTACTGTACAATGCGTATTCTGGCAAGAAAGTTTGACCAGACAGTCAACTTAGTCCTTGGAAATAGTACTGCTACCGTTAGAGAATGCATGATCGAATAAGCGCCCATTGCATCTCTCAACTCTACATCCATCATCAAGCTTGAGCTTGACTTTCGTATTCAAGCTCAAGTCTCGTTATCACTGTTCATCACCTTCTGCCTCTCACCCTAATGGATAATTCATCGCCGCAAGCAAATCAAGGCGCTAGCACCCCAGTCGCCGGTAGCAGCTCAACTCAACCGAGTCAACCATCGACACCAGCGCGTCCACCACAAGACATCGTTAGCGTCCTAGGAAATTTACTCAAAACGCAGATAGGAGAACCCATATCTAATGAACGGATGTCACATCTGTTGTTGTCGAATATGGAGACACTGGTCAAGCAAGGCAAGCTGACCCAGTCGCAGATTCTACAGGTACTTCATACTTTACTCCATTCTTGCCATCGGACTACGATCAAATGGAAAATTTAAACATCCTTTGGTCCTTGTTCGATGTCAATGGTGCAAACTGTGCTGACAGACGGTGGAGCAGCTGAAGGTTTTCGCGGACAAGCATAAAACAAATACTGCCGCTAATGGGGCAAGCAAAGTGAGCTTGGTCGTTTCTATTCCTTTCAAGCAAGGCCGTTGAATGACTTCCCTTTTATCATAAAACCGTTCATCAAACCATTTCCCTCCCTTTGTCTCCCTCTCTGGTCATATAAAACCGGTGCATCATGTCCTAGCCCTCAACGCCAGCACCAACATCCGCTCCTCCTTCACAATCATCTACACCTCATCCAGGCTTCAGAATGCCTTCCGAAGCTCTCCCAACCCTAGCTAGTCTTCAGACGTCGACGTCTACCAACGGAAACGACTCGACATACCCAATATCTGCTACACTAACGCCAATGACTCCTACGACTGGCGCAGCCCAGTGGACACAAGCTCGGCCAACATTGACAGGTGGTTTGTCATCCGGGAGAGTGGTTGGTGAGTGGTTTCTGGGCTTGTTCGTTGTACGATGGCTGAATCTTGTTGCGCGTCTTATAGGTGCCCTCCTCAAGTTGCAAGACCTGGAGATGCGTCGACCCTTCTCACTTTAGACGACACCCGTCCCGGGCTTGGTGGCTCAGCAGGTAGAAGGAAGAATACGCCAGCTGATCAGAGTATGAGGAGAAGTATACAGGATTTAGTGGCCAGTATCGATCCGAATGTCAAGGTTGAGCCTGAGGTTGAGGACGTGAGTCTCGCTAACCTTCGCGCCACTTACTCCATGACCTGACTGGCTTTCCCATTCACAGCTTCTTCTCTCCATTGCCGACGAATTCATCGATTCAGTCACGAATTTCTCATGTCGACTGGCGAAACATCGTGGGGGTGATACACTTGAAGTGAAGGACTTGCAGTTACATCTAGGTGAGCGAAACTCCCGTCGTTATCACTGTTTCTAGCCACTGAGATCTTTCGGAAGAACGTAATCATAACATTCGGATTCCAGGTTTCGCCTCGGACGACACTCGAATTGCCTTGTCCTCGTCATCGTTGGCTCCGTATGGTGGCACTACTGCAGGTAGTGGCTCTGGTAGGAAAGGGCAGGCCACAGGGGCCGCTGCTTCAGGTGCAGGACTAAGGAATCAGAGGTTGAACCAGGTTGCACAAGCTAAAAGGGACGGAAAGTTGATTTGAAGACGCATGGCTCAATCAGATGTGTTTTCACTTTTCCCGTTACCATTAGCTCTGGCTTGTGTATCCTCGCCTGTCGATATTTATTTGCTTTCGATGCCTTGTTGTAATTTGTACTGCATGTCGAAGTCAATTGAACTTTGCTGCTACTTTCTTGGATTATGTAAGACCGTAATGTTTTCCTCCAACCTTCGTGTTGTTCCGCGTCGTCTGTCCATCGCTGCACTCAATTCACTCAAGTTGTCGCGAATTGCCAGACATGAGCTACTGTACTCGAGAACTCCGTCGTTTCGCTTCATGTCCACCCCACCTCCCCAACTGAATGTCAGGTTTGCGGGCGTACTTCTTCAATGCGAACAGATCATCACTCAACTCCTGCTGCACGGTCATGTATAGCTCTCTGTCAATGGAGCGCTATCATCAGCTCGCAGATGATGCTATGGATGGACTGCTTGAAGATCTGGAACAGCTGATAGAGGATCACGGTGACGCCTCATATGAGGTGGATTATCATGTATGTACTCGATTTACTGCGTCATCGTGTGTTCGCTCTTTCTTATTCGGTCTATCTCAGAGTGGAGTGCTTACCCTCAGATTGGGGGATAAGGGAACTTATGTTATCAACAAGCAACCTCCGAACAAGCAGATATGGCTGTCTTCACCGTTTAGGTGAGCCTTGTTGCCAGAGTATACTTATCGTTCGTCATTGAGAACCGCTGTAGTGGTCCTAAAAGGTACGACTACATCGAAACAGATGGGTCTTGGCGATATTCGCGTGACAACCAACCTCTTGACGATCTGTTAAACGGGGAACTCGGTCGGGCGTTCAACAAAACGATTCAACTCTCCTTGTCGTCTTCAAGGTCATGACAGATAGGTTGAGAATATGAAATACATTTCATCTAATGAGAAATAATTTACAATGCACCTGCGTAGAAAGACATTAGTGAGGATGAGAGTGACTGTGAAATGCAAGGTTTGGTTGTAGGCATTGTACAAGGTGTGTGCAATATGGAAGAATGCGACATCGTCTTATAGCCAGCTGAAGAATTGACCAGGTTAGAGCGGAATTCCTCGAGCAGTCGTCAAGGATACATACAAGAACAGTTCTTAAACGCCGTCTCTGTCAGGCCTACATTCCAGTTCTCGCCGGCGTAATTGTACAACAGAACCTAGAAATCTACAAATATCATCAATATGATTTCCGGGAGCAGCAGTACCATGAGCATTACCTGTTTCCTTCTTCGTAACGGCCTCTAACCAAGTCCAATTCGTAACGCTTTCCATGAGTTACATCTAGAGCAGACATATGATCATCTTGCTGATTTGACGTGTTGTATGAAGGAATGCTAATTGGGGAAGAAGGTCGTTTTTCAGAAGGATGGTCATGATCAATCCAAGCATGATGTCGATGTGATGGATCGTGAGCAGAATTACTGAAGCTCGGTGGTTGTATGGGTGAGTTGGCCGAGAATACATGTCTATGGCGTTGTAGGGCGTGGAGCTCGTACAAGAAACCGTTGGCAGACTTGTAAGGTGAGTTGAGATCGGTGCTGTGTGAGGTGACTAAGGCGTGGGGTGACTCATCCTCTTCAATGATATCTTCTTCACCGTCGTCGTCGTCGTTCTGAGGAGTTTCGTAAAGCATATCCTGCGACGTTCCCCAGCCTCTCATTTGTCCATCAAGGACGGGTGGTTGAACTCGTCTCCGCTTGGTGTTCTGGGTATGGCCCATGGGTGTGGGGTCCACTATAAGTGGGACGCTAGATGAGGAAGATGGTAGAGGTGAGGAAGCTCTTCGTCGTTTTAACATTGCGGCGAGACTAAACGCAGATGTGGTGAAGATTGAAGTGCTCGAAGAGATTTGTGTAAATTAGGCGCTCACCGGCAACGGAAGATGACCGCTCACGTGACTCAGACCGCGCAATCAATTCAACACACTGTACAGTTATCGTTTCTACCTGTTTTTTTTCTCTCTCTCTTCATCCAATGGCGGACATGGATGTCTTCGCTGCTATGGGAATCTCTGGCTTCGGTAAATCCACTCAGAAGAAGAAGCTGGATCCCTTAAGGTTCGACAAGAACAAGAGAAATGAGGTAATTGATATGTTTGTCGTCTTTTCTCTATTGCGACTTATCGTATACAGGATGTTCCTCCCTCGACAGCCTCAGTTTCTGCGAAGATTGACACGCCTGGTCCATCCTCTACACGAATACACAACAAAGGCGAGGAGGACGAGGATACAGACGACATTGGTCCGCCACCACCACCGGCCCCTCAAACTGCGACGAAAGCTGTTGATGATGAAGAACCCGAATATGATCCCGAGGATTTTCAAGACCTCGATGAAGAAAGCGAAGCTCCTCAATTTCCTACAACACACGAACTTATTCTGAAGGATCATACCAAAGTTGTATCAGCTCTCGCATTGGACCCATCTGGAGCCCGGATAGCTTCTGGGTCCCATGACTACGACTGCAAGCTATGGGATTTTGGTGGCATGGATATGCGATGCAAGCCTTTCAAGAGCTGGGAGCCAGCCGGTAGCTATCATGTATGTTGCTGGTTTACATCACGTTTTTGAACACAGGTGAATGCTTACTGTGACGTAGATCCACGATATTAAATATTCGAATGATGGCCAAAAGTTCCTGGTAATATCCGGAACGATACAGGCCAAGTTATATGACAGGGATGGTGAAGAACAGTACGTTTTGCCATGTTTTTACGAGAATTGGATAGCCTCACCTGACTATAAAGAGCAACTTTCATAAAGGGAGATCCTTACATCCGTGATATGAAAAATACCTCGTACGTCCCTATTTTTTTGTCTTTTGTCGTGAGTTGGTAGGACTCACGGTTGCATATCAGTGGACATGTCGGCGAACTCTCTGCCTGTGCTTGGCATCCGAAGAATCCTCAAATTTTCATCACATCTTCTGCAGATTCTACAATTCGGTAAATACTTTTCCTGGATCCGTTGGGTTCTTGGTCTCATGACTTGTCTCTATCTTGAACAGAATTTGGGATGTAGAGAACAAACGAAAGCAGAAAACGGTCATTGTCGTCAAGTCAAAGGAACGAGGGGCCAGAACCAAGGTCTTATCCTGCGCTTATTCTCCCGATGGTGGAATGATTGGCGGAGGTGAGTTTGAAGCCCCACAATCAGGCCGTCGCTCATCTGCATATGCTTGATATTTCAGTATGCCTAGATGGGGCATTGCACATGTGGAACACAAGCTCGAATTTTGTAAGACCGAATCTGAGTATAGAGGGCGCGCATGTGAAGGGCACTGAAACTGGTTCGATGGTCTTCTCGGTTGATGGAAGGACAGTCCTTACCCGTGGAGGTGATGATTCCGTCAAACGTTCGTGATCCTGTCTCATCTTCGCAGTCCGATTCTGACGACTGGAAAATCCCAGTGTGGGATCTGAGGGCGTTTAAAAAACCTCTGTCGACTCGATCGGAATTGCCTACGCTGTATCCTAATACCAACGCTATCTTCAGCCCGGACGACAAGTACGTTGTTACAGGCGCTGGCGCGACCGTCAAAGGTGGGCCAGGGAGACTGCTGTTTATGCGCAAAGACAACTTGGATATTGTGAAAACCCTGGAAGTTGGCGCTACGCCAGTGAAGGTCTTCTGGCATTCGAAAATCAATCAGGTGAGATCGATTGATGAATTCTTGCTGTTCGCTTATTGTTATCCACCTCGATGTTAGATTGTGACAGGTCTATCGAATGGCCAAATATGTGTGCTGTATTCGCCTCAAACGTCGTTGAATGGAGCCAAGCTGCTGCTGAACAAGGGTCCACCGAGGAAGGTCACGATTGAAGACATGTCCGATGCTCTGGCTGCTCCGGCTATTCTTACACCTCACGCACTTCCAATGTTCCGAGACGGAGACGGTATTGCTCGAGGCAGCAAACGCAAACGGGAGAAGGACAGAATGGATCCAAGAAAGAGCCGAAGACCAGAATTACCTGTTACAGGACCTGGAAAGGGAGGCAGGGTTGGTGCGAGTGCAACCCAACACGTTGTACAAAATCTGGTACGAGACACAACGCGGGACGAAGACGTGAGTTTCTTGCTGCGATCCTTCTCTACGCCGGCGCCACTGAACGTTCAATTTACTTCAGCCTCGAGAAGCATTACTCAGATATGCGAACGTCGCGGAAGAGGACCCTCAATGGACAGCAGGTAAGCATCAGAGCGCATTTCTCAAACTCTCAAGTGTTGTTGTTCCCCGTCGGGGATGTCTTTTCTACGGGCGGGGACTCGGTGTGAAAATTATGCGGACATCAGCACGTGCTTTTTTTGATTGATACGATCACTGACGTGGCGGTGATTACCGGAATTTTTTTTTCTATTCAGCATGGAGAGAAAATCAACCGCGACCAGTGTTTGCGACGACTTCAGATGGCGAAGAAGAGGAAGAAAAGTAGGGGAAGAGCTATTCGTCTTTGTCCAATGAGAAAGAATAGGGAAGACAAAGAACTTGGCCGGAAAAAGGAGATAATAGCTCGTTGATGGTCCGTGCGCAGGGTTGGCTCGTGATCAGGTTCTCTCATATATAAGGCAGTAAGCATATATTAAAACCCCCCAAATCTGACTCCCCTAATTTTTTCCCGCAAACCAAAAGAGCGTGTGAATTTCGCACAAGATTATGAACGACGCGCCAGTAATCACTTCCGATGTCGAGCTCAACGGTGACCAGGCTCCTATAATATCTTCCAACGGCGACGAACAGCCCATAAACAACGACTCTCACGCTCCTTTTCCCGCCTCTCCCCCAACTCCTGTCTCAAACGATATCTCTCCAGACGTGAAAATAGACGTTGACTATGAGGACCAAGAAAGTGACGCGCGTAACGAACCTTTGGCTATAGAAAATGTCGAACCTGTTGTGGAAGACATTCAGAATGACGTGTCGACTGTTGTTGAGAATGGGGCAGACGTTGATTCTAGTATGCTGTGTCTTTGTTCGTCCTCGACGCCAAATTTGACCTTTCCCTTGTTCTTTATAGATTCTGTTCCGCCTGACACCCCAATGGACGCTGTTGATTCAAGTGAAAACATGCCAACTCCCACGAATGGCGTCAACGGCCACAGCAATGTCAACGGTGTTAATGGTATCCATGCAGATGGTGATGTCAATATGGAAGATCACACTCCTGCAACAACGCCCGATGTCTCGGGAGCGTTCTTCAATGGCAACAACGGTTCTACAGCCCATACCACACCCAACGATGCTGCCGATGACGATGATGTCAAGCCTCCTCCAGCAAAGAGGGCCAGGGTACACTCTGATGCTGATCAAGCGTCAAATGCCCATGTAAGCCTTTTCCTCTGCCTCTGTACGCCGTTTACGGGCGTGCTAATCTTACTTTCGCCGTATGGAAGTCTGCAACTCCCCCACCACCTTCAGCTTCTACCATCATGCCAACTCCTGCAGCAGCAGCTGATACTGTCGCTGCTCCTCCTCCTCCACAACCTGCAACCCAGGTTCCTGCTGTACCTCCAGCATCTGGACCATCTACGCTTACCGTGGGGCAGTACCGGTTTTGTCAATCGACTGTTCGATCTTTGAAGAAGCTGAAAGACGCATCACCGTTTCTTCGGCCTGTGGATCCTATAGCGTTAAACATTCCCCATTACCCGTCTATCATCAAAAATCCTATGGATTTCTCTACGATCGAACGCAAGCTTACTGCTTCGAATCCGGTCAAACCTGACCCCAATCCGATGAACCCTCGCTATCGCACCGCTGAAGAGTTTGTTGCAGACGTCAGACTCATCATATCCAACTGTGTGACGTTCAATGGACCTGATCACATTATCACGGCAATGGGTAGACGGGTCGAGGAAGTCTTTGATAAGCAAGTTAAAAACATGCCCACTGCAGAGGTAAGGATCTATTTCATCTATAATCCTCGCACACTCATTTTTTATTTTTAGCCACCTGTCGTCAAAAAGCAGTCTCCACCCCCTCCACGCGCTGCTGTTGCCGCACCGCCTCCCCCGCCTGTACCTGTACCTGCACCCGCCCCTGCCCCTTCGAAAAAGTCAGCTCCCCGTCGGCCATCAACGTCAGTGCCTACGATTCGACGAAACGAGGCCCATGAAGTCGTTGGTCGTCCCAAGCGAGAAATTCATCCGCCTGCTCCGAAAGACCTTCCTTACGCTGATGCTCCCAAGAAGCAACGCAAAGTTAAACATACGAAGGATAACAGCGGATCGGTCGAACAACTAAAGTATTGCTCCAAAATTCTCAATGACCTGCATAAAAAGCAATACTATACAATCGCGAATCCGTTCTATGAACCTGTCGGTAGGTTTTTGTCGTTAATGTTATTATGTATATGGCTCAAGCACGCGATAATAGATTGGGTGAAACTCGAAATTCCATCATATCCCAAAATCATTAAGAAACCGATGGACATGTCGACGATGCGGAGGAAATTAGATGCTCGTGAATACCGCACCGCCTCCAACTTTTGGGACGATTTCAAGCTGATGATCCGAAATTGCTTCACGTTCAACCCAGCTGGCACCATGGTAAATCAAGCCGGGCAGGAGCTGCAGCGCATCTTCGATGAGAAGTGGAAGAGTCTCCCCCCTGAGCCAATGAGCGAAGATGAAGAAGATGAAGAGGAAGAAGAGGACAGTGATGTCGAGCGCGCTCGTAAGTTCATTGATCATATTCGTGCTTACTTGTCTGAGTTCTACCTCAGGTACTATCGCTATGATGGAAAGTCAGATTGAAACCATCCGCGGTACCATCTCACAGCTCAAGAGCAAACCAAAGGACAAGAAGAAGAAGGCGAAGCAAGAGAAGGCGCCTGTACCTTCAACTTCGAAAGCCTCCCATCCGAAGCACTCGAAGCAGCCCGCACCGTCGAAGAAAAAAGGCAAGAAGGCCATCGCCGATGACGACGTTCTTTCCTTCGAACAGAAAAAGGAGTTGAGCGACGCGATCCAAAGATTGGAGGGTGCGAAACTGGAGAAAGTCATACAGATCATACACGAAGGTGTTCCCGAAATCCGCGATGTAAGTCTTGTCCGCTCTTTGTCAATGTGTTATCTTACTCACAATATCGGTCTTGTAGAGCACGGAAGAAATCGAACTGGACATTGATCTGCTACCCGTAGCGGTACTCACCAGATTATACAACGTCGTCGTTCGTCCTCTGAAAGCTGCACCACCAAAACGCAGTCGTCCAGGCAAGGGCACGGGTACCGGAGGTTTGAAGCGGAAGAGTATGGACGAAGAGGTCGAGGCAGAAAAAATACGGCAACTGGAGCAGCGTATGGCGCTCTTCGACCAGGGAGCAAACGGTGCTGTGCCTTCTGGCGCTCACGCACACGACAGCGATCGTTCGTCTGATTCAAGCTCGGATGATAGCTCTGGAAGTGATTCGGAGTGATTGATTCGTCTCCGTTCCTCTTTTCTGTTCCCTTTATTTTCCATGCTGTATGTTCCATTATGAGAGCCAACTCAACGCCCTACTATTTTGTTCTTTTTTTGACCTACGTTATATGGACCGCTGTCAGGTGGCCAGTTCTCTTTCTCAAACCTTCACTTTTCCATTGTTGGTTGATTTGGCTCGATCTTGCTGGCTACATTAACATTTCTTTGACTACGAGTTGGCATTTAGACTCCTCAGAACTTGACGTGGGCAGCGTTTCTTGACTTGTTGAATGTTGCTCAGGCCAGGTGCTTGCTCGAGTTATACTGTAACTGCATATCTTACTTTTTGCTCGTGTGCTCATATGATAAAAGACTCTAAATTCAAGCAAATGATGCTGTGACATGGTACACTATCCAATTCAACATACAGCACTGAAGCTAAAATAAGGTTTGAACTTAGTAAAACAGCGAGAACGAATTGAGCACGACGAAATCAATGTAAGTACATACATACATAGCAAAAAAACATTGACGACGCAAAGCAAACGAACCCATGTATATGACCCAAACTAGAACTTCTTCGAATTCTTCTTTTGAAACTGTTGCCAGCCAACGCGGGAAAGATGAGATTTAGAGGGCGGATGGTGAGTGACGGGCGCTGGGGGCGGGGGGGCCATGGGCCCAGGATGAGGCACATCTATAATCATAGATGTATCAGATGATGTCTGAGAGGAAGCAGCGCTAGATTCGACAGAAAGCGAAGAGGAACCAACAGCCTTCCAGCCGCCTGAAGACGTGCCGGCAGGAGGCGGAGGCTGAGCTACTGGTGCGTTTGATGAGCCAGCTACACGAGCCCATCCGGACTTTGTGAAACCACTGCTAGATATAGTGGCAGAATCAGATACTGGAGCCGGAACCTCTGGTGTGGGAGAAGATGAAGACCCAATGGAAGCCCAGCCTGATTTCTTGAACCCACTGCTAGAAGTAGTGGTACTAGTGCCAGAAACGGGGGCCCAGGAAGAGGTATTGTTATCAGAGGGGTCTGCGACCGTTGAATGGACCACAGGCGCAAGTACAGGGGCACCAGGAGGAGGCAAAGTCGTCTTAGCCATCCTTACTCCGCTTGCAGCCGCGATCTTCCTCAGCTCCTTCTCTTCCCGTTTCCTTTCCTTTTCTTTCCTCCTGTCAATCTCTTCTTGTGGCTTTATACGAGCACTGGCTTGCATGTCCCTGAATCGAGCTTTGTGGTGATGAGCATACGAGTTAGTATGTTCGTCATATTGGGCAACATTCTGGAATTGTTTGTCACAAAGAGTGCAATAGAATGCTTTGAGTCTGTCGGATATCTCTTCGGCCAAAGCAGACTTGCGAGCGACTGTGTCCTGGATAATTCAATCGAGGATTTGAGTGACTAATTCGTGCATAAGAACGTGGATATAAATAACCTCTCGAGCACGCCGTTGATCCTCAGTCTCTTTCTGCTGTCTCTCCGAGTCAAGCTCCCGACGTTGCGAGACTGTTGTCTCTATCATTTCGACGTCTTGCCGAACTTTGCCTAGGCCAGTGGAGTCCGCTTTCATTTGGAACGGTATAGGATCGACACGACCTATGTAATGGTAGTTGAAAAATCAAGACGAAATGACACAAGCTCAAACAGCTACCTTGACCAGATATTCCAAGAGGTTGACCTTCAACCCAGCCGAGCTTCGCTAGCATAGCGAAACCCTTATTGGAAGACTTGATAGGTGTTTCGACTGTAATCACCTCCCGTGCTGGCCCACGTATATATTCGTCATACTTAGTGACACTATCTTGTACATCTTCCATTGCCTCCTGAGAGGGCGAAGGACTACGAGAGACAATGGAAACATCGTCGTCACTGTCTTCATCGAGTTTGCGCTAGGGAATCGAAGGAAGGAAAGAGAAAAATGGGCAGTATATACTGTATGAGTGACAGTAGATTAACGTTCGAGTACCTTTGAAGGTGTGGATACGTCTGAGCGATCGAGAGGAATTGCATTCCAACGAGCAATCGTACTCGCCGACATTGGATGAGAACAAGGAGAATTGCGTGACTGTGTGATGGCTACAAAACCTTACAAAACGTCACCTTTGTGACATTGCGTGACTTAATGTGACAGCCTGGTCCACGGAAGGACGCGTCACTCTCAACCTGACCTTGACGCGTACTTTCATCTACTTCATCTGCCCAACATGGTGTGTCCTACTCACCTCACTATACGAACCCAAACCTGACCACTGGTGATAGTCGATAATGGAATATAACGGTGGCTCCGTCATAGCCATGGTGGGACAAGACTGTGTTGCAATTGCCTCCGACCTACGATTGGGAAATCAAGCTTTAGGAATATCATCCAACTTTCAAAAAGTATGAGGCTTACCTCTTGACGTATGGATTTATGCTCAAGAGCTCCTTTCGCTTAGATATTCCCGGTAACAGACCGTATCTATCTTGGACTACCAGGACTTGCTACAGATGTTACCACACTGTGCGTGTAGATCTCTTGATCAGCCTTAGCTAACATCCAGCGTAAACCTCTAGACGAGAAACTTTCCGATACAGAGTAAACATGTATACCATCAAGGAAGAACGAGAAATCGAGCCAGAGACCTTCGCACACCTAGTTTCATCTACACTATACGAACGACGCTTTGGACCTTATTTCATAGAACCCGTCATGGCTGGTCTCTCAAGATCGGCAACAGGTGGTTTCAAACCATTCATCGCAGCAACAGACCTTATCGGATGCCTGAACTTCGCGAAAGACTTTGTCGTCGCAGGAACAGCGAGCTCTAAACTGTACGGTGTTGCTGAGGGTTTATGGGAGCCGGATTTGGACCCCGAACAATTATTCGAAACAATATCACAAACGATGCTTAATGCAGTCGACCGTGATGCGTATTCTGGCTGGGGTGTAGTCGTGCATGTGATGTACGTGACGTTCTGGTATTGCCTAAATCGTTCGTGTACTGATGTTTCTCCTACAACAGTGAGAAGGACAAAGTTACCACTCGTACGTTGAAAGGAAGAATGGATTAGAACTCCTGTGTACAACAATTTCAATCTCTTTTCTTATCGAGATATCTTGTGCTCCCTTTGGCCGAAAGAGGCCCGTAAATTCAGTCCATGGCGGGTGTATTTCAAGAGTCAACCTGTTCAAAGAATGCACGTCCGTCTGACCCTTCTTAAATACCGTCTCACTGCGTCATAGCGGTATCAGACGAGATCTTGACAGGTATGAACCCTTCTACCGAGGACGAAGTGATTGCAGCCTGAGGTCTTCCGCACCCTGGTATGCATCCAATATTGCTGGGTAATGTGTCATGTCATTGGTCATTTCCCGGATCGTCGATTCACGAGCGGACTTTCAGGCTCCCAAGAATAAATCGATGCTTTAGATATTTTGTGAACTTCGAAAGACCTCATCGGAGGTCCCTCCGACCAAGACTGGCCCGAGCTGACCTTAGCCGACGAAACTATGGCATCAATCTGGTCACCGGCATTCACAGTCTGAAAGAGAGTCGAACTCGGGTTGAACTCGTCCGCCAAGCCCCTGATGTGCGGGTCCAGACTACCAAGACCCAACCAAACACTTAAAGAAAATAATTGATTCTATATTCTCTTTGCTTTGGTCAGACGTGAGCCCATTATCTTATCCTCTTGGGAGAGAAGTCATCCATGATCCAGTCAACTACCGGACTTCGCTCTTTCCACCCAATATTGAGCCGACTTCTCCACGGAATTTGGTATTTTACTGAATTGCCGCACTGCATCTGGAACTGAGTCGCGGACCGACTCTTGCACGGAATTCAGCCTTTGCTTCTGCATCTGCACGGAATCTGACTTCAAAGCACTAGCCGCCTCCCTTATAGTATATGTGTCAGAGCCTTTGAATGGCTCAGACTGTACAAGACGGTCAGAAGAGTACACGATAAACGTACTTCGATCGAAGTATTGCTTACATTCTGATTGTCTAAACCCCGCTTCAAGTAATCACCCTTCGGATGGTCGACGCCAGCCTGGAAATTTTCATCAGGGAACATACTCATATGACCTGTAGCGTCTGATAAACTTACCCGTAGAGGAACGTCAACGTTGGCACGTTCGACTGCACTGCGAGCATCTGGCGCATTGTATGCATGGTGGCCTCCGTGCAGGCCATCACCACTACTAGGTTCTTCGGGAGGTTGGAGAGCCTGAGCTTCGGTCGAGCGCGCTTCGAAGCTCAAGGAAGGCCCCACAGAAGTCGGAGCAGCAAGAACAGCAGAGGAGACAACTCCAAGAATGAACATAGCCCGGAGTTTAAGTCTGGCAGGACGAGTCATAGTAGAGGTACGTTTCACAAGATGATGGTGTCGGATGTTTGCAAGAGAAGTGTGTTGAGTTCAACTCGGTAGGAGACCAGCTCTGGGGGAATTTTCGTTTCCTCCATCCGAGCATTCTTATAGAGAATGAATCGCATACGTGTTATCATCGTTATCATTAGAATCAATTGGGAATATACCGTCGGTGAGGAAATTTACTCAAAGTGCGAGACCAAGCTGATTGCAACCCCAAGATCATCAGGGAGGAAATCAGAGGCCCATACCATGTTCCTACTAGTACTTAACGACTGTGCACAGATTCTCCTTCGTTGAGCTTGCGAGCAGTGGATCATGCAAAACTGTCTTCCTGCTGAATGCCCTTTGTCCTCTTCATTAATTTGGAACAGATTGGAACCCAATCGGACTTCGATGAAAAAATATACACAGCAAGCTGGTAATTATAAAACCCTCATCTGTTATTTATTTCTGTACTGATTCCCAATCTTTCGTGATTGCCTCGATGATGTCCCGACTGTCCCGACTGGTCTGATGCATGTGGCATGAGGCCTTGGTATCTCAAGAGTTAATTTCGATTCGCCTCAGTTCAAGGCTGCCTCACCCGCTCATGTATTCTTTCGCGAGTTGATATAGGTTGTCGCAAATGGTGAACCTGCTCGAGGGCAGTGGTCGGAGGAAGTGCCAGTGGGTCATGCAGAATACTTCGTCAACTCCGACGATAAAGCATGGACCGCAATGATTCTACACAGCAAGTTGTTAAAGCCCTCATCTGTATACTGATTCCTGATCTTTCGTGATGCTTCCATGATGCCTCGACTCCCCTTTAGTCCCCCGATGCATGAGGTATTCGTCAACTCAGACGATGAAGCATGGACCGCATTGATTCTACTACACAGCAAGTTGTTAAAGCCCTCATCTGTATACTGATCCTTAATCTTTTGTGATGCCTCCATGATGCCTCGACAGGCCTCGAGTTCCCTTTAGTCCCCCGATGCATGAGGTCAGAATGATAAGGCCGCTTGGCAAGAGGCAATTGTGAGTTGCCTCACTTAACAAATTAATTCTCCAATGCGAGGCGTTGCGGTTCATTCACTCCAGACCAATGCGCCATCCTCGACCGCTGCGGCCGAACGCATGTCTTAAGAGTCAGACAGACGTTTAGCGCGAGCGTCGAAATCCACAAGTGACTTGACTCTTCGAGCAAGGAGTCATGAACTGACTGATCTGTAAAGCTGATACTGTTTATGCCTCACTGTCTTCACACTGAACACTGAGCTCACGATAACAACCGCATCACACCGCGACGGAGTCTCGACGACTCGTCCAACAGAGTTGTCGATTCGAGCTCTCAGATACAACCAAAATATATTTCAGTAAACACTGTTCAAATCATGCACATATCTTCTACGACAGGCATCCGTGGCCGCTGAGAACGAGCGCCACGACGGAAGGGACTTGAGTGGGGTCGTAGAGAACGCGATACGTTTAGCATTTGCAATCGCCGGGCTGGCAGGTGCAGCTGAAGATAGGAAAAAATTTTCAGTCAAGTGTCGTCCGAACGTTGGTCGATAAGACTCACGATGCCCCGCAGTTGCAAGTCTGGCTTCCACAATGCTCAGACACAAAGGTGATTTCAGTCTACAGGGTATGGGATTAGCTGTAGTCACTTGCAAATAGACGAAAAGAAGCTCACAGCGATCATGATGGTTAATAGAAGCGATTCGTTAGTTTTCAAGTTCTGTTTTTCCTTAGACAGTGGGTGTTTCTGGGAGAGGCACCAAAGACAACGAGAGAGTTTATATATTTCAAAAAGCGACATTACATCACATGTGGCTATTCTGACAAGAACGGAACCAAAGCTGTATTGTGCCAATAGTTTCTCTTGGAGCGTATAGTAAACCAAATAAAGGTCCCCTTCCTTACACGGATGCAGGAAATCCAGAAGACGTTCCTGCGTATAACATGTAATAATCGACGTTCAAAGTATGAGTTTGAGTTTGAGGACTCAGAAGACAAGAAAACCTGAGAGAACCGCGTATTGAATGTCGGACGCCGATCTTGCCAGCCCGGAACATTTGAGAGCTTTTGCCAATTGTAACCACAGGACATCAGAAAACGCTGGTAGAAGGAAAGAATTCCACGATATCGGATCGATATTCATAGCCGTGCGAGGTGACAAGGTAAGTTGACGACGAGGGGGATCCATATGTCCATCCCCGAGTACGATAGAAAAGTTCCCGAGCAAGGTGCCTCACTCGGGAATTCCTGCCTTAATGGTGAACGTGTGAAGATGAACATGAGACGAAGGATGATGTTGGTGGCAGGGACGAGGGCGACTAGAGGACGTCCTAATGGGAATAAGAACGAATTTCATAGGACAAAGAATGAGCAGGTGACAACGGTCATCGGGAAGAATGGGATTAGGGAGGTCGGAGATAGGGCCGAGCGGAAAGGGTAGTGGCTGCAATGATGGAAGCAACGGTGAAGGGAAGAGAAAGGACATTGTGAATGATGCCAGTTGTTTTGAGGATTGATACGTCGACGATGTATCAAAGACCTTTGTGAGGCCTGGACAGAGCTAGACTATGAGTAAACGAGTCTGTAGAGCACAGGGTGTTGGATACGCACGATAGAAAGAAAGAGAAAAACTGAAAAAAAAAACGAAAAAACAGCATCCAGGATCACGAACTTGGCTCGATAGCTTGACAATTATTGCATGTGAGTGTTGAAAATATTACCAAGAGTTCTTGCTAAAGTGTAGTGGAAAACGTAGAGAAGAGAAGGGAGAGGAGGGGAAGGGAGGAAGGGGGAAAAAGAAAGGCACGAAGAAAAAAACAAACATACTTACGAGAGCGCAGCCTTTTATAGGCTGACTGAGGCGGCAGCAGTGACGAAAAATGAATTGAGGCATATCTGCGGACCGATTTCGTAAGCTTCTCGGCGCAATAATGCGATTGGCTGGCGTAAATGAGTTTTTCCGGGGACCGGAGAATCCCAGAAAATCCCAGAGCGCATGCCGCGTCTCTTCCGAATGCTCCTTGACAAGAATTCTGTTATCCTCATCTTCGGAGGCGGTGGGACTATCGGTTCTTCTACAGCCTTGCATCTAGCACGTAAAGGATACAAGGACATCCGAGTCCTTGATGTTTATCCTATCCCTAGTGCTCAGAGCGCTGGAAATGATTTGAACAAGATAATGGGCACCAGTCTGAGAAATCCTGTGGACCGACAGCTTGGTATCGAGGCGGAAGATGCATGGCATGCTTATCGTGTTTGTTGAATAAAAAGGTGTATGCTCAACTTTAATACTAGGTCAAATGATCCGACCTTCTCTCCATATTATCATCGTTCTGGGCGAGTAAGTACGGACTGGTGATCTTGGCTCAATGCTCATATCTCTTTCGAACGGAACAGCTAGACTGCTGTGGCTCTCCAGAAGGTATTGATGATCTTAAAGAGACGGTTGCGAAGCTACAAGCTGCCGGGCTTGGACATACCGTGGAATGGCTAGACACAGAGGCCCAGATTATCCAACGTGTGCCTCAGTTGGCACTGGGTTCAGATATCAGAGTGAGTCCAGAGTGCGAAAATAACAGATTTCTGTAAGTAGTAACGTTCCTTACACGAAGGGATGGCAAGGAATATTCTTCGAACGAGGAGGTTGGCTCAGTGCAGCCAAAGCTATTGATTCGGTGGGCAAAGAACTCGTCCGACACGGCGTTCGATTCTCTTTCGGAGAGTAAGTCTGTCTCTTCCTATGTACACATCGCACAGATTCTCACGAGAAATTGCCCATATCTCATGTTTATACAGCTCTGGAACGTTTCAAAGCCTCATCCTGTCTGACGACGGAAAGACCTGTCTGGGTGCTGTGACGAAGGACGGCACTAGATATCTAGCTGACAGAGTTATCCTGGCATCAGGTGCATGGACTCCCTCACTCGTTGACCTTGAGGACCAATGCTGCGCCAAAGCCTGGGTATATGCACATATCCAGCTGACGCCTAAGGAGGCTGAAGCATATGCTGGTTGTCCGGTGGTCTATAATGAGGATATAGGGTTTTTCTTCGAGCCTAACGAGTGAGTATCTTCGCTACCCTGCTTATTCCTTGATCATGAATGCATAATCATGTACCAGAGACGGAATCATCAAAGTCTGCGATGAATTCCCTGGATTTACTCGATACAAGATGCATCAACCATTCGGTGCTCAAGAACCAAAACTGGTGTCCGTCCCAAGGTCTCATGCTCGTCATCCGACAGACACTTATCCTGACGCATCCGAGATCACCATACGCAAGGCTATCGATGTTTTCTTGCCAAAGTTCAAGAATAAGGAGCTGTTCAATCGAGCATTGTGCTGGTGTGCGGATACGGCAGATGCGAATCTGCTCATCTGCGAGCATCCAAAGTGGAAGGTACATACTTGGAGTTGGATTTTTTCGTTTTGATGAAAATACCTAGACTGTATGTTTCGCTAGGGCTGCTTTGTGGCCACAGGTGATAGCGGGTAAGTAGCTGCTTTGTGACGTTCGGCGTAGTAGCTTTCTCACTCCAGATCATAAAAGACACTCATTCAAGCTCCTGCCGATCGTAACGTTCTTCACTTCTTTGTCGAGGTCTCTCCATGCTGATTCTTCATCATCTTACTAGATCGGTAAACACGTTGTGGAGTTATTAGAAGGGACACTGCAAGAGGACATGCGAGAAGCGTGGCGATGGCGTCCTGGCTCAGGAGATGCGCGAAAGTCCAGACGGGCAGCGCCTGCGAAGGATCTCGCAGACCTTCCCGGATGGAATCATGATTCGGCTGTTTCAGACGAAGGAGAGTACTGAATATATTGGTTAGCACAGCGAGTCAACAGGAAACATGAGTCTAGCCGTGTACTACATAGACTGTGATAGGCGATCTAACATTTGCAAAGATTATTTCTTGCCTTCTAGTCCTGGAAGGCTAAACATCTACGAGGCAAACTTGAGTAGATATTCTCTGAATATATAGCAAAACTTACCTCGAAAATAGTCTCCGATGGGACTCCCCATCCTCTGGAACCTTCTACACGATTATCCATCCTCGTTCCTAGCATGACACCAATAACTGCACCAGTCTCTGCGTCAATGATGGGACCTCCACTGGATCCAGCGGTAGGTAGAGGTGAGAACAGGAGATGAGAGAGTGCGTCATATGTTCCCGGCTAGCCAATTCAGCTTGAGTAAAGTCTTTGAAACTAGCAATGAAAAATGATTCACCTGTGTTTCTCGTCCTGCAAAGTCACGATAGCCCAGCACAGTCCCTTGTACCCATTTGGACCATGTATCGCCAACCCACGGGGTCCAGCCGGGTTCTTCTGGGCATTCATGCGACACGAAATGACCCAAGATCGGGGTTCCTGCATGAACTGGGTAGGGAGAGACAGGAAGTGTGGCTACGGGAGGCTTTGGACAGCTTATAATCATCAAGTCGGATCGAGGAAGTGAAGAGACGATATCTGTGACGGGATACATAGATCCGTCACTGTACACGACGAAAGAGCCAGAGTTGACGCGTTCGGTAGTAGTCGATGGTGAATTGCGTGCATTGCTCTCATTGCGCTCTCTTAGTAGGAGAGGAGAACGACGGATCTGTGTTTGCTTGAGATGTACGTTCTCACATAAGAGGTGATGTCAACCTGCCTCTTCAAGTGTATGTGCACAAGTGAGAATCAGAGACTCGCCCTCGCGTTCGTATGGCGCCTCCAACGCGAAACCTGACGCAACTGTGACCTTATGCTCCTCCCCAATTTGTACACAATGCGCGATGAGCATCACATCTGAGCTATCAGTGGTAGCTGGTTCTCGATTGACTTTCCGTGAAGCGGACGGACGGGACTCGTATAGGAGAGAGCTGGGAAGAACGTCACCAGAGTTGTTTAGATATTTGTGAACAAGTTGGCTGAGGGATGGGAACTTTTTTGTGGAAGAAAGAGCATTGAGCAATTGTCGGTCTAACGGTGATAGAGGACAATGGAAAAGCTCTGTGGCAGGTGGTTCAGGCGGAGGTCCTCCCAGGTTGACCAAAGACTGAGAGAGAGTAGCATATTGCCTTGTGCATCGCTGATACAGAAGACGACTTCTAAGCATCGATGATGGAAGATGTATCCAGAAAGTCATTCTCCAATCGTACGGCCCGCCTAGCTCAATCGGATAGAGCGTCAGACTCTTACCAAACTAGGCAGGTATCTGAAGGCTGCGAGTTCGACCCTCGCGGTGGGCTATTTGCCTTACGTATGCGTGCCTTTTTGTTGCTCCGGTCAAACACGATTGTATTTTTTACATCTCATAGGATATATCTGCATCGTCGTCTACTACAAAACTACCAAACTCGTACGTATCTGGCTCCTCCTCATCTCTCGTGGGTGAACTAGAAACGCCAGGCCTCCTTTGATTGCTATTCTGAGTATTCAATGACTGACGTCCAAAGCGACCCTTTCGCATTGGTTTGTTCGCAAACGAAGGTCCACCGTTAGGACCCTGTGTCAATAGAGACTGGCGGTAGACCAAACTCTGGTTATAAGAAGGCGATGCTTGCGTCTCCGGTAGCTCTTCCAAAAACAACCGATCCGACTCGCTCTCGACTTCTTCGCTTCCAGACGACCCTTCGCTGACTTCGTCCCCTGAGTGTACTGCAGCATAGTCGTAAAGAGGGTTATCCTTTGCGAGGATGCGCTGTCGCTTTCTATGCTTGTCTTCCTTGCGAGAGCGTTTGGTCGGAGGTAATAAAGGAGGAGGCATTATTTCCGACTCGGACGAATCTGGCCGGCGATGTAAACGTCGACGGACTTGGACCGGACTTGTACCAATTGAGGGAGAGGAATCAGCGAATGCTACCGCCGCTGCACGTTTCTTCCCTGCAGGTCGTATAGCGAAAGAAGGATCAGGAGCTTGGGGTGAAGCATCGATGGAGGAATGGAACCGCGTAGGGAGATCAGGAGGTGGCATATCGCCTCGGCGAGTCTTGAATGGTTTGGATTTCGCTTCAATGGATGCGGAGTGTTCAATTACTTCCTGGCGATTCGAGAACCACCCTTCGTTCCGTATCTGTGAAGGTGGAGGTGGAGAGAGCGCATGTACATTGGGGTTCGTCGAACCAGCCACAAAGCTTTTGTTTGACGACGCGTTAGGGTTGGAGCCAGACGACAAAGAGGAAGCAAGGTTATGCTCGTCAAAATCCATAAGATCGTCAACCAACATTCTGTCAGAGGATGGGCTGCGAGCCCTTCCAGTCGGTAAGTCATCGTCATCGTCATCAAGATCTATGATAGAGTTGTGCTGGTCTGGAGATCGCCGGCTTCGTTCGACGACAGGAGATGAATTCAAGATATCAAAATCGAGCTGCGCATCTTCCTCCTCATCTTCAAGTAACCATGCAAGATTTTGTGCTTTGGGCGCAGAGGGAGTCTTCGTAGGTGATCGACTTGATCTCGATGGCGGTTCAAAAGGCTGCTCGAAATCTGAACCAAAATGAAGTCAGCCGGAAGAATATCGCTGGTGAGATATGAAAAGTTCCTACCGGACATTTCACCATCAGAATCAGTCAGGTCAATAACCTCACCACCTCCGTCGAGAATTGCTTGCTCAGAAGAGCCTCTGAGAGGAGATGATTTCACAGTCGTACGACCTCTACTCGTTGTGGGCGGAAGAAAACCCTCATCAACCTCCATGTCATCCGAATCATCAGATCCTTTTGCTTGCGAATGACTCATCGTCCTTTCCGATGGCTTGAATGACTTCTCCTTCTCCTTCTCCTTGCCCTTCCCTTTCCCTTTCCGCTTCGTTTTGGGTTGATCATAATCAAGCGTCTTCGCTTTACGTAGTACGCTGGGACCGGCCTTGGGTTGAGGACCAGCGGATTTCGATTTCTTAAGAGCCGCAGGTGGAACCAGAATACCAGATGCAAGCTCCAGATCATCGTCATCGTCCTCACCCAGAGCCTCGAAATTCTTGGACTCGCGAATCTTCTTAGCCTTCTTGCCACCCTTTTCTTTGACTAGCAGATCCGCGACGCTAACGAAGCCCGTGCTGGCTCCTTGAGGTATGTTCCTCCCTATATCGTCGTTCCTCTTGCGTTTCACAGTCTTCTTGGGAGAGTGATCACCCTTGCTACGTTTCTTGAACGCTTCCTCGCGTACGTACGGGATTATTTCCATTTCTTTCTCCAAGCACTGTGGTTGAACGCTGTCCGGGAGTAACCGTTCAACGTCTGCATAGAATTCCAGATGCGACCCGTAGATGATCGAGGCTTGGACATCTTCGTAACTGGATTGGGCTTTATCGAAATTGAGCTCCTCGCGCCCGTCAGCGAGAAGGACGTGTACATGGCCAGACCGTTTTCGTCCTGTCCGGCCGAGTCTTTGAAGCTGAAAACATCATCTACATTTGTGTTTTCGGATTATTTTTGAACTGACGTACCATACGAATTGGAGTTTTCTGCGTATCATAACAAACTGCTAAATCAACTTCGCCGATATCTAATCCTTCCTCACCAATGGAGGTCGCCACGAGGACGTTGAACTCGTTATCTTTGAACCTTTTGATTATCTGAAATCGAGCGAGGATCAATTGTCTTTGCAAATACCACGCAACAAATCGTATTCCCACCTCTAACTGTTCGCGCTGCGACATGCCCTTCTTCCCATTTTTGTCAGTACCTTGACCAACGAAAGGCGTAGCCCGGATGAGAGGCTTCTCCCTGCTCAACATTTCCACAATCTCATCTACCGCGGCACGATGGGTGACAAACACCATCGCCTTTGTTGCCCCTTCCCCACTTTCCGGATCACCTTCTTCACTCATTCGTGCTCCAAAATGCTGCACAATTATATTCCTCATCTTCTCCATCTTGGGATGTATACTGAATCCCCTCGCGTTTTGAGCGCGGAACTCGTTCATGAGGTTTATGAAGAGTGGGTTTGTGTGTACCTTTTTGGCTTTGGTGGCATTTGCTTTCTCGGAGGGTTTCATTCCTTCTGTACTTTCAGGACCACGGACATACGCTTCCAGTGCATCGTAGCACATCTTGGTAGTACCTTCCATCTGAGTGGCAGAGAAAGATGAATGATACAGTCCGAAAGCCGAATTGTGAGCAACGACGTACCAGGTAACCTAACCATCGGGAAAATGAAGACAGAGTGTAAAGAGAACCACATAGATGACGTTGGCCCTGATTCAAAGACAGTGCACGAGCAGTGGGAGCATAAGAATGCATCCGTAATAGATTGGATGAACCCGGTAAGATATTTGCAACGGGCTTGACGAAAAACTGATATACTGATCAGTGAGATGTAACGTCCTGCACCAATCGAGTCAACGTACGTCCATCACTTTAAGGAAGAGATCCATGAGTTTCCGAATCTCCGGCGTCATCGAGATAATATGTTGTTCGATTTTCTATTCACATTCACCGGGGCAGATGTCAGTGGTTCGACGATATTAAACTTGGGTCGAAGATACACACACCTTGGCATTGTTGTACCGTGTCAACTCTCGTTCGGCTTTGATTTCTATACGGCTGATGTGCAATCCGTCAATGAGCGTTTGGACCGCTTCTTTATTACCGCCAGGAGTAGCTGTGAGAGCCAGCACTCGAAAGTGAGGGTTCTTCGCCATCATGTAACGGATGACTTGATTATAAGCGTAATCTCCCGTAGCACGATGAGCCTCGTCTGGAACCCAATGAATACATTAGGCTGATGATGTACAATATACCAACTTGCCTACGACTATGAGCACAATATCCCGGGCATCGCAGTTCTCTGATTGTAGATCGTTGATAAGGGTTTGAGGTGTCATATAAAATACACGCTTCCGTCCCCACTGTGCTCAAGGAGATCAGCGGTGATGGAGAAGATGAATGCAACGCCGCTCACATATCGATTTCTCGTTGCTTTATTGATCTCACCGGTCATCTCGATTGCATCAGTTCCAGGAATACCACAAGCTTCATGACAAGCATCGATTTGCTGCGCCACAAGTGGTTTTGTCGGAGCAACAAAGACTACTTTTCCTTCCGGAAACCATCGATAGTCTGTGTAAAGAGCACATGGATGAGCAGGATTGACAGCTATCCGGTTGCATTACTGACAGTTCAGCATGATGACTCCAGCAATGAAAGTCTTTCCTGTTCCAGTAGGTAGAGCAACGATCGTGTTCTCGAAGAGACTCTTTTGAACGATCTCGAATTGATAGTCACGCTTTGGTCGGTTGAGAGGATAAATCCAGTGCTTAGCTTCCAGAAGGTCGGGCTGGATTTTCATGGGAGGAGGCTGACGGTATGTATGAGACACAAGCATGATAAATTCGGATTTGGGAACCTACTGGGCTGGCGAATCGAACAGGGGAAATTCGAAGATTAAGGTTGTTTCCAATAGCGTGTGGTTTTCACTCACCCAACTGTCATAATATGAGTTCAGTGAAATTTAGAGCTCGAAGCAACGATACAATAAGTGACTGTGCTCACGAGATATAAAAGGTGCAGGAAACTGTTCGAACTCAAACTGCTCCCCTTCTTCTTCCCCATCCTCGTCATTTTGTTTTCTCTTTCCCTTTCCCTTCGCCTTGCCGCTCTTGACTCCGGTCTTGGCGAAAGCAGTATGATCCCATTGCTTTGTTTTCCGAGGCTCTTGTTTGCTCTTGAGCCTTTGTGCATGAGTGTTGGATCTACGCCTCGATGTTTCTGCAGGAAGAACTTCTCCAGTTAGGGTGGTTTGCACAGTGCCTTTAGACGACGTTCTTGTAAAGGAAGATGCGGCTTGTCTTTGTGGTTGATAGTTATTCTCCTCTATTTCTTTGAGAGCGTCGAGCGCATCATCATCAAGCTCGAAAGATTCGCCATAGTCTGAGCTATCCGATATCTTGATTGGAGAAGGGGCTCTGGCACTGACTCGTTGCTCAGTCGATTGCTGGTATTGGGCCTCAATTGCGTTGAGTTGTTCGAGAGTATGGTCATCAACGTCGTCGTCAAAGTATCCATCGGAGCTCATTCCAGATGTGTAGGTGGTAAGGATGATGGTGGTACTCGTAACTCGAGTCTAAAGTTTGGTTGAATCGCGACACGGTCATTGATGCACGTGATACGCGAGTCAGTTCGGGGATTGCCGCAATTACGCAATTTTGTTCTCGTTTTAACTTTCACAAGTTCAACTAACCGTCAATTCCTGTTAACCTCTACGACCTCTGCAATCTCTCTATATCACATCGCACATCGCAAATGCTACTTGACGAGATCAATGCACCACATTTAAAACCCTGGCTCGTCAGAACCCTTGAACCAATGTACGGACGCCCGTATCAGAATTTACTTGCGTCTTGTGCTGATTCTACTTCTAGATGCGATGCAGAACCTGGTGCCCTGGCGGACTATATTTTGGCGTTATTGAAGCATAATGTTCCAGAGCCTGAGCTGAAGAAGGAGCTTCAATCACAGCTGGATGAGTTTTTAGAAAAAGGTGCGCTCTAAAATGCTGTCCGGTTTTCCAATGAAACCTAATCTTACTCTTACGCTCAGAATGTGCTCCATTCATCGACACCCTTTTCACTGTGCTGCGAACGAAATCCTATCTCCCATATACGGATGAGACTCCTGCAGCACCTCTCAAATCTCTCGATACCGGCATTCCCATACCTCTGGATGCATTGTTATCTTCCCCCACTTCACCTTCCGAAGGCAGCCGCAAGCGCAGTTTGGAAAACTTGGACCCTGGTGGACGGCCATCCTCCAAAGGACCTAGGCTAGAAGGTCGTTATGTTAATGGACGAGGAAACATGGACGTACGATCCGCAAATGGATATCCGAGTAGAGGTCGTCCCAATGGATCACACGCATACCAACCACCAGATCAGAAACGAATATGCAGAGATTACTATAGTGCGTTTGCAATGACTTACTTACCGATGCATTGACTTGACGTTTGTTCATCCTCAGATCTTGGTTTCTGCTCTCGGGGTGCTCTGTGCAAATTCAGTCACGGAGAGGACGCTCTTGTCCCAGATCAGCTGTATATGAACGGTGGACTACCGTTTATGCCCATGCTAGGGAATGGCTTTGGGATGGGAGCCGGTTCTGCTGCAACTTACGATCCAAGAGAGGCTCAGATGGACATGAGATTCATGGGAAATGGTCGAAGCAATCAAGCAAGACCTGCTGTTTTACCTCGCATCCAACAAGAAGAGGGCTCAAGTCGAGTCGTTCATAAATCAAACGTCAGCGGGGAACTTCCTGTCATACAGGATCTCACACCCGACGTACCTCACAACGCCGTTACCCCAAATCCCGCTACCCATTCCGCACATTCTCCCTTAGATCCTACAGCCAGTCCTACACAAAATCCCTCCTTGCTGCCAATTATTGGTCCCTCTGAACCTTCATATATGCCCAATACCCTACCCCCGTTCATGACTGTCTCTCAGGATATCGATATGGATACACCTATGCCCGCATCAAATTCGATGGGACATTGGCGCCGCGGACGTGGCGGAGGAAGAGGCATGGGACGAGCACGCCAGCCTGGCGCCTTCAACGGTGACCATGCTACCTTTCAAAACGAAAGACGGACAGACAAGACCCTTGTTCTGGAGAAAATTCCCGATGATAAACTCAGCCTAGCACAGATCGATGACTGGTTCAAGCGGTTTGGGACTGTTACCAATGTTGCTGTCGACCGAGCACAGAAAAAGGCTCTCATCAGTTTTTCGTCTCACGAGGAGGCTTACGCCGCATGGAAATCCGAGGACGCCATTTTCAACAACCGGTTTGTCAAGGTTTTCTGGCATCGACCGATGGAGGGACATGGTGAAGCAGGCCGGCGTGCATTGGCAGCATCGGCGCCTATGTTAGCAAAAACTTCTGACAATGCATCGTCGTCATCGTCAACAACAGCGACAACATCCCTTCCAATTCGTAAAAGCTCCGCGTCATCCACTGCAGCGTCTCTTGCTGCGAAACAGCAACTTCTGGATAAGCAGATAGCTGAGCAGAAGTCACTCATGGCTTCTCTAGCGACTGCCTCTTCTCCGGAAGAGAAGAAGAAAGTCATGGATCGTTTCAAACAATTGAATGAGGAGATGCAGGCGTCTCCTTCACCTGCTAAAGACGATAAACAAGAGAAGGAGCGGGAGAGGCTTGACAGGGAACTTGATCAACACAGTACTGCCGCTAATGGGAGTGCAGAAGGGGATAGCGAGACAACAGAGCAATTGAAAGCCAAACTTGAACGTTTAAAGGCCGAGGTTAGCTCATATAAGAAATTAGTACGCTGTTTGTGATTAATGTCGTTTTCAGGCCGCAAGTTTAGGAATATCGGATGATCCAAATTCAAGTTATCAGTCAGCACCTCACAGGGGCTTCAGAGGTCGGGGTCGGGGTACTCGAGGGTCGTATTTCCGGGGAGGCCCAAGAGGAGGACCACCACGGACGAACATGTCACTCGACAATCGTCCGAAAAAGCTACTCGTAAAGGGCGTTGGAAGCGAGAACGAGCAAGCTCTCCGGGATTGGTATGAAGTAAGTAACTTGGTTTCCTCATGTGCCGAACGAGATATGAACCTAATTGACAACCTTCAGACTACAGGCCAATTGGAGTCCGTTACCCAGACTGGTGACGGGGATATGATTGTATCATTCCGAACACGGCCTGCCGCAGAACAGGTAAATTTTTGTGGACTCTTCCAATCGTAATCTGAATCGTTCGTCTCTCAGGGTCTCGCAAAAGGAACAAGCATCCCAATGGTTGGCACTGTGCAGCTGTCATGGTTCACAGCTACACAATCAATCTCGACCTCTTCCCACTCACAGCCTCCTATGGCCACCCCAGACGTTGAGACGTCGTTGAAAGAATTATCGAATCATGATTCTGAAGAGCTGGATCCAGGGTCTTCCATAGATGAAGTTGAGGATGTGGTTGCCAGTGGTTGGGGTCGGGAAGACGACGGTATGGGGATGTGATTCTAATATTGTAACATGCGCACTGTATTCTCTCCATGCTCTCTTATTCGTCCCAAGCAATTGCGCTGAGAGCAGCGATCTCACTCTTCACCTGAGTCTGGCTCGCCATAATCGTGCATGTTGATCAAAGCTATACAACCTAGCTCAACGCGTACACCGTACGTAGTTGTATTCCATCCCCGGGACCGCTTAGAATAATGAACTACTAAACCTTGCCTACTCAACACCCTCTTCTAGCCTCTTCCTAATTAGCGATAGTATGCGTTAAATGAATATCCCGGCTGCTGGAACCGATTGAGATCGTCGAAGTACCGGAGGGAATGATCCATTGCTGGCTGACGACATCCCAAACTGAAAAGTCGAACCTCGAAAGGCTCATGGTCACAGTTGTGCTCTGCCCGGGTTCGAGGAAGATGCTGTCAAACCCCTTCAAATTCTTCGGCGCAGCCCCTGCAGAAGAAGGCAGAGTAATGTAAAGCTGTGGAACCTATAATTGCAGAGGTGGAATTCAGTGACTATGCTCGAGTTGTATGCTAGGTGATCATTATTCACCTCATTCCCAGCAACTGTACCATTATTTTCCAGTGTGAACGTGACATTCACTACAGCATCATGGAACCTGATCCTCGAGCTCAGTACTAGATACTGTACCATTTTTTTTGTTCTCACCAAGAATTCAAGATTGCACCAGATCCTGTAGGAGCGCCTGAACTGCTGGTAGTAGACCCAGAGACACTAATATCTGAATATGCAAAAGTCGTATACGATAACCCGAAGCCGAATTCGAAACGAGGAGTAATATTGGCAGCGTCAAAATGTCGGTAGTCAATGAATATGCCTTCACTGTAGGGAATTGGAAGAATGTTAGAATCGGGGGCGTCCTCGTAGATCACTTGCGCGGAGTAGTCAGTTGTTGCTTTGCCAATAGTGAATGGGAGTCGACCACTGTAGTTGATTGAGATTGATTCAATCGCTCTTCATTATCTGAGAATGATGAAATTAGTACCTTGGATTGTAGTCGCCGTATATGATGTCAACGAGACCGTTTCCTGTCGGTTAAGAGGTCAGCTACTACATCAATGAGGTTTGTGGCACTCAGTACCTGCTTCTTGTCCAGGCAAGCCACTCCATACAACGGCAGTCACTATGATATGATTTGCTGTTGAATCGAACTGAATCAAACAAGAACTCGATGCACACCATTTGCATTCTCAATCCAAGATTCCATGATAATGGGACCGACGCTGTTAACCACAACAACAGTGTTGGAGTTTACACCAGCTACTTCGGTAACCAGTGCATCACCACTGTGCCAGGCGGAAAGATCATTACGATCTCCTTCATTTCCTGTATGTACATTTGAGTTCGATTAATACGAATCAAACCAAGAACATAATCACCCTCTACGGTCAGATAGCCTTCTCCAGAATCGGCTGGGAGTACAATCATCAGCGGGATGCATTCTGTGAATTGTCTAACGGAAGTTCTCACCAGTGATGAAGACAAAAGCAACATCTTTACCCGTAGCTGCTGCTGCTGCTGCGTTTAAGTCCGTATCGCTGGATGACGAGGAAATCACGGTCCCTTCAGTCGACGCTCGCGAGGTTATCGCATCTATGGGCTGTACAAAGTTGTGATGAGTGCATCAACTAGATATCACGACTGAGCCTACAGCGATAAGATAAGGGAAGTTATCTGTCCCACTTCCCCAGCCTATGAAATCGGGTGAGTCTGACCTGCATCAGTCTGTAGTGGATGTTCTTACCCATGGCTAGCACTCCATCATCGCCCGAACGGTCAGTATAGCTATCAAAGGCAAGATAGTATGGAAACTTAATGTGAGTTCGTCTGATGTTGCTAACGTTGTGCCTACCCATTAGGGCCCTTTGAGCTGTTGAATGCACCGTTGCCAACTATCGCCAACGTAGACGGCTTGTTGAGAGGGAGAGTGCCGGTGTTCTTGAGCAGGACCGTGGACGCTCGGTCGATTTCTAGAATCAAACTTCAAATCGAATGAGATATGAGCATCTTGTTCAATAGCAAGCAGAGACGCGTTACTCTTTGTGATCGGCCTGAACGTTGACGTGTGTATTCACCGGCGTGTCCAAATTCCAGGCATCAAAGTTCACGGCAGGATAGCCTGAATCTTGACCAACGAGATACCTAAGGTTGCGTGTTAGACTGGAAGATAGAGAAGCAGATCAGCACCTACCATGCTGCTAGAACACGGGTAGCCAAATCCTGTTCATAATTCGGATTGACTGCTAGTGAGAATACGGTGAAAGAGGTAAGCTCAGGTACTTACGGTTACTCTTGCCTCAGAAACACTGCCACTGTTCACTGCATCGACTAGGTTTTGACCAAACCAGCTAAACAAGCAAAGTCAAGATTGAGATCCACTTGGGATATTGAGCAGAGCTCTCTTACTTTCCTCCGGCTCCGAGAGCCCCCATATCCCCGGGCATGGTCATCTAATTTTAGTTTTGGGATTAGTATGAAACCAGCGTGGTTGTGTTACTCACATCTAGACCTGCATTCACAGCAGGCGCGGTGGAGTGTGTAGCTCCCCAATCTATTCGTGGATGATACTAGCGTCACTAGAAATCATTTGTGACCATTGAGAAAGTTCATTACCTGACATGACATCTAGATTGTGATCAGTGTCAATCGACCGAAAGGACAACGCGTATACATACATCCAGGAAAGGCAAACTCGCCCTTCAGTATCCCATTCAGCGTCTTGTCATTCTCGCAAGCAAAACTGCCATTGACTAACGATTCCATCTAGTACCCGTAGAACGTGGAACTGAAAATCTGGACGTACTTTGGTCTTGATAGAGCGAGCTACAAATGAGCGTCAAGCTTGAACATAGAAATTTTTGACGCACTGTAACTGCACATCACTGAAGCGACGTTAGCTTGTACGCTCCTCAGGAACTGGGTTATCGGGGAATATGAGTTGTCACTTGAGTGTGCATGATGCGTGGGCTAGAAATTCTCACAGGAATCGCATAGAGCTCATGTTCCTAACTCAAAGCGTCAGGAAATAAGAGTCGACACGGTATACCAGTGATTACATACCGTCCTAAAGGGATGTAACATATCATTATTAGTTGGGATTCTGAATTCGAAGTACTTGTCAAACGAACCTGTCGTCTGGCTCTGAACTGCTAGTTGTTCGGGAATGCTCTTGCTCATTGTTGATATAATGTTTTGCAGTAGCTGTGCATCGTTTAAGACCTCATAGAACTTCCTTGGAAAGATCGCACGACGCAAACCTTGAACACCGGTTGATTGGACTCCCATGATTGTCTCGTAAGCACCTTCTCCAGATAGGTATGGATCCCCGCCAAATCTAAGAAGTATAAATATACTAGTTTCGGTTCAAGGTATGATGCATTCACCCTTCCCAGTTTCTCCCTGCAGCCGGAGCACGCATGAGATTCATCATGGGTCCAAGAGCAACTGCAGTATGGTGAGCCTTCTGAATTGATGATACTATGTATGAAATTTATATTCATATACCGTTTACGCCTTTTCCACGGAATTCTTGACCCATCGCTTCTCCTCGTTGTCGCATCAAGGTACGGTTGAATGTAGCAGCCACATTGATAGCTCTATATTGAAGGCCATTAGTCAATGCTGATTTTTGAGGAAGGCATACTAGTACGGTGGAAATGCTGAGACGAAATCTGCATAACGAACTCCCAGGGGGCTATCTAAGAAATGCATTCATGGTAATTTCAGTGAATAAACACTGAGAACGATACTCTTACCTTCTAGACAAAGTCCGGGAAAAGAGATGGAAGAGATTGCTGGTGTGTTTCCTACACAATTTCCTTTCATCCAGCCCACACCTGCGAGGAATTCAGAATGGGCTACGAGTGTCCTCCTAACACAAAGCATGAAGGTACGCACCACTCCCTAGATTCACCTTGTCGGACAAGGATAGTTTGGCCACGGCTGCTTGAGCCTGATTGTTCCGGAAACTTGAGACAATGTAGCAACAACACAGCGATTGTTATACCTTGGTGTATGCTGTAGCCCATTCTGGAGACAGGTTTGCTGTATGTTCATGTCAGTAGTTGGAATACGTTAGGGAAGCTTGCTATTCGAATACTACTAACCGGGAGGTGTACTAGAGGGAACGCTGGTGCCGGTAGAGGTCGCTGTACTACTGGACGTGCTTGACAGAGAAGTCGATGTACTCGAAGGAACCGAAGTCGAGCCAGGAAGACATTGAGAATAATCTGCAGGATCGCTCTCAAACTCGTCCGGTGGATCTGAGGAACGAATAACTTACAAGGATTGATCACTGTACAGGTGCTACCGCTGGCACATGTGGTGCCTCCAGACCTGCGGAGATGGCTTTAGCCTTTGCGGAATGTGAACTAAGTTCAAGGCCTACCATCCTATGCCTCCGCATTGCTGGTAAACGGACTGTTGAGCATTGACAATTAGGAAGAAAAGACTGAGACTGCCAGCGGTTAAGAAGAACATGTTCGGTCTCGAGTTCACTTGAACACACTACGCGACCTTATATCCTTCAAATCGTCGGCGAATTGTTACAGAGTTGTCCTGCAACGACGGAGAATCTGCGGAACAGGCTCAGAAGTCTGCTTGCATCCTGATCAGGTGGTATTGGTAGCAGTGGTGGTATTTAGGTTGAATGAGCTGCACATCGCGAGTATGTAGCATTGCTCCTGAACATGGACTCGTTGGTTCGCATGAGTAAATTCGATTATATGCTTCGTATTATTGTAAATTAGAGGTAGACGTAAGATATGCAGTGACGGAAAATATGAGGGCATTACATTACCAGAGTGGATCTATCTTAGTATCTTTCCAACCTTTAGCTCTAGCTTCCCAATATCCCCCAGTATAAATCCATTCGTCTCCTTCGGGTCTGAACCATCTAGCCGAAAGTTCTCTCCCGTCTCTTCTTCTTGACCGTTGCAATTCTTCGACTCGGACCTTTTCTGCTTCGGCTCGGTCGATATCTCCTTCCTCTAATGCTCGCACATCAGGACGATAACGTGAATCAGTAACAGGTAGTTTCTCCGCGACGTCAGGCGTAATTTCGTTCAGAGTCATGCTGAACGAAGTAAAGCCATAGTATTCGTTGGTGTTTTTCGGCCACGGATGAGCCCGCCAGAGTAAGGTGAAATGTGATGCATCCACCGCCTCTGACATGTGCTCATCCCATTTGCCTTCCAACTGAGACTTGACTTTCCCTGAAGCGTCAAAGATCTGGCCAGAAACCAAATTCGTTTCACCCCAGTATCCGCTTTGTTTGAATTCGAGGACGCATCGATCCCGAGCTGCGACGTTCTCGATTGCCAACTTGCCGACGTGTTCTAGATATTTGGTCCCGACTACCAAGTTCCTCATGAAGGAAGAGGGCTTCTTCCTGTACCAACCCAAATTAGTCATCGACAACACTGTTGATACCGTTTATAGGACGCACCATTCATAATGGTCGTTCCCTATCTTCAGGTGCGTCGTACCCAGAGGAATGATTTCCAGACTTTTTCCTGTGAAAACAGTCATCGGCATATATTCGGCGGACAACCGAGCTCCTAGTTCTTGCGTACCCCAGAATTTGGTTTTTCCACCAGAAGTAGCATAGAGTTCCCAATTCTCCCCTTCTGCATGATAGGCAATTTGAACGGGATTGTGTCGTACCTTCTCCGCGATAAATTTCATCCGCGGGTCTTCAAAGGTTTCTGCGAGCATGGGGTTACTTGGGAAGAGTGAGAAGGGCTTTCAATGAGTGTGTGGAAAGGGAGCCCACGTACAAGCCTTTTCTACCCGTGCGATATCTAGTGTGCGCGTAACTGGAAACTGCGAACGCAGCGACTAGTTGCATCCGTTCAATGGGGTTAGATGTAGCCGTAGCGCGTTCAAGCAGGTCAAAGTACTCCAGTTCTTCTGCAGCTCGCTGCAAAAGAGTAAGGGGCTCGTTGAACGACACAGGGAATGCAATCGTGGATAAATCCTAAACCATGTATATCTGTTAGACAACAGTGGGAACAAGATCCCAATCCAGCCATACCTTTCCAACATTCTTCTTCAGCACCGCAAACAAACTCCCTTCGTCTCCCGTTATCGGTGCCGGGAGATGTGTTCTCCGAACAACTTGTACTTGAGAAATGCCTTTGAGTTGCTCCTCATACAGAGCCTGATCTATAGCCGGTGGTTCTTCTCTCATGTCTCCTATATCCGTATCTATGCTCGATTCTTCATCATGATCGAGGGAGCTTTGGCTGTCGCTAGTTACAATGCGACTAGGGACCTCTCCATTATCCGGGGAGGCTTGATCATCGAGGATAAACTCTTCGATACCTTCACCATCTGAGGCATCAAACCATTCAAGCACACTATCATTTGCAGTCGTAGCAATGGACGTTCTTTTCGAGCGTCGCTTGAAAGAGGAGACAAGTTTTTCGTCCGAAGCGTTGTATGGGATGCTATTTTCTCGTTCCTCTTCTTCGGCTGTACCTGGGAGTGGCGATGTTTGCACTGATGGATACGCGGATAACGTAGGGTCAAGACTTGATAGGTTGTGAAGTGATTTGAGTAAGCTCCCATGTTGTACTTTGAGTGCTTCGATAGCCATATGGATTCGCTGATATGATGTAGCATCGATAGCTTCCAATCGGGAACCTTCGTTAGGAGATTCGTGAGTTCCATGGTGGTGGCCTAGACATGGATGAGTTACAAATACAAGGAAAAAAGAATTGGCATGATGGCCACCTTTCTTGAATAAGCCGAACACAGATGCGCCTTCTTTGGGCTTATCTCTAGTACTAGTAGCTTTGCGCTTCAGTGGCTCGCGGAAATTGCTGAAGGCATCCTCCAATTCGAGTATGGTCTATGTGCAAACGTTATAGATTGAAGCGGGAAGCAGGAAGTAAGACGTGCCACTCCAATCTCTTCTGCTATTGCGGCAGATTTGTTCAACTTCAAGGTGTTCTGTCGGGAAGATGCTCTGATACTAGAGGATCTATGAGTTTCTGACGCAGGGGCTGAGAACTTCCTATCATGAATTAGTCAGGAATATGTTTTTAAATACCCAAAGAAGGATGACCTGAATGCACCCATCCATTGAGTAAAGTCTTCCGTACTCAAGCACTTCAAGTGAAAGGTTGCTCTATCCGAATCGACATGGATATCCTTCCGTCCGGTAGCAGTGGAAATGGCTGCATTCGGGAGGTGTATTTGATCTCGTATGGGCTGTCCAGGTTCAAAAGAATAACAAAGGATTCCGGATTGATATAGCATGAAATATCTACGAGCAAACCCTAGAATGTGTGTCAGATAATGAATTTTGACAATGAATCGACATGCATACCCTGCATTTTCTTCCTTCGCTTCTTCAAAATCCATCCTTCATGAATTATTGGACCGGTGAGTAGACCTGAGATGAGGTTGAGCGACGTTCGAGCGACTGCATATGCGGGCTGATTGTTATCGCTCATGAGATGCTAGTAGAAGAGAGCGACAAGGACACATTCTAATGCGATGACCCTGTGTTTCGCATAGCTGTCCTTGCTCGACGGGAGTTTAGGGTTAGGGTCTGAAGCCGGCAGACGTGCCGAAGAGTTGCCGAAGACCGTGCCTCGCCGGAGGGTACTGTCACTTACCCGAACTTTTTTTTTCAAGTCGTCTCACACGTATACCCTGGTTCAACCGGGTTTTCACTTGAAGGTGGAATTTCGCCTCAGGAAGATTAGAAATTGCAGGAGAAGGAACAATTGTAAGAGTAGCTTACGTTCTTTTCTATCGATGAATCAGCTTCCCGCGGCCGGGCCGAACATCGATGAGCAGAAAAGATCGTCAACGTTTCCCCCATCTTGACTTCGTACTACCATCTTCCCTCCTACCTATACTCTAAAGTAAACATGGCTACGTGAGCATTATCTTCCGACATCGCGCCGTATCTCGTACTAATCGTATCATATAGCGGCGACATTGGTCTCATTGGTCTGGCTGTTATGGTGTGTTACCCGTCGTCGTCGTCCAATCTCATTGGTAGAACTGCTCAATGTAGGGTCAAAACCTGATCCTTAACATGAACGACAAGGGCTTCACCGTCGTGGCTTATAACCGTACCACTGAGAAGGTTGACCGCTTCCTGGCTAACGAAGCAAAAGGTCTGTTTCCATATCTGTCCATATACGCGTAATCTCAATGCGTTATCATCAAGGCACCAAAATTCAGGGTGCACATTCCATCCAAGAGCTTTGCTCAAAGCTCAAAACACCGCGCAAAATTGTGCTTCTAGTCAAAGCTGGGCAGGCCGTAGACGACTTCATTGCACAGCTCATCCCTCATTTAGAGAAGGGTGATATTATCATCGATGGTGGTAACTCTCATTACCCTGATTCAATTCGCCGTACCAAAGAACTGGAGGCCAAGGGTTTCCTCTTTGTCGGCTCCGGTGTTTCTGGTGGAGAGGAGGGTGCCCGACATGGCCCGTCTCTCATGCCCGGTGGTTCACCAGCTGCTTGGCCTCATATCAAAGAGATTTTCCAAAAGACTGCCGCTCAAGCATATGGCGAACCTTGCTGTGACTGGGTCGGTGAGACTGGCGCTGGACACTATGTCAAGATGGTGCACAATGGCGAGTATATATGCCGCTTCCTCAATTGAGTATGGTCTGATTGTTTGTAATATCATTAGGTATTGAGTACGGTGACATGCAGCTCATCGCTGAGGCGTACGATATTCTCAAGCGTGGGTTGGGTCTGAGTGAAGACGAGATTGCGGACATATTCTTGAAGTGGAATAAGGGAGTCCTTGACTCCTTCTTGATTGAAATTACGGCCGATATCCTCAAATTCAAGGACGATGACGGTGAACCAGTCGTCGCAAAGATTTTGGATCAGGCTGGTCAGAAGGGTACAGGAAAGTGGACTGCCATAGCCGCTCTCGATGCTGGATCACCTGGTTTGTGTTTTCAACTCTGGATAATAATAATTATCTATCTCATATATATCGTCATAGTCACCCTCATCGGTGAAGCAGTCTTTGCCCGTACCTTGTCCGCCCTCAAGGACGAACGTACGCGTGCTAGCAAAGTCATCGCTGGACCCCAAAAGGAACCTTTCCGCGGGGACAAGCAAATGTTCATTGACGACCTTGAGCAAGCCCTCTACGCATCTAAGATTATCTCTTACACGCAAGGGTTCATGCTCATGAGGCAGACAGCATCAGACGTACGTTCCATCATAATATATGTTTCTTTTCTTTCAGACCGTTCCATATATAGCTTGGCTGGAACCTCAACTATGCTGGAATCGCCTCTATGTGGCGTGGTGGATGTATCATCAAGGCGAGTCTCAAGCCGTCGAACCGGGTTCAGTATGTTGACTGCCATCCAGAGTGTGTTCTTGAGTGACATCACCAAAGCATACAACAAGAACCTCAAACTTGAGTCTCTTCTGTTTGATGACTTCTTTAACAAGGGTTCGTTAGAGATTTCCGTGTCTCATCACTATCTAACTTTCGGTACCAGCTGTCCACAAGGCTCAGCCTGGATGGAGACGTGTGATTGCCCAGGCCGTCCTCTGGGGTATCCCGACGCCTGCATTCAGCACTGCACTTGCCTTCTTTGACGGCTACAGAAGTGAGATCGTTCCGGCCAACCTTCTCCAGGCTCAGGTGCGTCTTTCAAACAGGTGAAACACCCATTCGCGTGTTAATGGTGTAATATAGCGTGACTACTTCGGTGCGCACACCTTCCGTGTCCTTCCTGGCAAAGAAAACGCGAAATTCAAGAAGGGTGAAGACATTCGTGCGTATCGTTTATTATTCCTGTCCTACAGCAAGAGTGACGTTCGTATCTCCAGACGTCAACTGGACCGGCCGCGGTGGCTCCGTTTCCGCCTCTACCTACAACACATAAAGGATTACCGGATGTTTGCATTTGCGTTGAGGCTCGCCATAGAAGTGTAATCTGTGCCGTTGTTCCTTGTGTGGTCCGATTATGCAAGAAGAAATGTACAGTAATTGTAAATACAAGTAGAGCTGTACTTTGAGGACAATACTCAATCTTGAAACGTTTGTTTGCTATCGAAGGGGCCTACGAAGTGAGAAAGAGCTGCCGAGTGACGAGGCACGCTCACGTGCCTACCAGTGCTTATCCTCCGGTCCGCGCGAAGTTGAACTCGAACCACCACGCTCTTTTTTCCTCCATGGCCTCTGTCAGTACACTAACTCAGCAGCTATCTACGCTGGACATATCGAAGAAGCAGGAGCCTTCTACTGAATTCTCGAAGCTCCTAACGAAATACGCTGCTCCCAACATCCCAACGAAACTCAAACCTTCTGCCTCAACCTCAACCGTGCGAACGAAAGCGAGCGTGTCTTCGCTGAAGACCCAAAGCCAGAAGCCTCTACATGCTGCTGCATCACAGCCAAACTTGCATTCGAAGTTCAAACATACGAAGACTGGTTCGGTGGATGCACAGAAGACGATTGATATTGGGAGATACGATGGAGGGCTAGAGGCGGACAATGCAGCTCATGTGTCCGTGGATGAGGCACCAGATCTGGCTCTTGATTCGAGCAAGCTGTAAGCATTTCTCAAAACTAAGGGGATTGTACTGACAGTCCACCATATTATTAAAGGTCAAATCCCACTCCTACCTGGTCTTTGCATTCTTTCGACATTGGGCGACCACTGGGTAAAGGCCAGTTCGGTCGAGTATACATGGTCCGAACAAAAGCCCCACCCCAATTCATTCTCGCCTTGAAAACCCTCATCAAAGCTCAGCTCGTCAAAGACGGCTGCGAACGCCAACTACGGCGGGAGATCGAAATCCAAATGAACCTCCGACACCCAAACGTCCTCCGTCTCTACGGTTACTTTCATGACTCCCAACGTGTTTTCCTCATGCTCGAATTTGCCGGGCAAGGCGAGATGTACCGACAGTTGATCAAAAAGGGTTCATTCTCCGCTCGACGTAGTGCGAATTACGTCTACCAGATGGCCGACGCGCTCTCGTACCTCCATTCGAAACATGTCATCCATCGGGATATTAAACCTGAAAATCTCTTGCTAGGTCTGAATGGTGAACTGAAGATAGCAGATTTCGGGTGGAGTGTGCATGCTCCGGGTAACCGAAGGATGACAAAGTGTGGTACTTTGGACTATCTACCCCCGGAGATGGTCCTCGACAAAGAACACGGAAAGTGGGTGGATTATTGGGCTCTGGGTGTGTTGATGTACGAGTTCTTGAATGGAAGCCCCCCATTCGAGGATCTCAAGAGCCGGAAAAGTGGGTGTTGTCTTCCCTTTCCCAGGTCGTTTCGACATCTAAAGCAATGAGACAGATACCATGAGGCGGATCGCTACGGTGGATTACAAGTTTCCTCCTAGCTTTGACGCTGATGCTAGAGATTTGATCAGCAAGGTTTGTTTCCTCCCGTTGTCTCTTCTGGAACAAACACTTATCAACCTATTCTTTGTAGTTGCTCGTGTTGGAACCGTCAGATCGTCTACCACTTACGGAAGTCATGGTACACCCATGGGTGGTGAGAAATCGAGGTTGAGACTACGCCACTCAGTCGTTCTTGGTTACTATAGATCTACTATCTCTTTCCGCCATCGTTGTATATTATCTGTATGGCCACCCTCTGTTGTAATATCGTTCGTTCCCAAATGCGCACTCATATTTCTTCGAGCTCATGATAGTGTTTCTTCAACACAGAAGTCGTTCTGAATACTGACCGTTCTATAGATTTACATAGGAAAAACAGAACCTGCGATGAGGAATCATAAAGCATAGGTATAAGTGAAATATTAATACAATGCTCAAAACTTCTTCGTTCTCGTTCCGTAGCTCATCCTAGATGAAGAAGCACTTAAAGCTTGAACTCCTGCGAAGTCACCTGCAACTTTGCAGCCGCCTTCTCGTCCACGAACCAAAACAACTGTCCAGGATGCACAGGCTTCACCCTCGAAGCGGGCAACCCCTTCTCTGGAAAATCCAAGACTTCGCTCAAAATATCTGCCTTGCCCTCTCCAACAGCCACGAAAACGACTCTCAACGCATGGTTGATGACCGGATAAGTCAGCGTGATCCTCTTTGGCGGAGGCTTCGGCGAGTCCTCGATGTAAGCTACCCACCGATCTTCTTCAGCCAAAAGTTCATGGCCAGGGAAGAGGGAAGCCGTATGACCATCTGGACCCATCCCGAGAAGGATGAGATCGAACACGGGGAACCGAGCGGCGTCCTTCTGAGCGAATTCTTTGATGAGCTCTTGTTCATAAGCGTCTGAGAGCTCTTCGAGGTCAGAGAGGAGACTAGTATCGATGGTGTGGATGTTGTGTTTGGGAATAGGGACTTTGGAGAAGAGCTGGGCATCGCAGAGCGCGTGATTGGAGTCTGGATGGTTGAGTGGGACGACGCGTTCGTCGGCGTAGAATACTTGCCTGTTGCGATGTATTCAGCGATGGATATACGATTGACAATGATTGCTAAGGATTATTTACCACATGTCCCATTTTACAGCAGGATTACCAACGAGACCGCTGAGCTGCTTTGGAAGAGAACCGCCTGAGAGAGCGATAGTGAATCTTCCCTTCTTGTCGATGGCTTCCTTCTGAGCTTTGACGACAAACGAAGCTAGAGAGGACGTCAAAACGTCCGGCGAAGCAAAAGAGTGAATAACAGGTGGATTTGGTGGATGGTGCGACATTCTCAAGGAGAGAAAGATGTGGTCGTAGAAAGAACTGGGTCGAAATTTCGTGCGCCATATGCGTCATTGCCTTATCTCCGTCAAAGCCGGTCCGCCCAGCAAAGCATGAACACAAATGATTTGGCATTATGAACGATTGGTAACAAGGTCATTATATGTAGTCAGATTGAACAAGAACGAGAGAGAGGCAAGGTCATTGCGGAAGAGAGAAAAAAAAGGTGGCAACACTATAAAAAGTCCCTTTGCGCAAGGAATCAAAACTTGGAACTGAAACTTCCTCAACAATTGCATCCGTAGCTCTGCGAGCTCTCCGAGTCCAGTTGAATGGGGTCAGGATAGTCAACGTATCTACAGAGAGCAACGAGAGTCAAAACACAGAAGGAAACAGATATAAACGTGAACTGACAGTTGTTCTTCCGCCTCTTGGGTAAGTGCGTTCTTAGCCACTGTCTGGAACGCCTGTTCGACATTGATAGCCTCTTTTGCAGAGGTTTCAAAATATGGGATGTTGCCTTTGGACTGACACCAAGTCATGGCACGTTTCTGGGTGACCTACAAAGATGAGGAAGTATAGGAAGCAATCAACGAAAGGCAATATGCGGCAGAAAACCTTTGGCTACACACCTGCCGTTTATTCTCCTCTACATCTATCTTGTTCCCTAAGACTACGAAAGGGAAATTCTCCGGATCATGCGGGCTCGCTTGTATGAGGAACTCGTCCCGCCAGCTGTCAAGTGTCTCAAACGACTTGGAGCTGTTCACGTCGTACACCAATACACAGCAATCTGCGCCTCGGTAGAAGGCTACCCCTAGTGATTGGAAACGTTCTTGGCCTGCCGTATCCCATAACTATGTCCCAGATGATGAGTGGCCGGACAGGTTTGAGAAAGGAGACAGCCACGCACCTGCATTGTTACGAGCCGGTCGTCCACCATGACTTCTTTCGTAAGGCTATAGAGTAAACGAACATTGATGATAAGCATGACGACCAGCTGTATGAGCATGAGCAAGGACACACAAGTCTGCACCAATAGTAGCCTTGTACTGGTTGCTGAACCGCTTGTTCACATATTGGTTCATGAGAGATGTCTTTCCGACACTGAGGGTGCATACAGTTTCAATATGAGAACAGCTTCCAGTATAAGGGAACGAACCCGCTGTCACCAAGGATAATAACCTGAAAGTATCATGGAGTCAGAGACTGTTGATAGAGTGTAAAAAGCAAGCATACTTTGAGGAGAACACGGCCCATTTGTTGATGAAGAACAAAGCAGAGAGGATGGTAGTAAGTGGAGAACCGAGGAAGCGCCAGCACCGCCACCGCTTGTCAGTCCTTTTCGTCCAAAACTCCCCAATGGCCGATCCAGCCTGGCAAGAACTCATTCGTATTCGTCTCACAGAGAGAAATGTCAATGAAGCTTCGTTCTCTGCTATCATCGAGCAATGTACTTGTCCTTCTTAACTCATAAAACACTCTCATTTCACCTTTCATCTAGACAGACGTCTCGCTCAGCAAACCAAACTTCTCAAGGAGCGCAATTCCTCTCTACTCAGAGCAGTCAGCTCTGTTAAATCCAATCCAAGCAGCTCAACGGTATACGTAGCAGGCACAGGCGAAGAGTATGTCTAATCACTCGTTCATCTCATCAACTCAGTTCTGATTCGTTTCTTCAAGCAACAACCCCGTTCGAGCAGCCTATATCACCTCCCTCGAATCACAAATATCATCTATGCGTGATGAACTAGCCGGTGTGTACAAAACCCAGGGCCAGAACACGCAGCGGCTTTTGGCTATGACGGAGACACTGCGAGAAAAGGAGGAGCTGTCGAGAGTAGATGCTGAGGCCTTGAGGAAATCAAAAGACGAACTCATGATCTTACGGAGGAAGGTCGAGCAGCATAACGAGCTCATGACTGAGAAAGATAGGACAGTTCAGGTATATCCATTCTACCTTCTTCTCCCCGTCACGCAACACATCCCAACCAACACACGATACGTACACAGATCCTTCACGATGAAATCAGCACTCTCCAACTTGAACTCGGCCAGATCGAAGAACGAAACGCGACGCTTACCAAAGACAATGCGAAACTCCTTCAGCGATGGTTGGACGCTAAACAGAGTGAGGCTAACAAGATGAACGAAGCGAACGAGTTCTACGAGGATATGCGGTCCAAGCATCAGGCAGTGCTCAATTGGAGAGACGGTTCGGCTGCAGGAGACACTACCGCTAGCTCGAATACAGGTGGACATGGCTCGGTGTCGGGAAACGGGGAGGCCAGGGATCCAGATCTGTCTGCGGAGACGAAGGATGGGATACTCTCGACGACGCAGAAACGCGTGGATCAGACACAGAATGGTTGATTGTCGATGAAGCTTAGATTCTTGTAGATTGCGCTCTTTCGCCTTTTCAAATCCCTTGTTTACTATGGATGTGCTTTGATTTTATACGTTTTTGTGTAGCCATACCCTTCGAACATACCCTTCAACTCATTTTGTATCTATGGTATTCTGATTTGTTCTCAATGATGTTGATTCGACGTTGATAGGTATACTATACATGAGTGGGGAGACGGAAGGACAAAAATGATTTTCAGTCGGGATAGATCCGCAAATCTGAGGATTGACAGTAACATACGAGTAAGTGAAAACGTCAAGAAGAACTCTTTATTTAGCTGGATACAAGCATAAAAACAGGAGAGGAGAACAGAGGTGGAAGAATCAGAAATTAGGATCGTCGGACACGTAATAAACACACATCGATGAGGCAGACAGTATAGACGGGAAGACAGCCTGATATACTTACTATACGATGCAGAAATGACGAAGGAGAAAGAAAAAGGAACAAGAACAATTTAAGAGAAAACGAACTGAACGTTTACTCGGCTGAGAGAGAAAGAGAACAAGAGATAAGATATACTGTGGCTGTTGAGAGGGATACACAAGGTTGAATAGTGCAGAAATCATCGTAGGTGGTCAAGACGGAGGCACCCGATAATAGAAGAATCAGAGCAGACAAACACGGGTTTGGAAATCGTGCGTGCAACAGACTCAAGAAGAAAGTTGCTCTGCTTCAGGGCGCAGCCATCTGAGTGTCAACACCGGGCTGTTGACCAGCTTGCTGTCCGTAGTAACCTACATAAGTCGAGTCACGATTTCTGACACCGGCAATAAAAATCGATTACTACTTACCTCCCCAGTAGTTGTTGTAATACGAAGAGGGATCTGCAGCCCACTGAGCTTGTCCAGCTTGTCCAGCGCCAGCATCGCCAACAGGAGCTTGCGCTCCGGGAGCAAGGCCAAGACCAGCTCCAGCAGTCGCAGGCTGAGGCATACCACCGGCGCCAGGTGCACCAGCACCGGGAGTACCCGCAGCTTGATTCGGGAAAGCACCATACCCGCCGTAGGCATACTGACCAAACGTATTAGGCTGAGGCATTCCATACATAGGCTAAAAGAACATAATGAGCTTCTACAATATGAGTAAGAGTTTCCACGGGACTTGCCATGTTTCCATATGGAGCGGCCGCACCAGCAGTCGGGCTTACAGGAGCAGGAGCAGCACCGTCTGCTCGGTCTTTACCCCAACTGCACTTGATAGACCGTCCGTGAACCATCTGGCCTTGCAGTTGGACGATAGCCATCGCAGCGTGTTCGTGCGTGTCCAGTTTGACAAACGCGAAACCACGGTCGGCCTGCATACGGATCTCGGAAAGATATCCAATCGACTGGAACAATGGGATGAGGTCGGCCTGAGTACAGTAAGGCACCAGGTTTCCAACGTAGACAGTCGTATTGAAAGCAGGAGTCTGTTGAACTACGGATTCATAAGAAAGCGGGCCGCCTTGGAAGTTGATCGGAGCAGGCGCAGTTCCAACACTCGCGCCGCCAGGACGTTGTGGGGTAGAGGACATCGCAGGACTGCCTTGAGTCTTTTGATTTGCCCAGTTTACACGGATGGCACGGGAACCCAACCACTCTCCGTTCATCGTAGCAATGGCCTGCTCGGCATCGGTCTTGTCACGGAATGCGAGGAAACCATAACCACGAGACTTTCCCGAGTTCATATCCCACATGACCCTCGCATCCGACATCGTACCAAAGGCACTGAAAGCCTTAGCAAGCACCTCGTCATTGACTTCCGGGCTGAGATCACCGACGAAAACATGATAATGGCCAGTCGTATCTTCTTTGTTTTGTTGACCTTGGTAGGCCCAGTTGACACGGATCTCTGTGTCGAAGATTTTTCGTCCGTTGAGTGTTTGAAGAGCGGTCTCTGCAGCACGCATGTCCATGTACTCAACGAAACCGTAATTGAGGCCACCGTGTTGGTAGTTGCGGTCCGGAATGATTTTAACATGCTGAACGGGACCAGCGACAGCGAAAATCTCGGTGAGCATGTATTCTGTCACTCTAGGGCTCAGGTTGCCGACGTAGAGATGAGCGCGCCTCTGTGGTTGACAACGGTGACGCGACACAACAGGCACTGATCAGCATGATAAGAAAGCGTATAAAAACCTGAAAAACGCACCGGAGCCTCGGCTACACTTCCCATACCCATTGGATTCATGATTGAGGAAAGATGAAAAGAAATGAGATCTAAAATCATGGAGAAAAATCCTGTGTGAGCTAGGGGTTGCGGCAAAAGACGGAAAAAACGCACGAAAGACAGTAAGAGAGACAAGTCCGTCAGAGAGAGAGATGATAAAGCAGAGGAGAGAGATGAGAGAGACTAGAGAGGAAAAGAGAAAGGAGAAAAGAGATTCGAAACCTAAAAGACGATGCGGCAAGTCACAGTCAGAGTGATATCGGTCTTCCCACGCTCCTTTGCAATTCGGAATCGCAATGGTTTATTTTTGAGCACCGCTTTGGATTTAGAAAAACTTCGTTACGACTAACTACTTTGTAGGTACATTGAGCAGCAAGTTACCCTGGCTACTTGGTACATAGGTGACGTTCGGATTCTGTGATAACGAGGTAGCAATCGCCTTGCTTGCTTCAATTCTCCGCAAAGTGACGAAGGCTTCTCCAGCCTTGTCTAGAGCCTGCGATATTGTACGAGCAGCTTGTGCTTCTCCTTCTGCCCGTATGACTGCCGCCTGTTTCTCTTGTTGTGCCTGAGAGGAAGATTAGAACATAGTTTACTATAAGGGAATGTCAGATTTACACACCTTTTCCACGATGAACTTGGCCCTTTCAGCATCTGGGAAGGGTCATCCAGTGGGAAGAATGTACATTTCTCGAATAACGCAAACCCTACCTTGTTGAGCAATCTGCTTGGCCTCAACAGCCGATGTGAATTCCTGCAGATACGGATGAGTAACCACACTAGGTAAGCGTTCATGGAAAGCACGCACTTTTCCAAAAGTCAAGTGTGTAATCGATACATCTTCGAGCAGAATGTTGAATTCCCCTGCTCGAGTCAATAGATCTTGACGAATTCTTGAGGATACCTAGTGCACCAAACCCTCAGTAACGAACTTTCAATCAAGAAACGCGAAGCCCAACACTCACCAATTCACGTTGAGTAATCAGTTCTGCAGCATCAAACTGCGCGACAATGCTTTTGAGCACTTCATTTCCAATCGAAGGAAGCACCCTCTCATCATAATCCAGTCCAAGGCTTTGGTAAATTTCGGGAAGGTGCTCGACGTCCGGGCGGGACATTACACGCAGCGTTATGGATATCATTTGAAGGTCCTTGGAGCCTGTTGTTGTGGAGATGTTCTATAATGGTTCATATGTGCAGGATACCGTTTGCGGGAAGTATGAGTTTGTAGCATACCCTAGGTTTTATTCGGACGTCGTATAGAATGGCACGCTGAAGCCAAGGTACAAGGAAATGTGTTCCTTCTCCGGAAGCCTGGCGAACATGAGATGCACGTTTGCAAAACATCTGAAAAGGATGCAAAGTAGCTTACGACGTTCTTCACTCCCGAGAACCTATCGAACATAACTGCCCGGTATCCTCCAGGAACGTCATATATGCTGGCCTGGAAGCCAGTGATCCCAATGGCAAGAGGCACTAATAATCATATTGTAGGTCGTTACAGCAGACAGCGAAAGGGGATTGGGCATACCAATAAGCCTCGAGAGATTTTGAGCAAATGCCATGAGAGGAGTCTTACGAAAGGTAAATGACCGGCTCAAAAAAGACGCGTCCGCTGAGCGCTAAATTTAAGCGCCAGAGGGCGTTTCTCGTCGCTAGAGGTTTCATCCCGTTTCTCTCTAAAAACACATATATACATTCACCCTTCTAATAACTTATCGCCCTTCTCATCTCCCTCCATCCTAGCCGAATGACTCCCAAACTGCATCGCCCGCTTCTTCCTCCCACTAGCCTCCACCAGCCCAAGCTTCCTCGCTGCAAGTCTCAACAGCATCTTATCCCCTACCCCAACAGGAAGCCTAGGATCCATCTTGTGTTGAACAGGCAACTTCGCCAAGAAAGACACAACGTCGAGGGAAAGGAACGGATGTCTGGTTTCTTTTCCGTGGGACGAAATGACACGGTCGTCTCTTCCGAGGTTACGAATTGGAATACGGTCGATTTCGAGTTGGAGCTTGGGTAAACCGACAGTTTGTCTCTACAAGAGGTTCATGGAACGATACAATAAACATACCTCTTCAATTACAGCGGCCCACCCGCCTGAGTTGTACGCCGAACGATGTCGACCATACCCTCCCAATAACTCGTCGGAGCCAAGACCGTTGATCAACACTCTTGCTGGGCTTGTGTAGGGGGTAGGATCGGCTCCGGCCTTGGGTCGTATTTGGCCAATGGCGCGAGATGCGAAGTAGAGTGCTAGAGCTAGACTCTGCCAGAGAGTAAGAGTATGAGAACCATCGCTCTGGCTCACAATCTTGGAAGATTGGACACTCACCAAATCCATCACAGTTCTAACAGGGTTCATCAGTCCTTCCACGCGCGAACGAGCGGATTGTGATTCCTTCACAAAGTATGAAAGTAAGTGTTCGATCATCAAACAAGAAAAAAGCGACCGACATGATAAGGAACGTTGACCTCGACCTTTGCAAAGAAGTCAGTGAGGAAGCCAAACTCGTAGGATATCATGGAGTTACAAAATTCCAAACTCGTTCAGGACATAGCCTGCGCAATTCTTCAACTTCCTGAAGCCCAGTAACTCGATCGGGTACCATGTAATCCGTCGAGGGAAGACCGTTGGATTCGACAGCGTCACCACTTTGATCGGGAGACCCTGGCAGGACAACCTTTGATTTGGCCTTCTTCTTGTTTGGATTGATGATGTTTCCGTCTTTCTGCACCTTGATCTTGCGCGGGTTCTCAAATGCAACGTTGAGGAGGTCGATAGGCTCGTCTCGAGGTACGTGTCTATAATGCAAATAAGGATTACGAATTCCATGAAGTATGTTCTTGACCCACCTGTCTGCTAAGAGTGTTAGAATCGTGGAATCGATCCCGCCGCTGAACAACACAGCTACTCTAGTTTGTCCTCTCAACGATCTTATAGTGAATGAAGTCAGCAATATCTATAGCGCTAAGATCAAGGGCTTGAAACCTACGGATCCTGCGGTATATCACGAACTCGCAGCATTACGCTATGCTCCAGTTGTGAAATCAGTTCTTCTACAGGTAATGCCAGCCAACTTGGTATGAAATCCAGGTTATTGCTTGGCAATATGGGTAAATCATCTGGAGGTAAAGTGGTGTTGATTCTTGCTGGTTTTGCCTGATCATGAGACCTTGATGAACGACATTGAAAAGCCCTATATGTTAATGGCACCTACATAAAATATCTTGGAAGAATCGATAGGATCGATAGGAGGATCAGAGCGCGCGCAAAGGGAGAGAGCATCATCAAAGCCGGATACAATCTGAATAACCTGCGTGTTGAGAATGGTTTAATCGCAAAAAGTTATCGTGGTCATTCACATCGTCCGCTTTGCTCAGCGATGTGAGATCAAGACAGTAGATATGTCCTGTTTCCAGCTCTTCGAATGAACATCCTGGATCCGATCCTGCGGAGACAGATGCCAGTAGAAAGTGCGGGTTTGTTGCAGATGGTCTATGTATTAGCAGAGAGCGGCGACCTAAGGGATCCCGAGAAAAGAATAACTGTTGGCTGGTTGCCTTGGTGCATGATAACAGAATTAGTAAGAGATAAAATGAGAGAAAATGACTGACATTGTAGAACACAAATGCGTATCTGATGCAGACAAACATGTTATCAGTGAACGCGTAACCATAGCGCGAATAAAGTACACTGACGGTCCTTCGATGTATGTGAAAAAGTCTCGAACTTGTTCGCCTGTTTCTAGGGAATGTAATTGCTCAAAGAGCTTGATTCCATCGTTCTCATCGGCACTGACCTAGCTCGATACTTGAGCAGGTGCGACGCCGAGTATGATATGAAGATACTTGCATCCAAACCGGAGAAAATCTACAGAGGGTGTTGTAAAACAAACTTGTTATCTTTCGCTACCAAACGACGTACCTCTCCATTCCAGCACAAGATGTCTCCGTATGTATTTTGATGTGGTTGGACTACACGAGCGTTTCCTCTGAGCCGAAGTTCAGAGGAGAAGAGTTCGAGAGAGAGGGAATGAAAAGAAATACAACAGGATTTGCGTGCATCGGGACCTGATAACGATTGAATGTCGTGGTTCAAGAAAGAGAAGAAGTGGAATACCACGAGTTGCGTTTGCTTCTCTAAGACGCTGAGTGAGATTTTCTAGTTGACAAAAATTTTGGCTGTGAGTTATCTGAGCAAAAATTCCACACATGGAAATTTACAAAAAGGAAAGTACACTTCCGAATTAGGAAATCAATTGATCCTACCCGTGTTATGGGCGCTTATTTTTCACGCTCCTTGTTAGTCCTTGTTTCAAAGCGACAACTGTCAACTCTAATCCAACTCAAGGCCACGACGTGAGCCAAATTTCCTTTCTTTCGTTCCCCCTTGTAGAATGGCAGTCTCTACGACGTTAATCATTATCATCGTCGCCGTTGTCACTGTCCTGCTTTTACTGCTGGTCAGTTACATTTTCTGGTCCAAGTCAAACCGGAAGGTCCCGTTGCCCCCAGTCCAACCACTGGCTCATGATCGCGAACGGAGTCTACACGCTTTCGCGGCGGAGAAGGAGCGTGAACGGTCGATGTTCCTCCAGATTGAAATTGCTCCTTCGTGGTCAGAACAGGGATTGATAAAATCTGCCGTTTCTTCCGAGTCTGCCTCTACGGTGAACACTCTGGGTTATCCTCCACTCCCTCCAATACCTCCAGGGATATCGCCTGTCAATAGACAAGCTCCGCCTAAGCCTTTGTCGCTTGCCTCTTCGGTTCACACCTCTCGCTCAAATCTTAGCCGCGGAATCCCTCATGCTCTCGATTCCAATGTACAAATAGTCCTTCCAGCACCTTTGGGTGCCTCGATGATGGATAATTCTAGGATTAGCGTCGCAGATGGATGGGCATCCCAGGTCTTAAACAATGGTTAGCGTTTTGTTCGTATGTATATTTTTATCTCAATCGCTCACTATCATTATAGGCCAACCTATACAGCCGCACCCTCGCTCTCGCCCACAATCGCTACCCAAATCTCACGCTCGTTCTTCTTCATCAGGACCATCTTACAACCGCTCTCGTCCCAACCCTAATCCCCCAGACTCGTTCGTGCGGAATAGGAGCCGAACAAATTCTCTACCTCATCCGCCTTCTCTCAATGAGTCCCGCTCAATACCTCGGATGTCTTCTCATTATCCTTCTTCTATTACTCAAACGTCCCCGCCTCCCGTTCCGCGCATACCTTCCATGTATGGTCAACCGGTGTTCTCATCTTCGCTTTCAACTTCTTCTCAATCACAGGAAGTCGATGTAGAACTTGGAAGTAGGCAACGTGTCCCTCGCCAGGGTCGTCCTTCCGATTTGATGAAACAGAATCCGTCTGAGCGACGTAAAGAGAGAAGCAAGAGTCGAGGTCGTTGACATTCTAGGATTGAACTCGAAGGACCATGCTCAACCGTAAAATGTCCATATCATTTAGATCTAGGCTACGACGCAGATGGTCCCGACTGGCTAGACAAGGAACGCTTGGCAGGTTCATATTTATGTCTAAAGATCGCGCCTTCCTCATCACTTATCACAAACCGACGTGTATGCACCTGCGTGCGCTCGCTGTACCGTCCACATTTTCTGCCACATATTATCCACTAAGCACAACAAGTTATATATGTATCCTGTGCATATCTATTCGCAGTACTCTTGGGCCATGGTTTGTCGCATAGCTAGATAACATTGATTGATCACTCGTCATTTTTTGAATCTTGTTCGGCTTTTCATGAGTATATGTAGCAAAGGTCATTTCGACGCGCGAAAGATCAGAGGTATTCCGAGGTAACAACAACAAGCGGAGACCCCACAGATGTGACTGAGCTTTGTTGACTAACGAGGAGAGCGGAACAGGCTGCTGATGCACGCGAATTTGTGAGTTACTCGTGCTGAGAGTAAGGCGGGAACGAAGTTCTTCCAATTCTGCACATAGAAAGCATAAATAACATGGTTAAATAAATTATAGATGGACTGTGAAAAAGCATTGCGACGATGAATAGATGAATAATTAGTATTAACTCCTCAAACCACATTGGGTTCATTGATTTCAGTCGAAGAAGGGGATCCGGATTGGAACGACGATATCTCTTCATACAACAGTTTTCTGAGCTCTTCCTTGGAAAGCTTCTCCTTTTTCACTATAAGGCGACAATCATGTCAGACGGGGTAATAGATAAATGTGGCACAACTAAATCACTTACGATCGAAATCGAAGTTTTCCGCTGCAATAGGTGAACCGCAAGGCTCGTCTTCGGGGAAATGATACGGTGCAACATATGGATGGTCAAGCGCTTGCTCTACAGTCATCCGTTTCTCAGGATCGAATGTCTGTAGAAGTATCTTGACGTTAATCTTTGTTTCCAAAGGATCTCAAAGTAACACGTACCAATGTTCTGTTCAAGAAATCGATCGCATCTTCAGATGCATTGGGGAACAGGCTACTGAACGGCTTGGGTCTTTTCAGAGGCAATATACGCATATACTCTCTTGCACGACGAGAGGTGATCGTGCTATATTCCTCTGCAGTTGGTGATCCTAGTGCAAGCGGGGTGGAACGTCAGATGCGCTGACAGACGAGACGGTGACATAGTCCCTACCAAGAACATCGAGTATGAGATCTACCTGATGCACGTAGTCTCGACCAGGAAATAACGGACGCCCAGACAGTAATTCGGCGAGGATACAGCCTACAGCCCATATGTCAATCGCCTTGAATACGCTATGATTAGATGTTTGGATACAACGCGGAAGATGAAGTTCGAGGCTCACCTTGGTATAGGTTCTGTTAGACAGCATGTTCTCCGGGGCACGATACCACCGTGTGGCAACATATTCAGTCATAGCCCCGGGCGAATCAACACCTGAGCCCTTCCCAATCCTTTCACAAGTACTCATACTCCTCGCGAACCCGAAATCGCACACTTTCAAATCGCAATTGTCATTGACCAAAAGATTTGCAGGTTTGATGTCCCGATGAACAATGTTAGCACCGTGTATCGTCTTGAGAGCTCTCAGCGTCTGATAGATGAAGTACTAATTCAGAATAACGCACTCAAGTTAGTCGTGAAAGCCGGTTCCGCTGATGCATCAAGCAAATTCACCTTGCAATGATCATCGGTCAGGCATTGTGTACGAATAACGCGGTGTAGGTCGGTCTGCATCAGCTCCTGGATGACTGTGTACATCAGGCTGTGCGGTAAGATACAACGGCGGAGGACAAGAACATGACATCGACGAACAGTAGACGGCGTCGAATGATTCGAGCGATTTGGGCTTGATTATATCCAGGATAGTGACAATCTGTGATGGTCCGTTGTGATTAGTATCCAGCGACGATTGAACAACAGGATCACATACGTTATCATTGCACGATAATTCCGTGAAATACTTCAAGAGTATGAGTTCGCGCAATGTGCGCAGAGCACAGACAACATGGTCAAAAGGCATGATCTTCTTGATGGCTACCCGACGGCCAGAGGGCTTGTGTACTGCAGCGACGACTTGTCCGTAAGCTCCTGATCCCAATGTATGTGTTAGCTCGTAATCGTTGCCTGTGAGCAACGAGGTATGAGTGAGGTGAGATTCTCTCGAGCAGAGTTATCTGTACCGATTTCGAACTTGGCTATAGCTTTTTCAGCGATAGGTTGAACCATTGCCACTTGGCAAGAAGAAGTAAAAGATGAAAGAGTGAAAGATTGGAACAAATAATAATTAAAGAAGTCGAATTTCAGGACCAGCTCCGAGTCGGCCTTAATCCAACGTTGAAAGAATGAAACCAAAACGACAAAGAAAAGAAGAAAAGACAAAGAAGATGCATTCCGACACGGACAGTATTTATACGCAAGGCCGACGCAATACAACCCTACATGTGTACACTGTACACTGTACAGCCTGCCAAACGGCCCAAACCTCAAGAGGTTTTAGAGCTACATAAATGATAGGAGGTAATATGATAGGCACCTGCGAAACTCTCCAAACAAACCGGTAATGGCCCATGGGGCAGCAAGCCTGAATCAACCAGCTAGTACATACTGACCAAGCTTCGCTGAGCTTAGGTATCACTGCCAGACTATGAGTTTGAAGCTGAAGCGCTGAAGCGCTGAAGGCCAGTCGATAGCCTGACAAGGCGAGAAAATGGGTGCTCCAAAGTCGTATGACATCTCCGTCGGGACTACCGTAGTGGGTCTGTGAACTTGGATCCATTCAACGTTTACGACGACGATTGATACGCTCGACGGCTTCGGAGGTTGGAGAGCCATATCCTGCCATATCTTGATTGATTGAGGCTATAGATACAATGTGATCAACACGGGACGTAGTAACTGAGCTTGAGAGGAGAATACCAGTGTAGGATGATTTCACCGCAGAAAGCGCTCAAACAATTGAATATACTATACCAGGTTATACCCTATCTACCGTCTTGTCTAGCATGTCTGTTGTCATTGGGCTCTGGTAGTATGCCTTCTGTATAAGTAGCTAAGAGCTGCAAAACGGCACAGTGACCAGCAAGAGAGGTTGTAGTAAGAGGTTGAAAAGGACATTTTCACGCGCCGAGCGCTAGCGCAGTAGCGCTCAAATTCTTTACTTCATCCACTCAAACTGTTTCAACTTTCAGCGGTTTTTACAAAATTTTACACCAGTCATCAGCGTCTCCGTCGTCCGATGAGCTACATCCTCCATCATGCATCAACATCATCATGTTCATGAGAGAATCCCGCTAAATTACAAAATAGTCTTCTAGCAAAGGCAGAATCTGATACCTCTCAACACTAACGAGTCGAGGTAACAAGACAAGACACGGCCAGTCTTACCATGTAGCCATGTTACATCTCCGTGAAAAGGTTCTACGCCATCGTGTATCGTGCACGAGCTCTAGCGCTGGCCATTGTCGGAAGATATGCCCAGATCTTCCGCGATGAGGAGAAAAGCCTTTTCCCTGTTGTGATTAGCAAAGGCTTATGGTCAACTCTCTGTATGAGTTTTCGCTAATCTTTTGAACCCATACCCAATAGTAAGCGCGGTATTGTTCGTATTCGCTCCTACATTTAACGGAGCGATACTCAGATCTTTGAATGAACGAAGGAACGATTAGCATCCTCATGTAACAGACGATATGTGCAAGATATCTCACCCGCTACCTTCAAATTCACCACTCCGTACACATTGAGCCGAGAATCGACTACTCCGCCCGCTTCTCGAGGTTTCATTGCACAGGTACCAAGCTAGATTGAAAGAAGTGCAGATAGTTGATCTACTTCATTGGAGGATGAGATAGGATGGAGAACGTCTCACTGAGTGCCATGAGGTACCCGCTTGAAAATGAGGAAGACTTATCTCAGTAGGATAGAAAGAGCTCACAGAAACCAATCTTACCAGTAGCTCTGAGATGATCATCTATCGCCCTGTCATCTTCTTCCGAGTACACAATATCTGGGGTATCGATTGCAACCGGTCCAGATGTAGAACTAACGACGGACGCAGGTATTTCGGCCTTTAGCCTGCTTTTACCGAGGTCTGAGCCTGGAGGACTAGGACAAAACTTAGGATGTCCAGCTGCGATTTCACCTCTGTATGAACTCATCCTCCGAGCAAGTTCACGACCACGTTTGTAACACCAACGAAGGACCGCGACATCGGCAGGGCTGAGGGATGAATATTGTTACTAAGAGAGAGAGAGAGATGCATGTTAGAAAGTAAATCGAACATACTGGCTTAGGTATTTGGGGTCGAACCGTAATGGAGCCCAAGGATTTGATGCAGAAGTGATATGAGTGTATCCTACAGCTCGGGGATAAGCCTCGAATACAGCATATCAGAATGCAGAGGCCGCGGACATCGACAAGGTGGAACACATACCGTAAAGCAAACCATGCCGAACTTCTTCAACGACGCCGAAGGAGCATCGTAATGCATGAAGTCTCTTGATAACAAAAGATAGATCACAAAACACGTCAACGCCTACATCGATGAACCGCACAGGTGGAGATTTACCCTGCCGTGGCAAACAATACCGCGACCGGTTTGTCGGGTGCCCCAGCGTAGAATTCGTCCCAAACCTGCTTGAAATCAGGTCCCAATTCTTCAAGTTCTTCCGGCGTCGGTCGTAGCTTGACTCCCGCATCTATGGAGCTACCAACGATGCCCACCATCAGCGCATTGGGTTCAATGACTAGAAGATAGGTGACAATGACATACTTATGGGCCAATAATCCTGAACCTTGTGCTTCCCATTCCTTCAAATATGCTAGTATCGAATGTCAATATCTCGTTCAATGACGAATGCACATAACATAAGACGCAGCACTTACGTTCAATAGCCTTATCCTCTCCGCTGAATATCCCGTCCAAGCAATCAGAGTCTTCTGAGGCCAGATACGGTGTAAATCCGATGTTGTGGTCTGTCATAGAGAATATTGAGTCAGTACATACAGACAGGGGTGGGACATGACAGCTCACCGTTATAATTCTCTCCAACACCTGGAAGATCGACAATCTGGCGAACATCTACTTGGGCAAGATGCAACGTGGAACCTATTCCAGAGCTGGGATTCCAGAAACACAAGGTCAGAAGACAAGTATGATGACGAGAGTATCCAAGATGAATTTCAGCCATACCGTTCTAAGATCGCAGGGGATCCAAAAGCTCCGCTGGAAAGCACCACAAGCCGAGAGGCATATGCGATTCGAGGCTGTACTTGAGGCTTGCCGTTGTCAAAATCTTCACGCGCAACATATTCGACCCCAACTGCACGCTTGTTCCTATGCAATTGCTTATTTTCTACGCTTCGGAATGGATGAGGATGTTGACCTACTGGAAGATTACTCTCACAACTCGTCGCTTGGTAAGAACGTGCACCTTGTGATTGCTTGATTCTGGATCGAGGTCGAAGTTGTGAAGATTGTAGAGAAAATGGTGGGCAGTGTCGGAACGTTTGCCGGTTTGGGAATCGATATACCTGCCCGTGAGGGTGAGCTCCGAATTTGTGTGGAGTGGAGAAGACAATTGGACACGTACTTGTGCCAAGGCTTGTTCCACAGGCTGAGTCAATCTTTGGCTTGCTCTGGATTATGGTGATGACTTACCCCATACACATTGATCTTTTTGAAGTCATTCAAGTCGACAGAGGTCGACATTTTTCTGTCCCTGTCATATTGCGCTGCGGTCTCGAGGAATTCTTTACCAATGTTTGTGTCGCAGCCTCCATGAGATACCCTGATCGGGCCCGTAAAACCGTGAACAGACGGGCGGCAAGAAGGGATTTGGTAGTTTTCAATCTGGGAAACGATGTTCATTAAGTGCTGTGAATATTACTAACAATTGTAAGCTACTCACTTTTTTGGACAAAGGAATCAAGGACTCTGCACCCCAGCCAATGTTGCCCAAGTTTTCCCAATCATCATAATCGGATGCAGGAGGACGGGCGTACAATAGGACTAGATGTTCGTCCGCAGTCAACGACGACAAGAGGGCAGACATGAGTTGAGGACTCTTACAATTTACAGCAGAGCCTCCGCCTACGCAGGAAGCAGAAGGAACGCATACGGACCTTCCACCGAGTACTTCACTCTGTACACTGGTGTGTTTAGAAAAAGTATGACCTTGACCGAGACTATACAGATATCTCGCGGGCTGGACGTGATGGTGGAGGTTGAAACTATGTGGGCCAGCTTCTATGATCTATGGTGCAAGGAGTCCAATTTGAAATGATCGACTGAGTTACAGGTTGACTTACCAGAATGCTCAATGAGGGATCAGCTCGAGCAAGACGTCCGGCGATGATGCATGCGACGGTGCCACCTGTAGAGGTAACTTTGGATTTCTCAGTATGCAATCGTGATCTTACGAACCTCCAGCGAAGATGATATCGTAAGAATCGAGAAGAGGCATGATCAGTACTGAGTACCAGTGCTTTCTGGTAAAATGTTCTTTGGAAGGGTTACTTATATACTCATAAGAAGGACAAATCATGCTACTCACGTAGGAGTAGTCCATGGAGTAGTCCAGATGTCCATTACTCAAAATTAGAACATTGCTTCACGACTTTGAATTACAGTGGTGGGGTAATTTCGATCGCTTGCTTCGCCTGGGCACACATCGAGTACTACGTTTCCACTCTTGCCTGACAGCTTCATCGTCCTACAACATCAATCGATGTTTTAAGATGCAATTTTTGTGCAGAAAACAATTGGCACACTGACCTCGTGCGATAGATCAAAAGATTGTTCAGATGAATTTCCTGCCTTTCTCTCTTCTCCGCTCGTGCTCCAGGGTTGATCTCAAAAGAGCGCAATCATCCAAAATACTCTAGTCACCAGTGCTGGCCAGGCAGCCTCCTGGATGGAATACTTCGTACGAGGTTGGATCAGTGTCGAAGGAAGAGATAGGAAGAGATTCAATGCAATGAGGGCCTGTGTGACGAAAGATGCTCGGCAGGCAACAGCGGCCTTGGTTAGGGTTTCGATACGGATCCACTTCACTGTATCGATGGGCGGTGGTAGTGGCGGCGGTCCAACAGAAATTATCTTGTAAACCAAACACTTAAGAAGATCTACGCTGGAATCTGCATATACTCACTGGACGATGACTAGTACAACGCCTGGGGCCAATCGTTGTCGGTCAAATAGGCGTTTGTATACTCAGTCTTACCATGCTCGCCGCGTTCGCGTACACAGACTGTAATTTCGACGGTCCAATATTCTCTAGTGACCAGGCAGGCGGGAAGACACCAGAGAGCTCCGCGCAATCACTCAGGCATGACTCCGATTCCTTGCTCTGTCTAAGCACACATCGAGGAAGAAAAAAATCCCATCGTCAATTATCAAACACAAACGAGAAGGAACATCGATAACTAAGAAGACTTCAACTCGTGCAGCCTATTCGCGACGACTGTTATCAGTTGTTTATTCTACAGCATGGACTGGTCAAAACGCAATGTGCATGAACAAAACAATTCACTAACCTCGAGCCATACTAAATCAAGAATGACCGGATTCGCTTCCCGGAGTATTGAGGATGAGTGTAACTTCAAGTTATCAGCTTTAATGTCATAATATCCACTAGTAACTCTAAAGTTGTCAGTATTCCTCAACGAGAAATCGATGCGCCCTTGCTTGTCCGCCATTGCTTCTCCCATAATATCCGGTATATCTCGCTCAATCACTATGCCTTCCGACTCCAACATTGCAACTATGAACCAGGTTTTGTCAGGGCAGGGGGTTCCGTCACGCAGGGATTTGTATTTCATGTTGAATGTTCCGACTGTGTTGAGAACCGCATCTTTTGGCCAGTACGGTTCATACTGACCAATGGAATATTGTTCGCTATGACCAGTCTGAGAAGGTTCCAAACGAAGAGTGGTCCCGACCTAGTACCATGAAATCAGGTCAGGAAGACTTGGAAACAGCTTCGATCTATATTGTTAACTTACCTGACCGGTTGTGACATGCACGGCACCATGTGCGTCCGCGCTCGCACCAGCCACCTGAGAAGGTACCAATGCAAAAGTTTCATATCGAGTCAGGAAAACTTGAAGACAATTTCAATAAATATCACTTGACTTACCTGATCAGTTTCACCACGAGCTTGAATAGGACCAGCACAAGCGAGTGAAACCAATCCAAGGACCAAAAGGATCGCAAGTCCATGGGCTTTGGAGCCGGAGCGGGAACGACGAGAGAAGCTGAGTATAGAGGACATCTTTGATTGACAGAGAGAACTCGTTTTTTGTGTCTTGTGTAAAAGTCGAGAGGTCGAAAATCGCGTCTTTGTCCAGCAAAGAATTTCGAGATAGGCTAACCAGGAGCTAAGGAAAGACAATGCAGAGTCAGCCTACTTATAACGCCCATGAACTTTGAACTATACCTGAGAATAAAATGCGTTTTCGCTTAACTATCATCATACCACACGATACTTCTGTCCAATCCTGTCCAATCGATTATTGCATTCTTTTCGGCTTTTGATCTGTATGTAGTACGAAGATGGCTGTCAGATACTAATGGAGTTACTTTCAACACACACAAAATCACTCGACGATTACGACGGGCAGCGAGGAAGGGCAGTGGTGCTGGAGATTATCGTCGGAAACCAGCAATTTCAAGGGGTAACTATGCGTGGGATCTGCGTAGCATTAGCAAAAGAAAATGCCCTACAACGCCCGGTCAATAATTTCCTGTGAGATAATGTGTCCCTACTGGCTCTCACCTTGCTCGCGATGACCAGTAAATAGTAGACTGCTTTTTTCTAAAATTCTACAGCGCCCAGTCAGCTTTCTCCTCCAATCCTCAGGCTCCCAAACCAACTTTCCTGGTTAACGTTTAATCAACCAAGAAGGAAAATCGCTCAAGTAACCACTTGCTTGGGAGCTGAGATTGTTGCACTGTCCAATAGCGTAAGTATGTCTAGGCTTAGCAACTTCAAGGGTCTTACCCCAATTCCCCAGGTAGAGCTTTACACTGCTTTGCAATGTGCTATGATCATTTGTCAGGAAACGCAGTCGGTTTCAATACTTTGTACTCACTGTACGACGGGTAATGGCGGCGGAAATGAGGTTCAGAAAGAATCCCTTGAGATGCGTGTGATCTGCCATCGTCGCATCGAGCACTATCGAGCAACAGTTCAACGGATGGCCAATCCTGTGTGATGTTAGCGTCACTTTGTATGCAGATCCACTTCACTGTATCAACAGGCAGTGCTGGTGAGGAGTAATAGGTGGTGGCAGTCTAGCGGAAATTTTCTTGTAAACCAAACACTTGAAAAGATCTATGCGTGAAATCTGCGTATACACACCGGACGATGTCTAGCCTGGATCAATACTTGTCGGTCAGTTAGGCATTTGTATACTCAGTCTTACCGTGTTCACCGCGTTTGCGCACATAGACTTGATTTCTAACGATCCAGAACTTTTTGGCCACCAGGCAGCCAGGAAGACGCCGGAGCACTCCGAGCAATTGCTCAGGCATGATTCTGATCCCTGGCTCTGCCTGAGCACACATCGAGGAAGGAAAAAAGTGGCGTCAGTGTCGATTATCAAACACAAACGAGAAGGAACATTGATAACTAGGAAGACATCAACTCGTGCAACCTATCCGTTTCGACTGTTATCAGTTTTTTATTCTACAACATGAACTGGTCAAAATGCAATGTACATGAACAAAACAAATCACTAACCTCGAGCCATAACAATTTAAGAATGACCGGATCCTCAAAATACGCTTTCCGGCGCAAGTATAACTTCAACTGATCGCTTCCGATGTGATAATCCCCTTGGATAACTCCAAAATTGCCACCATTCCTCAACGAGAATTCGATATGTCCGTTCTTGTCTGCCATCGCTTCCTTCACGACGTTCGGTTTGTCTCGCACAATCGCTATGCCTTCCGATTCCATCATGGCGATGATGAACCAGGTTTTGTCAGGGGATGGGATTCCGTCAGGCCAGGATTTGAAAACTATATTGAATAGTCCGACTGGCTTTTTGTTCATTTCAACTGCCCAGTAGGGGGTAGTCTGACCAAGTGTGTAGTGCACAGTATGATCAGCTGCTGGAGCGTTCGCACCCTGAGCAGGTTCCAAGGGGAAAGTTTTCCTGTCCTAATATTATGGTATCGAGTCAGGAGGACTCGAAAGAAGCATTGATTATTCATGACACTTGACTTACCTCACTAGCATGAACCTCTCCTCTTCTATCATGAGCTTGGACAGGACCAGCACCAGCGAGTGAAACCAATCCAAGGACCAAAAGGATGACAAGTCCGTGGGCTTTGAAGCCAGAGCGGGGACGATAGGAGAAACTGAATACAGAGAACATCTTTAGGAGAGAGGGCTCGTTTGTCGCGTCGAAAATCACGTCTTTGACCAGCAAAGAATTATGAGGTAGGCTAACCAGGGGCTGAGGAAAGCCGAGATAGGATTGAGCCTATTGATGATACGTCCGTTAACCTTGAAGTTGAACAGCCTTGAAGCAGGTTGAACTGAACGTACCATGTGATCCTTGTTGTGTCCAATCGCGTTTTCTCTCGATTCCTGCCATCTGATATGACCTGCGCGTGTGATCTGCCATCGACGCCTTATGGCCAATCCTGTGGTACAAAAGATGTTTGTCAGATACCAACGGTGTCGTTTCCAAAACAAATTCACTACACTGTTACGACCTGTTACGACGGGCAGTGGTGGCGGAATTCATCTTTTGGAAACCAGATACTTGGGGTATCTATGCGTGGGATCTGCATAGATATACCGATCAAGATTCAACTCCCTACGACGCCCAGTCAATTCTCATCGGTCAGAGAAGTGTTCGTATCGAGTCTTACCTTGCAATCACCAGTACGTAGACTGAGTTTCTAACCATCCAAAATTATTCAAGTAATGGCCAGGCAGCATTCTCCTCCGATCCTCCGACTCCCGAATTGACTTTCCTGGATGAAGCTTATCAGCCAAAGAGAAAAATCTCTCGAATGACAAGCGGTCCATGATTGAGTAGGAGCTGAAACTGTCCCATTGTTTTCTGAGCTCTGTTCAATCTTGCTTATCCCGGTTCCCGATTCCTAGGATGAGCTATACAAATGTCACGGTGTACATATGAACAGAGATGTTTGTCGGCGTGGATTCGTTACTCACTTGCGATACAACGGGTGGCGGCGGCTGGCGGCAGTGACTATTCCTTGGGGATATAGTCTGCGTGGAATCTGCGCGCGAGTTGACGAAACAACGTATTGTCAATCTTCTGCGCAATGATGATTTGAATTTTGTACAAGTCTCACCTTCCTGGGCCCTTGTCGGCATGTATAGAATTATGCTGGCTATCAGAATTCTCCTGCGGCCCATGCTTATGCGCGATCTCCTTCCCAGACGCTTCGACTGCCAACTTCCAAGTATCCTGAATCCCAACAATTTCTGATTGGCTGAAGAAAAAACCCTCAAATCTTGGTCAGAAATCTTGCTAATTTCCGAAACTTATAGATAGCAGCAGTAAGCATATGGATTTCATCAAGAAAAGATGTAGTCAGGACATACCCTGATATACCCTGATATACTAGTGCACGATGATAATTGATCATGAGCATTGAGCGAACTGCTCAAGTGGATCGGCGGAAAGATGTAAAACCAGCGGAGCAGGCGGACTCTTTGATTCGACACAAAGTGGTGGAGAAAGGCGTAGCCGTCGAGCTTTGTCGAAGTGTTTTGATTTCTGGATATCAGAATAGATCAGAATGCGGATAATTTCCGTAACTGGTTTGGTTATGTGGTTTCCATTGAAGGCCGTTGGCGTTGAACCTGGAGCCCTGTTAGAATGCAGTGTGTCAAGCCGGGCAGCAGACATGCAGTGGATGGCCCAATTGATCTATAGCAGAGGTAAGAGCCAACTGCATGAAGTTGGGATGAAGGGAGACGACAAACGTCGTGGGCGTCACATTCACATGTGATCGTGAATATTCTTTCTCACGTACGGTCTCTTCATCGTCTTTCGTGAACAAAGTTTTGGTTGAAACGGCTTTTGCTCTCGACACGCACAGAGGGACGGCAGATGAATGGCATCAAAATCGCACCAAGAAAAATCGCACCGAGCAAACATCATTCCATCAAGTACCTCGAGTCAATATCCACGAGCTACTCTGCAGCCACTACCAAACAGACACCTGCTCCTCGTATATGCAAGACTATTGGCTACAACATGTTGCCCTGTGATGCATCATGCTCCGTGTCAAGCTGGTCTCATTACACTCAAAACTCACTACTTACCTCACTACCACCATTTCTTGCTCCATGCATTGCGTTCAATACCAACGGCGATACAAACGTGGTTCAAATCTATCCCGTCCCAGATCGTCATCTTTCCACAGTCCACTGATTCCTTTTGTTCACTTCGTCATTGCGCCGGGGCCGTCGACTCCTGCATTGCGATATGTCATGGCAAATACATCGAACAATTGTGGAAAACACATTGTTCATGCCCTCCTTCGTCTTTTTTGTTACAAATTCTTACTATTTGGGAGCCCTATGTTACCACATTCTCTACCTTAGGTTTTTGAGGCTTCTCGTTCATCCTAACGAGTTTCTGGGTACCGAGGCCTGGAGGCTGGGAAGGCCAGAACACCACCTCAACAAACACCGTTTTGTCACTGGAAAAACCGAATCCTCATGTCGTTGGCAAGAATCATCATTGACAGTACTGGAACATGGGTTTATTCTGTTTTCGAAGTATGTTTCGTTCAACTCGACTGGTCTTCTCTGGTAACACTTTCAAACTCGTGGATTGATTCCGACTCGTCATCAGCAACATACAATGGCGTCCTTGCCAGCTGTTGTTCTTTCAAGTCTAGTTGGAAACGTACCAACGGTACGAACACTAACGAGACACGAGGTTGTTGAGATAACGCTTTATTGAGCGAGCTTGGATGCGGGATACAAGAGAGCTCTCGAGAGTAAGAGTAAAAGAAGTAAGTACGTCTAAGAAGTCGCAGGCGCTTTATATAGTAAGCGCCGTATTAGTAATCAGAACGGTCATGTGGTAAACCATGTTTACACTCTCCCCACCCTAAAAACATGCGTGGGGGTAAAAAATTTTCGTCCAACCCAACCAGGAAAAAATGTATAAGTAACCTAAAGTAAAACCAGCGTCCAGACCCTTGGTCCACACGCCTAACATGAGAAAAAGAAGAACCAAAACCTTCCTTCAGTTTCCAACCGTCGAAATCAAGTCGTCCGGGCCATCGCCACCGAGTAAGACCCACTTGTCGAGGGCCTCGCAATCCTTGAGGGAACTGTACGACAACCAACGATCTTCTGAGGGTGCTTGATCAACCCATCGCACGAGAAACTGCCAACCCCGTCCACGCTTGCGTGAATCAAGGATCCTGTCGATAACATATTCTTCTTCGCCGTCAACGATTGTAGGCTCAGGCATGATTCGGGCGCGACCGGGGAACAACTCGTCCTGATTCGGCACGAACGCTTTCAAGACATCAACATGGAACGAGGGGAATGCATTAGGCTGGTTCGGCATGTCCAATGTATAAGACGAAGTCTGAGGAAAAGCCTTTAATATCTCATACGGGCCATCATAACGAGGGAAAAACTTAGCAGCGCGGTCTTCCCCGTCTTTGACGTATTCTTTCCGTCGGTGTACCGTAGACAACCAAACCCAATCCCCTTCAGCATACTCGCGAGCGGGTCGTGAGCCCTTATCATGTTGGAAGGCTTGCTGAACTTTTGCCGCCGCGAGACAGTCCCTAGCTTCGTTTTCTAAGTCCGAGAGTCGATCCAACAACGCACGGGCGTCGGTCGACGAACTGGAAGGGTCTTCGGATGCTGGCGTCTCGAATGAAAGAGGGGGAATTACACGAGGACGTCGACCGTACCGCAATTCGAACATCGATAGACCAGTACTTGCGTTTACCGAATTCATGAGGTGAAAGCGTATGATTGGCAAGGCCTTTGACCAACCCTGCTGCCGACGTTCGACAAAAAATCTAATGGCCTGATTAATGGTCTTGTTCGAGCGCTCGCTAGCGCCGTCCGTCTGAGGATGGAATGCCGAGGACATCTTCAGTTTGACTCCAGTGAGCTTGTGAAGGTGAGTCCAGAACCTGCTGAGGAACAGTTTGTCGCGGTCGGAGACCAGCTCCGAAGGCATGCCGTTGTCGCAGTACCAATGGGTGAAGAAGAGTTCTGCCAGTTGCTCGGCGGTGAGATCGATGCGAGTCGGGATAATCTTGAGATCGGAGTTTAATCTGTCAGTGATGGAGAGGATGCAGTCAAATCCATCGTCCATAGGCAAGGGGCCGATGAAATCCAGGGCGACACTATCACAACGGCGATCCGGGACAGGGAGCGGGTGTAACGGGCCATGGCCAGCGTTCGACGTCTTCCCTTTATTACGCTGGCAAGGTTCACAAGCGGGAACGTAAAAGTCGTAAAGCTCCTTCCTCATACGAGGTTAGTAATACGAAGGCAGAAGGTGGGCGTACGATTTATCTGCGCCGAGGTGACCACAGGTGTCATGAGCGAGACGAAATACCTCCTCGCGCAACTCTTTGATGTCGGGGATATATAAGCGGTGCTCAAAATACCACAACCCGTCCTCGAAGGTGAAGCCGGGGATTGCGCCACCAACCCTAGAAAGTTTCTGAACAAAGCTGTCAGTCTCATAACCTTTACGGACACGAGAAACAAACGAATCGTCGAGGTTCATCTTCAGAACCGAGTTCACCGATACGTTGTCCGCGTCGATAGCATCCTGCACTGTGGAGGGAACACGTTCAGAAGGTAACGAATAGGCCGGAATACGACTTAATGCATCAGCGGCGGGGTTATCCTCCCCACGAATATAAGCAATATCAAGATCATACTGGCTCATGAGTTCCTGCCAGCGGAGTTGTCGGCGGCTGAGGTCCTTTTGGGATTCGAAATTCTCTAAGGTACGATGATCAGTCAATACATGAACTTTCATTCCTACCAAATCAGCCCGCCATTTCTTCAGGCAACGGATAATCGCTAATAACTCCTTCTCGTGAACAGGGTAGTTACGCTCTGCACTAGAGAGCATCTGGGAATGCACATGGACTGGCCTGGCGGTGTCGAGAGTGGGGCCCCATTTGAGTACACCCCCGGTGCGCCAGTCGCTGGCGTCGGTGACAACGAAGATCTTGTTGTCCTCCGGATTCTGGTGGTCGATAACCGTAAGTGTCAACCGATTCGTCACAGCCTCCTTGATGGAGTCGAAGGCCTTCTGATGGTCCGTCGTCCAAGAAGGAAAGTGTCGGTCAGCAGCCTTCGTAGTCAACGGGTGAAGAAAACGTTCGTAATCCGCAAGGTTCTCGAGGTGACCTGCCACGAATCGAACCATACCCAGGAACCGTCGCATTTCGGTAGCGGAGGTAGGGACTGGGTAGTCTAGAATAGCTTCGCATTTCTTTTCTTGTGCTTCGACGCCGCGTTCCGAGATATGATAGCCTAAAAAATCGAGTTCAGCCTGGAAAAACATACACTTCTTCGGATTGCAGAAGAGCTTATCCCTGCGTAGCGCCTCGAGGATCAACCGACAGTGACGGTCATGCTCCTCTACGGTGTTAGACCAGATGACAATATCGTCGAGATAAACGTGGCAGAATTTGCCGATGTAAGGACGCAAAGCCCGGGTGACACGTCGCTGCTGTACCGCAGGAGCGTTCCGTAATCCCTGGGGCATCACCAACCACTCGTACAAGCCCAAGGGTGTCTGTACGGCGACCAAGGGAACCGAATCATCGTCCATCTTTGATTGGAAGAAGCTGTCCGTCATATCCATCTTACCGAAGATTTTACCTTTCGCACAGTCGGCGAGTATATCCTCAATGAGAGGCAAAGGATGACGATCCGGCACAGTGTTCGCGTTTAATTTCCGGAAATCGTTCACCCAGCGAGGAAGGGCCAACGGGTCCGCCTTGGGAATCAGAAAAGCCGGAGACGAGAAGGCCGACGAAGAAGGACGGATCCTACCAGCTGCAAGATGCTTGTGGATCAGTGTTTCCCAAGCGTCCTTATACTTACGAGGGGACGCGTAACCGCGACTCTGCATCTGAACGTTAGGAGCCTTCAACTTGATGCTACACTTTATATCGTCCGGTAATTCATCTAGGTGAGGAATCTCCCCAAAGACATCAGCAAAGTCAGCTTTAAGCTGGTCTGACTTAGCTTTCAATAACTCCTCTGTTTCCAAGTGAGTGATGCGAGCCTTGACCGAGGCCGCGAGTTGCTCCTGCGAAGGACCGAGAGAAGCGTTCTCACCGACGAGGGCCAAGGACAACTTACCGAGGACCTCGATTTCTTCCAGTACCGCAGCGAAACCTTTCCGAACTGCGGCGCGACCCTTGCGAATTTGATTCGCTTCCTCCCGACGAAGAGCAGGGGGTGCAACACGGGGCTTCGAAGGAGATACCACGAAATCATCAGGGTGGAGAAGATCAAACCCGGAAGGACGAGCAATGACAGAACGAGCGGAATAATCGATTACAATTTCATTTCGAGCCAAAAATGGCAAACCGAGAATAAGAGAGGCACACAATACTGGGACAACGAGGGCTCGAACGGGGCGAGAGAACCATTTACGAGATGGATCCTCCGGCGCTATAGTACAATATTCAGTCGCGATAACTCTGGTATCTTCATCTTTACTCATTGCAACGTCCAACACCTGGGGCTGATGTAAACGACGTGTTTTCAGGCCTAAACGTGCAACGACGTCAGCGTGGATCAAGACAAAGCCACAACCATCATCAAGGAGACAATCCTCCTGTACAGGAGTAGAAACTGCAGGACCAGTCAAACTGGCAGTCCAAAACATGTGCGGCAAGAAAAAGGGAGCAGGTTCATTATCAGGTAGGATAGAACCCACCGTATGTTCGCGAGCACGAGCTTTTCCTTTTCCTTTGGTGTCTCGTTAGTGTTCGTACCGTTGAAGATCTCGCCTTCTTCAAAATCTTCATTTTCACTTCATAGAGCAGTCTGTTCGAGACTGTGACTAGAATTTTGCGCATATATTCGCACTTTTGCCTTCAGCCTGGATGCTCCTGGATGCTGTTCAAGTTGGACGTACGGTCACCTAGCATACTTACGGTCACTGTCGGTGCTGAAACTCTTGATCTCATGGCCGTATTCCACAGAGTCCGGATTCCAGTTCAGGCAACCGTTGCCGACGATTGCTTATCGCCTCCATGAAAAGTATAGCTACAGGATTCAGGAAGACTCCGGAGACACCCCTACGACTCGGACCCCAATAGGGCCTATGAAGCCTGATGGGGCCAGGCCAGTGTGGATGAGGAGAGACAAAAGCGAGGAGGCAGAAGTTTTGGTCACTGAGGCGAGTTTTCAAGTTCTACCAGTTTGAACCAGATAATATGATAGTATTACCAATTCGTAGTAGGAAAGGCTACCGACTCGTCGTGCTGTAGTACTAAAGTAGTAGCTCTCTTAGATAGATAAGTACCTCATTTTCTCGTTGACTCGCAATGAAGATATTGTGAATGACTTCTTGAAGCAGATTCAAGCCGATAACTCTTCCCGATTCGAATCAAGGCCACTCGAAAATACTCGAAGAAGAATCATAATGCCTCGCGAGACGTCACTTGTGGCACAAATTTTCAATAATAGCACACTGAGCGAAAGCAAGCTGATATCAACTTCGAGGCTCAATTTCTCAGAGTCTTATAACGAGTTTGAACTCTTTAGCTGCTACCTCATTGGTTTAGATTCGAGGATGAGATACGAAAAAAGAAAAGGCAATCTTCAAGGAATAGCTTTGTAAACTTTACTAATTCGTGGGGATGTTCAATATGTGTAGTATCTTGTTTCAAGATGCAACACGCGACGGGGGAAGAAAGAGATGGAGTTGATTTACTTGGAAAGACATCGTAAATACAGATCAGAAATTCAATGTCCTTCAAGGTGGCGTAAGTTGGCAAGCTGGGCCTCCAGATACTCTTTTACTCGGTCCTTAGCCTTCTCATCCGTCACCTGCAACACCAAGCAATGTCAGGAGGCTGAGAAAGCAAAATGTAGACTCTGCACAATATAATTACTGACCACGTTGCCGTGAAGCTCGAAAATGACTCTTTGTCCTTCATCGACATCCTCAGGCTCCAGTTTGTACAATAATCCCCAAGGCTCAGCTTCTGAGTGTCCCCAGACTTTGCCACCAAGAACCGCTTCGCGCGACTTGCCATCGGCGATCCAAAAGTAAGTGTATCCTCCATTGTCGATCTTCGCATTCCGACCCCATTGACCCTCAGAACATTTGATTCCTGCGAGCTCCAACAATTTGTATACATAGGTTTTTTTCCCATCGATCACCACGCCTCCACGGGGAAACTCGAGCCTGAGTTTGTCGTACTCTGCCAGAGCCTTTTGAAAATTAGGTCATCAGAAAATTTTGTAGTTGAGTATAACGATCCCTCACTCACCGTAGGGTCATCTTCATTGCGAGCTTGAATAGGACCAGCGCATGCGAGTGAAGCCAACCCAAGGACCAAAAGGATGGCAAGCACGTAGGCTTTGAGACGGAACCCCGAAGAGCGGGAGCGGGAACGATCAGATACTGCCAGTGGGAACATCATTGAGTAATGCAGAGTTTTTGGTGTCAACGTCGATAATCGCTTTTGACCAGCAAAAGAATATGGGGTGATAGGCTAACCAGAGCTAAGGGAAATCGAAGCATTTTCAGGTGTTCTTATATGATCCAAAATTTGCCGAATAAACAGCTCATGCTGACTGTCTTCCGGTCGTCAAAAGTCGGACGCCGGGCAGTATAAGGCAGTACATGGCCATTTCCGTGCTGGGATAATCACTGATAATCAGGGATAATCGTGCGTTGATTCCGTGTGGAGCCATCCAGTTCCAGCACGTCAGAGCACGGTCCAACTTGCGGACGATCCTCTTCTGGTATCGGGAAATTCGGAGTCGTGAACACTATCTCGTCTCCCTGGTGGACACGAACTGTCGGAGCGTCTTCCATCCATCCATGATGCTCCAGCATGCAAGACTTCTCAGATGCGTCGGCTGCCAAGCTGACCTTGATGTTCAAGTAATTGAAAGAAGTAAAATCCCTCGAAAGCAGCAGATGGTTGGGTGCTGAAACTCCCGGACTTTCTATAGAAAGATACATTGACGATTGGTACCAGCGCGATTAATCAAGGAGGAACCGACGATCACGAACGATGTCAAGTCAGAACAGCGAGTGGAAGGAGGTAAGGGGCCAGTGTGGATGAGAGGAGAGACGAAAGCGAGGAGGCAGAGGATGGCTAAGAAGACTAAAATCTATTTCTTCGTACTAGGCCGTGATTATAAGACTCATGGCTTGATTCGATATTGTTGAAATTTCTTTCTCTCTTTCAGGTGCGATAGGCAGTAACGCGTGACGGGTGAGGCGCAGATGGAATGGGATGACTTGAAAGGACATCGTAACGACTGATGAGATATGGGTCGAATCTCTCTAATAACAGAAGAATTTCAGATACCCTTCCAAACGTTCTTGCATCCCCTGTTTCACCTGCGACACCGATTATGGTCAAAAGTAAAGCAGATGCACATAAAATAACTGACTGAGCCCCCTTGAACTTCAAAAAGTATCTCGTTTTCGTCGGACGATCTGCGTAAGATCCCCCATGGATGATTGATATCGTCACCCCAGACTCTTCCACGAAGAACGGCTTGTCCACTCCGAGGGTTGATTATTGCGAAATAAGTGTATCCTCCCGAGGTGATCTTCGCTCGTCTCTCGCGGTCGAGTGTATAATGGGACCCTGCTGGCTGCAAGACCCTATGTACATACACCTCTATTGTCATCCACCCTGCCTTCGACTTCCTCAAACTCGACGCGGAAATCGACATTCTTGGGTAGGCCGTTGTGACACGAAATCTTGATAAAAACAGGTCAGGAAAACGAAATTCGGTACGTGTCATTACTAGCACTCACCGTCGAGTTTTCGTGCAGAGCTTCGAGAATAGGGACAGCGCATGCAAGTGAAGCCAAGCTCACCATCAAAAGGATGGCAAGTGCGCGATAGGCTTGGAAATTGAGCCCTGAGGATGATTAGAGAAGCTCGAGAATCTCATCGGAAGTGATAGAGAGTGCTTGGTGTTATGTGTCGATAACCACGTCTTTGACCAGCAAAGGATTATGAGATAGGCTCCCCCGGCCGGGGCATCGAAGCACAAGCCCACTACTTAAGTTGTCGATTATGTAATCTTGAACATCCGAATTCATCATTCATTGACGTCATAGATGGACATGTTTGTCGGGAAAAACAATCGGGATCGAGAGATACCTCTCGAAGAAGGAAGGAAGCGAACTAAGGTGGGGTCCCGCAAGGGAGCAGCCCCGGAGCCTTCAATGCCAGCCGCCCTTGATCTGCCAAGGACCACTCAGACTACTACATTACTGCGGGGATCATACTAGAATTCGAGGATAAAATAATGATTGAAAACGCCGGGCGCGACATGAACGAAGTGGTGCGCGATGAGCGAGATAGGTTTGATATACATACTTGGAAAGAGTACTACTTCAAGTTGTCAGAATTCCAATGTCTCTCACGAGTCTGACAGTCACGATTCGACTCGTCAATCGAGAGACCTCAGATAATCTTTCAAACGTTCCTTCATCTCCTCTGTCGCCTGTGACACCAATCGATGTTAAAAGCAATGCAAGTGCATGAATTGATAATCACTAACCGAACCATCCGTAACCTCGAAAACGACGTCGTTCGCATATCCCGGTTTGTGTAATATCCCCCATGCTGTACTTGAAGTTTGACCCCAGGCTCTTCCCTCAAGAACTATTTCGCCGGTCTCGGGGTCGACTGCTTCGTAATAGGTGTATTCTTTGTCCACCGTCGCTAGGTCGTCCTTCGAATGATACTTGAGCCCTGATAAGTCCAACACCTTTTTGACCAAGCTTTTTCTCTCTGGTCTCACGCTGCCCTTGTCGGAAAAGTCAATGCGGTAATCCAAATTGAGGTAGGGATGATGCAGCTCCTTCAAGCTCAGGAGTTCAGGTCCGAAAATCATGAGATATAATCAATTATCACTCACCTTTGGCACTTCTGCATTGTGAGCTTGAATAGGACCAGCGCATGCGAGTGAAGCCAGCGCAAGGATCAAAAGGACAGTGGCAACTTCGTGGGTTTTGGATTTGAGCCCAGAGCGAGAGCGTGCAAGATTAAAGAAGTTTGATTCTGAGAACATCATTGGAAGAGATGAAGATTTTTCGGCGTTATAAGTTGATAAACACGTCTTTGACCAGCAAAGGATTACGGAGTAGGCTAACCAGGAGTTAAGGGAATCCAAAGCATAATGAAGCCTACTTATAGCGCGAAAGGTGTCCCTCATCGGATCTTAGAAGTTATTGGATTATCTGTGCGTGGAATCTGCATGGAATCATCTTGCAATCAGCTTTCTTCAGCAGATGATAATTTATAGACATCTCACCTTGCTAACTACACCCCAGAACCGAGTCCGTCCGTCCACAATGCTCAAGCCGCATTTGTGCAAAACCTCTGTGACCTCAGATCGTCTCAGACTCGGAAGCTTCAGGAGCTTCAGACGACTTACCGATTATTCTACTTGATGAAGACCAGAGTCTGAAAGGAAACCCCCTCGAAAGTAACACATGGTTCCTTCAAGATCGAAGGTTGAAACTCCCGAGTCTTTTAGCCTATGATAGCGATATTATGTTCATCCTTGTTCATCATAGTCGATCTGTACTGTACCAACGGGCAGTACACGGCTGTTTCCGTGTATTTCCAGGTATTCCCTTGGGATAACTACGTTGATTCTGCGTGGATCTATCCAGTTCCAGTACGTTCTAGCACGGTCCAACTTGCGGACGATGCTCTTCTAGTACTGTGTCGGAAAATTCGGAGTCGTGAACACTATCTCGTCTCCCTGGCGGGTACGGACTGTCGGAGTGTCTTCCATCCATCTACGATCCTCCAGCATGCAAGACTTCTCAGATGCGTCGGCTGCCAAGCTGACCTTGATGTAGAAGAAAAGTCCCTCGAAAGCAGCAGATGGCTGGGTGCTGAAACTCCCGGGCTTTCTATAGAAAGATACGTTGACGATTCCTACCAGCGCGATTAATCAAGGAAGAACCGACAATCACGAACGATATCAAGTCAGAACAGCGAGTGAGAAGAGGTAGGAGGAGGCTTGATAAAAATCCTTCACATACGTTATTAGAAAGGGTAGAAGAGGAAATTTGCGCCCTTGAAATCAATCGAACGTGAAGGTTTGAAGGTTTGAACATCCAACTTTATCCAAGTTTCTCCACCGGCCATCTATATGTATATGATGTGATGAAATTCTCGCCATCGTGTATCGTACACTGCACAAGTTCCTACAGGATCCTATCTGCTCCTAGTAAATAGATGATGAGTTCATTATCCTTTTATTCCAAATCAATAGTGTATAAGTTACTATGTATATACGACTCCAACAAAGGTATAACTCCAAGCGTCTTTTCCACGCACTAGATTGAAGGATTGTCTCCAAATTTGAAAGCGATCCATACGACGCCCAGAACAGATAGCAGGAGGATAGAGACGATGGCTCCAATGACCGCGAATAGCTCCCAAGGGATACCTTGTTGCTGTGCCGGAGCGGGATCAGCCAGGCGTCCATTGGCTTCTTGCTTCTCCTGGATCTGCGCGAGACGTTTTCGATGGGTGATGGTCTGATCGATTTCTTGTGATTTCTTCAGGATCGATGTCCGGGCGTCTTCTGGATTGAAAGTGGGAGGGCTGCCTGATGACGATGGCATCCGGACAAAGGATGGGAAGTTGTGCTCGCACCATTGCTCGATCTGGAGGTGACAATGCGATCAGTTTGAGAACAAGTGCAAGAACATATTAAGTGTTTACCTTCCCGCATGCGACTGAGATACGAAGAAAGTTGGGATCTTCGGGCACTGCTTTCGCGTGAATACTCCGGCAGTGGTCTCGGAAGATCTCTGCGACGTCTCGAGGGTTTGTTGAGCGCATGATGAGCTTAAGGACCAAAGAAGAATGAGCGAAGCAGATAGATAAACAAAGAGACTGGACCTCACCGAGGCTGCTTCTGCTTTCCGTATTTTGATATTTCGTTGGAACATAGCAGGATTCATGAAGCATAGGTCGAGTGTGGCAATCGCCATGGTAGCAGGAATGGCGCAGAACGCGAAGATGCTCTGGTTCTTCAAGATCCGAAGATAGTCCAGCGCGTCTGTTGCGTGCCTCATTGCATCCAGCACGAGCTCACTCTGCACCCACTGTGCGCGCTGTTCAGCTCCAGGAGCGTACATATCTTTCATTTCTTGGAAACCGTATTCTTTCTTCCCCCAAATCTCCCTTGGCCAGAAATACCGCTTGTCGTCGCAGTCCTCTCGATAGTCACGGATGATGTTGGTTTTCTGTAGTAGGAGACCCATCGAGTTGGATATTTCGAGCTGGTGACCTAGCCAGGGAACTTCCTTCTTTGATGCAGAGAATAAACGGGAAAGGCCTTCCCCGACTAGACCTGCGACGTAGTGGCAGTAAAGATCATAGTCTTCGACCTTGTCGATATAAGTGGCGCCTGTGGTTGCAGCTCTGTGCGCGAAATCGGCCATGCCGTTTTCCATCTTCTCCGTGATGTCGAGAATGATTGATCTGTACCTAAAAAAGACAAGTTTAGACGCGTTTAAATTTGATCATCTTCGAGAGAACGCGTACTCTGGATCGAGGAGATTGACTTCTTCCACGACCTTGTCGTATTCAACTAGCAACTGACGATCCCTTTCCTTCGTTCCGCAGTCGTTGTATGACCACCCAGGGGTTACAGTCAGTTTGTGAAATGACCTCAGTAAAGGCTGTTTGACGTCGTCGGGTATACTCATATCGTCTTCGATGGTATCCAAGCCTCTGAGTACGAGGTAGAACATACAAATCTATGAACCGTCAATACTTAGAGACGTGATGAAAGATTTTGAGACCACTCACGGTTCTGGCCAGGTCACCGTCTAATTCTTTGATGACAGCGGCGAAGCTCCTGCTAGTCATGTCGAGAAACTCCCAACAACGACGCATAGTTTGTCTGTCCCAACCCGAAGTCTCATGTTCTTTCATGGACGTGATATCGCGTTTCTGTTCGTGGAAAAGCCAGAATTGCAGAAGAGTTCTAAACTCGAGAGGATGAGTGAGTAGAAGAGTGAGATATGCTGCAGCCCCCATGGTGATTCGTGGCAAGAGAAGATATGGGTAAGAGGAGGTTGAGTGGGAGAAAAACAAAATCCCTCGTGGAAGTGAACGCCCTTTATTATTTCTCCTAAATTTTTTTGAGAGGAGTCGTACGATCTGGAGATGCGACGCACGTGCTCCTGACGTAATTTTGATACGCCGCCCGGCACAAATCCAAATCCAGCATCTGGAGACCCTCTCTCTTTGCTCTCTCTTGAAGTTGCTGCCTGGTTGCTGCCAACAATGCTCTTCAAAGGTCTCAAGGGTATGGCTTTCACAACCACACATCCTTGAGCTCATAATGCTTTATGTAGGGTGCTTCAGTCCGCTGGTCTCTGCTTCAATCTTGTCTAGTTGGGGTGCGTAGACCCGAATGATTCAGTGATCATCCAGTATCCTATATGCTCGCATAGTCAACAACGGCGGCTCAATCATGCAATCTGAGCAAGAATTTTACACCACATCGTGCTTTTTTTGCGCAAAGACGGATGATCCATGGGTGAAAAAGTATGTTTGATTCCCCAGTGCTCAGCCTGCAGCTGCCATGCTAACTGTTTACATGTCAGGCTTTCTGATAAGAGTGTAACTGTATGCGCTGCTACAATCAATGCTGACCGCGTTGTCAACGTGTGACACGATACTTTCAGGTTCTTCACGCGTCTTGGGTTTCTCGTTGCGTCGAAAGACAGAGGCTGATTGCAATTTCACGTTTTGTTCTTGATGGTAAGCTTGAATGGATTCCTGATCGCTCTATAACTGAGGCGTCACAGAGTACTTCGTGCCGATTCAAGAAGACCTTCCTGCACGTCCATCTATCCGATATCGATCTACATATACGGAAAGCGAAGTTACCCCGAGCCCTCCAAGCAGCCCAACTCATGAAGAAAACGAACCTGTCCTGCCCTCAAGCGTCAATTTCATCAAATGGATTCGCCCACTACGCAAACTAACGATCAATACTCTCCAGCAAGAACTCGTCCTACGAAACGCCAACGCGTACGCTCTCCTAGTGTTACTGATTCTGATCCAGATATTGTTAAATCCCTTGTGCAAATCAACACTCCCAAGCCATACCCTGTACTCCATAGTCAACTTCAGGTCGTCCAGAATCAACGCCAAACACGCGATCAAGACGCGTTCTTCAACTCTCCGTCCTCTGGATCGTCTTGTGTTAGCTCACCTTCTCGCGCCTGCTTACCCCTTCCACGTGTCACTTTTCCTCGCCTGGACTTGAGGCAAATGATGTCGTTGAACCATCCTCTACCGCAGCACAAAAATCACGTACCGCTTCGGATTCGGTGAGTTGATAGCTAGTTTGTCATACAGGAAATCTGGATGTTCATTCGCGTTTTCTAGGCTCGATGCTGGAGCTCAAACAACGATATCTTCTGAAGATTCAAGTACAGGAGCCTTCAAGTCATTTTGGAGTGGAGTTGCGCAACAAAGTTCCCCATCTGGACCAGATCAACTCACACCTTCCTCTCCTACGGTTTATATCTCAGTCTCGTCGCTTCCTGATATGGTACCTCCGCCTACTTCGCCCTTGTCTCCAGCAATCTTCTTTCCAGGAAAGATTCATCTAGGAAAAAAGTTTTCGACGCGTAAGAGAGCGGTAGTTGCTTTAGCTAAAGATTCAGGAATTCAGCATGAGTAATGTACGAGGTTGGAGACCGATACCTTGCTCGCTCGTTCGGAGAGCTACTCGATTCGGAGCTCAGAATACGTTGTTTTTTCAACTCGTGGATTTTAATTTGCTCCCACCTATGCTAATCGAATCTCGGTGATTTACTGGCAGATTCTTTTGCGTTGAGAAACCCTCGAGCTTTACTTCTGAGAACATTGACTGAGAAATAATCAACAGAATTCTTTGTGTTGAGATCCTCTGTACTCTTCCCAACAGCCGAGGCGGCAATGTATAGTATATACGCTATGCCTAGGTTCTTCTGATAAGATCGCAGATTCGCTGGAATGAAGTGAAGTTGACTTGAACGCTTTGGTCGACGACGGTCCGATATGAGCGATGTGCGTGATCGAGTCAGGTTTTCTTATTCAACCACTGTCAGCCACCGTCCAGGACTTGCTTTGGTCTCTACTCTCACAGGCTCGTGGTCGATGTCTTCCTCGTTACTATTGCGTTCTTTGCGTTCTCGGACGCTTTCGCGCTCCTATGCCTTCTCATTATCGAGTGTAAGACTCTATCAGACAGACGCAATGACAGGAGAAGTCGTGGCTTTACCCAATATTCAGGCAAGCCTACGCGTCGAAGATCTATCAATCACACTTCATCCCTCTTACCTCTTACCTCCTTCGATAGCCCGACCGTCTGCAATTCATCCAAACTGAGAAGCCCAGAACTCCCCCGCCATCGAAATCTCTTGTTTTTGGGCATACCTTTGTGCGTGTCTTGTGTCTCTATCGTGCTGCAGAATTCATAGAGTTTACATAGACCGACCATATGCTCACGATACCTTGGAGCTCGAGCGAAGGTTGGGGCATACCTAAAATTGAACCTTGTCAGTCAAATACGATCAGACTACCTTTAAAACCAAAACTTAAACCCAAAACAGATGCCCCACTTTCACTTGAACCAAGCAGTACCGTACTGCACTATGCCCAAACCCTTTTCGAAGGTATGAAGGCCTATCGTGACGAGCACGGAAAAGTCACTCTGTTCCGACCGGATATGAATATGAAGCGTATGAATACTAGTGCGGAAAGGGTGTCACTACCAGTAATCATGCCCCTGCCCATGCTTCATAGATTTTGTCTACTTACGCACTTCCCTTCAGACTTTCGATGGTGATGCACTAATACAGTTGATCAAGAAGCTCATCCATATTGAACGGGACTGGATTCCAAGAGAACCTGGTCATAGTCTATATGTTCGACCTACTATGAGTGCGTTCGTGATCTCTTTCTATCAGACATGTCAATCTGATACCCCATCGTAGTTGGTACCCAAAAGTTCATTGGAATTGCACCACCGAGTGAAGCATTACTCTTTGTCATTTGCAGTCCTGTAGGTCCCTACTATCCTGATGGCTTCAAACCTATCGCACTATACGGCACAACTGAGTACATTCGCGCCGCGCCTGGAGGTTGGTCTTGTGTCGTCCTTGTTCAAGTATCTCCTCATGGGTCTCGTTAGGTACCGGAGCTTTCAAACTCGGTGTAAACTATGCTCCTGCAGTCATGCCTCAGAAAAAAGCTGCTCAAATGGGATACGCTCAAAACTTGTGGCTTCACGGTCCCGAGCATTATCTCACAGAGGTAATTCCTTATCATCACTTAATCCATCTCGAACCACTCATATCATAAATGTGTAGGTGGGCACCATGAACATGTTCGTTGTTCTCAGAAAAGGCGACAGTGAGTGTTCCGCTTCTGAGTGTTTCCCGTCTGTCAACTTAGTTCGCCCAGGCGTTGAGCTTGTCACACCACCCCTCGACGGTCTGATCCTCCCTGGCGTCACTCGAGACTCGGTTCTTTCTCTTGCCCGGGGTCATGCATCCGGTACCTACAAAATCCCCAATCTCCCTGAGAAATTGATCGTCTCGGAGAGACCGATCACAATGAAGGAAGTTCAAGAAGCAGAAGCATCAGGGAATCTTGTCGAGCTGTTTGGATCTGGGACTGCTGCTATCATCAGCCCGGTGAATAGAATTGGGTATCTTGGAAAGGACATTCACGTCCCCACTGGTGAAGATGGAATGGGTCCTGTTTCCAGACCTATCTGGACAGAGTTGGTTGGTAGACAGATGGGAACGATCCCAAGCGAATGGAGTGTACCCGTTACAGCTTAGTATACCGCTACAACTAAGTATAGTTTCGTAGACTAAGACAAGGGGGATGAACGGAAATTCAGCGCTAACTATTGGCTCTTGATCAGGTGATCGCGTCGGCCGAATGTCCCGATACTGCAAAAATTTCTAGATCAAATTATATACCCAGACCACTTTACCTTCACCATGGTGCGGCGAGTCGTGCAAGGGTTGGCTCGGACGCGTTCGTTTGCGACACATGCCTCTGCTATACCACGGAACTACCCTTCAATAACACCCCCATATCCAGAGCTGATCCAGAATCTCGAGCACGTTCGCAATGTCCTCAAACGACCTCTTACCCTGGCGGAAAAGATACTTTACAGTCACCTTCATGACCCTGTCAATGGCCTGGGTATCGGTGGACGTATCAGAGGAGAGGCATATCTACAGCTGAAGCCCGAGAGAGTGGCCATGCAAGATGCTTCTGCACAGTACGTCGCGATTGTATGTTCGTCTTCAATATAATTCTGAATATGCTACCACCGGTAGAATGGCACTGTGAGCAAGATCCCCATGTCATCGTCATCAAGGAGCTTCATACTCATTCTTTGATGTAGTCTGCAGTTCATGAGTGCAGGACTCGCTCGTTGTGCCGTTCCGACCAGTATCCATTGTGACCATCTTATACAGGCATCGGAAGGGGCCAAAGCTGATCTGGAAGTGCGTCGATTTCGATCCAAGATATATCTATACGTGCTTACCGCGACCCAGTAGCGATCTATCGTATCTAATCAAGAAGTGTTCGATTTCTTGGAAAGTGCAGCGCGCAAATACGGGATTGAGTTCTGGCGTCCAGGCTCAGGCATCATTCATCAAATTGTGTTAGAGAACTATGCGGCCCCAGGGATGTTGATGTAAGTAAAGGTATCCGTCTCTTGGCAGAATTCATGTCTGAAATTCTCTAGGCTCGGCACAGGTTTGTTTCTGGACTACAAATCTCATGAACATGCATTGCTCAAAGTCTTTAGATTCTCATACACCCAATGCCGGAGGATTGGGTATGCTAGCAATTGGAGTCGGCGGTGCAGATGCTGTTGATGCAATGACTGGTACGCCTTGGGAGCTGAAAGCGCCTCAGATCGTAGGTAATATCAGTGTTTTGTTGTGTTTATCACCTCTTTGACTGTCTTTCCTGACTATTTCTCCACCCAGGCGTTCATCTAACTGGAGAATTATCGGGCTGGGCTACCACAAAAGACTTGATCTTACATCTGGCTGGGAAGCTCACTGTACGAGTAAGTCATTATGCATTTATACTTATGCGGTCGGGGTACTCAAACCATGTAGGGCGGTACAGGGAGAATCATTGAGTACTTTGGCCCTGGTGTCCATAACCAATCATGTACAGGTGCGCAAGTCTAAATCAGCTTTGCAAATCGAGCTCGTCTTGATAGAGTTAATTCAGGTCTGGCTACTATCGCTAACATGGGTGCCGAAGTTGGCGCAACAACCTCGACCTTCCCATATACAAAGCACATGCAAAGTTACCTTCATGCCACCGGACGAGGACCAGTAGCTCGAGCCGCAGATGAAGCCGCAGGTCGTGGTTTCCTTTCTGCGGATGAGAATGCTGAATATGATGAAGTTATTGAGATTGTGGGTGCACGATGTTTCTCTGTCCGCTTCTGAATCCTTAATATTTGGCAGAACCTTTCTGATTTGGAGCCAACTATCAACGGTCCTTTCACTCCCGATCTTGCTACCCCGCTGTCCAAATTTGGCACATTTGTGAAAGAACAGGGATGGAAAGATGAGTTGTCCGCGGGTTTGATTGGATCGTGTACAAACAGTTCGTACGAAGACATGGTAAATAAGTTGTTTCGTCCATTCGTCCATTTCAATCACTGACCTCACAAAGACTAGGGTTGCGGACCTTGCTCGTCAAGCCAAAGCTGCCGGTCTAACCACCAAAGTTCCTTTCTTATGTACGCCTGGGTCTGAACAGATTCGGGCTACCATGGAGCGCGATGATATATCTTCGACCCTTCAAGATGTGGGTGCCACCGTCCTTGCCAACGCATGTGGTCCTTGTATCGGTCAAGTGAGTTGCCTTTAAGTAAATCTCTTCCCCGCGTCCATGATTGAACGAGTCATGTCCAGTGGAAACGTGAAGATAAAAAAGGAGAAGAAAATGGTCAGCATTCAAAACTGCTAAAATATCTATTTTTCTAAACCTTCATGGCATCCTAGCCATCCTCACTAGTTTCAATCGAAACTTCAAGTCACGAAACGATGGAAACCGGTATACCATGAACTTCCTTGCATCACCAACCATAGTCACTGCTATGTCATTCTCTGGGAGTTTGTCCTTTAACCCAATGACTGATTCTTTGACACTTGACTCTGGCAAATCATTCAAATTTGCTCCTCCGTCTGGTCAAGATCTTCCCTCCACCGGCTTCACTCCTGGCGATACCTCATTATATCCATTGCCGACTCCGGAGCCTCAACCTGATGCCCAGGTCATTATACGGAAGGATTCGCAGCGTTTAGAATTACTTGAACCGTTCAGTAGTCCGTTCAGTCATGGAAATCCGGAGCTCCCGCCGTTAAAGGTCCTAATGAGAGTGCGCGGTATGTTGTCTGCATAATCCTTGACCTTGTATTGTATTGAAATTGTCATCTGTTCAGGAAAATGTACCACCGACCATATATCAGCAGCAGGTCCCTGGTTGAAGTACAAAGGCCATTTAACTAATATTTCCGAAAACTTGTGTGAGTTTTCAACATCTCCTATCAATTCGAATTGCGCTAACTCTGCGCCTCTTCTCAGTGATCACTGTTCGTGCATTATCCCTTCGTACGTGGCTGACAATTGACCATTTCATAGGCGGTCAATGACGAAGGTGGTGATGTTAACGTTGCTTTCGACCACGATGCTCCTCACGGTCTCACCAACGCCGACACGATACCTAACGTAGCGAAACGTCTGAAAGCTAGAAATCAACCTTGGGCCCTCATTGTCGATGATAATTATGGTGAGGGCAGTGCTAGGGAGCATGCAGCTCTTCAACCTAGATTCTATGGTAGGCACACTCGCACGAATCAACACTTTGTGATAATCATTCATGTTCAGGTTGCAATCTGATTGTCGCTCGTTCATTTGCACGAATCCATGAGACTAATTTAAAGGTATACCTATAGCCTCCTTCAACAACATGATTCTCATCGTCGTTTCAGAAACAAGGAGTTCTTCCTCTATGGTTCGCGGACAAGGCCGATTACTCTCGGATAAGCTCTGGCGATGTCATTGAAACTGTTGGCTTGGCTGACCTTCTCGAGGGACGACCCGATACAACTATCCATCTGAGAGTGACCACCCGCAGTGGGGAGACTTTTCAGATACCCACCAAGCATACCATGTCGACTGATCAGCTCAAATGGCTTCGTGCCGGTTCAGCTCTGAATCATATTCGTTCACAGATGCAGTAATCAACTTCGACCAAAAAGTATCCTACATCTACTTGCATATCTATGTATTATTCGATTCTTGCTTTACTAGTTGAATTTCGTTGTGAGGAGAAGGTTCACATGCACCGGTGAATGCCATTTGCGAATTTCTTTGCAAGGATTTCATTTGTCTAGAAGATGCTACTGAGAGCTATAGCCTGAGGCTGCAGAGAGATCAAGTCAAACTCAATCGTCTCCCAATTGAAGCAAGGTCATTAGCATCTGTGGAATTGTTGTTGAGGGCGATTAACACGTCTTGAGCGACTGAAATAGCCTGCTGAGGCATTCCGGCTAACTGTGCAACTTTTAAACCATGACTATCACGGTTGACGCCAGGTCGTAGACGGTATGAATAAGAGAACATTCCATTCTGCAGAGGAACACCATCAATAACAAAAGGAATGAACTGTAGTCATTCCTTACCTCCATTTCTTCCAGAGTGGTACAGTGAAAAGCGACATTTCCAAACGCGCCTTGTCCGAATGGTACCCCTTCGCGATAACCTAGCATTTCCGATAGCTCGTGGAAGTGTGTTGCGAATAATGTTCGACATCGATTCACAGATAACAAGTGATGAATGGTCGCAAATGCTAGAGCAATGCCATCTTTGACAGTTGTTCCCCGCCCAACCTCATCCATTATTACCTGCAAGAAAGCATCAGTACTGAACATCTGAAAAGACGGCCTTGCAAACCAGACTTCGAGGAGTAGCTCGTCTCAGTATTTCTGCTGTTTCCAGCATCTCCACCATGAATGTACTACGATCATGGAACAAGTCATCTTTAGCACCAACACGCGAAAAGAGTTTGTCTACAACGCCCAACGTCGCCGCATCAGCAGGGACGAAGGATCCGCTTTGAGCCAGTATTGTTATCAAAGCGGTTTGGCGCAGAACGGTGGATTTTCCAGCCATGTTCGGACCGGTAATGACATGGAAATTAGAGGAAGGGGTCAACGATACTGTGTTCGGAGTGAACGTTCGTCCAGAGGTCAATAATCCCAATTCAACTGTTGGATGTCGGCCATTGACTACGTTGTAAGTTGCACTGGTATCGCTTTCGCTTCGTGATTCAATTCAGGAGGCGAATACTGTCGTACTCACTCTTCTTTCATCCATGGCCTGACGAGGTTCATGTCAGTTGCAAGCTGAGCGAATGCCAAAGTGACATCTAATTCGTCTATAATCCGAGCGTTCCGCCTCAGAGACGGAGCTTGGAAATTGACCTGTGCAGATGAGTTCTCAGTCAGAATATTGACTCGAAGTCAGGTTATTACCTCTTGTCGCAAAGTCATGAATGCTTCCTTCTCAGCATCAGCAATCGCAATCGACGTTGTGAATATTTTCTGCCCGAGTTGAGCCCAGTCCTGCAGAAAAAGTCATGCCAACTGTTCATACGCTCAAAATCGAAGCCAAACCTGAAAGAAATACGATCGAGTGGTACCCGTTTCGTTGATTGACACAAACTCGGAGTTAGCATGTAATTTTCTTTGATCTCTTTTGGCTTTGGCTAGATGTACGTGCATCCCTTGGCCAGGAGAAGACCGGAGAGTTAGTGAAGGCGCGTCTGTTCAAGGAAATGAGTGACGCGTCCTGGATATGTTGTTACCACCGTACCATATTTAAGCTGGAGTTTTTCTTCTAGCTTCGCCTTTTGCTCCCATAAATCCTTTAGTGAATTATTGAGCTCCAGTAGTGCGGCAGAAAATCTTTATGAGCCCAAATTTAGGTCGGAATCCATGCCTTGTATCGCGCGTGCGGCACTCACTCTGGTTTTATTTTAATCCCGAGCTTTATTCGTCCATATCGTGAATCAGCGCGTAGAATGTTCGCCTCTGGACCATGACCACCGTCATTCTCACTGTCTTCGACCTGAGAGTCATCCAACTGCGAATTCGCCGGATGTTCGATAGCTAGGCTTATTCTCTTTGCCAGCGCTTCAAGGTTGACCATTCTGCTCATCAATGTATCCAGACTCATCCATTCCGAGGTATCAAAAGAAGGTTGTTCCAAACATTCCATCTCTCGTTCATGAGCAATCCGTCGCTGAATCTCGCTCCAAACATTCACAGTCGTGGTCAAAGCCAGCATGTCACTTGGATCACCTTTTCCAACTAAGAACTTCTGTACGATGCGACCGGCATCTTCTGCCTTGACTAGGAGTGCAAGTAGGTCTGCACGTAAATGAGGCCGCGAGTAAAAGAAAGCGACCAGTGATTGCCGGGCGTTGATTTCTTGTATTGAAGTACTAGGGGAACCTGCTGGATTCAGTGACATATACAAGCAGCGCTGGAGTAATGCACGCACACAGCCATCTGGCGAGTAGACGAGTACCACTGGTGGTAATTGTGCGTTTCACAGAACTCATAAGGCTCCCGCGGATTCCACCCTCCCGCATACTCTCTCGGATCTCCAAAGCCTTGATAGTGTGCGAGTCAATCTGCATTCTTCCTCCAATATCCTCGCGACTAGGGAGCGACAGGGAAGGCATATGTTCAAGAAGATTGGCACGTAGATAGTTCGTCAATAAATCGATAGCAGATGTTTCCTCGGGGTATAATTGAAAGAAGCGGTTGTAGAGGTATCTTCACCTATGACAATTTCGTCTGTGACGTTAGCAGCCTCGGAAGATGAGGAAGTGTCTGTAGGAAAGATGGACTGCGCTTCTGCAGGGATAGGAAATGAAGAGGTCCTCTGAACTGCTAGGCCGCTGGCTTCATTGTCTGTACGAGACGGCAGAACAAAAGAAACAACGTTGCTCTCTTCAGTGACTGCCTGCATGATAGGGTGAGAGGTCTGCATCTCCAATGAATCGTCAAGGAGAATTTCTTTGGGGCCTATACGAGCAATGTCGTCGCGCAGATTTTCATACATCGAGTGTTTAGAATAGAACTCTCCAGTGGATACATCTATCCAAGCTAGTCCAAGCGAGCTCTCTGTAACTTTTTCCTCGGCGGAAGAAGAAATACTGATAGCAAGAAGGTAGTTGTTCTCGTACTGATTCAAGAACGACTCGTCAATGAGAGTGCCTGGCGTGATAACTCGTACCACACGCCGTTCAAATTCGCGTTCGCCAAGCGGGGTATGTTTCGGAAATTCTTCGCACATGGCAACAAATCGTTTGTGTTGTTGAACCATGATTTTGAGGTATTTGTCGACGTGCATTAGAGGAAAGCCGCACATAGGGACACGACCTGCACCCCATCTTCGAGAGGTTAATTTGATGTTCAGGATTTTGGAGATTTCGATAGCTTGTTCAAAGTACGACTAGTACAGAGAAGACATAAAATTTCAGTGTGTATGAGTGTGATAGAGAATACCTCGTAGAAATTGCCGACTCTAGTGAGAAGGAGACAATGTGGAAACTTCGAGAGATTGTCTCGTATTTCTCGAGCGAGCACACTCTTCGGCAGACCATCCGAGTCTGAGTAATACCATGAATTCAGAGCTTGAGTGATGAGGAATTAACAATCAACCTTCGAGATTCTTGGTAGCTTTCGCGGAACGTTTAGGCTTTTCACGAGCAATGGTGTCTCCGTCATGATCTTTCTGTTTCTTTCGCGTGCGTGGTTTGGGCTCTTTCTTCTCAGATATGTCAATATTCATCCTACTTTGGTCCCGTACGACATCATCTGTGTTACAGAGATCAGTTGAGACGATGGGGTCTACGGTCGACTCACCTGCATGTGAAGTTCTTGTACGAGACTTCCTCTTCTTCACGATTTCTGTTCCAGGTTCTTCTGTATTGTCCTGTACGACGTGCGCTGGAGAGTCTTCTTTGATATGGTGCAGAATATCGTGACCGTCGGAATGCGAAGGGTACAAGTTCCTCACTTCATACTAATTAGATAGGGTTATATGCCACATAACAACCAAAAGAAACTCACGAAGATTATCTTCACCACCTTGCCATTCGTCCAAAGGTTTTGCGATGCTTCCGTCAGGTAAGACGCGAAACTTGGGTAGTTCGGAAAGTCTCTTCTTGACTTTCGTAGCTTTGATTGTTTGAGGTGCAGAAGTACTAGCTGTATCTGCTATTGACGCGCTTTCTTCACTTGGATGCTCGGTCTGGTCGCGTCTGAAACTTTCATTCTCGCCTGGTTGTGTGTAGATAGTGCGGGCTGTTGTAAAGGCAGTAGCATATCGGAGCGTAGAGTAGTTAGCAAGCACAAGCTTTGCACCTTGATAGACTGAGGGCAGTTTGACCATACGATGTGGGGAGGAGGCTGAGGAGGAGAAGAACGGAAGCGCCCGTGGTGGCTGTGTGGGAGAGTACATATTTAGCAATTGATGGTGCGATTTCCAAGTCCGTCTACAAACCCTCTCTTGAGACTGTAGCCGTTCTTATCCCTTTCTCTTTATTCTTCACTTTTCAGAGCTCAAGATGTCGTTTGCTGGTCGTCGGAGAGGAAACAAAGTCAAAAAGGGTGTTCAGTTCACTGTCATGGTCGTCGGTACGTTTTTTGTTCACGCTGTGCTGTTGTACGTTTTTCTTCCGTTCATTATTCTGATGAAATTTCACTGAAAAGGTGCTTCTGGCACTGGACGAACGACCTTTGTCAACACCCTGTGCGAGTCTGAGGTTCTTGCGCACAAAATATCTGACTCTCCGGATACTGCCCACGTCGAGGAAGGTATCAGAATCAAACCTTTCAATGTTGGTGAGTTGAGTTGTCGCGACTATCACGTTCAGAATTGGAGCTGGTGACTGACATTCCTACCTAGAACTTGAAGAAGATGGTGTCCGTATTGCTCTGACCATTGTGGACACTCCTGGGTTTGGTGACAACATTGACAATGAATTCGCGTACGTCCTGGTTCAGTGTTAGCTGTCATCACTTGCTGAAGTCTTTCTGTAGTTTTCAAGAGATTGTCGGATATCTCGAACGCCAATACGATGATATCTTGGCTGAAGAATCTCGTATCAAGCGTAACCCTCGTTTCAGGGATAACCGAGTACATGCACTATTGTACTTCATTCCCCCGACTGGCCACGCGTACGCTGTCTTCGTTGATGTGATCATAACAGTCATACTTATGTAGAATGCTAGCTTGCGGGAAATGGACATTGAGCTCATGCGCCGCCTCTCCCCTCGCGCTAATGTCATACCTGTCATCGGCAAGGCCGATAGTTTGACGCCTGGTGAACTGCGAGGGTTCAAAAAGAGGGTACGCAATGCATTCCTTTTCTCTTCACACTCACTCACAAAATCGTCTCAATGGCAGATTATGGAGGACATTGAGCACTACGACATTCCCGTGTACAACTTCCCTTACGATGTAGAAGAAGACGACGAGGATACTATTCAGGATAACAGCGAACTCCGTGTAAGTATGGTCTTGTGTTTGTGCTAGAGCTTGTTTGAAGGTCTATTCCAGGCGCTCCTTCCATTTGCTATCATCGGTTCCGAGGAGGAAGTTGAGATTGACGGTCAGCCTGTCCGTGCACGAATCTACCCATGGGGTATCGCCCAGGTGGACAACCCCAAGCACAGTGATTTCAGCCGCCTCAGGAGCGCACTCTTGAAGTGAGTCAGGGAAGGGCTATCCCATCATTATTGATTATTGATTTTGAACATTCAGCTCTCATTTGGGTGATCTGAAGTCCCTCACTCATGATGTGTTGTATGAAACATATCGTACCGAGAAGCTTTCAAGGACGGTACATGCAGACAACCAGTATGGAGTTTTCGAATTTGTGTCATGTATGGTTTCAAGCTCAGGGTTTATGTTATAGGGACTCTTCCATTCTGCCAGAAGAGTTGGCGTCACAAAGTGTGCGTTTGAAGGAAGAACAGCTCCGTCGCGAGGAGGAGAAGGTATCTCTGTGCATAGTGATCTCTGGTGTAACAGAACGCTGACACTCTTGACAGCTCCGCGAAATCGAACTCAAGGTCCAACGAGAAATCAACGAAAAGAGACAGGAATTGTTGGCCAAAGAAGAATCCCTCCGGTACGTGTTTGGTTTAGGAGTGTTATATATTGATCTCATTCGTCAATGACAGCAATTTGGAGAGTCGACTTGCCGCACAAGGTTCTCAGCCAGAATTCCGGGACTAATTGACCCTGTCCATATCCGCAATACCCGAGGATACAATTCAGTGACCATTGAGTATGTTACAGAGGAAATTTGTTGTTGGTATATACCCTCCTCGTCGAACGCAATCAAGTGACGCTCTTTCTTTTTCTACCTAGCTTTTTTGCACTCACTCGTTATCATTTTTGATGCTAATGGATAATACGAATAGTAGTAATCCTGTTTCGCTCCGATGTTCCATGTTGTTCTGGCTTTTTTATATGTTGAATTTGATGAGGAGCTTGTGGTCGTATAATAAAAATGTTGAGTGGGAATTGGGATCAGATTCGAAATGATCTGGACTTTAACCCCGACGGTTACCAAATCTTAGAACAACACTCAACTCAACAATCTCAAGCTTTTGCTTTTCTCACCGATCCTGTCGTTCCTTACTATCTTCCAAGCGCTCATTCAAGGATGAGCTGGACAACGACCGACAGTCGCGAACTCGGTGGTCTCGCTGTCTCTGCATATCCTTCTCCTCCTCAGTCCTCATCTGCTTTTTCTCAACGACGTCGCTCTTCAGCTGCACATACTCGGCCTGCTGCGCCTCCTCCGAATCTTCCTATTCCCAGTATACCAAATATCCCGCAAGATCCAGCAGAGTCCACAGAGGGAATCCCTCATACAAACGGTCTCGCGCGACCCAATAGATCTTCGTTGTTCGTTGGCAATGGCAATGGCAGTGGAACTCAACCAAGATTGGCTGCTCCTTCAACTTCCAACTCTTCGGCATCTTCTTCAGTAGATGATCTTTCCGACCCACCTCCCCAGTCGTATCTCCCAAATCCCTCATCCCGCTTCCATGAACCACCGCCACCAGCAGCTCCAGTTCCAGACCAGTTGGCTGTTCCAGCTAATGACGGCCACCTTATGCCGCCAGAAACGAGAAATGATCATCGAATCCCTTCTCCGAGACGTGCCCTCACTCGAGCGTTAGAATTGGCAAGAGAGGCCGTTCAGCTGGACTCAATGAATGACAATCCGGAGTTGGCAGTAGCAGCTTATGGTAGAAGTGTGGCTTTGCTTAGTGAAGTGATGGAAAGGGTAAGAAACGGCGAGGAAAGCACAGAATTTACAAGACGCAGGAATGGTCGTAGAAGGAGTATATTTGCTCAAGAAGAAGAGATTAGGAGACTACAATCCATCGTAAGTGTTGAGACTCTTATCCGTCGGTCTTTCTCAATCCCAGTCTTCCTCAGCACGATACTTATGCGGATCGAATGAACATTCTGAGTATCATATACAGTATACAGCCGGTGCCATATCATTCAGACAACATATATTCACCAACCACTCCAACTCCTTCCATGTCTCTTGGCTCTACTGCATCGACCTCACCTACCAATTCTCCTACTCCTTCAGACGTCGTTCCCGTTCAGCTGCCTGTAAGAATCTTCCAGAGCGATGATACCCAGGATGAATTTCGGGATATTCACCAGGCAGATGAAGATATGACTGCTATCGGTGCAGCAATGTTCATGAGAGACCTCGCTAGTCCGACTCTGTCAGAAATATCCGGCCTTCCATCTCCTGGACATCACCCATACGCACCTGCACCAGCTGTCCATGAGGAACTCACTTCTCCTACTGCAGTTTCTCCAGTGCCCATTTCCACAACTGCTGCTCGCAGTTCCATCAGACGGTCAACAAGGCCACAGTCTAATGTTCCTGCTCCTCCGCCTCCATCCAAATCGCCACCCTCAGTGCCCCATACTTCCCAGAGTGAATCATCCCACCCTAACTTGATGGCTCCTCGTCCACGAGGCGAATCCGTTATCGGACATCGAAGAACAGGTTCTGGAAGCAAACTAGCTTCCCTTGAAGAAGAGGAAGAAAGATACATCAGTAGTCGCCAATCCACAATAAGAGAATCAAAATTTCACTCATCTTCTGGTCATGGGTACGATTCCCCGCCACTACCAGCACTTCCCATGCCTTCTCCGCCCTCGCACGCTGAAACAGCACGCCCGCCTATCCCACCCTCAAAATTACCGCCATCCCCTCGTCCTGCAAACCAGTCACGACCGAGAGGTGCTTCTACCGTTTCGACCCGTTCAGATGCATCCGGGATCATCAACCCTACTCCTACTTCTGGCACGATCTACCAACGAAGACCCAAAACTTCCGGGCCTTCTACTCCTCGTTCCTCCTCACCGGCAGAGTCTACAACCTCCGCAGGATCTGTTCCATTACCCAAATCTGTCGTCTCCTCGCTACCTGGCACCAGCTCCAACACCTCGCTAGTTGGTCCCCGAAGCCGGTCTTCATCCCAACCACCTGGTCGTCGGCCCTCTATTGGGAATGGTCGAATTTCGCCTTCTTCAGACGAGAGACCACCGCTACCGAGTACAGCAAACGGCGTATTCGGGATGTCTTCTGTTCCTCCACAACGAATTTCCAAGTCTCCGCTCAATATACAATCACTCACAGTGCAAACAGACCTCGCGACAAATTCGTCGCTTGCGGCACCCATGTCTGCAATGGGTGTCGGTGTACCGTTAACGCCTACATCTCCATTACCCCCGGTACCGCCCACTGACCCTCTGAGAAAGCCTTATCATCTAATGAACCTCCTTCGAACAACGATGACGTCCAGCACTGGTGGTTATATAACTCGACGACTGCATGTTCCACAGGAGGTCTGGTCGCAAGGTGGTGCCAAACTAGGGAACCTGATGGAAAAGGTTCGCGTGGTAGATATCCTTTGTACCGCATTGGAGGACCTCCAAGGCTTCAGCTCGGACTGCTTCGGTGCTGGTAATGTCAGCAGTGGAATGGCTCTCGGCATAGGAAGCATCGGGCGCAAAGAAGGAGAAGCGTGGATTGCCAAGCTGGAAGACTTTTCAACCGTGTGTGACGGTGTGGTGGCAAACTTTGGGAAAAAGTTGGGGGTTGGAGAAGGATTTGTGATCAAAAAGACGACGTGGGGAGACAAACTCGGTCGCAGGTTTGATAAGCTCACCAATGGTAAAAAGTAAGTTTAGCGTTTTCCCAAGCCTAGAGTGCACCCTCTTGACGACGTCCAAACCATTTTCTGTTCTAGCCTTGATTCGCCCGCAGCTTACGTTCAAGGTCTTAAGAAGCTATTCTTGCACGCACAGCTTCTAGACGAGCATACGCAAGCTATCACGTCCTCACCAGTCGCCCCCGCGTATGGCGCCCTCCCTTCAGAAATACGCTCCGCTGCCGACCTCAAGTTGAAACGCGCCTCAGAGTTCTTCGCCAGCGTAGTTCTCACATTCGTTATTCGCGATCTGTCAATGTTACTCGACAAATACGCTAAGAAGTGTGAAAAGTGGCTTGCCGAATAGGCGTGTTTGATAGTCACTGCTTTTGGCGCTGTGTGGCTTTTGGCTTCCTCCTTTGAATCAAGGTAGGACAATCACGTTCCTGTCAGACAGACAGACACGCATGCATGTTTTTCTCCTTGTTCGTGTAATTCTGGAAAACACCCCCCTTTGGTATAACTAGTATGTCAGGATTCTTGTTTCCTTGTATTTTATCAATACATATCACACTCTGGATTAGAGTCGAGAAAGCTTTGTCGCTTCCGCTCCGCACCTTTATATACATCCTTCTCGTTTTCTTCGTTCATCTTGCTCGTTTTCGTTCGAATTTCTTTTGCGATAATGATCTCAGCATCTTACATTTCTCCCTCGACTCTTCTGTGCTTTCAATCATCGCGAAACCTAATCGTTCTCTTTAAATGGTTTACTGTATATACCTTGAGTCACCGACCAGGTGCTTTTCGTCTTCAGCTCTTAATTCTTGCATGGGGTTTGATTAGTGACTAGTTATACATATGAAGTAAAAATTTGCGATATCCCGCTCAATGTATGATAATCGAATAGAATCAGACACTGAAACACTATCAGCTTGTTATATGGGTTTCAACTTTCCAGTCAACTTCTCTCAGGCTAGTTCGTCTGATTATAACTCGTGAATGGAGAACAGAGCTAATTACTTAAGCCTGGTTATCAGGGTTATCAGGGAGATAGAACAAGTCGCGCAGAACTCTTTTCTAATTTCTTGAATCTGCTACTCCGCATCCCCCAAGAACAGTATCTTCAAGGATTTCCAGTTTAGATCGAGGATTATATGTGCTCTATGTTACATATGTACTGTGTGGATAATACTAATAGTAATAATAAATCAATTGCGTATGGACAGGAAATAACAATATGAGCAATGAAACACAAATGAGAGTTGAGAGATTGAAACGTTCCGAAATGGGGAAAGAGGTCCGAGGATTCATTCTGGTTCTGGAGTTGGATCCTTTCCTCTGAGACGACAGACGATATTGAGGCGTTGCACTGGATGAAACATTCAGACAGAAAGTCAGCGACCGAGCTTTACGGAATCGGAATGCAACAAGATGAAGGAGTGCATGATAAGCTGTACCAACCATAATCGTTCCGGTGATGGTCGTCCTCTAATTCATCTCCAGAGTCTGCAAGAGGATCGGAACGTGCCACAACATGCCATGCATCTACAGATTTAGACAGTTTAGTATTAGAGAGCTGATTGACGTGGACGCAAAATATCGACTTGCGCTCTAGGAGCGTGCGAGGAGGACCTGAGCGTGTCCTCCGCGCCACATTAGCCCAATGTTTATCATGTGGATATCCATATGGAGAATAGCGATGCGTTGGTGCAGCAATGAGTCTAGGCTGTCTTGCTTGGAATGGCGAGGCCCGGTGAGGTGAAGAATGATATTGGAGGTCGGAAAATCGGGAAGGCGTTAGCTCTGGCGTAGGTGTGAAGAGATATGAGTATCCAATATAACATAGAAACAGAATGTACTAACGATCCACAAAACTTTCCGAGCCGTTCGCGGTTGCTTTTCCGTTCTTACTTTTGCCGGAAGCTGGAAGTCCGCGACGTTTCCCTTTCGCTTTCATAGCGGAGTCGACACTAATGACACTCTCATCATCCTTGATACTACCTTTTCCTCCCTTTGAAGGATCCTTGGGACTTTGAGAGGAAAGGAATTGCATTCGTTGAGCAACCAACTTGTCTGAAATTTCTATTTCGTCTTCGGGATCCACATTCTCCAGAGCAACCTCGGCTTCTGTGAGTTCATGTAGCGCAGGTCGCTCTCCAGGCGTGGAGGGATCTGAAAATGGGTTTTCACTGTTACCATTTTCATTTCCAGCGGCTGCTTCATAGTAGTTATAAACGAGCCACAGGAATGCTCGGGCTCGAGATTCACTGGAAAGGTGTACCGAGGTGAAGAGGTCGAGAAAGTCGACTTCGCCAGAGAAATGCGACTTGCTAATGGACTAAGTAATATCGACAGAGTGAATGAAAAGAAGATAATTCGTAAAGGCGAAGGACTTACAACGGTCTCGTTGGCCAAAATAAATATAAGGTTTGATATATGCGTTGGCGGCGAAATGCCTGCATCCTGGTCAATGAATTATTTGCAACCGTAAGCAAAACAACTAAGTGAATTACATACGATACGAGAACGACAATCGCGCAGAGTGGTAGCTATCTTCGGACTGTCACGGTCGTATACAACTGCCTTGAGGATGGACTTTAGTCGGGGTGCGTCCTGAAGGCTGCCGGAAGTCTTCTGAAGAGCAGGTACGGGATGATATGTTCGTATGGTAGTCTTCATCTCCGGAAAGACTGCTTGGTCGTCAGATTGGTCGCTAGAAAGAATAGTTAAGACACACACAGCTCATGGTTGTGTTAATTCTTCCGACATTGGTAAGCAATGAAAGCATTGCAAAGTGAGTAGCGAATTCAGGAGTGTCAGACATCTTGTCCTTGAGCAGCTTAGACGCTTTAGGAGAGTGTAGAATGGCGTTCACATATAGATTTCTGTTCAGTAGTATGAGGTTGAAGCTGGGAGAAATAAAGAGAAATAACTGACCGGAAGGTCACCCTAGAACGGGCTGGTTGACCATCAATTTGAGAAGGAAAAGGGTCAGTGAAGACCTCGTTGGAATCAGAAAAGAGACAAGCCAAGAGATCAAACTGAAGGTCTGCACGGGTGAGGGGAGCGTTGTCAGCCTTTTTGAGGATTTTAGGACTTTGCCTCTTGGACGACATAAGGAACGGACGACAGCGACATTCCCGCAACGGCGCAACAACTGCACTTTAAAGTCAAAGTAAATATTATGCATTGCCATCCCACGTGGCTTTTATTGCGCCGATCAATTAATAGTCCGAAATTGATCTTATCAAATTTAGAAGCTCAAAACGAGATTTACAACTTTCTTCTTGTTCTCCTACTCCCACCTTCTCTAACGAAGGAATGCAGAGCAACTTTCGCATAAACCTCCATTAATACTCTTCGGAGATGCTCTTTGCTCTCTTATATCTATCATCTTTTCTTCACATCGTCGCCGCAAACACTGCTTTCATCCTTCCGGAATCATCTCTCACCTTTTCTTCTGGCTGGGAAGGCTCGTCTTCTCAGGTCTCAGGCACTTTTTTCTTTACAGAAACCCTTGGACATGCTCTGTCGGTTGAAATACCAGGTGAGACCGAGTCAGATCAGTTTCCACTGCTTGCATTGATCAGTCGTTTCAGTGTTCACCGCAACGATTAACTACGTTGGTTTGAAACGGACTGGAGGCTCCTTGTATGGAGTATGCGTGGACTGCGACAAGAACTCTGTCACGAATCTACAGCTATTCTCGGGGCATGATAGTACCCTTCACAGCAATGTGGATGCGGAACCCGTGGGTGTCGTATCTGTCGGTTGATTGTATGCGTCTCTTAACTCTTGGCCAGACCACAATATTTTCTCTGAGTGTAGATCCCCGGCAGTCGCACACTTTACAGATCACAAACATTGGAGATAGTAGTTTTGGTGACAAGAGTGAGCTCACGTTTGTTTCTTTCGTTGTCATTCAAAATGGTACGTCCCTGGTAGGGCTCTCATTGGGTACAGATATCTCAATATGTGCCGTACAGTCTCGATTACTACCAGTACTTCGATCACGCCCCCGAGGACGACCAGCTCTTCCATCATGACTTCTAGTTCAAGTCGTACATCTGTGACGACTACGAGTGCGAGCTTTACATCAATCACGACTACGAGTGCGAGCTTTACAACATCTGCGACCACATCATCAAGTGAGATATGAGTGTTGATCATATGCATCTTTCTTCTAACAAATCATAGCCTCGGTATCTAGCTCTAGCGATCTCACCTCGGAAACTGCAACTACTTCGAGTACCTCCTCTCCTTCGTCGAATGCTACCCTCATCGACAATCAAACGAAAATCGTGGTTATCATTGCTCCTACAATGATTGGCGTACTCTCCCTCGCCGTTGGCCTGTTCTTCTATTGCCGCAAGCGACGACGGAAAGATTTCCGATATATCGACTCAACTGAGATCGATGATGAACCACAGTACACGCACTCCGTTACGAATTTAATTCCTAGCCCTTCTTCGAATGGCTTTCTAGCTATGGCCGGTCGAAAAAAACCTCTCCCACGATTACCAGAGCCGTACCCGTACATTCATCCTGTGCCCCAAGACGCTCCTCTCTTTCCAGTCAGGAGGCTGAATTCTACAAGTTGAAGACCGATTAGGACTTTTCTTGACCATGGACTCACACGTTGTATCATTCATCATTAACTTATTTTAGTCACTGCTGGCAGGTACAGCCTTCCTTCCTTATCCTTACGATTCAAGCATCATACTATAATCCCAGTGTGAACGGTATAATATTTGGGTTAGAACATTGTCCCCTTTATTGACACACCAGTTGTTGATTTAGGAGAATATATAGTTTTCCTATAGATTACTGGTGCAACAGAGAACTGCAATAAGGTACTTAATAAACGTAAGAGTGTGAAATGCAACAAGGTAGAACAAGAAATACACGAATGCTTCCAAAAAAGTGTACAGAAAGAAAATCTGATGCAACAAAATAAGTTGATACGGTATCCAGAAATATTGCACGACTTGAACAAATGACCAAGAAGAGGATAGAAAAATCCGAGTCCAATTTGATGAAACCCCTTTGACATATCAGTCAATCATGGGTGAACTTCAAACGGCTAACAGACAAGAAGAAACAAGAAGCTGTACTGATCTCAGTGCCAGAAACCAAGCAAGTATTCCAACACATCCACCACCACACCGCTTTTATACATCAACCCATGATCGGCTCCCTTCACCACTCTCACCGAACACATACCCTCGCCCATAGTCTTCTCCATCCACCTCACCGCATTTTCAGCAATCTTCTCATCTCGGTCTCCATACCACACCTGCACCTTATGCGGATAAGCATCATACGAAAATCCCCATGGGTGGTTGTCATGATTCAATATCTGTAGAAGATCATTATGCGTTCCTTTCGCCGATTCTGAATGTGATGCAGCGATTAAAGCGTTGCCTAGGGCGGCTTGGTAAGCGTTGTTGGGTGATGAGGGTATATCTGATGCGGAAGATGAGGAAGGGAGATTATGAGATGTCGTGGGATTGGGAGAAGGCGGGAGGGAATGAGAATTAATGGGTCTGGATGAAGACGAGAACGATAGGGACCGTCTGCCTTCGTATCTAGGATATTTTTCTGGGGTCGACGTTCGAGAAAATCAGCGTGAGCGGCGAAGGGATCGGAAGCGAATGATTTGGTCCAGGTTGTATCATCCAGTCCCAAACCAACATCAACCTTGAGCGATGGTGGCAACTGGGGGCTGGGCTGTGATTGTTGTTTCTTTAACGAAGATGGGGATGATTTGGATTTGAGCGATCCCATCGAACGCAGCGCCTTCAGCCGTTTTCCGGTCGATGGCGATGTCTGATCATTCGGCGACGATTGAGGCGTGGTTGATTTCAACCGTCCAAGAATCCCCCGGGATGATTTCCGGGTGACTTGCATATTATTAGTATTACACTGATCAGAGTTAGGATGAGCCGTTCCCAAGGTGCTCTTGCTCTCAAACCGACCGTCAAAGTCTCGCAGGTCGTCATACGCACTAAATGAGCTCGAAGCCAAACTAGGCCGTGGATAAGACTCAGGATAAACGGTCGAAGATCCGGGAGATGAAGTCGTCGATGTCTTTTTCACTTGCTGGGGAGTATAACCAATCCCTTCCCATGCCAACGTCGGAGGTTTCCCAATCATCCATGTTTGCAATTTCCATTCGGCAGCCTGTGCGGTTTTCAGTATGCCATTGGGAACATATTTCAGCCACTTGTATCCAGCTGCAGGGAGGAATAAATTGAGGTCAGTATATCAGGAGTATTCATAGAGATGATTACGATAGCTGACCATTCGCACCGACCCACGGGGCCAAGAGGCATATGTCACCACGTATACGATACGGGAGCTTGTTGGCAAATGAGAGGGCATAGGGTGCTCCGGCGGAATGAGCCATGACACTACATTGGTCGATATGTAACCGATCCAATACTTCCTCCACAACAGATGCCCATTGAATAATTCCTTTAGCAGACTTCGCTCGTGGTTCCGTTCGGCCAAGACCCCATCTACGAATTCATAGTGTCAATAGACGTTTCTACATAGAATATTTCTTGGAGACGAACCTGTCAATAGTGATGAGCCTCAAACCAAGACACTGCGCCATCTCATCGTACAGCCCCATGATATGCCGCACACAGCCCAGACCCAAAAACACCAACACCGGGAACCCATTTCGCGAGCCCAGATCCGAGAGACTGACAGTGAGCGGATTGTCATGCGAGGCATGAGGTGATCGAGTCAACTTCAAGAGCGTCGTGAGCCGTGCAGAACGTAGATATTGGGCAACTTCTTGCGAAGCTGTCGCGGGCTTCGTCAAATTAGACATGAGGCCAGTATCGAATGGTGAGAGCGGAGGTTGAGAAGAAGCGATAGACGATGAGTATATGGACGAAGCGCCACAACCGTCCGACCGAGGGGAGATGATGCTGGCAGAGTCAGAGATAAAAGAATGCCGATGAGGCGGATGAGGATGAGCTACATATTTCATACTAGCTTGATGCCGAAGGGTTCGTTGCACTTCGTCTGCGATGCTATCAATGGAAGACCGGGATAAGAGTTCGGCTTCTTCTTCGGCTGTTAAAGGTTCAGGTTCCGGCTCGGATTCTTCATGGACGATGGAATGGCCGACACTGCGGGAATGGGAATAGGAAGAAGAACGATCCAGAGCTGCACCTCGAGCGCGGGATTGAGCTTCTTGAGGAGCATATGCGCGGATAATATCAGATATGGATGGAGCAAGACTCTTTCGTTTGTCTTTTGACGATGGGCTGGAAGGAGCAGTTCGAGGGCGAGAAGTATAGGGTGAGGATGAATCAGGGTCAGTGGGAGTTGTCGGAGATGAAGGTGACCGAGGTCCAAAGGTAGAAGAGGATGTAGGTATAGGAGTGATGGTGCTATTGGAAGCGGAACGGCTAGGCGGCGGAAGTTGGCTGCGCTTTGGTGTTGCAGTAGGAAAACCATTATCCTGATCATCGTCCTGGTCAGAGAAACTTGAACGGTGTGGGAGCTTTGGTGGCTTCTTGTGCCGCCTGGCTTTTCCACCACCAAGAACGACACCTGGAGGAGGAGTTGGTAGCGGTGGCTGGTATAAAGGATGATGATTGGGTATGCCAAACCGACTGCGACTAGACAGACTAATTTCCTCGCCACCGTTCATACCGTCCACGAGTGCATCCATCATTTCAACGCCAGATATGGGTGCGGCCACTAGTACATCGAAGTTGTTGAGGGAAGCATTGTCAATGGGAGTATCGGGAGGTGTCCCTTCTGTCAATGTCGAAGTCACGGATATACGCGGGTTCGTAGGTCGGTCAATCCAGTGTGTTTTCGCCTTTGAAGAAGGTCCAGTCCTAGATCTTTCCCGAGGCAAAGGATTAGGAAGAGTAGACGGGCCATCGAATTCTCCTATGCTTGGAAAATCGAAAGAAGTTGTGGTAGGTTTGGGAGAAGTATTTGGGCGGCTGATCTTGGAGCTGGGATTATATTGACTGTCTGGATAGGACTCGAAGTACGAAGGGCGTGAGCTGTAATAGGACGAAGGAGGATCAGGATTTGCCTGCTGCTTGTCACGACGAAGAGTTGCATACGATGAGCTCTTGCGGGGAACTCGAGAAGACTGAGGAAGGGAAACGACAGTGTGCATGTTGGTACAAAGAAAGGAAGTTTGCTTGGGCAGTCTCTATACGATAGAGACTGGAGAAGGAGTGGAATTATTTTGTGGTGCAGGTCCACCGAGACGATGGCCGTCGATGACAAGAAAGCCGGTTATTCAAAACCCATTTTAGGTAATCCTCATTTCGGCGCCAACTTCAATTCATCTCTTTTGACATTTTCAAAGTTCTTTTCAGAGAAAAATTTTGTCGAGAACAAGAATTTTCCGAGACGAAGAGACTCACGGGCGAATGTCTCCCTATGTCTCCACCAATGAGATGCTTTTATATGAATAGCTATATCACACACCCGCGCTCTAAATGTTCAAGGTATTGCAGGAGGAGACCGGTAGAAGATATCAAGATGAATTCATGCACTACATACACTGAGCACCATGTTCCAGGTTTTCCACTCCCTTTGTCCTTCGTAATACTAAGAGGTGTCTTGACCCCCTCGGTCACCTTCTATGTAGATTCCATAAGCCCTCTTGAGTTGCAGGATATTCGCCATGAAGTTGGTGATCATAAATGACCCTCGAAAAATCCATACTGTCTGGTTGAGAAGGGGGACCCGGGAGGCTGAGGAGTTCATGGATTCAAGCATCGGTCATTCGTCAGTACCGTCCGCGACGCGTTGAATGCTAACGGCGAATGGGCGCGACGAGCCTAGCGGGACGAGGGAGAATTTGGGTTTATCAGGGTTACTGTACAGTTTATGTAATCCACCTTTTTCTCTTCCGTCCATCCACTACAAGCCCAACCTCAGCCTAAGCCCAACCTCAGCCTCAGCCCATAGAAAAATGTCCAGCGATCTCGAGTGGCTTCTGCTCCGTGTAATGCCCACTTCTATACACTGTTCACTCTCGCTGAACCTACCCCGAACAGAAATCCAACTCCTACATGGTAAAAGGCCTATCTCACGGCCCCATCTTCTCCAAGGAGCCTGTTAGTCTGTTCACGCGCCTCATTCTGGCCGTATCGTCCTCTGAACTAACTATCCAGTCTTTGTAAACAGGGAAATCTTCTCAACCTTCACTCAGCCAAATACTCTGGTCTTGCTAATGCCAAGGTCTGCAATTCACTCAAATGTCCTCAGAGATATTCATACTGATCCTTCGCTCTTGTCATTCTAGACCATCGACATCTCAGACGTGAACGGCAGAGTCACTATCACGACTCGCAAACCCAAGGCTTCCCCTTATGCAGTTGCCCCCGCTCGTTCCACTTCTTCCATTCGTCCTCGATCGGGCGTTCGTCGTGCATTCGGTATCACCTCTACCTTTTCCAAACGTGGATACAGACCCGACCTGCGAAAGGTATGCTCATACTCTGTCACACACACACACACGTCGCTTGCATCTGCCTCTTCGAATTATCACCTCACTTCGCTACATTTCTTCTCATCGTTTTTCTCTTCATCTTCAATACTTTTTCAATTCGAAAGCATTATCCTTGAACCCGAAACGCACTCTCGTTAGAACCCGCTGGACAAGCTGCCGCAAGGTGGTAATGAAAGTTGGGCGTGGACATGTTTGCAAGATTGACCCAAGTTCATCTGGAGCCGATCAAACTCTGGTGGACCACCTCGCCATGTCGCTATCGGAGCCCGTTAAGTGCTCGATGCGGTAAAGCCGACTCTTTGGCGATAACAATTTTTTTACTTATGTTGCACGCACATTTCATCTCTTTCCTGTTATGTTGATACCTGCAGTATTCTCTGTCTTTCCACCTATACTGACTACAATATTGAATTCCAGGCCGCTCTCGCACGAACTGCAGCTCTTGTATCTGCACAAAAAGAGCCAAAGGAGGCCCCTCCCAGGAAGCTAAGGGGGAAGAAGGCTGCCAAGGGATTCAAAGCATGATTCTTTCACATCCTTTACCGCTGTCTCCACCGTCGCCATGTTGTTTGAATTGCCAATGTACTCACAGTCTATGCATTATGTATGGCTCTTATGCAACATGAAATATATCACTTCACAGCATGCTAGATGAAACCATACCTTGTGGGTATAGATATTATGGTACACAATCAAGACATACAGGAAGTACATACATAATGCAATGCTGGTAAAATGCAAGACGAACTATACAGGTCATACTAAAGTACATGAAGAATCTTGACCATGGTTCACAAACCGGACGTGAAACCCAAAAAGCGAAAAAATTCATACGAAGCAGGAGAGAATGGCAAACATCAATGGAGCAGAAGCACACCTCGACGAGCACACGCGTTCAACAATGCCGGCTCTAAAGAAGCTGTCCACTTGATGAAAGGAGGACAGAAGGTCCCTTCTGGAAGGCCAAGCTTGCGCAATGCCGGGAACAAGCCTGACGCGATACACCCAACCCATTCTTCTCTCGTCAAAGGCACATACCTGCCAGAAACATATAGTTGCTCCATTGCGGGACATTGAGCATGTATGGCGTGGAGTGTCTCTGAGTCAACCCGAACACCGTCTAGATACAGTGAACGCAGTGAAGTAGCACCAGCGAGGCTCCTCGCGAAGAGCATCGAGTCCCACGATGGACTGGTACCTACTGCGTAATGGAGGCTTTCCAGATGATAGCTCTGTAGAACCACGGAAACTTGTTCGCCTAGATCAAAAGAGGATTCGCCCGACACTCGAAGACATCTCAGAGCACTAGTGTTTTGTAGAAGCCAGGAGATATCCCCTGATATGATATCCACACTCTCGAGAATGAGATCCGCAAGCTGCAACTGATACGGAGAGGAGGTGTACATGATGTCTAGCTCGAGATGCAGCAATCGCAGTTTCTGCACTCCTGCGAACTTGTTCGCCATAACCTCGTCCCATTCGAAAGACGGTCTGGCGCTTAACGAGTGTGCGATGAGACTTCCGTCGATAGTCAGCTCTTCGAGGATATGAGGATGAGTTAAGCAGTTGAGAAATCGCTCTGCGCATACAGCTACCTCCCCGCCCAATGTGACCGACTTGAGACCGGTGAGGGCAAGGATCATTCGTATGGCGCGCATCTCTTCTGCTCCGAAATATCTGGGACCGTTATCTTCAAATGTGGGGCATAGTTCGATTCCTTCAATCAAAGAGCAAAGATGAGGGCTGCTCTGAATAGTACGCGCGAATCGAATACAGGAAGGGAACGAGCGTAGGCTGGGCTTCGAATAGAGCTGCTTGCGCGCGTACAAAAGCCACGAAGGGGATATTAGAGCCAACCGAAAGAGGTCCCGAGGCCACCAGGAACTGAAAGCCAGGATTTCTGGAATCAGGTCATCGATGAATAGGGTTCCAACCATCCTTTGCTGAAGCGAATCTTGAGTGTAGGCACCTTAGCCAAAGATCATGAAGGCTGTAGCTATTATAGGCGGCGTGTTATCAGGTGACAATCACCGCCATCCCAAAATTGGTTAACCGTTGAAGGCCTGGAGGTATAGGAACGCGTCCGAAAGTTTGCCTTTGAAGGTTCATCGACATCAATTACTCTAAAATCTTCGTGGTTCTGGTGAGAGAGTTGAAGCTTGAAGTTCTGGATGAATGAAATGTCGGACCGGGTTCATGAGGACCATCCGTTCCGAGGCAATTTTGAGCTTGAAGCTTATTTGAACACCACCACCACCACCACCGCATTCAATCTGCACGCACTTCGTCGCTCGAAATGAGCTACTTCAGCACTGTAATCAAGCTTCTTTCAATCGAAATTGGCACCGCATGGTTTTCACCTAGCTTGTTATCGATATCTTCAACTTGAGCTGGCCGCGTCACGCGTCAAGTACGACTGATCCATACGAAGTGTTATCGAAGTTCTGGGGACTGGTGAGGTAAGTTACGCCCGTTTAACGTCTTTCTTCCATGCGGGCTCTTGACGCCACGGTCATAGTGGCATATGAAGACTCGAATATGAACTCACAATGGGGTGTGGAAACAGACGATGGCCGAAGCCTCATGTTCCGGCTCAACTCGATTTACGTCCCTTGCAACTGTACAACCATCTTAGTCCTTTCCACCGCCTGCTGTCGTTGCGATTGCCTCCTCAACTCTACATGGACTTCGAGTTGGGTACATATCCCAAGATTCGAGGCGAGATATCAGTGGAGGATTATTTCGAGTACATCTTGCCTCGATTGCCGATAGAATTAGAGACCACAGCTCGAGAAGTCTACAGCATCTTGGATCAGAGCGGAATATTCGATAACGCCACCAAGACTTTTCAGTCGACCATCTTATTGAAGATATTCGATGGCGTTGTTGAGGCTGTGAAACACATTTGCCCCGGCATAGAGCCAAACTTCAGGCTCGTACTGGGCGACCACGATGCTATTGTATCGTCCATTTTCACAGGTTTCGAAACGAGTCATAGTTCAACCGGTTTCTTCGCTATCTCGCAACAGTTGCTCGACGACATGGCCCGTGGATGCGAGGAATTGATGAAGAAAGATCAATGGGGTGACGCGTCAAAGCCACCCGAAAGTCAGCGAAAATCATCGACTGGATCTACAGTGTATGAAATCACTGCTCCTCTGGTTATCCGGACGGACTGTTCAATAGACGATGCATATGGCAAATATGATGTGAGTTCGCGCAGTCTTACTTCAATCCTAAACTTCTCAGCTTTCGATGCAGACGAAATCAATGTGGAATATGTCAAGGATGCTGTCCTTAGACCCTTCCAGACGCTTCACGCACGGTATCACAATCGAAGACCATTCACTCTGTCTCTCATTCTTGAGCCGTGGGATGCTGCTGAAAACGAGATCGTTTGATTTGGATGAGGTACGAACAGTCAAAACTTCTATGCATCAACTCTCCATGTATAACCGTGTCCACTCAGCATCTTCAGCTCGTCCGAATCTTCCTCTCGTTCGCATTTTCATCGGCGGAAGACATGGGATGGGACCCTACTGTCACGTTTTCGCATGCAGATATCAACGGAAGACAATACCACTTCCTTGTCGATCAACATATCTACCGGACCATCGAGCAATTATGTGATCGTTCTGCAGAGGACCCACTCGGACGTGCTACCCGAGTGTGGAAAGTTCGCGATGTTCAGGGCGAGGTTCATGTCCTCAAGGATCTCTGGCTGGAAATTGATCGTCAAGAAGAACATGTTATCTATGAGCGAATTGTCGCCGATGTAGAACGTTTTGCACCACCCGACACCGGGATGAAAGCGAAGAAATGTGTTGTAGATCGTATGCTCACGCCTCTCGAGCACTGTCGAGTCAAGGTCTGCGACAAAGTAGACGATACGATCGTCGTAATGCTACGGGGTTATGATGTGGCAAATATTCAATCTGTGGCTAATTCTTCTGATACCTCTGAATTCTCATACCGCGAACGAACCGAATGTCAGTCCAGATTCTGTTCTACGTCTGTGTTGTATGATGTATCGAGTCTGAAGCACCACTTTCCCTCACAGTTCGCAGCGATGGTCCCAAACCCAATCCTCAAAGATATCATTATCGAATTGTCTTTCTAGAATATGCCACCACTCTCTACGACGAACGAAACCTGGCGAACATTCTTCATGCTATAGTGGGAATCTTGATAGGTATGTGTGATTCATATTTCGTCGAGTCGAAGATTATAGCTATTTGTAGCTATTTACCACATCCACGCTGCTGGATGGGTCCATCGTGATATTAGTGGCGGCAATCTTTATTACTACAAGGGCCGGAATGTAGGACTCCTTGGTGACTTGGAATATGCCAAGCGTGTTGATGACCACTCGCAAGGGAGTGCCCACATGGTGAAACCGTTGTCCTGCTCTGTACGCAATATGCACTCACTGGAGTTCTTCTTAACAGGGAACCCCTGCTTTCACGTCTTTAGAAGTGCTCACAAGCTCGTATTGTTTTACTATGCCCCCCGACATTCCCGGATATGACGAGTTGGACACGGACGAGGTTTCTTTACCTGATCTTGAAGTGATCTTGGTTCCAGCACCCCCATTTGCTCATAACGCACTCCATGATGTAGAGGCTGTTTGGTGGGTGCTCGTATGGGTGCTTCTGTTCAATGACGATGCAGCCGTTCCAACACAGAATCCCGTGCTTCGTCAAGAGCTCATGAACAGGATTTTTTCTGATCAATATCTGAGCATGCATCGTCTACAATTTTTCAGAACACCAGACTTTGGGGATTGCTTGCCATCTTCTTTCTCCCCTGTTGCTGATGTTGTGTCTTGCTTCTCTGGAATACTGTATAGGGCATACAGCATCGCCGAGAAGGATTATCCAACTATTATTCCCCAAGCTGAACCCCGTTTCCAGCTCAGATGTACTATGTAGGGCTTTCAGCAAAGAGGCAATGGAAGCGGCTTCTAGAATAAGTTTAGGCTCTGTAAGAATCAGGTAGCCCGCATCATCACGTATGTGTGGCTTGAGCTGGAGTCATTCTGGTCCCTGAAGCCTACTGTATAGAGGGAGATTCTCAGCGCAAAAATTCAATTTTGGTCGTACCCACTCAGCGTATGTATGCCTTGTGTACATATATATTCAACATGGTACGTACTGCTAGGATTCGGTGGAAATAACTTTTCGATATGTTGGCAGTGTTTCCCTGATTTTTACAGTTACATATGTGAAAGAATCCCTGGCGGTTTGTGATATTGTATGAGGAGGGTATCCTGGCGGCAATGGTTTCAAGAATCAACAGGCTGGGTCCTGGACTGTCCTGGATCAAGATTCAAAGGACTACCATCATCCATGAGCGCTGAGCCGCTGTTACTAATAGTAATATGTGAACACAATATATATAGTCTGTAGTAAGTAGTGAATTCTCTCCACATGAGATCGATCGCTAACAAAAGTTGCCACAGGAACAGAACCAAAGAGAAGAACAGGCTGTCCAGCCTTCATATACATGATGTATCTTGCGAGTCGCCGCAGTTGCTTTCAAAGAGAGAACGATTATCACACTGCACAGGTGTTGTATTTGAAAAGCAGTAATTGTGGACATTTTCGAGTCAGCCTTACTCACAATGTCAGCTGTAACAAATTTGCCACGGTGCAATCATACAAGGATAAAAGCAGGCCAAGATTCGACACTCAGGCCTCAGGCCTTAGGACCAACATGCAACCAGTTAACGACATAATCCTTACAAGTGCAGAATCAACTCGAGAGACCACCCCACCCCGGGATAATACCAATGTGGCCGCTCCAGATACACCAGCACGTCCAAAGACAGCGACATCGTCGATATTTCGCGCCGATCCCAAGCTACAGAATCGGCGGGATGAGCTAGTTTCTGGACTCCCCAAAACCATTGCAGAGATGTCTATCAACGATTACTTCAAGCATGTCTTACCTCAGCTACCGGGCAATTTGAAGAATAAACTCGGACTAATATGTGAAACTCTGAAAAACAATGGTACTTATGACGGTGCCAACAAACGCTGGACGGACTTCTCAGATGATCCTGCCCAGCAGTCCCAACATGAGACCAAAGTGTTTGCGCCACTCGCCGGAATCTTCTCAGCTATTGTGAAAGCGGCTCAACAGATTGAACCTGGTCTGGAGCCTAACTTCGAGCTTGTAGTGGACGGGAATGCTACACCATTTTCGGAACGTGGTGGCGGGGACTCGCGTCCCGATGGATTTCTCAAAATTTCGGATAAGCTATTATCAGAGATGTCAATGAAATGCAAAGCAGCCATGGAATTAGACGAATGGAAAGACATTGTATCAAGTCCAACAAGTGATACTTCACAACCTTCAAGATCGCAAAAAGGTTCCCCTCAAGAAATTTCAACAACAACAGGTGCTACTACAAGGAATGTAAAGGAGCCGCCTCCGCCTGTATACAGTTTGACTGCTCCCCAGGAGTTCAAGAAGAGTGCATTCACTGGTGATGTGGAAAATGTGAGCTTTCGGTTTGTTGATCATCGGTCTGGCTTGCGTTTGACCACAGCACTCTGCATTGCAGGATATTGTCAAATTGATGTGGAATATGGCTAAACTGTTGACATTGGATCCGTGTAGGCGTTTTACACTTGGCTTCACCATTGAGAATACGTCACTTCGTCTATGGATCCTGAATCGTGGCACTTTATTGAGAACAAACTCATTCAATTTCATTCAGGTGGGAGCTCCTAGTCTCTTATTCAATTCACTCATCCAGGTCTTGTAGAATCAATCTTATCTTGTGCATGTCTTCTTATCATTTGCCTTTGCAACAGCAGAAGACATGGGCTGGGACCCTACTATTACGTTCTCCCACTGCAATTCCGAAGACAGAAGACAATACAACATTGCTGTGGACAAGCATGTCTACCAAACTATATCTACACTCTCTGATTTTTCAGCAGACAATCCTATCGGTCGAGGAGCAAGAGTCTGGAAAGTCAAGGACGCAAAGGGCAGAACTCGTGTCCTCAAGGATATCTGGCTTGATGTTGATCGTTTAGAAGAACATAAGATCTACGAGAAAATCATTGAGGATGTCCAACGTACTGCAAATCCCAAAGACCGGGAAAAAATCAAGAAAACCGTTACGGATCGTTTGTTGACACCTCTTGAACACTGTCGAGTCAAGGCACAACTTCAAAGCACAGCAGATGATGATACTGTTTCTGTGATGCTTCGTGGTTACAAAATAACAAAGGCTCAGTTCGTTCCCCTCCTACCTGAGGTGAAATCAAATTCTGCAAGCAAGCAAAGTGTTGGCCCTAGTGGTCCTGGTGACCAAGATCGCGCTAGTTCCAGCCCTCACACACTCCAGGATGATGATGGCAATGAGTTAGTTCGACGCCCACAACGTCAGACTCGCACACTGGGGGAAGTATCTTTTGCCCAAAAATATCACTATCGAATTGTTTTTCAAGAATATGCTACTACTTTATATGATGAACGAAACCTGGGTAACGTTCTTCATGCTATGTCGGGAATCCTGATTGGTATGTGTGATATATTCTTCCAACCTGAGTACAGTCAAGGATCATAATCAATTCTGATTCAATTTATGAATTATATAGCCCTTCACTACATCCATTCTGCTGGCTGGGTGCACCGTGACATTAGCGGTGGCAATTTATATTACTACAAGCACCGGAATGTAGGACTTCTTGGAGACTTGGAATATGCCAAGCGCATTGATGATGGTTCACAACATACTGTCCGCACGGTAAGTTCATCTTGTTCTTCTCTGTACACGATATCTAGTTACTAGTTCCTTGTCAGGGTACCCCTTATTTTATGGCTTCAGAAGCACTTTCAGGGTCATATGTCTTTGATACACGTCCAGCCCGTGAACCAGAATTTGATGAGCAATCGCACCTCCTTTTTGAGGAGACTTATACAAATGAAGCTGGCCAGGATGCGGTTAAACGTCCACCATTTGCTCATAATGCACTACATGATGTAGAATCCGTGTGGTGGGTGCTCGTGTGGGTCCTCCTGTTCAATGACGATGCAGCTTGTACATCTCGAAATCCTATGGCTCGTCAAAATCTCATGAACAAGATCTTTCCCAACCAATATCTGAACACCGATCGTCTTCTCTTCTTCAGGACACCAGATTTTGAGGACTGTCTGCCTCCTTCTTTCTCTCCCATTGTCAATATTGTGTCAAATTTTGCCCGAATACTGTATGGGGCATACAGAATCGCAGAGGAGGATTACCCAACAATCAATGCCCAAGCTGAACCACTTTTTCAGTTCACATGCCTCAGGGCCTTTAATTCGGAGTCGATGAAGGCAGCTTCGACAATAGAGCTGGTCCCCGTGAAAATCAGGGCCCAAGATGTACGTGGCTCAAGCCAGAAGCGTTCTGGAAAGCATCTTGAAGAGCCTCCTGAAATGGGTCGGGAGAGCAAAAAAGCTCGCCAATCATCTAATAACAAGCCAGACTTGCTGACAGTATAAGCAATTGAGTTCAGACTATCAAGTTGGGAGTGGAAACTCTGTACAGATTGTACTTATTAGTAGCTGTACTACTAGCAAAACTTTGCCAGAACTTCACAAATTTCAGATTTTTGCTCAAACAGCCTTGTGTAGTATAGGCGGTGCGAAACAGTATGTATTCAATCATAATTCGCGCATATCCAAAACATGTCCGAAAGTATGTCCTTGAGGGTTCGTTTATCGACAGCAGTTGCTCTCAATCGTGGTGGTCTTGGTGAGTTAAGATTCTGCCCTCTATATGACGATATAATCTGGACAAAATCGATACAGGTGGTCGGGTACTCTGATCATTTGATCAATGATATGAATAATACTATTCTGAACTATGGCATTCTCATTTTGACTTGGACTGAATAAATAAACACTTGAGTTGTGTTCCGCTCCACTCTCAGTAGGGTCGTATAGAAACGGCCTGCACCTGTTAGCACTGACACACATACGTGATTGAGTTGAACAAGATGCCATGTAAGTTTTGTTCGTTGGTCCTCGACTTGCGACTGGTCGTTGTTTCGTGATTGGTCACCGGTTTGTGATTGGAAGGAAGCACTTCAACAGAAAATGAGCAGCCTCTGGTTTCAATTCTTCACCTATGTGTGTTTGTCATTCTACGTTGCTGATGTCCTGTTCCATTTTGATGTACCTTATTCCTCTTTTTGTACAGCTTGTGCTAAACAAAAGTCTCCTTGGTCCTTTTGCAACTTTCAACTTTTTCTCTCATTCATTGGGCTCGACTGTTCCCTTGTAGGACCCACCGTCGGTGGAGCCGAGCAGTTTCCTTCCTTCAAGTATACAGCTGTTGTAAATTTCACAAAGACGAATATACTGAAGGAAAAGAAGTATGTGTTGTTGAGTGTATTGAGAAAGGACAAAGCGGAACGTCGAAAGTACAAGCAGTCATATTATTATGGCTCGGAAACTGGATTCATGAATTGAAAGGTCGATCCACGGTCTGTGTAAGTATCGATCAACGGTGAAGCTTGTTAGCGGATCCAGCAGTCAAAAGCGAAACATCCTTACCTTCGTAAGTGCCCTCCACGAATTCATCAACAGTCGCAAAACCGTTGTGTGGTGTCGAGAGATGCGATGGCATAGAGGATTCATGAGATTCGCTTTGTTCCGAGGATTGGTCGTTCAACTTTTTGATTGGACGACTCCGTCTGTTGAGTTTGACGTTGCTGCGAGGATTGGACCAATGGCGCTGGGTCGGCGTTGGCAACAATGATGACGACCATTGGCCACAATGGCTATGTGAGTTACGAGGATGAGCCGTTGAATGCTTGAGTATATCAGATCGAGAACTCACGATTAGCTCTGCAAACAGAGAATTGAAATTCAGATACGCAGCAGTCTCATTCTGAGGGAGAATTTTTGCTTACCATCCGAAATGACTGCATCGCGTCGTTTCAGTCACAATACGAGCAGTGCGTATGCGGTACGAGCATCATAGGCCTAACACATGTTTGTTAATAGAGGAAATAGCACGAACGCCGTGATACTTAGCTTAGAGTTTTTATTTCGCACATTGTTGCGTGTTTTGTTGGTCTTTCGTATTCGCAGAGCGGTGCGTGTGGTTCTAAACTACACTAATGATTGAATACATGATGTATATGATCCCCGTTACTATAACTGATGAGAGTCAGTAGAAGATTTTGAGGAAGAAAAGAAGTATTTACCTCACGCCGTCGATGACCTGATGAGGATAGGACGAATAATCGTCAACCAATCGTAAAACCAATCGTCCGAGAATTCGAATTTCTCAATGTGTCGTTTTCGACCTGGAAGGAACGTTGGCGATGAGGTACTCGAAGAATGCGGAACGTACAGTTGGAACAGTATTCTTTCGGTCGGTCAGAGCATTCAAGCTCCAAAGATAGATGCGCCAGCGACTCTGCCAAAGCGAAGTTAGAATCGGAATCTCAATAATGATCAGTAACTCGACTCACCTGCTCGACGTCTCCTCGTCGTAGCAATAGGGACCATCCAGATCCGATCGTCACAAGGACACTGCTGGTCCCATTCCCTCCTCCTCCGTTCGAAATCGCGAGCCATCCCGACCTTCCATCGGCGACCGTGATCGACGTATGCATACAAGTAACCCGGTCCATCCGCCGACGAGGTTGAGCGAGCCCGACGAAACGCGTAGAGAGCGCGCAATATGAATTTGGGTCGTTTGGCCATTGACTGGGGAGGGTCAGAGAGCTGGTTGAGGAAGATGGATGTTTGGGTCGTGAAGAGGCAGCGGTTATCGTGTGGATGACGATGTGGAAACGATGTGAGCACTGAAAAATTGAGTTTGGACCGTGGTGGATGGGATTAAGAAGGGTTTTGCCTGCTACTGTCGATGGGATCAAGATGAATAATCGTTTGTGATCGTTTGGCTTGAACGACTTCAAGAATCCTGGGAGACAAACACAAACAAGAAAAAATGAATCATATAATGAAGACAAGGTTGATGAGTAGAGCAGGAGAACTTACGAGGCTTTTATGTGCGACAAAAACTTCAGCCAAAGTAGAAGAACGGTCGATCTTTTACAAAACGATATGCGAAGCCACCACGGCTTTGACGATTTTTAGACCTCGATGTTGCGATCACGGTACGAAGCCTTTCGCTAGAATGGTATTCGATATGTTAATCTCATTATGGATGTGAGCTACACTCACCCTCAGTTCCCTTCGGCAATCCTTGTTCGATTGTACCTCCTCCTCCCCGCTAAGTGATGATCGGGGCGGGGCTTCTTTTTGCACCGCCACCTTGTACGGATCACGACGAAGACAAGGATCTTGATTGTACCTGGTTATCTACTCTTGGTTTGAGAAATGAAATGAGGAGCATTGAAAGTGCAATCTAACCGTTCATGAGGTTGTGAGTGAGCAGGATACCAGCAAGATGCTCAAAGTGTTCATTGCTCGGTGATTGCGACCCTATGTCAACCATATTCGGCGATATGGTAGAATACCGTAGTGAACGCGATTTTTCGTCTCTAATCTCGTGCGAAGGAGTTCCAGACGGTGTGGAAAACATTTGAAGAAACAGCAAACGAAGTTCAGATGGCTTGCATGAATGATATCGGGTCTTTCGAAGACCTCAGGCACACCACACCATTGGTCTTTGAGGTCGTGATATTGTTTTCTGCATCGCTTTATAAGCAGGAAACAACAAATATGAGAAGAAAAGCATGCCTCTTGGCTTCCTGGTCCTCGTCCCGCTGCTCTCCAATTGAGTCCCATTCTGGTCACCCAATATCAAAGGCCATGCCGTCTGCCTTAGTTTTCCCTGGTCAGAAATACCTCTTCTAAACACCTCTCTCTTCGTTTTTTGTCCATTTAGGATCATCGAAATTGCATCCGTCAAGAGACATGGCTTGGTGGAAGATCGAGCGGTGGTCACGGACGATGACCCGGTTATGAAATGGGTTTGTAGCGGTAGGCTTGAGGTCGAGGACTTCACGAGAATCCATGAGAGGGTCGGGAGGACATGAGAATAGGGAAAGGGCGTTGAACGACTTTTTCAGTCTCCAAGTCGTCTGAAAGTCAACAGTCAATATAGCAGAAAAAGTGTATTCGAAAAAGACACACCTTCAATTGAACTCTGCGTATCGGATTCGGGGCTTTGCGTTTCATCTCCTCTGCCTTCTACTGTTTGTATCTGGGCCTGGTCTGATTGAGAGCATCAACCATTGGCTTGCACCAGGCTTCTAACTTAGGCCTACTAACCTTCCAGGGGTAAAGGTGCGGTAATTTCCATGTTGAGCCACAGCGTGCATTATACGAATGTCTCCTTGACCATCACTTGGCACAACTTCGGAGAGGAGCTGGTTGAGTTCTTTGTTTTTTAGATACCCGTTCAGGAAGCATGAGCAACGCTTCTTGGCCTGCCTGGGACTCCAACACTTCGAGTATTTCATTCGAGTGATTGACCGGAACGGTGAAAGTAGAGAGTTCACTAGAAATCAATTTGAGCAAGTTGAGCCATAGGTATAGCGAGTATCAGTACCTTTCGACGACGAATCAGCATTGGAGAGAGACCTGCTGGCTTCCTCTTTGACGGCCTTCAGGTCAGGGGTTGTTCCGGGATGCGCATTGGCACGCGCATTACGAGGGCCTGAGTTGCTCTTGGAGTAGCTCCTAGATATACAGTCGTAGATGTGCTGGCTAAGAAGACATCAATAGGACGAAATATCTGCGAAGACGCGACAAGTTGCCTCGACAGGCAGTTCATCCAAATTTTTGACCTGGAAGGTTATAGCCAAAAGAGAAGATTAGATAAGCGCGAGAAGTCAACTCAGGAGATAAGATAAAGAAAAAACGTTTGGTACACCATGCGGGCTCCATGTATGAGGGCTCTGCTCTCTCCGTTTATACGCTCGAATTCTGTCTATCGACCTCGGGAAAGATCTTTTACTCGAAAAATCTCGTCTATTCCTCCTGCGGTCCTTCTAACAAAGCCTCTTGTCGGTCAAAGGCAGCCCGTGTTATGGCTCGATGACCATTTTCAAAACGCCAACGACCACGGGACTTCTCCTTCGGCCTTGTCCCAACAATCGATACCCTGCATCAGCTCATCCAGGAACACAAACTAACAACCGCACATTGTGTGCGCTGCATACTGCAGGATCAGGGCGTGGACATTCCTCGCGACATGATATTCCTCGACGCGGCTCTCGGGGAAATCAACACACTCTCCTCACGCTTTCCACAGGTGGTTGCATCTAATTCCTTTCAAGCACGAGCTAGGTATCGGCGAACGAAACCCTTTCCACTCATTCGGCTCGTTCTATCGTTCTGGCTGTTCTTCTCGAGATCTCAACGTGATTCTGGGGATGGTCAAAATAGTCTCTTCAGAAGGTCACTTCTTCGAAGAATCCAAACGAGACATGCCTTTGATGACACGACTGGTCAAACCGAAAAGTGGTTTCGATCTCATGCTAGAGTTCGAGAAAGGTCATCTGGATTATATCGGTGCTGTTGAACCTCAGGATGTTCGGCGGCATGCAATTCTCGCGCGCGAAGTCCTCATCTTGGGGGCAGATGGCTGAGGTTAGCTCTGAAACTATTGAAGCGGTCGAAACAAGAAGGCATCATTGTATCTTCCGGTATCGCTAAGCTGATCATGACGCTGAAGCAAATCACCAAGTACGCTGAGTACGTTGCAAGTACGTTGTATGCTATCGATACTATTCTCATTCTGATGTCTTTGTTTGCTCTGTTTCACGAGTAGCTGCATTCGTAACGAATGTGTACCTCTCTGCTCATGGAACACATGCCTTGTACTCGAACCAGCATTCAATCGGTTTTGTTGCGCTTCGAGGCTTACAGACGTTATCATCGAGATTATTCCGCGTTCGAATTGAAGGAATAATCATGACACGAACGGTCATGTCGAGCCACTGCTTACGATGCTGCAATGAGGAGCAGACCAGACGATACTTATAATCTCCATTCGATTGATCATGGAATTTGAAGTCGGCAGGCGAAAATCGCTTCACCACTCTCTAACGTTACCACGAGGTTTACGCTGGTTCTCGCCTGCCTCTATCTAGTTCACCTTCAACTTGGGTTTGAATGCTCGGACTTTGGACAAGGGAACGATATTCAGTCTACGACAATCAACTAATCTAACTTTCGATTCGGGATACTTATCAGTGTTAAATCGAGGTAGTCTAGTCTCTCGCAAGAGATAACCAACATCGACTGACGGTTGTCCAACCGTAATTTGGCGCTTCTTTCAGGCTTTCACATCACGATGATTCTTGCTACCGAGATGAACGCTGAGAGTGTTAATAGTGAGCTCCCTTCACATCGTATTCTCCTATTACTGAATCATTTACTCTCAGATACACAGCCGTCTTCCACTGCCAATACCGACATTGAAGTGAAGAAGCAAGATCGTCATAACTATTTCCTGGACAATTCTGACTACACGGATCCTATCCACTCTCTAACGACACAGGAAGCCGCACACTCGGGGACTGTACAAGTGGATTCGAGGGTCGATGTAGAGGAGATGGAATCAATATCCCCACCTTCGAGTGCTAGCGCTAGTATTCTCAGGATACCAGATCCACTGTCTTCTTCCAACACAACCTCGGTCCAATATGACACCATCCACATAACTGATTACGCTAGCATGTTCGAATACGAAAGCGGAGTCTCTTCTCCATCTGTCCTCTCTCGCGGAACTACTGCACTAGTGGAGGTGGGCTCCTCGTCCGAACCCGAGACATCACAACCTCCACAATGGCCCGCAGCCCCAAACGGTATATCACGCTGACCATGATCATGACCTTGGGACTGAATCTGATCCGGAATCCGAATCATCTTACTCCCATCTGTCTCCTCTTCATTCTTTTTCAGCTCACCTGCTTCCATGGCCTCATACGGTCTTGCCGAAGACTCTCACGAGAACTTCAACGAGGATGGCGAGTCGAGAAGTCTCAGGGTGACTAAAAAGCTGGTTATACCATCTTTGATGCTTCCTAAAGCTCTGAATTCATCGAATATCGTTAATTCTCATCCTCTGGAGGCTCCTCATCCTCCGAAACCATCTCTTCATCATTTCCAGACTTATACCGGCCCTTCCACATCGAACTTCTTTCGTCTGCTCGTGGTCGGACCTTCGGACTTTCGGAGATCTTCAACGGAGCAAGTTGAACCACCCATCCCCTTATCGAACAGAGTAAAGAAGGATTTGGATGAAGTCGTGTCGAAAGCTACTGCATCGAAACATGTCAGATGCTCAGTTTGATTGTGTCGCTCTTCAAGATTAAGACATGGAGGAAGCGTTTTCGATAGTAATCGACTCATTTGCATCGGAAATATCTAATGAAGGTATGTCCCCGATGTGTAATACAACCTCAAATGACATATCACTAAAAAGGATTTCTTTCACGTCTCTTCCATCAGACATGAAATTGCACAGTTCTCTGAAGCCCTGTCTCCGCTTGTCCCTGTCATCTATCTTCTCTTCATGCACACCAGCTACGCCGAGTACAGGTCTCCACTGTAGAAGAGCTTCACGATCTTCTCTCTCAACGACCTGATGTGGCACAGAGACTCCGTGCCGAGGCTGTCGAGAAATTCATGAAGTGGACTGCTTTCGAGTCGTCGTGCCCGTAACAGGCGAGGTCATCAGGAGGAGGTTATCACTCTTGAACAGACCCATACTGACGTATCTGTCCCAATTCACCGTGACACTCGCTCCGAAGGTAGCTGGAAGCAATTCAAGGCAGAGTGGGAAGCTAGGTGGGAAGATGCATATTCGTCACAGCGGCAGAATCACTGCTCTCGCGAAGTTGGATCACATCCAGACTCTGAGGAAGGGCTTCTACGCACTGTCAGAATCCGAACGGCGGATCCTTTATCTCATGTCCGCTCGAGTACACGCAGGGCACGCAAACAGTCTCGTCTGAAGAGGTCATCCCTCGCTCGCCCATATTCCTCTTCCTCCTCCTCTCCTGTACCTGCCACATCTCCATCGCTTCCACCTTCATCAGCATTCCCATCCACGATGCCTTCTTCCTCGTCGCTCTCAGATTTAAGCTTCCTCACGGCAGACGAAATTCCCGACACGCCCTCACGTCCGCCAATACCGCTCGTTGTAGCATTCCCCTTCCCTTCCACGACTGTCTCTCTCTATCCTCCGCCGTCACGCAACTCTTCTCGTGCACGTTCGCGTGGAGTCACCCCAGGCTCAATTTGTCCCTATCGCGCTTCAGAGAAGTGTTCTTCATCACATGCAACCCCTTTTCTTCTCGATCTGAACACTGGGCGGTTCGAAGCTTTGAGGTTTCCGGACTCGCTGCTTGTGTTGTCGTTTTCTATACTGGCCCCACTCCGGGCTCATATGCGGTCAGCCACACAATGGTTGCTTAGTATGCCACTCAAAGCAGCAGGTGCATTCAATGAAGTGGGGACGAATGAAGATCAGATGTTGGACGACACGCTCATGGATAGCGTTGATTCAGTTGACACTATCAACAATGATCATACTAAATCTTCTTCATCCTCAAGTTCTATCGCTTCCGCCAGGGACTCTGGCCAACAGGTGTCATGCTCGTTGGAAGGTTCCTATTGGGATTCGCTGTTGATTATCTGAGAGGGCTCTGACGGATGGTTACAATCGAATAGTTCACGCACACTGGTTTTAATGTATGTAGGTAGTATATGTAACATCTATGCGAGGTCATTCAGCTACATGTCTTGATTGTAATTCTTTGTTGCCAGAATCGTTACCCCGACCGCCCGCAAAACCAAACCACATTGGTAAGAGTGCCCAGGCGGCTTCCCTGCCCTTTGTACAGTTGGCAGTATAGAATAGGCTCTTATAAGGTCCGCACATCAAGGCTCTCGCCCGTTCGCCTTCGACCTTATCCGGCCTTACCAATCGATCCATACTTTGCGTCAAAGTGAACAGAGGGTCCTCATCACGTCCGATAGCCACACCTCCAATACATCGATACGTCTAGATACATCTGCTCGAATGCTTGAACACACGGGTGTGCTTTGAATGAATGCGACGATTGAGGATACCAGCATTCAGGTGACAGATCGCGATTCTCCAACTGAGCTAGAAGGATATCGACAAGAAACTGTTGTGCTGCTGTGAATTTTGAAAATGGAAGACTCGGTGATGAGTACAATGTTTCCATCCTTGAACCAGATGTAAGAGCGAGTGAGTGCGTTTCGAGATCCTCGAAGGTTTGAGAGCTTAGTGGTACTCATCATTGAGCGAATAAACAAGTGCAGAAAGGTATAACGAGTGAGGATTGGTAGGAGTGAAAGGGGAAAAAAAATAGGAATATTGGCGCCGGTAAATCTAGCGACTATGAACAATGCTACGGTACAATACATCGAGACTGAGGAATTCACATCCATTTCTGTGTATGTCAATGCAGCAGAACTCGCTCTGAGAGGAGGAAGGACTCGACTGCCTCACTTTCCTTTTCGTTCTGCTTCAAGTTCGGGAGAGTAGCTGATGACAGTATATCCAGGTTCGATATCCGTATTAGGCATCATACTCATCAACCGAGGATGGACTTGGAGACAATGGTTTTTGACATCCCACCAAAACTGCCTGTCCTCGTCTGCCATTTGGCTTTGACTGAAACATGTTAGCATCGGGAAGGGCATTCTCAAATCCACGACATACCTATTCCATAGCATCCTGAGTATGATGGTGATCGTGTTAGGGTTGAGAGTCATCGTTCTGGAGTCAAGTTGGGGATCCGCAATTCGGATCGTCGTTTCGTTCTGCATCTTGTCCTCTAAGAACATCAACACAGAATGCAAAAATTCGGCGCCATGATTGGTAACGTTGTCCATCAACCACTTGTCCAAGTTCAGGTATTCTCTCTGAGACGCTAATGCCGCAACGTCTAACGCAAAGCTTAACGGACGAAGTTCTAAGAGAGCCTCCAGGATCTGAGAGAAGAGACAATGAAAAATAGAAAGACGGGAGAGGAACTTGACGCACTTTAAGATCGTGCGCTACATCTAGTATACGAGTTATATTGAGAGGGTTCTCTTCGTAGAAATCGCGGAAAGCGTCTGTAAGATATGTTGGTTGTATTTGCCAAATTCGCATGAAAACAAGTTGATGGTTAGGGTGTCCTGCAAGAAACATGGTGCGTAATTTGTGAGAGTATTCGAGGCTAATTTCATTCCAGGGAGCGTCCTATACATAGTTGTAAGCCATTGACAGAACAGTGAATGTCTTGTCAATTTGCTCACCGAGACTTGCAAGAGGCCCATATGCACAAGCTCAGCACTGATTTTGATGGCTTTGTCTAACATCTCGCAAACGACGCCTCGAATCTCTGTCGATTCTGAATCTGCTAACTTCACCAAAACCTCAAATAAATCAAGGGAATTCCAAGTGTGACCCTGAACATTAGCTGCGAGGGATTTGATAGTGGGACTGGCAACTGCAACATCCTCGACTGTTACAACGCGGCGGCCAGGAAGCTGGACCAAGTTGAACGTGTCACCCGGAAGGGATAGCAGTGCATCAAGAAGGCGAAGTTGGTACAGGGCGTTAGACCAGATAGTCCAAAAGCCGGTTACAGGGTGGGGATTGGCGTCACGAGAGCAACCGAGAAGGATGGCAATGAGGAGTTTGAGAGTTGGCGTGTCAACACCGTGTCGGTCGGGAACATCGAAAGATTTGATCACGGTTGCCCAATTGAGGTTGGCATTGGGAAAACTGTTTAAGGCTCGAACTAGAGCTGCCATATCACATATGACCTCTCCTTCAGTAGCCTTCCGGCTCAGATTCAGCACGATGTCAACGACCCGTTCGTCTTGCGGAGGAGAAACATCGGTGATGCCAAAACGCGCCAAGAGTGCACGAACGGCATCAGGGTCAGCTGTGATGTCGGGGCCAAGCTGCACGAGAGCCTGAACGAGTGTTGTACCGGGTGGTAAGCTGTCAAAACTTTGAGGTTGGCATTGATGTAACGCTTGAGATGATGAACACTCACCTCAAACTAGGCAGAATACGTTGGAGCATGGGGGCAACAGTATTTTTGCCATATTTGGTCTGTGCTGCCACGATAAGTGCTTGTCGTTGTGAGGCGTTCAGAACGGGAGAATCTACAGGAGGATCGGAGAGCAGACTTCCCAGTAATTTGCTAACCTGATTTGGTGACAAGTCTGCATGGTCGAAGGACGGATTATGACACAGGCTGAGGACTGCATTTTTGAACTCCTGCTTCACGACTGTTTGTGCTTGTGCGCTGAATTCTTTCCTGACTGGGGAAGAAACGATTGGAGTCGCGAGGATCAGTCGTTCGAGAGGTCGTAAGCCCATGCGATCAACGAATCGAATAAAGTCAAAGTTCCTAAAGACTTCTCCTTCACCTCTATCAACACCGTCCCGAAAGCGTTCAGCAAGATATGGGTCTCGAGCTAATCTCTGGATTTCTTGTAAGAGCAGCCGAAAACTGAGTGAGTTCGACGCGTCGAAGGTCGTGGAATTATTGTTGCAAGACAAACGCGCGTGAGAGTGCACAATCAAGCGCCTGATGAAGTGCAGATAGGTATCTATACCATGTTGCTCCGAAAGCTGCAGAACGTTATGAGTTCCTGTTAGGTGTAGTTAATTGTAAAGACGCACCGATCGAATTTCCAGTTGATTCTGTTCATGATTGTCCTCTGTTAAGGTTGACAGCAAGAGCACTATCTGGGCTTTGACGATAGTATGCCCAAACGAGTTTTCCATATGCGAGCTGGTCCTCGACGGTGTGATCGAGTGCCAGACTGCAGCGTTCCCGAGTCCTGTTGCCATTTTTGAGGGTGAAATTGTTGATGGATAGCGGAAGGTTGTGAGGTGAAAAAGGATGGGTGGTAACTTGGAGGCGACGCGGCGCTTTTGAGGCTACGGAGCCACTCCGGCTGACAGGAAGGAAGACGAGAGACAAGCTTAGCTATGACTCCAGCAGGAAATTAATCGTCGGAGCTCGAAATCGGTTGCTTCGGCAAACTGCCGCCTCGGCTCAAGCACGACAATGACTCATAGCGCGACAATGACTCAAGCGCGACAATGACTCAAGCGCGACAATGACTCATTGTCACCCTGTGACATATAAACGAAACGGCGAACGCGCTTGGTCAACAAATACTTTTTTACTCCCAACCACAATGAGCTTCCAACTTGACACGGGCATCTGCCAACGAATTAGCAGCGCTACCTTCAATGAAGATGAACTTTTAGATCGTTCCATTACGCTTCAAGTGCTCTCCTTGAACAAAGTTGGTAGACATCAAGATAATACGAATCTTCACTCTGATCGTTACCGTATCGTTTTGTCGGACGGCGCGCATTTTCTACAAGCCGTATTAGGGACTCACCTCAATAATATGGTAGTAGAAGAAAACCTCAGGAAAAACACTCTAGTTTGCATAGAGAGGCTGTCTTTTGGTTATGTGCGAGAAAGACGGTTAGCGACGCGTTATCTCAGTTTTCAGTCGTGGTTAAGTCACTTAATTTGACATACAGTATAATGATCATTATGGCCTTACGAATCCTTGGACAAGAGGATGGGAGGATTGGAGAACCGGTTCCTATAGAAACAAGTGCGAATCCGGAAGCTCCGACTCCTGCGGTCGAAAACTCTCTTCGGCAGCCTACTGCTCAATCCACTTCCAGCAGCGAGGTTCCAGCACTTTCTGTCTGTCATCTCCCCCAGAGGAACAACTGGCATCCTATTGAGAGTCTTGGTCCTTATCAGAACAATTGGACGATCAAAGCAAGGATCATTCAGAAGACAGAACTCAAATCATTCTCGAATGTGCGTGGGGAAGGCAAGGTATTCAATGTGACTTTCAAGGATGAAACGGGTGAAATCAGAGCCACCGCGTTCAACGCTATCGCCGACGACCTTTACCCCAAATTGAAGGAAGGGAAGGTCTACTACGTCTCCAAAGGAAAAGTCAACCTTGCGAACAAAAAATACTCCAAGGTCCAGAATGACTTCGAGATCACTCTAGAGGCTAAAACCGAGATTGAAGAGGTATGATTTGTCTATGCGCAGCACGTCCTTATCTGAGTATATCTACTCCAGTGTGAGGAAGCATCAAGTCTACCTACGATCAAGTATAACTTCGTAACTTTGCAGGATTTGCATGATTTGCCCAAGGACTCTAATTGTGGTACGTACATCTAATCGTACAGAATTCTACTGCCTCATTGCCTAGTAGATATCATTGGCATCCTGAAGGAATATGGCGATGTTTCTGAAATCACTTCTCAAAAGACTAATCGCACGGTCAGCATTCATGACATTTCCAATACTTGCGGAATTATCTAACTGTAACCTCCTTTGCAGATGCAGAAGAGAGATCTGACCCTGGTTGACGAATCAGGGTTTTTCGTGAGATTGACTCTCTGGGGCAAGGAAGCCGTCAATTTCAGCTCTGACAAACAAAACCCGGTGGTTGCTTTTAAGGGTGTCAAAGTCTTCGCTTATGAAGGTCAGTGTGTAATTTCATCAAAACGAACAGCCATGGTTGAATCGTCTTTTCTTTTACAGGACGCTCGCTTGGTATGACCTCGAGTTCCATTATGACCCGCGACCCGGATATTCCAGAATCGTATGCCCTTCAAGGCTGGTACGACTCCACCGGCAGTACTATGACCTTCCAGTCCCAAAGGAATGCAGGTGAATCGCTCCCTGGATCAGGTGGAGGCGGGTTCAATCGCTCAGAGATGAAAACCCTCTGTGAGATGAAGTTAGAAGCCGATCGCATCCCCGACTCGGACGAAAAACCAGTCTATTTTTCAACAAGAGCGATGGTGATGCACATCAGAAACGAGAACATTGCCTACCCTGCTTGTGAGACTTGTAAAAAGAAGGTTGTTGAGGAAGGGGGGTCGTGGAGATGCGACAAGTGCAACAAACTATGGAGTCGCCCGACTTACAGGTATACCAACGTCTGCTCTATTCTCGTCGAGTGATGAATTCCTTTTTTCACAGATATATCATGTCGTTCGTTGTCTCGGATCACACAGGTCAAGCCTGGTTGCAAGGGTTCAATGACGTCGGTGATACACTCTTTGGAAAATCCGCAAATGAGATCACAGAGATCAAGGTAGGTTGAGGTGAAATCAGACATATTACTCATGTAACTGATTGAATTTGTCCAGGACAATGATGATGCAAAGTACAACTCCATATTGGCAGAGGCCTGCGGCAAGTTGTACAACTTTGTGCTTCGCGCCAAACGCGATGACTATAATGTTCGTCCGTCGGCAATGACTTATCTCTTTGTCTGACCTTTATGTCTATTGACGTTAGGACAACAAACGTATCAGGTATGGGGTCGCTCGTATCCTGCCGTTGAATTACAAGGAGGAATGCGAAGCCCTGTTGAACTCGATGGACACCCCTTGGGGTCAACAGGAATTGAAAATGGAGTCGAACGACATGTTGATGGACTAGATACAGAACGAATCTTGTACCACAGTTCCTGTTTATAGGTCGCAGTGCGTCTGCCTTACATTTTGTACTTGATATTTGGACTGGTTTTTTGTTTAACACGAAGTAGGATTGCTGATTCGAATGCCACTTGCTATGTCAGATAATTCAGTGAGGAGGCGAAATACTTAGGTTGAATTACTAGCGCGGCCGTGGACCGGAATAAACCTTAAGTTTGAACGCGGAAGAGGTGAGAAAAGCTGAACCTATGTAATAGTGACTGGAGGCTTGGAGGAGCTATGCTCCATGATACAAATGCTATTCACTGACGAAGGCTCAAGGAAGAGTGTAAATAGACAAAGGAATCATGTTATTAGAAGTCGTTCCAGTATACACTTCAAATATGTACAAGAGCAGGATACGACAGGTGCTGAAGCTTACAGGATATAGGCTGAACGCCATTGATATCACAATGAGGGAACAACGAAGCATTGAATGAACACTAAGCAGAGGGCTTCAGTAAACCCAGCCCCTCCTTCCACATTTCCTCCCGGTATGCATTCCACCGCTTCAAGAGCTTGGGAGACCCATGGGAGCGCATGTCCTTATCAGATACAAAACCATTGTGGCACCATCGAAAGAGACCGGCGGCAGAGTAAAATGTTACAGAGGAGCGAGTTTGCCCAGGCGGGAGACTGACATTGGAGTGTTCGAGCAATGCTGAAGGAAGGAGAATGACAGTTCCAGGTGGAAATTCCAGGAATAGACCGAGGTCCCATAGAATCAAATGACCACCGCACTGATAATCATAGGAACCCACGGGAAAGACGGCACACAAACCAAAAAGCAAGTTGAGAAAGTCTCGATGTCGGAAGGTCACAGCGCGCAGGAAGTTGATGTGGGCCGCCGCCCACGAGCATTCGGGGAAGTTTCGCTCAAATTCGGGATTGTCTTCGTGAAGCAAGTCGAGGACGTTGTTGTACAAGTTATGCATATTGGGAAAATAGGATTGAAAATAGTCTGACAAAAACATTTAAGAGAATTATCGGCGGTAGAAAATTCCACTCACGGTCACATAATCGAGCAATGCGTTGCATGTCTGGGTCTTCTCGAAGCCCTTGAAGGATAGCGGCATTGTGAGGGGTGTGAGCGAACATAGCGGGTCGTTTCTGACCACCGCCGAAACTGCCGCCCATCGGTGCCGCGTCATAAGTTCCTCGTAAGTTGACTTTCTTCTTCATAGGTGCAAAATTGAGCGCTACGTGTGCCTGTGTAAGTTTCTGCTGGATACGTTCGACAACGTCGTCAAAGTCTGATGGTCGGCGGCCCATAACGACGAGCGGGACACCGCACCCGTCCTGTATGATCCTGGTATGGCTTTTGGAGGTTAGGACGCCTGAATGCCTAGAAATGTTATGTCTCACCTGCCATCCCAGCACATCCTTTTAAGTTCGGGCATGGCCAACAGTTCTTCCAACGAATACGCCTCCTCATTTGCCGCAATTTTTTACCAACCCACTTCGCCTTCTGACGTTGAAAGTCCGTCTTTACAATGTTTGAGGCCAATCTGGAACGGGCAATGTTTTGCATGGCACACGCTTTGAGGGAGGAGCCCACTGCGAGCTGCTTTTTACGGCGTTCGTGATCACGGAGGGTGCGAGAGCGTCTGTGGGACTTCTCGCTCTTCCTTCGTTGAGCAGAGATACCCATGTTTGGCTGATAGGGAGCGCGTTCGCGAGGAGACGGAAGGTGCACAGACCTCGGTTTGGCGAGTTCTTTGATGGTGTAGAAATGCGAGGGTTTGGGGGACGTCGGTCGAGAGCGAATGGCTTTAGAGGAACAGCTTCATCTGTAATCTCTTCGTTCTGTGCGTTGTATTCTTCTTGCCACATATAGACATCCTCCATCAGACTGCCTGCGTCAAAGTTGACGGTGAGGAGCTCGGCCTCTTCGTCTCCACGAGAGATGCCGCTATATTCTTTATTGTTCCGTAATGCACGCCGAAAAGCTGTGAAGACTGTTAGAATTGACATTGAGGGAGAGTAAATGAACGAACGAAGGAGAAACAACATGAAAAACCTCAGCATACCAGTGTATGCCAAGACGCTACATTCTGCTGCCCCAAAGCCGGGTCTGCATACTAGAGGCTTGGGCATAATGGAGTGAGGTCAATTCATCGTAATATGCAGAAATACGCTAAGATATGCATATGCAAGGTAAAATTGAGGCCACTCACATGCAGACATGAAGGTGGGAAGCTAAGAGAAAACTTCGACTGGCGCCGGTGCTTTATGTGGGCTCATGACCACGTGATCGCGTCATGGTCATCGTACTACAAGTTAACTTCAAGAAGTGGCCCAGCTGAATGCTTTGGCCAGTCAAATATACATGTTTTGAATTATACTCTATTACATCTCTCAGTGCTCAACGTTTCCCTACCGTCTCGCCGTCCTATAGTACTAGTAGAGACTTCGTCTGACGTAAGCAGCTCTCGATAGCAGGCAGGCTTTGCTTCCATTGTGAACTTACGTAAAGTTTCATTTTTTGTTGGGCAACGTCGACCGCGAATCGCTGCTACTATTAGCATATTTTCCTGCATACAATTGTAAGTACCGTCCCGTTCAAATTAGCCATCCGAGAGGACATGAGCCATGCCAATGAACAACGCAACCTAAAGCCAAAAAACAGAGAAATATCAGATGAAGTACACAAGCAAAGATGCCAAAAAGTTTCAGGCTGAGACCACGCCAAATTTTGGGCAGAGTTCTAGTCAAATTCATCGAAATTCATGACAGTCCGATACTAATAGCCGTATATGCTGACATCCACCTGGCAGGTACATACGGATGAGCCACGATCTTGCGCAGGAAGAAGAAGAATTCGACGAGTGGGACAGTTCAGATGGGGATGAAGCCAAAAAATGCGCTAACGCGGACGCTCCATCCGAATATGCCCTCCCCTTCGTCAATTCGTCTCATGGTTTCGATCGAGTGATCCAACGGGAGGAGGAAACGATTCATCTTCGGGAGATCGTCAACGCGCGCAGCAGTCGTGTATTCCCAACCGTCATTCCAGTATCATCGGCACGCGATGAGCCTCTTCCATCGAGGATTAAACCTAGACGACGTTCAGCATCTGTACCTCCGCCGGCTGTGGCAAAGATGACTACAACCGAACTACGACGCTCAGGATCAACTCCGCCTTTGGGTACAGTAACGCGTATGAATAGTGTGATGTCTTCCAGTGATATGGAAGTATCTCATAGTACCGGTATCGCTGTTGATGTAGCGGGCTCAGAGGAAGAGCAAGATTGGCGAATGGAAGATGAGGTTGAGTTAAAGAAACGCTTATTGAAGCAGAGGATCAGAAAATATATGGGTGCTGAAGAGTTGGTGGCACCGGGTTTTAAGTTCTTTCACGTTCGCTGCCAGGTGCGATCCTTTGCTTAATCCATTGAACTCGAACTAATGCAGAAATCTTTAGCACCTAGTTATTGACCCTCTGATTCTACAAGCGGGATTTCCCTATGTTTTACCTGGAGATATATATCTTCAAGCACGAAGCATGCTCCCTCTGAACACTGTTCTTGCGGCATACCTCCTTACGATGACCGGCCTCTTGTACTCGAAAGCCCTCCGATTCGCATTTCCATTGCAGACTTCGAAACACCATATATCTACAGCAGAAGCTCGCACAGATCTAACTTTACCCATCCTTGGTCCCATGGATGATCCTGTGGGCATTCAATGCATTCTACGGGAATCGTCCCATCTTGGTCGATATCCTCCTCGGAGATGGATCAAATACAAACGCGGTCTTCACAAGGATGAGGTTGGACTTTTTGTTGCAGACGAATTCGATGAAATCAGCTCTGATGTCGAACGTTTGGTCCTATTTCCTCCTCGAATCGACTGGGACTTGGTTCCCGATTTTTCCAGTGAGAAAGCCTCCCTTGGCAAACGAAAGCGTGAGCCGACGGAACGCCCAGCGGTTCTCTCTCGGAAGGCTGGAGTGTATATCGATCAAAATTACTGCTTCCCCACCCGAATGGATTGTGCTGAACATTGTGAAACTCCCCATTCATGCTCACATTCCGAGGCGACACACAAACGCTATATATGTCTAGGTCAACAGTGGCAGAACGGCCTTGTTCTCGTACGAATAAAGCTCGCAGATATGGAGCTTGCATCGGAGATTCCAGCCGACATTCGCTACTATTTTCTAGAGTCTAAGCATTATGCCGTTCAACAATCTCTCCTACGGATGCCTCCGCCATCATCCTGGGACTTCCAGATCGGGGAGGACGTTCGTTTCACTGATCTCGACGGCGTTTGGTGTACACCAGGAGGACGATATACATTCGAACTTCCCGAAGGCTGTACCAAAGGCGTAATTCACCATGTTGGTCCTTCAGATTGTGAGATCAGCATCCCTCTGCAGGTGGCGAATATTACGGTCAACCCACTCCATACGATGTTGAAAGTCCATCTTGTAAAAATATTTTTTCCGGGCGATATTGTCCAACTTCCCCTTGGCGACCGAACAAGGCTTCGCTTGCACCACGAAACGAATGAGCACGGGGTAAAGGCGGAAACGGAGGATATAGAGCTGGCACGAAATGAAGGTCTAGTGATCAGTGTTTGTTCTGGTGGGGTTGAGGTGCTGTTACAGGAGGGTCACAATGAGGTCCGTTTCACTTCTCAATCATCGTACTGATAACTCAATGACTTCTAGAAGCAAATTTGTGAATCTCACCCAAATACACACACAAAGGTAGAACAATCAGCCGCCGTTCACGACGTGCTATCTCATCGCCCAAAACACCTCTCAGCACACCAACGCAGGCTCCCTTTGATCGATTCCTCCACCGCTCAATTTCCCTTGCAACTGGTTACACGGACGCAGGACCGACTCTTGCGACAACGTCCTGTTCTTTCAACCCACCCAGTCCGGTACTGACCATTGGAACGAGCGTTAAACACGGCGGGATCTTTACCATGAGAATTCGCATCGTAGAATTGAAAACTGCTTAGTGCGATCGAAGATTGCTTAGTAAACATCCATACTGACATGGTCAAAAAGTTGCTTCTTTTTCTTCTCGTGTTTTTGCTTCTACTACATACTTACGCTCTGACCATCTATGTTCCTGCAGTTTTCCTGTCGTCCGCTGGTCTTTCGAGCTTTGTGAAGGCATTCTCTTCCTACATTCACTCCCTTCCCTCTTTCCTTCCCCTTTTGTCGCACTCTCCGTCGTTTCCTCCCGAGCTCGTACGTAGTGCAAATCACGGATCTCAAGTCTATACGATCTGCTTCCGGGCGATTCCTTAATTCCGAGAACCAGCGATCGATCCTACAGAATCAACGATCAGTCTGAAAATGCATACACAATGCATACATACTATTCCACGAATACTCTGACCTACTCGCACCGAGATCAACCGAAGATGGACATGAGTCTTTCTCTGACGAACATGAGCTGATATCGAAAATACTCCACGAAAGTCCGAGCCCTCACTCAGAGAATAAGTTGCAGTCCAGCATGATGTTCTACAAATTTATCAAAGGGAGTGACGAATCACTGTAGATGGCGGTTGCTCAGGAAAGTCAAAATGAAGAATTCAAGTGATTATATGAGCCAAGGTACGAGACGCCTTTCGAGTCAAAATCATCTCTGCAGGTCCGGAAAGTTGTACAATGTCAAATATTGTGAATTGTGTACCGCTCCACTCAGAGTAGGGTCGTATAGAAACGGCCTGCACCACATATACAGTTGAATAAGTTGGCGTGTATTGGGTGAAAGTTGGTCATCTACTTGTGATTGGTCATTATTAGTGATTGGTCATCGTTTCGTGATTGGAATGAAGCACTTCAAGCAGGTATTCAAAAACCCCTAGTTCCGATCCTTCACCTACGTGTGTTCGTCGCAGGTTCGTCGTTCCATTTTGCTGATTTTGCTGATGCCTTGCTTTACTCTGCTGACGTGTCCTCCATTTAGATCGACGGCGGGAACGATACGTTTTGAGGTCTATAAAAGACGCATGAAGACGCATAAAGCGGTCAATCCTTCTTTACCCCCCTCTTTCATCGTCCTTTTTGTTCAGCGTGTATCTCGCCCCCCAGCCAATCTCTTGGATTTCTCAGTCGTTTCTACAGTCAGTACGCAGTGCTTGGCCAAATTGATGCATAAATCTGATTTTTTCTTCAGATATCATTTCATCTAATCGTCCACTGAACATGGATTATCCTCAGATCGTTCAACAGTCGCTGCAAGCCATGCTTGCTAGCAACCCTCAGCTCATTCTTCAATTCTTACAGCAGTCGTCGCCTCCAGCATCCGGTTCGAGCGGGCCACAGTTATCCGTATCGCCTCAGCCGTCAGCTCCTACTCAGACGACGCCTAACTCTTCTTCCATCGAAGGCTCCTCAGTCTCGTCTTCAGTGTCTGCTTCTACAACGCTGCCTGCTCCTACGGCTTCGCAGACAAGTCCTGCATCTGCAGCTTCGCAGACGATACCTGCTTTCACACCTGCACCGCTACCTTCTATTAGCACGCCGGCGAGCTCGTTGCATTCTCAACCAGCGCCGCCGATCACAAATTATCTATCTCCTCTCAATATGTTGGCATCCGTCCGCGCTTCGGGTTCCAACAGTGGTCACCCACATCCATCCTTTGCACCCCCGGTCTCACCTTTTCACAGCCTCACTACCATAGAGCGAGCGAATCGTGACCGTAGCGAGCATGCAGCTCAGATGTCAACGAGCAACCCCGAAAGGAGGAGGAAGAAGAGAGGTTGGGTAGGAAGCCGCCTAGACTGGTTGGCGGTGCTAGTACCTTCAAAGTAGAAGACACGATCGCCACAGCTAGCGACGGAACGGAAGTTGTGAGTCTGGTCGTTCTCGTGTATCCGCCGCCCCTCACTCCTGACGAATGTCAAGTACGTCTTCTCATATATCGATCTGGAATCTTATGATACTAACATGATAGTCATTTCAGATTCATAATATCCCTCTCCGGCTTCACCACTATGTGCAGAACAGCGACGCGTTCCAGACTGTCCTCGAATCTCTCAATCTAGTGTATCATTTCGACAATCTGTCTCTGAATACGAAGGTTGTCGACCTCCTCGACGTTATACAATCATCTTTATCCCAGTCCGGTTGGACTTTCCCCCAAATCTGAGCTCTGGTACCGAGCCATCAGCCTTCTTTCGTCGTCACGAGCGCCTCGCTATACAGCTTCTGCGGTTTGTGAACCGAGGAAACACCAATAATAACGCAAAGACGCCTCGACTGTGCCCCGGGAAGGTAGATTCTGAGGACATGACTTTAGCGCACCTCGTCTACGATCCAGATTATGGGGTTTCCAAGTACGCCGTCACTTCCAAAAAAAATTTGTTCTCCATACTGGTATGGTCCGCGCTTTGATTTCCAAGGGTGATCACTAATTTTAGTTCAATAGCCATTCGATCCTCCAATGTGTCCTTGAGCGTCAACCTGTTCGAGAAAGGGCTTGGATCTGATAATACCGTACATACGCATCACTGCATTTCGAAACGTATATATGGTATCTTTCGTTCTGACTCGGACGCCCTTGTCGACGAGGGATATAGGGCACTCAACGAGACTGAAATTGAGTTCGGATGTAGAAGGGATGCTGATGAGGACTCTGCGGTATGTTTATTCCATCCATTTCCATCCATCGTATTAACGCGAACTGGTTTGATCCTAGGAGATGAGGGTAGTAGCTCAAATGCTCACTATGGATCCATTGAGTTCTAGTTCTATCAGCAAGGTAAATTACTCAATGACACCACTGGTCCAATAGCTCACCGTTCACAGGATTACTCGACTTACAGCCCCCGATGCCTCCCGTGATTCAAGGTAGCTCAGAAGGTCCGGACACTGGAGTAAGTAACAGGTTCCCGTTCAGCTTGCACAGCAGCTCATGTGTTTCGTGATAGCCCTTGAAGATCCTCTGGGATACTACTTGGGTCCCTCCTGATGTCACCGAATTGTTTTCTGTCGTCGATCGTTCACCAATGTTCAAATACGTTTCGGAGCGATATCACCAGTTATTTGACATGGAAGAACCAGGTTTCATGATCAAAGGAGAGAACACACATGAATTGGCTCGAATATATGCAAAGCTCGTACGCAAAGCAAACATAGATGGAGATTTCACTACCCTCCTGTCGGAGCACAGACATTTTCAGTTGTGAGTGGGCTGTTCGTCGAATCAACTGATACTTCATATACATATTTCTAGAGTGCATATCGAACTAAGCGGCGTCGAGACCTACATCACCTCGGGACCTGGCGTCGAAAAGGAGGTTATGAGCATCTTTTTCCAGTCCGCTTTCAATGACGCTCCGATCCTTCTCACCCACGTTACCGATGATTTCACCACGCTCGCCACCGTGCCCATGTCGTCGGCGTCAGAAATATCGACCACCAAGAAGGATGAGCTAACTTACTTTGGGTCTGTTGTCGGGTTGGCCCTCATACACGGGATTTATCCTGTGAATCTGAACCCTCTGCTTCTGGTATACCTCCTCAACGATTGCGATCTCAGCTCCATCACGAAAGACTTGGTTCTTGAATTCTTCCCTACACTATATCAGACTTTAATCCGATGGCTCGCGCTCGACTACGCGATAACAACGCTCTATCCTCGTTTGAAGCGCACTTGCAACTTATCATAATTTACCGGTACGTTCCTCCACTCGTCACCATTGCACATACTCAAGGCTTACTAGGTTTCGGTTTTGCGTGATCGGAATGAACAACTCCATCATTCACTTGCATGGAGAATGCTTCACAATGTCATCGTTGGTCCCGAATCCGTCGAGCATCCTTATTTCAAAGCCTTCTTGAAGGGCCTCCTCCTCCCGTGTGGGACTTGGGTGTGAACTTATCGGAAGTGCGTATATATCTTTGTACTCGAATGGTGGTGGTGCTCAGTGTGCTTAATCACTAGATCGCAAGACGTTTCACCGGTGGTACGAGCGAATTCGTTAACTCACTCCTCGAAACTCGTATCAAAGGCGACTATACTATGCTTCGAATTGATTACACAACCATATCAACAATCTTGTTGAGCGTGAGCTCAAAGACACTCTGTCGTTGGTTTTCCCGGCATTGTCCGACAAAGGATTTCCTGCCATTTTCCGAGAGTTTCTGGAAGGTTCAGGATTGCCGCCACCTCTGACTATGCAAGAGTTGCAAGGCAGGTTCGCAGATGTAGTACCACTCGACGATGTTTCCAAGAAAGAATTCCGAATGAGAATGTTCTGCTGGGCAACCACTGGAGTGCCTCATATCCTCGTCGATGGTTCTTATACTGAGGTGAGTGATTCCTGTTCATGTTGGAAGCTATTCTTAAACATTCTATAGGTTTGTCTTGTTCCAGACGACAGTCCCCAGTACATGAGACATGGTACTTCAGACGAGGCGCGTAGCAGCATTTGGATAAAGGCACATGCTGCTTCAAGACCTGCACGCGCATGATGTTCATACCCGTATCCTATCTACTGAAGCTGTTGAGGGCACCATCTAGCGATCCACAGGAGGTCATGGACGCGATTTCTAGCTGGCTTTTCATGGAGATTCTGGATGGCGTTGGGAATTACAACATTTTGTAGGCAACGTTCTTTTTAATATATGACGGACAATTCGCTACCGTTACTTGATAGATACTCGTCGCTCGTTACTTTGGCAATGTTGAAGTATACCTTAATCTAAACTTTAATGTTTTGATTCAGTTATCATCTTGTTGAGCCGAGATGGTTCATAAGCCTCGATGATAGCTTATGAACTATTGATAGCAAGGTTGAAGGCTTTACTATATCCGCCGCGATATTACACACCGTCAAACACGTATGTATGATACCGAAGTCCTGGATACTGTACCCCGTCTCTCAGCGCTCACCGTCTCGCGCACCGGCCGTACTATAGTACTCGACTTCGTAAGCAGTCTCGATAGCCCATCGTAAGCAGTTCTCAATAGCGGCGGGTTTTGTTTCAAATTGTCAACTTACGTAAGCTTCGTTTTTCGTTGAGCAACGTCTACCACGAATCGCTGATAGTATATCATCCTGCCTACAATTGTGAGTACTGCACTATTCAATTCAACCGTCTGAGAGGACATGCACCATGCCAATGAACAACATAGGCTAAAGGCCAAATACTTGATGAAGTACATAAGCAAAGATGCCAAAAAGTCCCAGGCAGAGAGGCAATGCCAAATTTTACCAAAATTTAGGACACTCTGATAGCCGTGTATGCTGACATTCACCCAGGTTGAAAACATGAGCACAACTTCATTTTGCTTGAAGCGGAGGAAGAAGGAGATTCCGACGAATGGGACAATTCAGATGGTGATGAAGCCACTCGTGCTACCGCAGAAATTCCATCCGAATATATGCTCCCATCGATGCATGCTCCATATCGTTTCGATCGGATGATTCAACATATGGAGGAATCGTTCCATCTTAGGGAACTCGTCAACGCGCGTAGTAGTCGTGTATTTCCAACCGTTATTCCAGTATCATCGGCACGCCATAAACCTCTTCCACCGAGGATTAAACCTAGACGACGCTCAGCATCTGTACCTCCGCCGCCGTCTCAAAGATGACTACAACCAAATTACGACGTGCAAGATCAACTCCGCCTTTGGGTCCAGTAACGCGTCAGACACATGTAATGTCTTCGAGTGATATGGAAGCATCTCATGGCATGAATACCGGTATCACAGCTGATATAGCGGGCTCAGAGGTAGAGCAAGATTTGGAAATGGAAGATGAGGTTGAGTTAACCAATGACCAACGCTTATTGAAGCATTGGATCAAAAAATATATGGGAGCCGAAGAGTTGGTGGCACCGGGGTTCAGGTTTTTTTACGTTCGCTGCCAGGTGCGATCATTTGGTGAAGCCATTAAATCCGAAACTTATGCAGAAACTTCAGCCCCAGTTCGAACAAAAAATCGTCGATCGCATTTGCACAGATATTCAGCACCGAGTTATTGACCCTCTGATTCTACGAGCGGCATTTCCCTCTGCTTTACCTGGAGGTATATATCTCCAAGCACGAAGCATGCTCCCTCAGAATACTGTTCTTGCAGCATACCTCCTCACGATACCTGGCTTCTTGTACTCGAAAGTCCCCCGATTCGCATTTCCAGTGCAAGAGTTACCCCGCCGTATATCTACAACATCAGCTCGCACAGATCTAGTTCTACCCATCCATAATTCCATTGACGATCCTGTGGGCATTCAACGCATTCTACGGGAACCGTCCCATCTTGATCGATATCCCCCTCGTAGTTGGATCAAATGCAAAAGAGGTCTCTATAAGAATGACGTTGGACTTGTCATTGCAGACGAATTCGATGAAATCAACTCTGATGTCGAACGTTTGGTCCTATTTCCTCCTCGAATCGACTGGGACTTGGTTCCCGATTTTTCCAGTGGGAAAGCCTCCCTTGGCAAACGAAAGCGTGAGCCGACGGAACGCCCAGCGGTTCTCTCTCGGAAGGCGGAGTGTATATCGATCAAAATTACTGCTTCCCCACCCGAATGGATTGTGCTAAACATTGTGAAACCCCCATTCATGCTCACATTCCGAGGCGACACACAAACGCTATATATGTCTAGGTCAACAGTGGCAGAACGGCCTTGTTCTCGTACGAATAAAGCTCGCAGATATGGAGCTTGCATCGGAGATTCCAGCCGACATTCGCTACTATTTTCTAGAGTCTAAGCATTATGCCGTTCAACAATCTCTCCTACGGATGCCTCCGCCATCATCCTGGGACTTCCAGATCGGGGAGGCCGTTCGTTTCACTGATCTCGATGGCGTATGGTGTACACCAGGAGGACAATATACATTCGAACTTCCCGAAGGCTGTACCAAAGGCGTAATTCACCATGTTGGTCCTTCAGATTGTGAGATCAGCATCCCTCTGCAGGTGGCGAATATCACGGTCAACTCACTCCATACGATGTCAAAAGTCCATCTTGAAAAAATCTTCTTTCCGGGCGATACTGTCAAACTTCTTCCTGGCGTCCGTCCAAGGCTTCGCTTGCACCACGAAACGAATGAGTTCGGGTCATCGGCTGAAACGGAGGAGATAGAGCTGGCAGGAAATGAAGGTCTAGTGATCAGTGTTTGTCCTGGTAAAGTTGAGGTGCTGTTACAGGAGGGTCACAATGAGGTCCGTATCAATTCTCAATCATCGTACTGATAACTCAATGACTTCTAGAAACAAATTCTTGAATTTCACCCAAATACAATCAGAAAGGTAGAACGATCAGCCGCCGTTCACGACGTGCTATCTCATCACCCAACACACCTCTCAGCACACCAACGCAGGCTCCCTTTGATCGAACCCTCCACCACTCAATTTCCCTTGAAGAACGTGGAAGTCTATCCCATCAAATATTCCAAGAAGGGTTATCGAGCCATAGTCGTAGATGGAAAATTGAATGACGACGCAGTCAGCGGGCTCTCAGTCCAAATCCGCTACGAAACACAGGGAATGAATAATTCACTTGCCTGGTTCGACTACCACTTACTCCGGCGTGTGGACAATGATTGTTTTCTTCACGACGACAATGGTTCTGACGAGGCCGGCTTGCATATGAAATGGGATGATTACTGGCGTCTGAAATCTGGCTATTCCCCAGCTTACTCACCTGAAGAACAGCGTGATCGGAAGAGGCGAAAAGTACTGGAGGAAAGTGCACTAGCAACTGGTTCCACGTCGGACGCTGGACTGACTCGTGCGACAACGCCCTGTTCTTTCAACCCACCCAGTCCAGGCACAGACCCTGCCTGGGATCCTTCTTCTCCCGATCCTTCTTTGCAACACTGGATCCTAGATCCGCGCATCGTAAAGTCAGTTCAGGATAAAATAGAACTGTTGGTAGCAACTACGGCCGACCCGAAGCAAGATCAGCGGATTTTCTTACAAACTGTCAACGGTGTAACAGGGGTGTATTCCAACATAGGGAACCGGCGAAGGAGTCCCAATTGTAGCGATATTGTCGAACTCAACCCCTGGACTATCCTTCAAATCCCTCGATCATATTCTGTACCTTCCAATCCCGCGATTGCCAGAGGCCTCTACATCATCTGCTCAGGAGAACACACCGGGATGTTATGTCGTCGAGTGAACTATATGATGCGCTTGGATCCTGGAAAACCTTCACGCTGGTTGGTTCAAGTAGTCAAGCTCATACGCAAACCCAAGCACAGAAAAGGTATACAATTCGACGAAATCATTGACACGGATGTCGGGACTATCTGGATTGAAGGCAAAGACCTGGCTACTGTGCATGAAACTGTCGGTATGCGGACTCAGGGAAACAAACAGTTGGAACTGATTCGTTCTACATATCAACCAGTGCATGAGTTGTAATCACAGAGACTACCTTCTACTTTATTCTTGGGACTTATGCATCGTATTGATACAAATTTTGGAATACTCATTGTACTACATATGTACAAGTGGACTTATCATTATTGAACTCACAAGAGATATAAACTGTAGAGTAGTAGATTAAGAATCACTCACTCATAATGGTGCATTATAAATTGATTAATATGCATTAACCCTCGACTGCAAGGGAAATTTTGAACAACAATGTAAGGTTAGTGCCTTTCGTATATATGATAATATGTACTGAGCAAACATTTTCAGCTACGTCCAGGAGATTGAGCAATTTTCTGTGCTCATCATGATATGATATATCAATATACATCCAGTTTCGTGGCGGCCAGCGCTGAAGAGGAGAGATAAGTAGGTAATGACCTTCTGTGGCCAGGTGTCGGGTCTTATACTTCTGACTCTGAGGACAAATGCATCGGTGATAGCGTTGAAGACAGAAAGAGTGTCGGGCGGGTGTCGGGCATACTTATATTTTGAATCAGGGAGGAATGGCGGGGATAAGGACGAAATGTATGGTGGATAGAGTTTGGTATGATTTGGCAAGGTGAGGTATGGCTAGAAAGAAATCGGTCCAGTTAACACAAATATTCTTAGAAAAACAACGAATCGTTGAGCAAGGAATGGCAGATGGTGACACTTTCAAGTTTCCATCTGCATCAACCCCGACACGGTGACACCACGATCACGTTATTATCATAGAATCGACCCTGAGGTTGAACGTTGAACTTGAACCACGATCATGAGGTTCTACCACCCATTCCTGTTGTCTTTGCTGCTGTCTGTTGCCTTACTGGTATTTCCATATCTGAATCCGCATTCCCATTCGATATTTTGTCGGGCAAGCACTCCTACTTCGTTGCAAGACGCGAATATTTCAGGTCCCGATGCTCTCGTACTCCAAGACGAGTTTCGAAGACATTACCATCATTTCCAGTCTGTTTTGACTCAGATAACCCAAGATGACACGACCGATGTCTTTCATATCCGGCTACTAGGCGAAGACCTTGAAGAATATGCCAATCTCGTTGCTCAGGTGAGTGAAACAAAACCCAGCAAGTACCTAACTCAATCTTGGTTCGAACAGAATTCAGCAACATTTCGCGACCAAGCAGAATGGGAACTGCTTCGAACAAATGTACAAAGTATGATCATGGACCTTCGGACGATATACGATCAACGGGTGGAAAACAGCCATCAAGGTCGCCCAGACATCATCACCTGGGAACGCAGTGGCTCTGCAGGGCGGCCTCGAGCAGTCATTGATCCCAATTTCCTACGTTGGGCATATGGACGCCGCTCAACCAGCGGTATCGCCTTTTTCCTGAATGTACATCCTAGGACAGTCAGGAGGTCCCTTCTTGAATACGGCATCGCGTCCCCAGGGCGTACGCCGTTTGCAGATAGCATAGATGGAAACGACGATGCTCAGGAAGCTGATCATAACCACGAGCCACAGCAATCCTTACCAGCAAACTTACCTTCAGAAGTTCAAAATTTGGCAAATTCAATCCAGTCTTCATCGTCGTCAAGCTACCTTTCGAACATGTCCAACGATGATCTAGATACTATGGTACGATCTCTTCGTTCACATTATCCTGAGGCTGGCATACGAATGTTGGATGGAATGCTGCGACGGATTGGACACGTTGTGCAGAATGAAAGGATTCGACAATCTCTGGCAAGGATTGACCCCGTTCAACGCGTCTTTGAGCGTATTCGAATTCGCCGTCGTCGCTACGGGGTTCCTGGTCCCAACTCGCTCTGGCATCACGATGGGCACCACCGTAAGCGCCTGAAGCATGGTATAAAATTGCACTAATGTTTCCTGAACCCCAGGGCTCATACGATGGGGCATCGTGATCCACGGATTCATTGATGGTTATTCTCGTTTAATCACAGCCCTCCGCGCACATAACAACAATCGCTCTTCGACCGTTCTCTCCCTGTTTCTGTCCGCCGCTGCGAGATATGGTGTACCTTCGCGGATACGAGGAGATCATGGCGTGGAGAATGTATGGGTCGCTGCTTACATGGAACACGCCCGAGGTCCAGGACGAGGATCGTATATCTGGGGGAGGTGCGCGATGTTGTATCTTCAATCAAGTTTCTTACTTATCTCTGTCCAGGTCCGTTCACAATGTTCGTATTGAGAGACTGTGGGTAGATGTATCGGTCCACATTTCTCAGCGTTGGAACGACTACTTTTCCGAGCTCGAGGTTCGCCATTATCTGGACAACAACAATCCCAACCACATTTGGCTCCTCCAGTACTTGTTCATGGACACCATCAACCAGGCTCTAGCATTCTGGGCCGAGAGTTGGAATAATCACCGAATTACCCAGAGAGACGGGCCAAGCCGTAGTCCAGAAGATATGTGGGGCTTCGACATGCTTGTTCATGGGATACGAGGCAATAGTCTGGACGACTTCGCCATGACAGATCAAGAGTTGGAGGTTTTCGGCATCGATTGGGAAGGCTTAGAAGATCAAGACTTGGTACAATCACTACGGCAAAACTATGCACATGAAGAGGGTGCTAGCACTTGGCTCGGACGGCACGGGCCTCCTCCAGCTCTCAACGAGGTGCAAGTTGAACCCCCTTCCGAATTGATGACCACCACGGACATTGAAGCTTTAGGAGCTCTCCTCCAACCGAACTCTCCCATTGCGAATCTCAATGATGTTGTACGAGTGTGGAACATAGCCCTTGTATACGCTCGAGCTCACTACCCCAATGACTTTTAGTCTATCCAGTTTTTGCACCTAAGTATGTTAATAACATGTGATTGTCAATGAAATATTCGACGGAAGGTCAAGCGTTCACGTTGACACTCAAGGAGCTCCGTACCCATCTTTCTTCAACTCCCAATTCCCCTCAAATAATTTCGCCATTCAGATGTTTCGACACATACTTCATAGGCTCGTCTCTGCCTAGAGCGATGGTTTTGGGGTTTACATTGCTGATGTGATGGCTCTAGTAAGGCCAGTCGCTTTCACCTGCCGCCTTCAGCTTGCACTTCAACCGTAGAGGAATGACCTCATTCTCGTGAAGAGATTCGAGTTGCTATTGGGTTCTCGATCTCGATTACTCAGACAGGTCATTCAAACATTGAGCGCGGAATTTACGCGCTGTCCCTTTCCATGGCAAGTCGATGATCCTAAAGTCGTGGAGATTTTTGACCAGAACTAACCATAATTCATCAAGTCCTCAAGATATTGATGGTCCCGTCTCACAGGCTTGGAAAGTACGGTGATTCTCCATCTTCATATATCTCATATTTTGACGACTCATCTATAGCGCAGATCGTCAACGAAAATCAATGTTTGAACTCCTGCGAGTTGAGTGTTCATTCATACCTTGGGTCTGAGTGACTGAGGATCATTAATCTTCCGTAGATGTCTCGAATTATCAGGTCAGACAGGTCCTTCAACACTATTCTATATTTTGCTGAAATGGACCAGAAGCAAATGGATAAATACGAACCAGTCCAAAATCGTTAAACAGGATAGTGCACTCTCGCGAACACTTTATGACTTGCAAAAATATCTACGAACCTTGGGCTCGACATTTCGAAAAATTTGTGATCCCTCTGTTCATTGATACCCACCAACAGGTCGATGAATCCACACATAACAAGATGGTCGAGCTGCGTCTCACATTGCGAACAGGTTCCACCCTCTGAACGAATAAGAGCTCTTTGCCAGCAGAAGTTCAAACAGAGCGTAGCATTCGGGGAAACGGATCGAGCAGTGTAACTCCCACGTTGAGATCCTCATGACCATCGCTGAGTTTGCTCTACAGTCATCAGCCAATGAGTTCTATTCAGGCATCAAACAAGCTTGGTGAACTCTACTTCACGCTTACTCAAAAAGAAAGAGACATCCAGGCCAGTCCCAATGACCACATATCCAAATACCACGCTCACGTCTTGCATTAGGCACGCAAGCTCTCGTTTTCATGTTGTTGATCAATCGTCCCCTCTCTAGCTTCGGAAAATCGTAGAGGACGACCTGCAGCAAATATTGAACCAGTTACGGAATGTCATTCAAAGCGATGCTCAACAAGCCTTATCACCTTCACCAGTTTCTAGCCAAGCGTGGTCATCCAATTCATATTGGCACCGTGACCTGCATCAATACCACCTCTCCCGCCATCTATCGTGGTTTCTACTTCAACCACCTTCAATCAGATGCCTAGTTCGTCCTTACCGACCTTCAAACCTGTCGATGTCCCTTCTATCAAACCCTCCACTGATTCCGCACCTTCTCCAAACACTCAGAACGTGCAGGACTCTCCACACCCGCGAACCTTTCGCGATTAGCAAGAATATTTACAAACTTTACGCTCGACATTTCGCAAGATCACAAGGCAAAAGAACGCAATGATGACCAGCTTATCAATCCGTGGCTCCTTCATAACGTTTGCTGGTGTGGTTTTCTGGTCAGCCAGAATCAAGGTCGATGAAGGTCCTGTGCTATCCTCAGGAATCAATCAAGTAGCAGCAGCCAGAACAATATTCATGATCTGCTTCGGCTACTGAGCGCATTCCAGACCTGGACAGATTACAGGCAGCATCTTTGGACATTTCGTGATTGTTGAAGCGCATATTGCAGACGTACCATACGCAAACACGGAGGAGGCTCGCCAGAATGATACCGTCGAATCTCTGCTTCAACCAGCCCATTGTATCCTCCTTCTTGATGCGGTGTTGACATCCAACACGAGCATTCTGCTTTCTCCTTGCTACCCAAGCACCAGGCTTGCCTACGACAACATAGAAGTCCATACCCAAGATACCAATACCTGGGTCATATCGGGCACCCAAGTTGATGTGCTCGTGGATAATGAAACCAAAGTTTCCAGTCTCGTTACGACGGATACCGAAAGTACGGACAGTGTATCGTGAGGCTTTTGATGTAATCGGAGTCTGTCTAGTTAGCTGTTCGAGAACTTGGCTTGGGCGAGTCGATCACCAGATTCAAGATGGTTGAGCTCTCCCTCCCATGGCGAACAGATTCCTCCCTTATTGGTGAAGAGGTTTTTAGCTTGCCAGCACAAGTTCAGATAGAGCGTAGTATTCGGGGGAAATGGATCGAGCAGTGTGAGTCCCACCTTTGAGATCCTTATTACCATTGCTGAGTTTTCTCTGCTCCAGACCTGGACGGGTTACAGCAGCATCTTTGAACATTTGATGATCGTTGAAGAGCATATTGCATACGTATCATACTCGACATGGAGGAAGTAATGGAAATAAAGTAAGATGCTATGCAAAAACGCGAACTTGTTATTTCGAGAAAGGCTGATAATTTAGGCTACAGGATCAATATATGAGCGAAGCTCACCAGAATGATACCGTCGAATCTCTGCTTAAGACAGGCCCTCATATCCTCCTTCTTAATGCGGTGCTAGCGTTCTTTCTTCTGCTTTCTCCTTGCTGATCGAGCACCAGGCCTGCCTACGATGACATAGAAGTCCATACCAATGATATCAATACCTGGGTCACAATGGAAACCCAAATCGACAGTGTTCTTGGATACCGAAACCAAAGTTTCAGTCTGCGAGAAATTCCTTCGTCGCAACTCGTATTCCTTCACTTTGAGTGCTCGGTCCAAATCCTTTGCCTTTGGCCATCTGATAGTTACGTGCACGGTGATCTTCTCGTTACGACGGATACCGAAAGTACGGACAGTGTACCGTGCTTTTGGTGTAACCGGAATCTGTCCAGTTAGCTGTTCGAGGACTTTTGAGGCTCGGGTGAGTCGATCACCTGATAGATATTTGAGCTCTCGCTCACATGACGAATAGATTCCTCCTTCAAGGGTGAAAAGCTCTTTGTTTCACCAGCAGAAGTTCAGATAGAGCGAAAATGAATCAATTAGTGTAAGTTCTACGTTTGGATCCTTATGACTATCGCTGAGTTTTCTCTGCTCCAGACCTAGACGGGTTACAGCAGCGTCTTTGGACATTTGGTGATTGTTGAAGAGCATGTTGCATACGTATCATACTCAACATGGAGGAGGTAATGGAAATAAAGTAAGATGCGACACAACGACGCGAATTCGTTCGTTTCTTTCTGAGGAAGACTGATTAATCAAGGCTACAGAATCAATATATGAGCGAAGCTCACCAGAATGATACCGTCGAATCTCTGCTTAAGACAGGCCCTCATATCCTCCTTCTTAATGCGGTGCTAGCGTTCTTTCTTCTGCTTTCTCCTTGCTGATCGAGCACCAGGCCTGCCTACGATGACATAGAAGTCCATACCAATGATATCAATACCTGGGTCACAATGGAAACCCAAATCGACAGTGTTCTTGGATACCGAAACCAAAGTTTCAGTCTGCGAGAAATTCCTTCGTCGCAACTCGTATTCCTTCACTTTGAGTGCTCGGTCCAAATCCTTTGCCTTTGGCCATCTGATAGTTACGTGCACGGTGATCTTCTCGTTACGACGGATACCGAAAGTACGGACAGTGTACCGTGCTTTTGGTGTAACCGGAATCTGTCCAGTTAGCTGTTCGAGGACTTTTGAGGCTCGGGTGAGTCGATCACCTGATAGATATTTGAGCTCTCGCTCACATGACGAATAGATTCCTCCTTCAAGGGTGAAAAGCTCTTTGTTTCACCAGCAGAAGTTCATATAGAGCGAAAATGAATTAAGTAGTGTAAGTTCTACGTTTGGATCCTTATGACTATCGCTGAGATTAGTCTGCTCCAGACTTGGACGGGTTACAGCAGCATCTTTGGACATTTGGCGATTGTTGAAGAGCATGTTGCATACGTATCATACTCAACATGGAGGAGGTAATGGAAATAAAGTAAGATGCGACGCAACGACGCGAACTCGTTCATTTCTTTCTGAGGAATACCGATTAATCAAGACTACAGGATCGATATATGAGCGAAGCTCACCAAAATGATACCGCCTATTTTTTTTTGCTTCAATCAGACCATCGTTACGAACTTTCTTCTGCTTCCATCTTGGTACTCGAGCACCAGGCCTGCATACGATAACATAGGAGTCCATACCAAAGATACCAATACCTGGGTCATATCGGGCACTCAAGTCGATGTGTTCTTGGATACCAAAGTTTCCAGTCTCTGAGAAATTCCTTTGTCACAACTCGTATTCCTTCACTTTGAGTGCTCGGTCCAGATCCTTTCCCTTTGGCCATCTGATAGTTACGTGCACGGCGATCAGGGTATTTAAAATTTGTCTACCTGCGCTTACTGAACCTCCAATTCTGACCACTGCATTATAGTTGCGTCTCAGCTCAATTCCTCTCTGCTTCCCATCGCCGTTATTACCGTTCTTCTTCCTGTAGCCTTCTACTACAATGTTACCACCGAGACAGGTTCCGACGAAGGCCAAGATCTCTTGAAGGTTTCCCATGGAGTCACATTGATTCTGCTCTTTAGTATGGTACAAATCTTTCTCTATGCTTTTCTCGTTCTGAATACGGTGTCCATGAACAGTCTATGCACCACAATGTTCGGTCCTGCTCCACAGTATCCGCTCTCAGTGTGATCTCGTCGACTTCGTTCGAAAACCTCGGAAAGAATGGATTCATGAAGTGCACCAGCATTGTCGGGACACAAATCGATCTTCGGGATGATAGCCAAATCATAGAGAACCTTGTAAGACAAAAGCAGAAGGGTGTTAGTGGTGGTGATGGATGTAGTGAGTTTGGGATGTGCTCCTTCATTGAATCCCGTCTAATTCATTCCGTACTCCCAGATTGTGACGGTCGTGGAGGAGTCAGTGCAGGGATCGCAGATAGACCGATGCATATTTGCGAGTTCTATTCGGGGTAACTCCCACCGCAACTGTAGTGTTTCATAGTGAGCCTCATATTCGATGTGTCAATCCGAGTGCACCTTTGATATGTGCAGAAGACATTCGTGATGGTGGATTGACTGAGGAATGTGCATTGGATTGGATGTTGTTGAAGAGCGTGAATCGAAACGGGCTTCAACCACTAGCTCGTATAGCCTATGTTAACCGTGTATGTGTTCATGCCTTACATTACCGCGTCCCTCAACGGATTACAGTTCACGGTTGGCGGAAAGGAAAATGTCCAAAGACAGACAGCCGAAAACGTAAAGTGGATGCCGATAATGCACACAGTACAGAAGATCTTGAAAACCCACTTATCAAACCAAGCGATAGTCCTTCCAAACACGATCCCAGTATAATGCAAAACTCCGGCAGCGACAAAAGTAACCTTGAAGAGTCCTCAATCACAAGATTTGGACGGCGAATCAAGATCAACGAGTTCAAAGCAAGGGGATTGGCGTAACGCCTCAGTAAAGCTTTGGCTGCATACTATCTCGTGCGAGCTTCGTATGAGTACGGTGCGTGGGTATCGTTGAACAGATTCCGACTAAACATCCGAATACGGAAGGGCCTTCTGAGGGCGGGGGAGATGAATACAAAATTGATTACTAATCGGATTGACTGCAATGCAAGGTACAGGAAGCCTCCATCGACGCCAGTACTCGAGACTGTAATAGGCAACAACACATGATGACTTGATCCCAGATCCCATCGACTGCAACAAGTCATCTTACTCTTTTGAGTCTTCCTCAACGCTTATAAACTTGGTTTCTCCCAGCTCTCACTTCCCCAAAACCATCATCAACTCTGACCCCCCCACACTCTCAACCACAACTCCCACTTCCCCAGACACCGTCATCGACGCTATCCACACACACTCAGCCATGGCCAAGCGACCTCGACGAATCTTGCACGCTATGTACGCGTCCAGAAGAGCCCGTTCGACTTCCCCCGCGGATGGACCGGGTTTCCTCTACATCTTCATCGACAACGGCACCCGATGGAAGGTCGGGATGTCCAATAACTTCAGGCGTCGAAAAGCAGAGTGGAACAGGCAGTGTCCGTGCCCCAATCGAGTGTGGATGAAGCCCATCGCGGTCAGGCGGAGGCGCAGAGCAGGTATGTCCTTCGTTATCGATTCAGACGGTTAGCTCATCGTTGCTTCAGAGGCACTTGCTCACCTTATGTTGGAAATCGCATGCCTCGATCGCCCGTTCATCTACTGTCCCAACTGTACGTTTTTGATTTCTCCTCGCTCAGCTCGCCGACATTTTCGTCAAGGCCGAAAAGTTCACCGCGAGATTTTTGTCTTTAACGGGAATGCAGGGAGCGTATGGAATTCGGTTGTTGGTCCGTTGCTTGCGAGGGCTGCAAAGGCGTGAGGTGGGTTTTTCCCCTTCTTTTTGAAACTTGTTCGCTGATTCTCGTTGACTACAGTGGGATGGATGTAACACCAATAATATTCATTGAATTACCTGTAGTTTTTGTCAATTTTTGAGCACGAGAATTACGTGCCACATACCGAAACAAGAGTGCTGCGCCACATAACATAGCCATCAGATAAGTATCCTGTAATTTCTTCATGATCCTCGATTCACGAAGCCGCCAGGACGAACGCACGCAGGTCGAGTTTTCGAAGGTCGAGGCCTTCGCGAGAACAAGAAAAGGGACCCTACTGGTGCGCACATTCAAGCTTCTCTTTTTAATCATTGCTTACCATTGAAACGAGCGTTGAGCCCGCGGGATCTTTACCATGAGGCTTCACATCGTCGAATCGAAGACTGCTTAGTGTATTGAAAACTGCTTAGTGGGATCACGAGCTGCTTAGCAAAGATGTAATACATACTTACATGGTAATTCAAAAAGTTGCTTCTTTTCTTTCTCGTGCAAATCACGGATCGTAAGTCTAAATTTACACATTCGACCTGCTTCCGAAAGTCCGGATGAAATTCCGAGAATCAGCGATTCAGAAAACAATTCTATTGGTTGGCTACACTTGTACATTGTATGAATATGTACCAGGAAAATTGTAAGTAAAGTATTCCAGAACCAACGATCAACCACCTCGGGCCAGTGGTCCATGAACCGGAACGCGAGGTCTGAAAATGCATACACACTAATCTACACATACACAGACCTACTCGCAACGGGATCAACCGGAATTAACATGAGTCGTCTCCATATCCAACAATGATCGGCGTAGGTCAACATGAGTCGTCTCCATATCCAACAATGATCGGCGTAGGTCGATATGAGTTGTCTCCATATCTAACAATCATGAGTCTTTCTCTGACGAACATGAGTCGATATAGTAGATTTCTCACGAAAGTCCTAGGTCCCACTCAGAGCTAAAAAAAAATGAGTCGCAGTCCAACATGCTGTTTCTTCAATTCTATCAAAGGGAGTGGTGAGTCATAGATGGCGGTTGCCGCGAAAGTCAAAGTCATCATTCTATAGCGCTCATATGAGTCGAGGTACGAGGTACAAGTCGCGTCTCGAGTCAAAATCACGACGGCATGTCCGGAAAGCTAGTCGATGTCAAATATTGTCCGAAAACTCTCGCCATACTTCTTCCTTAGATTATGTAGGATCGACGACTCAGTCCGGATTTCTATCTACTGTGAACCTCGGGCAGGAATAGCCTCAAACCTCCTCAAACTCGTGCTGACAATCAAGTTGTGGCACCCGTGCCAATTTCGCAGGAGCCTGATAGTTTGTCGACGGAGTAACTCTCAGGTTGAACTTCAAGCTCAATGATGTCTTACCCCATGTTGTTCGTGTCGAGATGTGTGCGGCCCTTCCGTATTGACGAGTTCTGAAGAAGCCAATTCCCGCAAACATATGATCGTGCTCATGACTGGCCCAAAACAATATCGCTCCCGACAAAGCAAAGTCTTCCATTATCATTGCTCTTAACTATGAGAGGCTCAAATTCCTACCTGGAAGAGTTAATCGTCTCAAAGCGACTTGTGAAAGCTTGTGAATCGCTCTCTCTTGCAGTTTCATTCAGATCAGGTTCTGATATGTGTTGACATCCGTTTCTTCGATGCAGGCACGCCTTTCCTTCTCTGATAAGAGTCGAAACCTGATCTCAAAAAACCCTCAATAGTTCTCAATCTTGTTTCATCCCAATCGAGCCCAATCGCCAGCGATACGACCAGGAACGAAACGTTTCTTCAAAGCTCATTTTTTCTTTGCTTTTGAGGAAGTAACGAGTCACCGACGTCATCGCCTCGCGGCAAGCTTGCGGCTTTTATTCTTCCTACGAACTCCGGGATGAGGAGCTTCCTGGAGCTTCAAGAATCAGCAGCCTCCTAATTTGATAGTTAGCTTCTTCCACCCTGTGCCCCATTCTCCTTTGCATAGAACAAAGCGAATATGCTCCGAATAATCTACATAATTCGCGTCAAAATGTGGTCCAAAAATGGCGGGTAAAATGCTGTACTGCCTTCACGCCTTCAAAAAACGGGACCCGTCGGATTCAGAATTTCTCCCGCAGAGTTCAAGAGAAAAATATTTATCCTCGGCAGCAGAGAGCAGTGTCGTACACGAGGATTCCATCAATTCATATGAATGGAGGAGGTCCAGACGATGACATGAAGCATACATGCCACCGACGCACTTACTGCAGAATTGACGTCAACCAATCAGCTTTTCATAAAACTTTCATATAAAGTCTGGATGGGAAACGTACGTTAAAAACTCCTTCCTTGTGCTAATCCTTGACGATACAAGACTTTGTAAGTACTACCTCTCTCCCCTTCCGCGTAGCTTACACTTTTCCCTTTTCTCTTTGACTAGAAAACCTCAACGAACTCAACATTATGCTTTTAACGAAATTTGCTCCGCAACTATTTTCGCTGCTCGCTTTCGCGGCGTGCACCCTAGCTGTGGTGCTTCCCTCTCGCTCAGAGTTGGATGCTCGAGTATACCTCCGTGCGACCTCGGAATTGGTTCAATCCGGATCGGTATTCACTATCCACAACGTCAAGAGCGGTACCGTCGTCGATCTTTCGGCGGGTGATAACAAAACCAGTAAGCTTCTCACTCTCTTCACTTTTCGTACGGACACAACGAATCCTCACCTATCGACTGACAGTCACCGGCTGGGCTCTCAACGGTGGTAAAAACCAACAATGGGAGACGATCTGGTCTGGTAACAGCTGGAATTTCAAATCCGTCGAAACAGGACTGTATCTGGGTTTCACCGGGACCGCTGGCAACGCTACAAATCTGACCGTGGCCAGCACCCCGACGGGTTGGGATATCTGGCATGATACCGTCAACGAGACAAATTACCGGTGCGTTGCGGTGTTTTGAGTGGGAATGTCACAGAAATTCATGCGGGGATTTTTTATTTGCTTTTTCAGGATCTTCGCGCCCAACACCACTGTGAACTGGGACCTTTGGGATTACGGAAACGCTGTCTCTGGAGACCCAATTACGTTGTGGGGAGCTTGGTAGGTTTTCTTGGTTCTCATGATTCGCGCTCTTCTGGCTCGGTTTTTTTTTGCCTCATAATCGCCTCTATTCGGGAGCTGACACCTCGTTTAGGTCCGGAATCCATCAGACGTGGCGATTCGTGCAAGGTACGCGCGCTCATTTCGTTGGCTTGTCTTCGAAGCACTGACGATATCGGTTCTTCTCCCCTTCCCCTTTATCATTACGTTCTTCTCTCGGATTCACCTCATTCGACCCTTCCTCGCACACGTTCGTTGTTCCTTCCAGTGTAAGGCTTGCCGAAATAACAGTGTAGTGGTGTCGGGACAATTCGAACGATTTTTTGGATGAACTTTTGAACGATTTTCGATGTGTTTTCAAGCTGTTCATATATACCATTTTATTTCACTGCGCACATTTTACTTCCGTGAAACCCCGGGAACGAGAGTTGGTCATAGCGTATTCAATCCGTTGTTCATTGTTCAGCTTTGCACTTGGATGTTATCAGCTTTGTGGACTCAGATCCCTTTCTCTTATTTATTGGTGGATGCCCGACTATTTTTCTGTGTTTTGCAGTAGCATACATAGTGGAAACTGAATACAGGGCAGTTAGAGAGTTTATGAGTAGTCATGAACGAGACAGACAAAGCGAGCTTGTCTAGACATGCCAAGTTGTGTTGCAACGAGTGCCTGCGGGAGACTATAATCTACCCCGTTGAAGAACCCGTCGGCCTCAGCAACCATGCCGCAACTCAATGAAGTTTCAATCTTTCCTTCGTCTCTCATCTTGTCCGCTGCCAGCTCACACTGTCTCTGTTCAAAGAAGTTAAAGGGTCATCCGGTAATCTGTCTTGACGGTTGTTAATGACATCCAGTTGGCTGATGATTCATGGTGCATAACGATACAGGCTGGACTCGATAGGTTGAATCTCTTCCGACGTCACCTTTCCTCAAATTCAACTTATGCGACTTCGAGTTCTCTCATCCTCTTCCTTTTCACCGCACACATTCTCAGTCCTCTGTCTCGCTGTGTGCATTTTCAGCGGAACTGCCGTCATCGCTCCTCCATTGCCAAACCAGGAGCTGGGGCACTTGAATTCACCCAGTGAGTAGGACCTACCAGGCCCGCAGCTCGAACATGCGCTGACGAGCTGAGCTCCAGCCCCGATTATTCTATCAGAGGTCCTCGACATCTACGGAAAGGGTACGGGGATGAGATTCCTCACGATAGGCCCTGAACGTTTCTGCAAGAATCCGAAAGTGGCAGACTTCGTCACGTCACCACCGACCCGAGCGCCGTCATCAAAGACGATTGGCAAAGTTACCTTTGCATCAGAAGCCAAACTAAGTACAGCCTTTGTCGAAGCCCGCGCATATGCAGAAGGAGCCCCGTACCCAATGCCTGGATCGGATTCCTACTTGAGATACCTCAACAATGTGATGGACTATCTACATATGGTGTCTGGCGTGATCAGCGTTGACTCAATGAAGTTGTGGGAAAAAGAACTCATGGATTTGGGAGGTGAAAGTATCATCTCAGACGATCATACAGACCAAAAGCTTGGGAGCTCAGATATTTCCAAACCCCCATCAAGCTGTGAGTCGTCCCTGTGGGGTCACTACGCAAGCATGCGCTGACGAATCGAGCTGCAGCCTTGATTGTTCTATGGGAGGTCGCCAACACCAACGGAAAGGGCACAGGGGTCAGATTCCTCACGATAGGCCCTAAACGTTTCTGCAAGGACAGAAAAGTAGCAGATGCTGGTCGACCACCAACTAGGCTGGGGTCTAAGACCATCATAGGCTATGCTCACTTCGAGTCGGAAGGCGAGAAACTTAGTACAGTCTTTGACGAAGCGCGCACATATGCAAAAGGATGTCAGTACGCAAATCCTAAATCGGATTCTCTCAATTACCTGACATACCTCGACAATGTTATGGAACATCTATATAACCGGAAACCCCGCGCAATCGATGACCAAACAAGGAAGTTGTGGAAAGAAGAGCTGAAGCAGTTGAAGGTTTTAGATGGTGAAAGTAGGTAGTATTCTCATTTGATTTACATTTTGAACTCATTTTGGGATTTAGGCATTCTGTTCAACGAGTATGCGAAGTTCACACATACAACTGGGAATTCTTCTATACAGATCGGTGACGAACCTGTCCTCTCCCTCTTTCCTCCTCCAACACTCACCGATCAACACGGATGGAAGAGCAGAAGCATAATTCTCGGTCTGATTGAGAAGCACGCTCAATTTGACCGCGATGAAGTGCGCAAATACGCCCAGTCACATTCCGGATATTGTGGTACAGAAGCAGACGTGGAGAGATTCGAGGCGAAAGCAGCAGTATGGCTGCAAAAGCCTCAGAGTCGGATGAGTGAAGCACTGGCAGAGTGGAGATTTGCTGATGGCGTGATGGATTTCCTTGCCACACGAGGATTCGTGTCGAAAGAGACGTTGGCCACTTGGGACAAACAGTGTCCAAACCGGATGGATATATTCATTCTTCGTTTCGGACATCCAGTGGAAGATGCAAGTCAAATTGCCGCCGAGAAGCAGAGGAAAGACGATTTGAAGAGATCGCAGGCTTTGGCTCGTGGTGGTAGGAGATAATTCTCATTATATACTTCCTGTACTCATTTCCGACTTAGAGATCGTCCTGAACGTGGATATTAGGGAGACAAAACCAATTGGGAAAGCATCTGTGCAGTTCGATAGTGATGAAGTTCTTTCCCTCACTGCCCCTTCGACGGTTGCCGGACCTAAAGACTGGATCAAATGCGAGGTTCTTGGTCCAGTTGACAAGAACGTCCGAGTCAACCTGAACGAGGTGCGCGAATATGCCAAATCCAAACATTCCAAGTATTGTGGCACAAAAGCGGACATACAGAGATTCAAGGCGAAAGAAGTGGCATGGCAGCGAAAACCTGATAGTTGGATGCTCAAAGCACTGGCAGAGTGGAGATTTGCCGATGGCGTGATGGAATTCCTTGCCGTACGAGGATTTGTGTCGAAAGAGGCTTTGGCCACGTGGAACGCGCAATGTCCAAAAGACATAGATCGAATCATTGCTACTATCGAGGGTCGACGCTTTGACGATATCGAGGATACGGAACGAGCCCCCAAAAGGCAGAAGTTGAAAGGTTGATGGGTGGGTTGACTGGTGGAAGATAATCGTACATACTTAGCATCCCTTCCTCCGACCAACTTCCGGCAACCATCATGATATGGTCCACCTCGCCTCTGTCTGATCCTCTTGTCTGTTTACTGACCTACCTACTCGGACCTGATTGTACATTATAAGTTCATTGTGGAATGCTCTATTTATTTTGACCGTTGATTCATGCCTGGAAAGTGTCTGAAATCTCTTGCACTCTACCACCTATACAGTTGGGCCCGGCTGTTCCCCAGTGGGACCCCATCTCCGGATGGAGCCGTGTAATTTCCTTCCTTCCTTCCTCTACGTTAACAGTTGGGCAGTATGCAACCGGCACAACTGGCATGGCGCCATGATGATCTGGTCAGATGGAATCTTCACATTGGCAAGACCCTTGGATATAATCATATAATGCTTACAGTAATGCTAAGACTAGTTTACACAAAACGAAACACAACAACAATAAAACAGAGTCAATGCTATCGCAGACAGGAGCAATCTCTGACGGCTACAGTAGATTAAAAGCCCATCGTAACAGATCGTGAAAAGAGACGTATGTGTGGCGAACCCATCATCAAACCTTGGAGTCGCTGAGATTGTGGCTTTGCGTTGAACCGATTTCGGGAGCGTTGTCGAGTGCTATGTATGAGAAGAAGGACCAAGTCGGTCAGTACGACTATTGACAACGAGTTCCACTGTAACCCTCACCTTGCTCGAACTTGGCCACATCGGCGTTTCGCTTTTCTGCAGAGACAGATCCAAAGATGATATCCATCTCTTCGAGTGATTTCCCCTTCGTCTCTGGTATGAAGAGCGAGAAGGTGGCCATGGCACCAATATTGACAGTGGCGAACATCAAGAAGAATTTGTATCCTAGCTCTTGTTCGATGAGAAGAGTTTGGTGTGAGACGACGAAGTCTGTATGGTGTGATGAGCACTCAAAAATGAATGGGACAGCGAGGACTTTTGAACGTACTCCATAACCACTGCGAAGCACTGGCGACAGCGAGACCAAAGTGTCTTGTCCTGGTGGGGAAGATATCCGAAACGTAGACCCAGGGAAGAGGTCCTATAAGAAAGGATGCATGAATTAAGACATAGAAACCGCAGAAAACTCAGAAAACGTACCCCATCCCATACTGTAGAAACAGACGTAGATATACAGCATAGCCGCCATTCCTTGACTCGCGGGTGAGATGGAGGTAACGACGTCGGTTGAGCTCGAAGCGGGTGGGGGATGCGTCTTGATGATAGCGCCGATGATGAAGAAACAAATACCCATTCCCATAGCAGAGATGAAGAGTGAAAGCCGACGACCGAGCGTCTCGACTCCGAAGAAGATGAAGAGAGACGTTGCGACCAACTGAGTTCATTATTTAGTAAATCGGCTGGAATTGATAAACTGACTGAATGCTCTGACGCACCTTGATAACACCATAAACTCCTGATGCAAGGAGCGAGTTCTTGTTCCCAGTGTATCCGATAGAAGCGAAGATTTGAGGAGCGTAATATCTAAGAATACGATTCCAAATGTCAGAAGGACAGTGATTCGTGACCAAAACACCAATGATCATCAGCTCACCCGACAGAATTCTGTCCACACCATTGTTGAAGCAAAAATATGACAAAGGCAATCACGAATCGGATGAGATTCCCCTTTCCGAAGAAAGCTTCTTTCCAGCCCAGACCTTTCCTCGCCTCATGCTCCTCTTCGATAGCTGCCTCGATTTCGGCCAGTTCGTGAAGGAGGTCTGTGTCGTCTATTGACTTTCGTCGCAAGTAGGCGAGGTTGTTGAGGGCTTCTTCGTTGCGACCGACTGAGGCTAGCCAACGAGGAGATTCCTAGGGGTTGTGATATCGGTATGATATTGAACAACCTTATCGCGAAATGAATCCCGAACCTTGACCGTGAACAAACCGAACAACATTATCCCAGCGGGGACAAGTTGGAATCCGAATGGAATTCGCCATATTCTGGCACCATTGACGATGTTGATGCTGACACCGTCTTCAACGACAATCAGATCGGTGGTAGCGAACGAGGGAACTAAAAGAACCTACAGTTAATGAAATACGAAAGCATGACGCCAGTGGCTACCATGACTTGAAAGAGGCCGGTGATACGACCTCGGACTTCTTTGGGGGAACATTCGGAGACGAAGGCAGGGGCAACCTGTGATAGCGATGTTAACTTGCAGGCGAAGTAAAATATGTAGATCGTTCGACCTACAGCACTAATACCACCGATCCCAACTCCGGAAATGACCCGACCTGCGTATATCAGGGCGAGCCCATTGCTGGGGCTGCTTGCTACGGTGGTAAGGATCTACATGACGAACGGACTCTTGAGACTTTTTCGAAAGTCCGTTTATAAGGGACACTTACTGCACCGATAGCGAAGATGAAGGTAAAGCCGATTAGAGTCCACTTTCGTCCAATCTTGCCTGAATTCTGCAGGTTGAATGAAGAACTTGATAGATGAAAGGATACGCACGTACCAGATATGGGGGCACTTCCTAAGGCTCCGAAGAAAGCACCAGCTTGAAGGACAGATACCACATTCGAAGACACTGCTGTGACTTTGGCCGTGTCTTTGACGCCATTCGGCCACATTCCAAAATGTTTTTGGAAATTCGCTTGAGAGACAACACCTCCCGCAATCCCGCTGAGAAGGGGAGTAAATACAACCTGATAAACGCCAAGAATAGATGAGGGGCGTACGTATCATATCCGAATAAAACAATGCCCCAGTATGCAATGAATGCGAGCCCTACGATGTGAAGGAGATTAGTAGGGACGCGAGCACGAAGAGGCGCAATGGAGCTTACAGTAAACCCGGATATTCGTGAAGACACCTGCGTTTGCCATGGACGTATGTGGGCAGCAAGAGGCGGAAAACTTTCTACGTCCTTGACAAGTATTTAACGGGTGGAACTCGCTTAGCGGACCGTTTTCGGGCCACCAAAATCCGGGGCCCCACCCCCACACTAACGGCCCGCTTAAAATGTAGGGACATTTGCGGAGGTATTTTTGTTTCTGCTTTGTCGCGACCATCTACAATCCGTCGACTTGAAAATGCTTCGAAGACGAGTCCTGCACTCAGCCTCGTCCAGTCTTTGAACTTCTTCTGCCTGGAGTACGCCCACGCTGGCCTACGAAGCTCTCGTTCTCACAAACCCTTCAATGCACCGAGTTTTCCCCGCGGTCTAGCGAAACATACACTTTTTTCAACGAGCGGGACGCTTGCGGGGCTAAAGTTTCGCTTATTAGAGCAGGCACCAGGGGTAATACGGGGTAGAAAGTCACCAGGTTCATCAATTTGCTCATTCCCCAATTTGAATACCGCCCCCGACAACCACTGGCATTCTGCCCTGGTTCCCTCGGGCCTCTACCGTAGGTATCAGCATCATATGAATTAGGACCACTCTTCTCGGGCGACAGGAGGCAACAGGTTGCACAGAACTGCTGAAACCCCAGTAGGAGTCCCTTATTCATATCATATCATACCACAGGCATACAACGTTCTCACCGGTGGGAAAGCTGGACTGCATTCACCGTCACAGCCGTTCTAATTCCATGACGGTTCGCTAGTTACATTCCCCCGAAGGACTTGGTCAAAGCTGTCCAGGTTTGCATTCCTATATTTTCTACGACTGGTCTCAGTAGGCCTCAGTCCACTTTCTAGACCATTCGAAATTCTTGGATAACGGAGTAATCATTTCGAGTTGTGCATGGCTTCGGTATTCACTGCAGCTGGTAGAGTTTTTTCTGCTCGGGGGCGAAGGTGATTCTCCTATTTCACCTATTCAATCCAGGTGCACATGCAGAACAGACCACGATATATACGAAGTGACTGGGACTTCGATTGGTCCACCGCCTTGGCGATATTTTTGGCACATCTTCAGAATCATCAGCCTAACAGGGAAGGTTGTTGAATGAGGAACGAGAAGATGATGGCTAGTCGACTCGGATATGAATGTCAAACCTGAACATGAGGATTTCATTGTGATCTCGATTCTCGACATACTAGATGAGAGAAGTTCAACAGAGTTCAAACGTTCAACAACCTGTGCATGCCAGGTGGTAAAGGGACAGAGGTTCGAAGAAGTCGTATAGCACCACTTCATGTAACATCCAGTGCTGTTGAACTCGGCACGCGTCATACATATATTGTTGTATATTATGCGTGAACATTCCTTCCTTGGTGAGATAGGAGATTGCGAGAGTACTGTTGTGTCGATCTGGAATCGGGCTGTGATAAGTAGCGATTCATCCATGGAATACAGATTCGAAGGATTTCGACTTTTGAAATCATATCCTGTTGCCATTCGTTCGATCGGAAGACCCGCCGAAGACCCTGCCGGGATTGTATTGAGTTTATGAGTTATAAGCATTGCCTTTCTGAGCGCAACCTGAAGGAAACGTACCAGTATGGTCCTGAATCCTGATAGCTGGTTCGAGATACGCTTCGAAGATGTATCAGTGTATGGTCGTCCTATTCGAACCTTAACCCTCTTTGATGGCATGGAGCACCATGCTTCGCGGTGATAACGCCCAGCGAATCTCCAATTCCTTGGGTCTAGGGGAAAATTAGCCATGAGGATCGCGGTTGACTGGTTCAACAGAAGAGTGGGAAACAATCTACAGTCCGCTGGCTGGCTGAAAGCCTAGAGAAGTCTCGGAGTGGTGACGAAGCCGAGCGAAGACGGCACAGAACTAAGTTCTTTCCAGATACAATTTCAATGCTCACCTTCAAATTGGACTCGGGTTGTACGAATAGAATTCTGTACATCTATCTACTATGTAGCCAACGTTGAGCGGATCCGGGTCGAGGGTATGAAACCTCAGCCGATGATCGATGATCTTCCATCAAGCGGTGACTAGTGACTCCTTAGAATTCAGAGAGAGAGGGTAAAACCCTTGTAAGTTCCTCGTTATTGTTCACCTGGCGGGTAGGTTTTGATTTTCTTTGCGATTTCACTTCATCGATAGTCCCTTCGCTTAGGTTTCATTTAACGAGAGTCCATATGGTGCCAAATCAGCGCTTGTCGTAACTGAACAGCTCGGGAGAAGACATGTTTTGTTTGGCTGCATCTGTGTTACAAGACAGTTTTGAAGAGAATTTTGACTTTGAGAGCTCATTCACAATGTGCAAACCGCATTGAAGCAACATCTTATGCCAGTCTACTAGTGGTATTATTGCATGGGTCAGGTTCCGCGAAGAACTCGGACATAGAGATTCATTCAGCCTGTAAAGCCCTGATTTTTGCTGCCAAAGTTGTACCAAAAGCGTCGTCACGCATAAGCCTGAACGTCGAGAAGTCCTGTAACCCATCCTCCCATATACAATCGTGCTCCTGGGCGACTGTAGAGGCAGGAAAATTCACAGACACTTGCTTTGCTCCGAAATTACTTGCCCCTTCTACATTCGTACCAGGCTGTTCTCAATTAGCAGTTCGAATAAAGACTGTACACTTGTTCTATATCAATCATCCATAATGAGCCATAGGATTACCTTTGGTGTTAAGTTCTGGTGCACAAAATGGACTCGTACTGCGCCTTTCTCAATTAATTCCTTGAATTACGTCGCACTTCCTGATCTTTGTGGATTGCAAGGAGAAATCGGAAGCAATTGCTTGCTCTCCACTACATGCATGCTTTTCGCTTTGGTCAGTTTCGAGTCATGGAAGATTCCGATCTGTTATAAACCTACCTTTCCTTGTACTTGGTTCACCATGTCCTATTCTCCTTCATCGCTCTATGGTAGCTTCAGCACCCAGTCTCAAGAAATCCGTCTCCTCCCTGAGGAAATGAATTTTGCTCGCGAGCTCGTCGCTGATGCCTGGAATCATCCCGCTATCACAAGACGGCTAGTAAGTGACCAGTCTTCTACCCTGAACTGCAAGACCTTCTTCGGCACCATTTGGGCCTTCGAGACCTCCAAACCTCAGTATTCGAAATACCATGACTCGCACATCATTTGGCGAGTAATGGGTGAGGAGCTGAAGGCATTGCATGCAGGTTTGCTGCTCAGACTGGTGAGACATTTTAATAGACGCGTCAAAGAGCGTCGAAACTCAGCGTCTGGGGTCCAAATATCATCGCCGTCACTGGATCCATGCATTGTCTGTAACCTCCCTTCTTCTCCGGTGCCAACGCTAGGTGAGCGATCCAATGACTTCCTCGTTCATGCCGGCATCTAGAATTTACAAGAAGTCAGATCAGCCTGGATACCTAAGCTCAGAAGCGGAGGGGGACAAGAAACATCATCATCCTTCGTTCACCAATTCGTCCGTCCGTTGGCGCCCTCGTCCAACTCGTGGATCTGCTGTTGATATACCTTCAATGTTGCAAGCAGACGTTGGGCCTAGATTCCATGGACTCATGTCAGCCCAGACGACATTGAATCCTGCCTTCCCCGAAGTTGATCCTCGTGTGTGGCATACTCGCCATACTGGCCTCCAGAAACAATATCACCGGGCCAATGGAGTCCCGTATTCCAACCTTGAAAGCATCGGGCCGCACTACATGGCGCAGAATCCTACGAATAATCAGCAAATCACATCTAGTTCCTATACAACCCTCGACTATACATTGCAGAGGGACGAGAATGGGTCATTCCTTCCCCTTCAAACGAGATTTCCCTCGTGTTATAACTCTTCTTTTGGTCCGACGATGGCTGCGGAGATGAAGCCGTGGCTAAACGACATCGACTCGGAAGACAATATGCATGGTTTCATATCTCAAGGTCCGTTTCAAAGGTACGAAGACATGCAGTCTCATCAGGCATTTGAGAAGAGTCGCACAGCAGTGTCGCAGTCACCGAGCATGACGCGTAGCCTGTACCGTCTCGACCATGTGGATATAGACCAGGCTACTCACGCTACTGTGAGTGCCAATGATGATTTTGAGGCATTGGTATCTAGATGATGCAAGAAGGGAGTTGAATGAAAGTCAGTCGATTGAGTGGCTAGGCAAGTGTACTTACCTCAATCTTCAAGTTTTGTGCTCATACCCTCAACAAACCAGGAGATAGTTGAAGAAAACTCGTCGTCCGCTTATTCTTGATGTTTAAACGTCCATGTAAACTTTTATCGCGACTAGTTATCTCATCAGTAAACTATGGGTGACAGAGATAACCTTGAATCACCCGGGTCCGCTATCAGTAAGCCCAAGGAGTATCCCGAAATCTTAGCACAAACATGACGGCAGGAAAAGCGAATTCGACCACCTCACACCGGGGGACTGGACTGAACACTATATATACTCCCTGAAGCCAATCTTCAGAAATAAGGTTGACCGCCGAAGCTAAGGGTCGTACAGTTCACGAATGCTCAAGCGCGCAAGCTTCAAGCCTCACACTCAATCGAGGCTTGAGCGCAGCATGATGATGATGTAGTTGGGCAATCGGAGCAAGTACTTACCTTGAGGCTTGTACTGCTCAATATCGTCAGAGTCTTTATTTGTCGAAAGCGGATGAATCATATGTGAGGGACGAATAACGACATGCTGATAATGTATTCGACGAGTTCTAGATTTCTTTGTTAATTTGCCTTGCATGGAACAGCAAAATCACCATTTCTCATGAGCAGGTCGTACTAGGAGAAAGATATCACTTGATCTACGTACTTAGTAGAGAATGAATTTCACTCACAGTCGATCTCCCAAGTCCAAGCTGACCGTGGCTGTTCCGCAAGGTAAACATAAGCCTGTAGATGGCGACTCGTGAGCGAGCGGAAGATGGGTGAATGGAAATGCGATTGGACCTTGGCGATATCTTCGGCATTCAACCGAACGTCCTCATTCTCTGCCCATCCAGCAGAATCATTGAATCTAGAACGAGAGAATGGTGTGTTGATGTCTACGTCAACAATACAGACAACATGAGGAATCCATTCAGTTGTTTCAGGACAGACGACGAAACTTACTTCCATCGATAATAGCCTGCGCGTAGAAAGGTAGTTTTATGTGTTTCAACAATCGATTCACGGACCGTAAGAAAAACCCATAAACCTACATGCGCAACATGGATATTCCACTCCCCAAACTCCTTCGCCAAACTCTGACTCAAAGCTCTCATCCCCCACTTCGCCGGCGCAGCCGCGCTCGTCGTCTTATACCCCCTTATACTCGCCGTCGACCCCGTAAAGATCAAAAAACCCCTCTTCCCCGTGACAGGATCCACCTCGTTCTCCTTGAAAGCCCGTATAACCTCTTGCGAGAACGCAAAAGATCCCTCGACGATAGTCTCTTGGGCTGCATGGAAATCGGCCAGGGTGGTCTCGAGGAACGGTTTCCGGACGCTGTGGCTGGCGTTGTAGAGCGCGGCGCGGATGGAGTAGTGAGGTGAGGGGTAGCGGGTGTGGATGGATTGGAAGACGGTGGAGATGGATGAGGCGGAGTAGGATGGGACGGGGAATGCGGTTGCCTGGGTTTTTGAGGAGAGTGAGGGGATTAATGATCAATTGCGAATATAGGAAGTTTGGATATGGGGAGGACTTACGTCGTTTCCTGTTGATTTCAATTCTTCCGCGAGGGTTTGAAGATCTTCAGCACCTCTGGATATGAGGGCTACACTGTATCCCTTCTTTGCGAATGCAGCACTAAAAGGCGAACGATATCGATGAGACATAGATCAGAGGATCCCGTGGGATTAAGACTAACGCTGTGGCTGCACCGGTACCTCCGGCTCGTACACCTGATATTATTATTCGTCAGTATCTGCCAATCGCATTCGCACTTCGAATGAACACACCTGCTACGACAAGAACAGGCTTGACCATAGACATCTTGATTCTTGAGTGATTGACCTATGATAAGGTGCGTATTAAATACTATATAACACTCGGTCCAGATTCGGGCTCCGTCAGCTCATCTTGAGCATGTCGAGACTAAGTATAATCACCCGGGACGGTTAGAGGAGTGACAAATCACGACCGAAGCGAACGAGAAACAGCAATTCGAATTCTCAACGAGAACCGAATGTGTGATTATCCGACAGATAGTGGCTTGAAGGAGTAAATTAATTGGGAATTGCAACTCTCCTTTACATATATGGAGTAATAGATGTTCGAAGTTCAATCATCACCACTTCTCATGAGCTGGTCGCACTGTATTAGACGATGGTGAGCATGTATACTTACGATACAGAGAGCGCTGTGGAGCTTACAATCCAATTCCCAAGTCCACGCTGAACGTTCTTGACTGGCAAGATAAACGTACGACTGTAGTAGTTCAAGAAGTCAATACAAGTTCTCGCAATAGATAAGTAAACGTTCAAACATACAGAGGCGATAGCTTCAGGACTCAATCGGATGTCTTCGTTCTGATCCCACTCTGGATTGTTTCGACGGGAACGCGAAAGAGGGGTCGAGATGCCTGTAAGGAAAGAAGGAAGGAAGGATAGGCGTCGATAGAGTATCAGTCGAGAAGTATTCCCAGGTCAATCATATCTAATACGAACCTCCGTCAATGATTGCCTGAACGTGAAGGAAAATGAATGAGTCTATCAAAATTTTCATTCCACGAAGAAAGCTTCACACTCACATGAGCCACATGAATATTCTGCTTCCCAAACTCCTTCGCCAAACTCTGACTCAGCGCCCTCAGCGCAAACTTGCCCGCCGCAAACGCACTCGTCGTTACATTCCCCCTGATACTAGCCGTCGCGCCAGTGAAGATCAGTATCCCTCGTTTTCCAGTGGTCGGATCGATCTCGTTCTGCTTGAAATCGGATAGGACCTCGTGGGCGAACGCAAAGGAGCCTTCGACGTTCGTTTCCGTGATGACTTTGACGTCTTCGGGGGTGATGTCCAGGAAAGGTTTCCAGACTCCGTGGCCGGCGTTGTAGAGAGCAGCACGGATGCTGTATTGAGGAGAGGTATAGCGTGCTCGGATGGATTCGAAGGCGGACTTGATCGAGGTGTGTTCGTAGCTCGGGATTGGGAACGACGTGGCCTGATAGTTGATGGTTGAGTTTGAGTATTGTAAGCGTACAGGAAAGGAGCCACTCAAACGCACCTCGGCTCCAGAGTTTTGCAGTTCTTTTTCCAACGACATCAATGAATCAGATCCTCGGGCGATGAGCGCAATGCTGTAGCCTAGTTTCGCAAAAGCACGTCTAAAGCCAATCAGAGGTCAACGTCAGCAAACATTATCGCCAGAAAGCCTAACAGAAAGATATCTACGCAGTAGCACCGCCGGTCCCTCCACCTGCACCTATACCTAGAAAAGGGTAAGCCAGTGGACAACAGGATATCGAAGGATGGGTATCAACGTACCCGCAACGATGAGAACTGGCTTGAGGGATGACATTTCGAGATGAAGGATGACTGAGAGCCTGTGCGACCGTTTTATCGTTCAGCTTACTGAGCAATTGCGTCAGCTGGTGATATTCAAGCGGAATTCATTTCAGCTAGAGTAAGCCGGGATGCGACTGAGAGGGTGTTGTTGAGGTGTGTTCAGAGGAATACACAGGCATGGAAGCGCCGCTTGTCCGATGGCTATGCCGGTCAGTGGTGGTAGAGGTGAAATGATCGAACTCCGATGTTCAGTCAACGTATCACGAAAGCAACTGTGGATTGTATTGCGATCTTTCAAGCTGGAAAGTCAATGGTAAGTAGCAGAGAAAGATACGCAGGACGCACTATAGAACATTTGCCTCCATGTCGCGTCATAGAATTCCTCACAAAACAACGGTTTGAGGAACGGCTGCTCATATACTCTCGGTCTGGAATCTGGATCCAGCAGGTATTTAGCGCCAAGCTTTGATGATGAGGCCAAAGATTCACCTAGAATATAGTATCGTCAAAGACAAAAAGCTCGAAGTTGTGGAGTGGCAGATACCTCTAGATGCGTACATGGCATTCGGAGGGGCCAGTGATTGTGGAAGTCGTTGAAGTACTTACTCAGGGCGCTTAAAATTGCCTACATAGTCACCGCGAAATTCGAAGAGTCAGTCAAGAAATCATATGTATAAGATATGGGACACATAGAATGTTCAGAAAAATACATATATATGAACGGTGAACAAGTCTAGCGATCTCAATCCCTACTCCCACTCCCACTGGGTACACCCTTTCCCTTCCCTTCATGATCAGCCTCTTCCCCGTACGATACACCCTTTCCCTTCCCTTCAACACCCTTTCCCTCCCCTTCAACATCCTCCTTCGAGTCCTCGTGCAATACACCCTTTTCCTTCCCTACATCTTCCCCGGGCGCCGATACACGGGAACCATCCGGATCCGTGACAGGATCATCCCCCGGTTCCTCGTCATAAGCCTCCGCCGTAACTGTCAATGCATTTTCTTATCAGAATCATGAAAAAGGCAATGGAAATAAACGTACCTTTCCCTTGATTCGCCATTACATCCCACCACCATGCGAATCTTCTCCTCGTACCAGCATTGTCGGGGTGCTTCCTAAAGTTTTCAAGGCACTGTTCTCCTCTCTCTTTGGTGTGTGCATTCTTCTGTTGTTTCAGCCCTTCCTCGAAGTCTTCGATCATCAAGGTTTTGAACATAGCAAGTGTCGTTGGTTTTGCCAGATCATCGAGTTGAACTATTCAAGAATACAGTCAACACACTCTGGCGCCTTTCGTCATAGCGATACTCACCAGTTTTCGTCAGCACGAGATAATCCAGATGAAAAGGGCTATTCTCCTGTTTGTATTCATCTGGCTTGGCACGAACTGCGCCTGTCAGAAAAGAAATATCAGTAGTTGCAACTTGCAACAGGCATGATGGACTTCAGGTATAGCGTACCTTTTTTCCTCATCGCCAGTCCATCGAACCAAAATGCAAGACCCGCCTTCGTCTGTTGGTTCTTGAGGTCTTCCTCCCACTGGTTAAGACGCAACCCCGCCATCATTTTGAGCAATCTTGTATCTTTCTTGCTCTCTAATCGATTTCGGATAATACGGGCCATCTCGCGAAAGTATCTGTCATTGATTAATAACAGAGACTCCATCGTATATCGACCTTCTTCGCCTATCAAAGGGAGTTTCAGCACTGGCATGATCGAACACTTCAACGAAAGATAATTAAGCACGTTGTCTTTGGATCACTTCGTACACGCTCGCAGACTTCGGTTTCGACTTCTTTTCTGTCGAGACTCTCCTTTCAACTATAACGATAGAGCAGAATACATCAACCCTCGAAACAGTTCAGCTAGCAGATTCGTCAACCTCATACCTTTCATTTCTACGACGTTCGTGTCAAGCACACTCTCCGCAGGTCGAGAAGAGTGGCCTGCGATGGCAGATGCTTCGGTGTCGACGACGCGAGTCATCGCCACCGAGTTCGCGCCCTCCTCTTGAGGTTGAACGGGAGTGGCAAGAGGCGCAGCGAGCACAGACGTGACACCCATCTGCAGCAAGCTGCCGAGAATGACGACTCCAGTGTGTATTTTGACCATCGTGGTTGACTTCGATGAAAGAGATGTGTTTTAGAGTAGATAGAGGCGTTGAGGGCGCGTCGAGATGTACCAGGGAGACCAGCTCTGGAGAACAAGACGAAGGTAGACCAGCCTTTTAAATCATTCGAGGTACGCGCTGGTGTGCGTACGTACCGATAAGAACTGCATGGCGAGGAGTGAAACGGCCTCAAGTCCATACCTTTCGGAATGGCCAGATCGATCGATAGACGATAACAGTAGAGTCTCCAGGGTGATGATCGATTATCAGTCACTGAACATTGAGCCTGTAAGGGATTTCAACAAGGCGAATTCGAGGCGAATTTCCGGATTTCCGAAGGCAGTCCAACAACAGCCAACAATGCGAGCGTAGTAAACTTTGTCCCTTTTGCAAACTCTTGGTATTCCTACTCGATTCTACCTTCCGTGAGTGGTTTGAAGAATCCTGAAAACTCTATGTGGACCACATACCTTTGACTCAGAGAATTCGTCGATTCGTAAAAGCCTCGCGGAAAAACGTTGGTTCAGTGGCGGTATTTCCATGTGGTAATCACTCCTAGTATCCGAGTCAGGACAGAATCAAAAGTTTTTTCGCGCTTGCAAGTCCCTCAATAACATGCAGTTACAGGCAGTAACCCCAGTAACTCACCTTGGCAAAATCTTATCAGAGCATCAGCCTCACGCGTACAAGTGCACAGGAAACCGGGTCATTCTAGGTCAATCTCTTTCATCTACGCAAACCCCATTGAGTGAGAAAGAAAGAGAATTCCGAGACCGATGAGGCGTTGTTAGGTGCGTCGATGTACTAGAGAGACGATAGAGAAAAGTATAAGCGCCGCTTGGCCTTGGATTTTCTTGCATACGTACCGATAAGAACAGCGTGGCGACGTCGACGAGTGAAAAAGCCTCAAATCCAACCTCTTGGATTGAGCATGTCTATTGATAGGCCGATGATAAGTCACTGGATGAGGGCATTGATCGAATAGAGTGCACGAAGGCAGTCAGAGGCAGTCCAACAAGACGAGCGCTTAGTGTGCACTGAGTCGCAGACGTCTGCACGGTACTCCTAGTCAATTCCGATCCTACCTTCCGTTCTGAAGCTTCCGTAAAACATCGAATCGTGGAACCCTCGCGAAACAAGTTTGCTTTGGTGGTATTCCCACCCGGTCGTCACTATTGCGACTTTTACGAGTATCCGAACCAGGTCCAATGGCAGGACTGATTCAAAAGAGTTCAACAATTTTCGCGCTTTCAACAAATCCCTCACTGGCGATAGTTTGTGGTAACTCACCTTGGCAAATCTTATCAGAGAATGAAAGGTTCATGCCTGTTCATGCGCGTGTATTGGCAGGGATCAACCTCTTTCATCTGTGCCAAGTCAACAAGTGAAATCCATCTGTGCCAAGTGAAATCCAAGACCATATCAGGAGTTGTCGGGTGCGTTGATGTAGGGAGACCAGCCCTGGAGAAAAACATGACGTAGGGGCAGCGTTAACCGTTTAATCCAGCATTTTGTTCTCATTAGAGGTATGCATACGTATACCGATACAAAACGGGGGTGGGGGCAAGTGAAACTGCCTCAAATCCAACCTTTCGAAAATTGATGTTCAGAGCAATTGAAGAGCAATCGATAGGCGATAATCAGTCACTGGCTTTCAAGTCGAGGGATTGTCAACTTTTCCGATTCCCGAAGGCGGTTCAACAGCCAAGCGTGGGCTTTGTGCACTTTGCAGTATGTACTGTACTCAGAATCCTCAGAATCCTATGCATGATAAACGCTCTTCAGTAGCTTACATGATAAACACCAACGCTTTGAATTTTGAACGACTTCAGCTTCTAGTATTAGTGAGCTTTACCTTTACCAGCCCCATTCTGTCGTAGATCGTGATCCTCATACAATTCTGTGCTGACTACTCCAAGTTCGTAAGAATATCTTGAATTATACTTGGAAACTGTTGAAGAGTTCAGTCTCAGCGGAATCAGAAGAGAAAGTAATCAAAACAAACGCACATTCCCCTTCATTCATCAGTTGATCCCACCACCATCCTAATGTCTCCTTTGCACGAGGGTTGTCGGGACGTTCGTTGAATTCTCGGATCCGTTGTCTCAATCTCGTTTTGACAAGTCTTGGTGTGGATTTATCCTTCGACTTTTCCTTGAGGTCTTTAATCATATTTTCACGGAATTCCGGTGTCACTGTGTCTAACAAATCTTTGACCAGAACTATGCAAAGATGATGGAGTCAACACCCGACCGCTTTTCGAACTAGATGGACTTACTTTTACCCCTCATGACCTGATTATCCAAATACAAAAAGTGGCCCTCGCGTTCAAAATCTTTAGATATTTCCGAACGAAAGATGCCTGTACGGTCAGAGAAGTTATGACAAGAATCATGGATATGATGATGATGTACGACACACATCTTCCGTTCAACGCCAGTCCATCAAACCAGAACGCAAGCAACTCCTTCCTCTCTTTGTCAGTGGGGTTTGCCTCCCATTGTTGAAGCCGCTCATTTATCTTCATTTTGGCCCATTTTGTGAGCCGTGTGTCCCACCGTCGTAATTTAAGCTGGATATTCTCCGCCATCTCGGGAAAGTAGTCGCCCGGTAATGTCCACAGAAATTCCGGTGTACATTTTCGGTGGTCGGTAACTATGGATTGGAGGTTCAGCACCGGCATGCTCTGATACTCCAAGAGAAGAAGGAAAGTAAAGTACAGTGTTTTCTGAGTCGCTCAAGAAATTCGTGTTCTTTCGGGCCTCGTCTTACAACTATATAGAGCAGAAAAATCAGCCCTCGAGTCTGTAGATCAGCATACAGATTCATACGTTTCGTTTCTTCAACGTTCGTGGCAGTCGCGATTGGCTCAGATCGAGAAGAGTGTTGTGCAGAAGATGCTTCGGCGCCGACGACGCTCCATGCTACCGAGTTCGGACCCTTCTCTTGAAGTTGAACGGACGTAGCAACGGGTACAGCGAGCACAGACGTGACACCCATCTGCAGCACGCTGCCGAGGATGACGACTCCAGCATGTATTTTGACCATCGCACTCGAGTTCGATGTGGGAGATATGTAGGAGATATGTCGCAGTAGAGTAGATGAAGGCGTTGATAAATGTGTTTCGATGGAGGGAGACCGGCTCTAGAGGAAAAAGGCGCAGGCAGACCAGTCTTTTGACTCAATCGAAGCCCGTATGAACTGGTATGCATACGTACCGATAAGAACTGCATGGCGACGAGTGAAACAGCCTCAAATCTAAATCCAACCTTTCTGAATGGCCAAATCAATTGATAGACGATGATCAGTATGATTTAGTCTGAGGTCTCCCGAGTGATCATAGTGATAATCAATCACAGATTCCCAAGTTGAGGGATTTCGGTTCCCAAAGGCGGTCCAACAAGGCAAATGTTATGCGCTTTGCAGATGTCGTCTGGTATTCCGCGATGGCAAGAACCACCTGGCAGTACCCAGGAATGGTAAACAAAATTTTGCATGAGCGGACAAAAGCAACGAACAGTTCAATGACGAACTCACTCGTATTCATCGTGAACACAGGTTGAAGTCTCGACGCTTGATCAAATCAGGTATGAGACCTTGAGTGCCGAAGGCGAATCGTTCTCCAGAAACATGAGAGCATGATAGTTCCGGACGCGACTTCGAATCGGGTCGGGAAATTGCAGTTCATGGTGATAAGCCAGAGTATACGCCTGAAAAAATTGTACGCAATGAGGCTACGATCATCAAATTTGATCACAAGAAGACGCACCTTGGCAAAAAGACTAAGAATTTTGAGGTTTGAATGGGTCAGCGACGGTTATTGTAGAACGACATGATTCAGAACATGTTGAAGGAATCGAGGATGGTACCTCGAGCAGAACGCTCTTGAGTAGCGACGGTGTAGTCAAGTAGTCGTGTCAGTCGAAGACAAGTCAGTGATAGCAGACAAAAGCTTTCGCAGAGGCTTCACGATGAGGTTTCACTATGAAACAGCCGGGTCTACTTTTGATGTAGCACGGAATGTGCATTTTTTCCAAGGGATTATGAGTGTAGACTGCAAAGTGACAGTGAGATGCGAGTGTATGGTATATTATGATAATTCGTAGGTGCCACTAGATTGAGCTGCGGAAGAGCTCGAAGGTTGGTCACTGTCTTCAAAATGAGATTCGGTCAAAGTGGATTAAGTGATACGAGTACATACCTGCCGAACCAAAACGCTGAACTTATTTCATTCCCTCAATCCTCATCACTCCGATAATACTAAATCTCCGTTGTGGAACAACTCCCAAATCATCTTCTTGACATGAGTTGTAATATCCTTCCAGTCCGAATCATTCGCATATTCTTGTTCGTGCATCGATACCAACGTGACATCAAGCCTGTCCCCTGCCCAACGCCCATTTGAGAGCCAAGGGTCAGGCATGGGATTGCCACATCCAATAAGGAGGTATATGTACTGCGTGAGGTCCCGAGACGTGCCCTTGGTGACATACTCGCGTTTAGAGAAGTTACGGAGGATCCAGCGATCACCCTGTTGTCTATGGGGCTTGAAGTCTTTCCAATGGAAACGAATCCAGAATCCAAAACGCTTTTCGTCGACATTACAGAATTCTAGGAGCTCCTTTGCGAGGTCACTGCCGTCTTTGACTCTCTTGTCGCCTTTGATGAGACCAACTATGGGGAGAGAGGGATATTGGAAAGTTTCAGAAGCACGATAGAGAGCTCTTCCGTGTTTTTGTCTTGGACCGTCGAGCTGGAGTTCCTCTATGTCCTTATCCGAAAGCACCATTGTTTCAGGCAATGATTCAGAACGGTCACTAAGAAGTATCACACGACTCCCCGCCCAGCTATGTTTTTTGACTCTGGAGACGAGAGAATGGTATAGAGCCTGGCCAGAGAGTTCCCATAGAAGAGTACAGGTCAGAGAGAAGCAGAGCAAATGCAGGTAGTCGTCGCCAAGGTCCTCAATGATGAGTAGTAAAAGTTCAGCAGGGATATTCAGGAGAGTCGCCGTCGAAGTAGGAGCTTTGTGATTGATAACCGATTTATGAGAGGTGTGTCCGAGACCAGTTTTATCGGGAATGTATGTTGATTTGGAGGGAATAACCGGGTTCATGAGATAGTCCACGATTCCGGGGCAGTTTATGTCCCAGAAAAACTCCTCGTATTCTTCCATCGCTTCCCGGTCGTCGATGCTGATTGAAGCCCAGACAGGTCGTTTCTCCGAGTACGATGACTCAGAGCTTGCTGTTTCAAAATCTGAGTCCGAGTCCCGGGCTGACATTGTCGCGAGTCGCGACCGTCGTGGTAGGTCGTGGTCAGGTCGTGGGTGAGAAAGAGAAAAGGCTTCAAGCCAACTATAGGGCCGGTTGCCGGTCAACGGTCCCGGTCATCACCAAACCGCCATACATATATTGTTCGCTGTCAGGGCCTCCAGACTCCAGTGCCAGATGATGCGCCTTCAAATCTCTCAAATACTTCAACTTTCTTGCTTCAATTGAATATGGTACGAAGGAGCTTGCTTTCGAATGAATGAATCGAGTTCATTGCTTTTGAAGGCTCTTCCTGCCTAAGCTCATTCGCCGCCGCGATGCCAAGGATGCAAGGCTCAAGCAATTGAAGTTGTTGCTGTCTCTGATGATCTTTGTACGCCAGTCACCTCCTCAATCCTAGTCTTTTTCTGTCTAGATTCAAGCCAGTAGCTTCAAGTGCGATGATGTAAAACGAACGCTTGGACGTGTCACTGCCGAGAAAGGGAAGGAATGAGATTCCACTCATCACGTCTCAGCCACCAGTGGAGCAGTGATTGGATGATGGATCTACCATCCTTCCATTCAAGCTGTGTTCGCACCGGTTCTCTCATTCTTCCTCGTTGCCAACGACGATGCCTTGCAGAACACACTGATGTGCCACTGATATGCTATTGATATGCCACTGATATGCAATCTTCTCAATTTCATGAGGACTGTATATTCGGGATTTTGAACGATCCACGGACCACACTGCACAGGCTTCAAAATAGTGGATGTAATTAGGGATAATCGAACTCAGTTCTCCTTCTTGACCTTGCTCATTTGCTCGAAAATTCTTAAAGAGCGCTCCATCTTCCATCTTCAAAGCCTTTCATCGAACCAAATGACACCTGAAGAGACCGAACTACTGAAGGAGGCCGGGGAGCTTTTCGTGCGGGACTTTGCGTGTACAGTCCCATTGGCACTACTCTACGGTAAAATTCTATCCTGCATCTCAAGCACTGGCACTTCGGCCTAACCTGCGGTTGGCATGTAGGTGTCTACTGCCTTCTTGCCTTTCAGGCAGTATATACGGTACTGTGAGTGTTTATTGTCGCATCTCTGCCAACTTTATTCGATATATCGGATCGTCGATCGAGTTTGTATCGGCTCGTCTTAGCGGATTGGCCCATATGTTATTTTGACACATTCTCTACAGAAACCGAAGAAAATCCAAGTACACTTGGATCCTTGTTACTTTTTTGATAGTCAACTTCTTGATTACCACCACCTACTTTTGTCTGTATGAGGCTATCGTCTTCGTCCTGATGCAGACAGCTCTTGTCAAGAACACTGACCTCTCACTTGGAGATCGTTTCACGATTGCCAGTGATTCTATTCTGGGTCTGAGTATCGGGGACATGTGGCTAGGAGGCGTGAATGGACTTGCTGTATGTGATTTCACTGTCTTTTTTTCGCTCAATCTCACTGTGTCGTTTCTCCTGACGATCAGTACATTTCCGGAGACGGGATAGTCGTATGGCGATCATGGGCAATCTGGAACGGCAGACGTAGTGTGCTCGTCTTGCCGTTATTCTTTTTGTTCGCTACCTTTGGTGAGTTATAATCTACTTGCTTGGCTTAAAGCCATAGATGACGATCACTGGTTCATATTATGCTCGCCCCACAGCCATCTTCATCACCTCGTGCACCATAAGAACGATTGCGGATGTGAATCCTTCCATAATCCCGCCCAACACTCTGTTTGGGTCTTTGACAATTGCGGGATTCACAGCAAGCATTGCTACGAATTTCACTTCAACCGTTCTCATTGGAATCAAAGCATAGTAAGTCCTTGAATCTCTGAAAGAATACTTGATTCTTTTCTTGACGACGGGAGAACTCTTTTGTAGCCAACATCGCAAATTTATGAACACCCTTGACATGAGCAACACCATGGTGGTCAAGATCCTCCTACTCTTGACCGAATCTGGGGGGTTGTACATTGCTTTTCAAGTGAGTCTGTGTACTTGTAAGAAGAGAACAGCCATATCGATGATGAGTGTTTGCTAGATCATCCAAATATGTGTGGCTTTCCTCGATGACAGCCAACTTAGCAACAGTTCTTTCAACATCGCTTCTCATGTGTGGGGAGTCGTGATGAATTTTGTTTCAGTGAGTACCCAATATGGTCTAAGACTCCAAGTTGTGCTCAATTTCAATTGATTGTCGTCACAGGCAATGTATCCTATGCTAATCGTCCTAATTGTCCACCGCAACAAATCAATGTCCGATAGACTGTCAACTCATGTGTTCAACGAAACACATATTTCCTTTGCACGATCGCGACCTGCAGACTCCGTCGAGGGTTTGGAGAGCCAAGAACTTGAAGCTGGGCATGAGGAACGAGCGCAGTCGGTTTATGCAGAGAGAAAGAGCGTGGAGCGTGGCTTGTCGTCCAAGTGAAACAACGGTTCGAAAGGGATTTGGAGGGGGCTTTACTAGTCAGCGATGAAGCTGAAGCTTGAAGCTTGAAGAGATGTAGAGTTATAATTTATGTCTGTACAAACGTGGTTAGTCTCCGAAAATCAAATATCTTTGCATACCTTTGCAATTCACATATTTCCCTACCACCATATCGTTGCTGGTGTTGGATAGTGGCTAGTCACACCGACGTGGTCTGTCATGCTCAAGCCCCGGCCTCATTGTCAACGTTCGCTCTCAAACCTCGAACTAGTAAACAATACATCCGAGCTATATAAATGACAGCCGACGTTGAGCCACGTACGATCTCTTTCTCAACCACCGTTGCTCTACATACACAATGGGGTTCTCCCAGTGGTGGACTCTTCTGAACCCCGACGACAGGCAAGGAATCGTAAACATTGGATATCTCTCAGAATTTTTCTGGTACGATAATTGGCCAAATATTGTGGATTACCTCATGACTCCCATTCTTCCCTCGATATACGAGTCCGACCCAACCAGCCTCGGGAAGAGCATCCAAGGATCTATTCTTGCAAACAGGATTTCCTCTTCCCCAGCTTCAACTGTACCTCTCCTGGCCCTACCCCTAGAGCTCCTGCTTCTCATCATTGAAGACCTCGCCGAAGACTACCTCCATTTGCTCAGCTTCTCCTTGACTTGTTCTCTCTTATGGGAAATTTCCGCCCAAGCTCGCTATCACTCTCTCTTTGCCAGACTCAAAACGCAAAGCTGGGCCGGAAGTCGTGTGATCCTTCTCGGAAGCGACGCTGAGTGGTTGCCTAAAACGATGGTATTTTCGGAAAAGGACAAGCGGGAACTCGATCTCGACGGTCCAAGGAACACTCATGGAGAATGTCTCCGTAACTCCGTCGATTGCCTCTTTCGATTTCCCAACCCGGGAAATATCAACGTATTAAAACCCGACAATGGGTGGCCGAAGGTAGTCGAACCCCGCAATGAGCTCGACAAGGAGTTGTTGGCGTTCTGCGATCTTGATGAGAAGCGGTTCAAGCATTGGATTTGGTATAACTGGAGGGACTTCAAACCTCGACCGAGGAAGAAAGGGGATCGCTGGATTGTCCGTAACTTCACCAAGCGCGAGTACGTGACCAAGGCCACGACGAAGAACCTTACCCAGGTCGTCTACTCCCTCATTGGGTGGGCTACATCCGAGTCGACTGACTCGGACGACTTCCTCTCGCGTGGGCGCTGGGCAGGAGATCGATTGGATATCACGCTGGTATCGACTCACAAACGAGAACATGGGAAGAAATCGGGTTGGAAGGATGTTACAGCTTCTGTTAAAGCGAGGTTGTGGGAGTTCGCATATTCAGAACTTGATGAGAAAGAGTATAATTCCCTTGGACTATCAGACTGACGAGGACTGTTTACCGGTAGACTTGCACTGGACTTTGCCGGGGAGCTGATACATATATATATAACTGTATCGTTCTTGCTAAAGTTGTGGTTTGGGATCAAATCATCACTTAGAAGTTAGTCATAAACCGTAGCGTTGCAAAGGTGGCAGTAGATATATAACTCTTATCGGTGACCGAAAAACTATACAAGCCCAACGCCGACACATATAAGAGACACCATTCCAAATACCGAGCGTCTGCCAATACCATGAGGTATTCCACCATTACTCTGAGATACTCCACCACCACCGGATGTACTACTACTCGAAACTTGAGTTGTAGCGACGACCTGAACAGGAAGAGTCATCGTCGTGGCTCCCACAGAGGCAGAGTACTGTAGTGACCGATACGTCGTTGTGCTGGGTCCCCGCAGATAGTCTGATTCCGAGCAACCCGCGGAAGCGGCGTTAGAATCAGCAAAAGAGCAAGTTATGTAGGCTCCTTCGCTGAGGACATCAGTTCCGGAAGTGAAACTGTCAACGTTGTCGATGTAGTAGCCAGAGGCGTTTTCGACGATGGTTTCTGAAAAGAGGAAATTAGAGCTGTATACTAATCTCTTTTCGCTTGGATGTACGACTCACCGATATCCGTTGAGATATAGCCTGGAGCGAACGTTTCAGGTACCACAGAACCATCCGTTGCTACAGTCAGAACCGCATCGCTCACGATAATCTCGCGTGAATACGTTGTTTCGCTCTCACCCTTGCCATCGGAATCTGTTCCAGTACTGATTCCAATGACAGAGATGGTGGTAAAGTCTTGTTCAAAACCTGAGAGAGTTAATCCGCCGAGATTATATCCGTCAAGGTCGATGGTTTGTAGGATAGCGGTTACAGTTGAGGTCGATATGACAGTCTGTGTGGATGAGGTGGTGGTTTGTTGCGGGTATGCCCAGACTGAACGAGTTAACGAAGCATTAGTAGATCGTTCGAAATCATGCTAGCGAGGAAGTGAGCACCATCAGGTCCTAGAAGGACCAAGAGATGAAAGAGTGTGTTACGAAGGAGCGACATTGTGGAAGAAGGAAAAGAGCTCACTGAGCTACGTACGATCGAGACTCACTTCATTTTAATGTCACTGTCTCTATTGGTACCTAGTGGTACCGGGTTCATCTTCCATGTGTTATGCCTCCCGCAATTTCTTCAAGGAGCGCTGAAGGATTGGGGGAGTTGATTCAGTGTGGCAGGGCAAACTGACTCACTGGGGGAATTGAGGTGGAATGCTGATGGATGGATGATGAGCCAATGAAGAGATTCATGAACAAGATTCGTCCGGCAGCTGCCGGCTTCATTCAAATCCACGTGGCATCGTTGATTCGAATTTTCGAAAATCTGACTGTAAACGATGACCACGACCAAATACGACGCGCTACAAAACCTTCAACAGCCCAAGGCTGCAAGAAAACGAGTTCTCGATGTCTAGCTCTCCTCAGGTCACCTCAGATACAGACTCCAGGAGCAAGGAGCCTTTTTCTCCTTGGCTAGGACTTTCCGCAAGTTATCTCTTTATCTCTTCAGCTTCTGTGAGTCTGACATTATCCTAGCTCGGGATTGCTACAGTAGTCGCAACGCTGGCTATTCCAAGCGCTTTGTATTTAAGAAGATCTCGTACCACAAAACTACCTACGCGTCGCATAGCTCCACACAGACGGACGACAGGAACATCGTTAAGACCATTAATTCCTTCTCAAACGAAGCTCGGGTCCTCCAATGACACCCAGCAAACCTCAAAGTCTGTACACCCCTCCAAGACAGAATTGGTAGAGCACAGCAATTTTAATCCTGCGTTGTACACCGCCGGTGCTTTCGGTATCGCAACACTGTTGGTATCGTCCGGTGCTGTACTTGGAGTGTATGCCGTCAAAACTATGCTGGATGTTCATGATGTATGTATCTTGTACTCTCTTCCACAACGCATCTTGAACTCCTTGCCAATAGACACAAGAGTTCTCCCAAAAGATGCGTCGATTTGTCTTGACTCGTATGCCTATCCTCTCGTCTCGTATCCATCGAGTCATGGAAAATGGCGATGACGACGACTATCTGGAGGATCCGACGACCTGGAGATGGGAGGATGCTGAGAAGCGTCTCAAGAACGCTTTTGAACAGGACGGGATCGCGGCGTGGGCCGAAGTTGCGCTGAAGGAAATGCGAGCTGAAGAGCGTGCAGAGCGGCTGAAGCGAAAAGGGCTGGATCAGGCGGACGAATGAAAGGCTGCTGGATAAGGCACGTTTATATCCTTCTTTGCGTACACCCATTCGCTCATAACCTCTTTTCTAGACCATTTGCTATCTGTATTGCAATTCGACCCAAACTTACTCATGCTATTCCGTCCGTCTTTGATCTTTCCGGCCTGAAGAGAACGCCTGCATATCGTTTTGTGATACCTGAGAAATCCTCATCAATGGCTCTCTCTCAGTGCCGTTCTGTTTTAGCTCGTTTCGTTCAGATTTTCCTAGGCTTCTCCAACGCGATCTTCCTTCGTCATGCAAATGTTCAACTCGTGACACCCACGAACCGACTCCAACATATCCATTCCGGATATCATACTCCGCAGTGTTTCCGCGTATGTCGCCCACTGAGATAGGATCTTGCAACTTGCAAGTGGATTTTATTCCATCGTAATATCAGTTGTGCTCGTTGCCGCCGATGGAGAATCACAAGACTTCGGTTGTCTTGGTGGATAAGATCACAATGTCAGCTGCGTTGCAGCGTATTTGTCTTGGTCCATTACGCTGAAGCGCATATTTCCAACAGGTACTCAACATCCGAGGGCGTATGATGCTTTTCAGTGATCGACCCCACGTTTTGAAAGAGGACATGACCTCTCCTCCAGATCACGCTCAACGTTTTAATATTGTGCTTCGCATATTCTTTTTTCCCAACGCCCTCCTAGTCCATATTCTGACTTAGAATTGGTTTTAAGAACGGTCAAATGACAGGACGCCTAAGACTGCGTTTTGGTCATAATCTTTCTCAAGGTATGCCATTATCAGTTCTTCTTCAATACCTTGCGGATTCTTTGGGATACCTATCTGCTCCAAAAAAAGTTATGGTTATCTTCTGTCCGAATACTTACCGCAAGCTGGGATGAATTGCATGAATTAAGGCCAACCCACGCCCTCGATACGGGAGAAACAGCTACGTACGCCAGACCCATAGAGCGTTCTCACCTTAGCTTTAGCGAACAACAACTCTTCTCAATCAGCTGATGACATGGTATCTGATTTTTATCCTTTCTAGTGCGAACGCAGTTCCGAGCCAATCCAATTCTTCATTCCGACGTGCCGCTGCGAACTAGCACTGCTTTCAATGCATCTGACCTTCCAATGGAGAGAGAGCTCCAGGACTTAAAAGGGGGAGGCGGATTCGAAGCTCCTCTCAAGAGCCACTGATCCTCTTCTTTGGACGCTATTCTTTGCGTCCTCTCTACTCATTTTTGAACCAAGCTTTCGCTTACTTTAACCTCGTTTCTTACCCGAACCTCTCACATCGCACGACATGGGTCATCCAGAAGAAGTCGATATCATTGTCTGTGGTGGTGGCCCAGCAGGTATATTGCTCGTCGTCGTCGAGCGGCGTTGGTGCTCAATCTTGCCTTTTCTTCTTCGCAGGTTGTGTTGTTGCTGGACGACTGGCCTATGCCGACCCTAATTTGAAGGTGATGCTCATTGAAGGTCTGTACTGTTTCCTTGAGCATCGTTGTTCTCTCCTGATCTCCTACTCCAGGTGGAGCAAATAACCGCGATGACCCCTGGGTGTACAGGTATGCATCGACGTAGCATTCATCGTTCATTTCCTAACACGTTCTGCAGGCCCGGCATCTATGTTCGCAATATGCAGCAAGATGGAATGTAAGGTCCCTGATTGGTAGAGACGCAGTTCGTACTCATTTTCTGTTCGCTAGAAACGACAAGGCGACCTTCTACAAGGACACTATGGCGTCCTCGTATCTGAGAGGACGACAGAGTATCGTTCCGTAAGTCGTCATTTCTTGCGTGGTTTGATGTCGAGAATCTAATCTGCATTTTGCTTGTAGCTGTGCGAACATCCTCGGTGTGTAGCAAATCAATTTTTTCTCCGACGACTTTCTCTCACTGGGCGTTAAAGGTGGCGGAAGTAGCATCAACTTCCAAATGTATACGAGGGTGAGTCAAATGAGTACCCAGTGAGATTTCGAACTAACCTTGGCCAATCAGGCGTCTGCTTCGGATTGGGGTGAGCAAATGAGACGACTTTGATTTCGGGCTGGTTCTCATTCGCTTCCATTATCGCAGATGACTTCAAGACCGAAGGCTGGACCGCGCAGGGCAAGTATCATTCTACTTTGACTTCATGATTGGCTTGGCTGATATCGTTCGATCAGACCTTCTACCACTCATGAAGCGAGTGCGTCTCTTCGTTTTGTGACCGTTCCTGGATAACACAGCATTGACGTTGTACCACCTAGCTCGAGAACTACCAGAAGCCTGCCAACAACGACACTCACGGCTATGATGGACCCATCGCCATTAGCAATGGTGGTACGATTACGGCTCTTGCTCAGGATTTCCTGAGAGCGTCGGATGCGATCGGTATTCCTTTCAGCGGTAAGTTAGCTGACTTGGTTGGATCTCAGTACAAATCCTTACGTTCTGTCTTACTAGACGATATCCAAGGTAAAATTCGGGGTGTCTTCCTGAAACGAGCGAAAGACTCAAGCATGAACTAGATCTCACTACCAGTCATGCTTCGGAAATTTGGGCGAAGTATATCAACAGGCATACAGGCCGACGAAGCGATGCCGCCACAGGTTGGACCCTAATCTCAACACTCATCATATGTGGCTGACTCTAGAATATCTTAGCCTACGTACACAGTGTTATGGACGTCCAGAACAACTTGTACTTGGTACGCCGCTGGTTAACCGGTTTTCACTCATTCGTGGCTGATTATCCGCTCGTCTTAGCGTACTAACGCTCGGGTCAACCGTGTAATCTTCGAGGGCAACAAGGCCGTTGGAGTAACTTACGTTCCCTCCCGAAACCGTGCTCACGGCGGACAATTGAAAGAGACCGTAGTCAAAGCGCGCAAATACGTCGTCCTTAGCAGTGGAACTCTTGGTACTCCTCAGATCCTCGAACGTTCTGGTGTCGGCGATTCGAAACTTTTGCAAAAATTCGACATCAAGGTCGTCAGCGATCTTCCGGGTGTTGGGTCAGTATACGTGCTCGTTGTGTAATGGCTAATCTCTGAACGTTCGTTCTGCAGTGAACAATATCAGGATCATTATACGACACTTTCGCGTAAGTGTCGGTAACTCTCTTCAGGACTGTTGCTCAAATTCTTCGCAGTCTACCGTGTTTCAAACGAGAGTGCGACGCTTGATGCATTCCTCCGAGGAGACAAAGAAGTTCAGAAAGAGGTACGAAAACTTCTTCGGAGTCGATGAATATTGGGTGACTGAAATGTTTGTCAGCTGTTCGCTGAATGGGAAACCAGCCCTGAAAAGGCTCGCCTCTCGTCGAACGCAATCGATGCTGGCTTCAAGGTGAGTGTGGTTTAAGATTTTGGGGTATCAGGCGCTCATCGGGAACCATAGATTCGTCCCACGGAAGAAGAACTGAAGGAAATGGGACCTGAGTTTAACGAACTCTGGGACAAATACTTCAAGGACAAGCCCGACAAGCCCGTCATGTACGTACTGATCTGTGTATAACGCCAATCATCGCTCATTCTGCTTTAGGTTTGGCTCGATTGTCTCTGGAGGTAACAGCTTACAAGACAAGCCTTCTGGCCTATGCTTATCAACCATTTAGCTTACGCCGACCACACCTTGCTTCCTCCTGGAAACTATATCACGATGTACGTCTTCTGTTTGTTCGACCTGAACTCAATGTTGATGAGGTCTGGTATAGGTTCCAATATCTTGCAAGTGTTCCAACAATATTCTCCGTTCGCTCGGTTTCTAATGTTCCTTCCTACGTTAGGAATATCCTGCTAGTCGTGGACGTGTAAGCAACTATTCTTCTATTCAGGATTTTCGCCATGCTCATTGATTTCCAGATCCACATCTCTGACCCAAGCCCGTACAAGGCACCTACCTTCGATAGTGGTTTCATGAACAACAAGGCTGACTTCGCGCCCATTCGATGGAGCTACAAGAAGACCCGAGAGGTTGCACGAAGAATGGATGGTACGCATGCTATGTCATTCATGTTGCGATCTAGGGACTGAATCTTCAATAGCGTTCCGCGGTGAACTGACCTCTCATCACCCTCACTTCCATCCCGCCTCTCCTGCGGCTTGCAAGGATATCGACATCAAGACCGCGAAGCAGATCTACCCCGATGGCCTCACCGTCGGAATCCACATGGGTAGGACTTCAACCTTCTGTTTCTAGTTTATTGCTGATCCCCAATTCTTCCAGGAACTTGGCACAAGTAGGTATTCTTCATTTCGCGGGAGCAACGAGCTGATTCTTCCAAGGCCCGGAGACGAATACAACGCCAGCAAGGTTCATGAGGACATCAAATATACTAAAGAAGACGACGATGCGATAGACAACTGGGTTGCAGACCACGTTGAGACTACTTGGCACAGTCTTGGTATGTTTCGAATCCTCCTCAATGATATTAAATTCCTCACCTTGTTCTTAGGCACATGCGGTATGCAATACTCAGTATAACCTCGATATTAGTTCCATCCTGACAATCTGTATCACAGCCATGAAACCTCGCGAGCAAGGCGGTGTTGTTGATGGGCGTTTGAACGTTTTCGGTATGAGATATCCAGCTTTGACCGGAACACGTGTTTGAATGTTTCTCTAGGCACTCAAAACCTCAAGTGTGTCGATTTGAGTATCTGCCCGGTAAGCATCCCGTTTGCGTTGCGGTACGTGCGTCTTTGACCTGACCGTTCTTCAATCAGGATAACCTTGGCACAAACACCTACTCTTCTGCACTGTAAGCTTTTGCTCTTGGCCGGTCACTGACTATCCGATTGAACACTACTACTCAGGCTCGTTGGAGAGAAGGGAGCGGATCTCTTGATTGAGGAGCTTGGTAAGACCAGTGTCATACTAACTGCGAGCGCTCATTGACTGGTACATCACAGGTCTGAAAGTCAGGCTTCCGCATGCGCCTGTTCCGCATGCGCCCGTTCCAAAAGGTGTCCCTGCTACTCAGCAAGTGCGTTAAGTGGGACATCAGGATCGTCCGGCCTCCAATATCCATCAGACACTTGATCGATGTTAGCGTATAAGACTCTCAACAACGTTTCCGGAAATATTCAACAAGGATGATCATGTAGGCAGTATGTATGATAAGATTTTATGTACGATATCATGTTGGTGCACTCTCTTGTACCTTTGTATATGTCTTTGTATAGACACATTCTCAAGTCGTTCAACCGCACTTTGAGGCAGCCCAGTGCAATCACAAATCAGCAGCGTCGGTTGTATAATGCCACAACTAGTTTTCATTTGTACGACTGTTGTGCCATGTACTCATGCGGGACCTTGTTAGCCCTGGTCTGCTCTGTCTGCTCTCGTTTACTCTGAATACAAGCCTGTATTGCATATTGCTAACGCCCACCGAAAGAGCACAAAGGCAAAATAGGAATGAATAACTTACCAAAAACAGAACAACGCGCGCTAAATCAAGAACAACGTACTACTCTTAATAAAAGATAGGTTTCGCCCACTCAGGACACCTCCCACTCTATTCCTCGTCGAATTTCGTCTATAAGATGATGCTAATGATACAATACATGCATGGTATGCTAATACTCTACACGATCTAGAAGGTACACAGCGTCCGAAGTTCCGCGTAGCGATTGCGATTTCAAAACATGAAGGAAACTACAGGTAAGGATGTCCTTGTCGTTCGACCAAAGCTATTGTTGATCATTCAGAGGTAGATGCAAATTTATACTCCTCGCACTCCTCTGTGCTTGCATATTGCTGGCATATATTGATGTTCTGGCTCGTCATAGCTCTAACGTTGGCCTCGTCCGTATCCCATCATACGATGGGTATTGTCATCATATCCGCCACCAGAACCATATCCGCTGTTCATCATGTCCCACTGAGCCTGCCCTCCGTTATATTCATATCCTTGTTCGTGCTGCATCCTTTCGTATCCTTGGTCCTGAAATCCGTCGGCAAAAACCGAGTTCCAATCGCCTTCCACCGTATCGCTTCGCGACGCCATTAACGCGGCAGCATTAGGACCCATCGTTGGATTGAAAGGAGGAGAGGTTATGTACGACTGCATACTCGTTCCAGGGAGGTACGACGCCGGCTGCTTTTGCTGATAATCCTGAGCAGGATACGAGTCCCATTGCGAGGCATGATTCGGAGTCGAGTAGGGAGCAGAAGCTGGGCTGTACGCACCAGGCCGAGTCACTGTGTGAGCAGCACTCTGCTGAGATTGCTGGGAACCAGGATACATGTACGTGCTTTCGTTGCTAAAAGACGGGGGATTCAAATAATGTTCATAACCAGAGTAATTGAACGTCTGCGTTTGGGGCATGGCATTGAATCCAGATCCCATCGAACGGGGAGAGCGCAATTGAAGACGTGGATCAGCGAACGAAGGATGAAACCGGTTGTTCCTGGCCAACTCTTCTTCTTCGTAAGGACCTGGGTTTCCGACATTGTCGAAAGGCTGTGTAAACGAGGAGGGTACCGCAAAGTTCCCACTTTCCGTAGCTGGCCCTCGCACAGAAGAGGGGTTCTCACGCACGAAGAACGTCGATGATGGCTCTCCAGAGGTCCGCGAAGATCCCGAGATCAAGTTCCCGGAAGCCTTGGTTTCTCTGGCTTTACGCTGTTCCTGGTGTTCCTTCCAAGCGCTCGAAATGCTATCACCCAGCGACTGTGATGCGCCTGGAGTGCTTCGCCTTGGAGCTTCATATGTCTTTTCCGATCCTTTCTTCCTATACTCAGCTACGCGTTCATTGAACTTTGACACGAGCTTCGGGAGCACACCATTGGTCTCCAATTCCGCACGCATCGCCATCCAGACGACTCTCGAGTTCTGGAAATCCGCACGCTTGGACGAAGTCCAAATTACACTGAAGAGGGTCATCCCGTTCAAGAAGGATGAGGAGTCAGAAGAGTGCCGGCGTGCATGCCTAAGACGGTCTTGGATGACGGAATGATTCCAAGCTTGGTCAAAATCGGCAAAAAGTTTGCGAACAAGACTGATCTCAGCATCGGAAAGAACATCTGGCTGAGGGTTGGCGAAAAAAACGTGGGTAGAGGAATGGGCCATCGGGAATCTACAAGAAAGAGGTGAGGTTGTCGCAAAGTCACGGATTCGATGATTTGACTGACCAAAGCAAGGAGTAGAAGATTATTCAAAAGTTCACAAAACCTGGATGATTTCTGAAGGGTAAGAAACGATGGAATGTAAGAGATTGGAGGAAATCATGCAGTATGAGTTTATTCTTTATACCTTTGCGAAGTGCTATAGTGACCTAACCTCCAGGAATAGTACTTATGGCTCCCCGCGCATGATCGATACTGAACAGTCGGCTATGATTTGGCCTCAATCAATGCTGATCGGAAGCAGGATAGAACGTATTCAGTCAAGCCTATTGTTGTCAAAGTGTAACGCAACTTCGTGGCCCGCCTGAATGGTTGGTCAGGAGCACAATCGAGTACCGCACGTTGGGAGACAGGACTTCTGCTTTTCCAAGAGCAAACGTAAGGACATTAGATTCGAGATTTTTGCGTCACTAGAAGCACAAAGTTGGGCTTCACGGGCTGGAAGATCTTCCTTTGGGGCTACAAGTTTGGGCGATATATTGGTCGACAGTTCCTGGCCGAATTCTGTCAATGAACGCGTCATTCAACCAGTTGTTGTAGGTTCATGTGTGTTTTTAGAAGAAATTACGACAGTGCGGCCAGCGTATCAGTGCATGAGACGATAACGCATCTCAAGCAACTGCTCTGAAAAAATCCAGCCACGTACTAAGGACCCAGTTAGATTCTGATATGCTTCAGTGAAGAAAGTAAGACGCACGATAAGCGATAGCATTGCCCTTCGAGAGATGCTCATTGGGTCTCTTCTCTATCCCATACAAGCCGAAAGGACAGGGTTCAACTGCATCGCATGTCATTCAGTTCCCCGTTGTTAAGGTTGACATTTAAATTTGTTGATGTCGGCCACAGACCTCGATATTAATCCGAGACATGCCATAACCTATTGTTGTCAGCGCAGGCCGTAATGAGGAGCTTGGACCAATTCTCATAACATGGCCACACCAGCACATGCAACGAATGACAGTCGATTGTCAGATAGCTGTAGAAGTGATTCATTTGCTGGCCATAGGGTCTCGGGATTCGGAATTGTTGTAGCAAATGAGCACAATAGACCACAGCTGAGCCTGCAAAGGAATAGAGGTCTGGAGCAGAAAACAACGCTGAATTATGAAAATTGTGTTTGTTGGATCATGGCGGAAGGTACATATTCAAGTTTATAGACGCCCATACAAACGCTCATCTGATATTGCTGGGTACAAACACAGCTAAACACTGCGGTGGCGAGAAACCTCAAGAAAGGTCTTTTAGACCACGCTAATCACTTTACTTCTCTCTTTCAACACCCATTGGATGCTCTCCTCCTCATTCCACTTTCAGTGCATTTTCGCAGTCAGCACATGTGTCACACATCTACAGTACTACCTGTAAGTTTGTCAAAGATTCCAAAAGCAAAAATGAATGCCAAGTCCTGAGTCCTACAACAGTTCTCGTGTTACAGCTACTTCATTGACTCTTGTTCTTAGTCTGGTTTATTCCATAGCGTATTCCAGGTTGTTGACCAGTATAGCATAGAGCTAACATTGAGCTTGGTTTCCGGTTACCACGAAATATAAGCTGTACAACCCTCATCATTCTCCAGCTCTGGAGTTGAATCTTCCCTGTATGAGATATTCCAACCTCGAGAGGAAAGCGGTGTTGGTTGTTTTTTATGGGCGTTAAGTTACCATTTTCGGCATGATATATCCAGCTTTGGCCAGAACACGTGTTCGAATGTTTTTCCACAGTTGAAGTACATGTTTGCCCAGTAAGTTGCATTTGTATCGGCGGTATGTGCATATCCAATCTATTGTCATTTGAGATAGCTTGAACACGACACCCATCGCTCTACACTGTAAAATCTTTCCTCCATGAATCATCGGTGATTGACCATCAGCATCTGACTGAAAGCAGGTGAAAACTACCGCTTCGGCTTGTTGGAGAGAAGGGAGCCAATCTGCTCATTGAAGGGCTTGGCGAGGCCCGTCAAGTTTTCTTAGCTACGAACGTTTATTGACTATGATTACAGTTCTAAAAATCAAGCTTACGCATGCGCCTGTTCCATAAGGTAGCCACGCAGCAACTTGTGTGCTAAGCGGGACATCAAGATGCCCGGTTTCCATTGTCCAATATCCAGTTATGTATTCATAGACACAAGTCGTTCATGTTCAATTGCATTTCGAGGATGTCCAGTGTAATGATTCAGCTGTTCGATGATGCCTAAAACATGAAACATTGCTAGTGCATTTGTTGTGCCATGTATATAAGGCTTGTACATACCATGTTGGACTTGCTTAGTTTTGTCTACTCGAATCTTTCCCTCTCAATACAAGGATGGTATTTCAGATTGAGTAACGCGCACCGAAACAGTACAAAGGCAATGTAGGCATCATTGAATTTACTCAAAACAGAACAAGGCGCGCTAGAGTGAGAACAACGTACGGGTCTGTACGGGATCTACATAAAAGATAGGTTTTGGCATTCACTCAGAAACACCTCTCACTAGCTCTCTCACTCTGTTTCTCGTTGAATTTCGTCTATAAGATGATGCTAGTGATACAGTACATGCATGGTAGTCTCATACTCTACACGATCTAGAACATACTCAGCGTCCGAAGTTCCGCGTAGCAATTGCGATTTCAAAACATGAAGAAAATTAGAGGTAACTGTGTCCGTATTGTTCAGCCAGAGCTATTATGAATCATCCGGCCTTAGATGTCTACACTCCTCCCGCATCTCTGTCATTGTATATTCGATTGTCTGGGCTCGTCGGCAGCCCTAGCGTTGACCTTGTCCATATCCCATCATACAGTGGGTATTGTCATCATATCGGCCACCAGACCCATATCCGCTGTTCATCATATCCCACGGAGCCTGCCCTCCGCCATATCCAAATTCCTGTTCGTGCTGCATGCGTTCGTAGCTTTGGTCCTGAGAACCGTCCGCAAAGACGGAGTTCCAATCTCCTTTGAGAACATCGTTCTGTGACGCCGTAAACGCGGCGGAAGTCGTTGGATCGAAAGGAGCAGATGCGTTATACGACTGCGTACTCATTCCAGCGAGGTACGACGCCAGTTGGGTTCGCTGATAATTCTGGGAAGAATACGAGTCCCATTGCGAGGCATTATTTGGAGTCGAGGAGGAAGCAGAAGCTGGATTGTATGCACTAGGCCTCACACCATAAACGGCACTCTGCTGAGTTTCCCGGGGACCAGGATACATGTACGTGCTTTCGTTGCTAAAAGACGGGGGATTCATATAATGATAATGTTCGTAACCAGTGTGATCCAACGTCTGCGTGTGGGTCATGCCATCGAAACCAAAATTCGGATTGGCCTCCGTTTGCGTCCAAGACGCACCAGCATCAGATCCCATTGGACGAAGAAAATGTGATTGAAGACGGGGGTCGGCGAACAAAGGATAAAACTGGTTGTTCATGGCTAGCTCTTCTGGGTCATCATAACGACGTGGGTTTTCGAAATTGTCAGAAGGTTGGGCGAGCGAAGATGGTATTGCACAATTCCCACTTTCGATCGTTGGCTCTAGAGCAGAAGAGGGGTGCTCACGCACGAGGAACGTCGATGAAACGGGCTCTTTAGATGTCTGCGACGATCCAGACATTGAAGCACCAGAAGCCTTTGTTCCTCTAGATCTTCGTTGTCCCTGGTGTTCTTTCCACGCGCTCGAGATGCTATCACCTAACGACTGATTTATGCCTGGTGGACTTCGCTTTGGAGCTTCATACGTCTTTTCCAATCCCTTCTTCCTGTAGTCGGATACGCGTTCGTTGAACTTTGACACGAGCTTCGGGAGCACACCCTTGGTCTCCAGCTCCGGACGCATCGCGTTCCAGACAATTTGCGAGTTGTGGAATCCCGCCCGCTTGGACTTTGTCCAGATGACACTGAAGAGGGTCATCCCATTCAAGAAGGATGAGGAGTCAGAAGAGTGCCGGCGTGCATGCCCAAGACGGTCTTGGATGGCGGAATGATTCCAAGCTTGGTCGAAATCGGCAAAAAGTTTGCGAACAAGACTGATCTCAGCATCGGAAAGAACATCTGGCTGAGGGTTGGCGAAAAAAACTTGGGTAGAGGAATGGGCCATCGGGGATCTACGAGAAAGAGGTAAGATCGTCGCAAAGTCACGGATTCGATGAATTGACTGACCAAAGCAAGAAGGAGTAGAAGATTGTTCAAAAGTTCGTAAAACCTGGATGATTTCTGAAGGGCAAGAAACGATGGAATGTAAGAGACTGGAGGAAAAGATGCAGTATGAGTTTATTCTTTATACCTTTGCGAAGTGCTATAGTGACCTAACCTCCAGGAATAGTACTTAAGGCTCCCCGCGCATGATCGATACTGAACAGTCGGGCTATGATTTGGCCTCAATCAATGCTGATCGAAAGCAGCACGGAACGGAACGTACTCAATCAAGCCTATTGTTGTCAAAGTGTAGCGCAAGTTCGTGGATTTCACTGCCTGCATGGTTGGTCAGGAGCACAATCGAGTACTGGACATTGGAAGACGACTTTTCTGCTTTTTCAAGAGCAAACCCGACCACACTAGAATCGAACTTTCTGTGTCATTTGAAGCACAACGTTGGTTTTGCTGAGAGATCTTCCTCTGTGGTTACAAATTTGAGAATTATATTGGTCGACAGTTCCTGGCCGAATTCTGTCAATAAGCGCGTCATTCGACCAATTGTTGTGTGTTTCTGGAAGAAATTACGACAGTCCAGCCAGCGTATAGTTCATGAGACGATAACGCGGCCTAAGCAACTGCTCTGAAAAATACGGCAGCATACTAAGGACCCAGTCAAATTCTGGTATGTTCCAGTGAAGAATGAAGGACGCACGATAATCGATAGCATTGCCCTCCGAGAGATTTTGCTTGGGTCTCTTCTCTATCTCATACAAACCGAAAGGACAGGGTCCAACAGCAACAGCATCGCATGTCATTCAGTTCCCCGTTGTTAAGGTTGACATTTGTTGATGTCGGCCACAAACCACGATATTAATCCGAGACATGCCATAACCTGCCATAACCTATTGTTGTCAGCGCAGGCCGTAATGAGGAGCTTGGACCAATTCTCATAACATGGCCACACCAGCACATGCAACGAATGGTGACAGTCGACCGTCAGATAGCTGTAGAAGTAATTCATTTGCTAGCCAGAGCTCTCGGGAATCGGAATTGTTGTATCAATTAGAGCCATGAACACAATAGACCTCAGAGAGTTTGTAGAGGATATGGATGTTGAAGCAGAAACAATGCTGGATTTCGAAAGTTTGCCTGTTGTGGATCATGGTGGTACTCTAATAAGTTGTAGACGCTCAAACAAACGCCCATCTGAATTCCTATAGGTACAAAGAAAGTCAAACACTACACCACCTATCGTGACGACGACCAGTGCCGAGATTCCACTCTTCAAAATTTCAAAAAGTTCAAGAAACCTCGGGAACGTCGCCGTGCGTATTCCTTTGGGCACTAGCTAAGCATGTAAGAGTATCTACACTACCCCTTTGAATCTGACTCTATCATACTGGAATCCTCGGACTTCTTTGCGATCCACTGAGCTTTCCAATGCTCATCATCCTTCAACTCTGGAAAGAAGTCCTCCCAGTGTGCTATAGCATTCCCGGCTAGCTCAGAGACTCTCGCTAGAAGAATGATTGAACCCCATAAACATTGACAGTAGGTAAAACAACTTACATGCTTTGATACAGCGAACGTTTATTCCAAGATCACCCTCACCCCCAGGTCGATTCTTGTATAGAGAGGGCCTCAGAAAATAGGGAGGAATGAGCATTTGATAACCCTTGAGGCGGGCAGGATCACCAAAGACAGCAGAAACAAGTATGGTCTCTTTTGGTGGCTTTTGTTTGGTTTCGAGGTACTCTGAGATAAATATCCGTTGGCGCACTACCTCATCAGGAATCACTTGCTGAGGGAGTTTATTCAGTTCGACGGTCACTGATATGTTGTCCATGCATAAACACTTGCCCGTTGTGCCGCCTCGAATTTCATCTTGTTGGCCCAGACCCCGCACTAACAGAGAGAGCGAGAGGGCATGTCAGGTAACTTGGGCAATCATTTTCAGCAAAAAGGACGTACCACTGAATCTCCAGACCATTTACCTGGACTAGGCCCTATATATGCACCCTCTCCCAACCGGGAGCCCTTAGCTGGCACATCTGTTAGCTGATTGTTTTGTTTCATATACTCCCAAAGTACGCAGACCTATCGAAAGCGACTAAGCAACCCGATTTTCTGGAAAACATTCGTTGATGGCTTACTGTCTCGAATCTGCTGCCTCGAAGATACCTGTAATCATCACACTAAGCCTGCGATATTGGATAAAATCAAGAGGCGGCTTAACGCATACATACCTGTATCCAAGAAACACTTTTTCATCAGCGTCATGAGTAGGTTTCGTCGAATTCGAAGCCGTCAAGGGTTCGTGATTATTCGTTTCTGGAGATAGCGGAGAGGCGAAGCAACCCAGCAGGTGGGATGAACAAAACATATACCACAGCAGAATCGGACGAAGAAACATGTTATCGCGCTGTAGGTTTTGTATGTCAGAGGCCAGCTCTTTTCTGAAGGGAGGAAGAAAGAATGTTGAGGCGTTTGATTCGAACACTCTCATATATCATTCCCTGCATGCTCCGAGTTCGTCTTATCACAACGTTTAAACGCTCAAATGGCTCGTGAAGTCTGTGACCTCATTGATTTCTTTCTTCTTCAACAACTCCCGCATCGTACACGAAGTTCAACATAGAAATTGGCCTTCATTGTCATCAGAGGAAGAAAAGAAGTCCGAAATTGTACGCGCACCTCTCATGGACTAGATACTACGAGGAGGAAAAGCTCGCAAGATACCACGGGGTACCCATATGCTCATCCATCATGATCATGATCTCCCATCCTGCGCAGACAAATTCCTCGACGAGGGCTTTGATATGATATTCATAAATGTTTGAGGATAGCCAAGAATGACGGCTTCGGCCATTTCAGACTGATTGGATGATTCGGTCAATTCCCACTCGAAGATTCTGTACCGTGAAATTTTCCTGTGTTCTGTCTGGCTCAGTGTGTAGACTCCTGATAGTAGTAATACAAGATAAAATACAGAGCGTCTTTGATCATGACCAGGCCGGCATAAACTCCACCGACCAATTAATTTTATTTTCTGGACACAATCCACGTCCAACTGAAGCTCGATTCCTTGAAGTAGGGTTGGTTGTAGATCTAGAGATTCTAGAGAGCCCCTAGAATTCCGATGATTTTGACTGCAGATCCTCGTTTGTGATGTCTTCCGTCCGTAAGTCGGTGACTGAATCTTTGTCGTCGACCGCAGGGATGCTACATATCTCGTCTCTCTCGTCTTGTGCTGCATCCTGCTAAGCGATACATCATTGCTTTGTTAGTCCCAACGCGAGTAGAACATAACCTTCATTTACCGGTAGAATGACGAGCTCGATATCACGATCTTCACGAACCGTAGTTTGCACCTGGACTTGCGGGGGCAACGAAAGGTTGTGATGGAGCTTTGACCCGTGAAGGAGCGTTCCGGTATCGTCCAGGTCTACCCAAAGAGGGTGTTTGGTGTCGCTGCCCGTTTGCGTGTTGATCACGGTCCTCGTGTTTAGATTTGCAAGCAGGCAGTTGGAGTACCTGTTGGGATATGCGTCAATGCTTCACGGACAGATTCTGTCTAGTCGATGCTTACACTTTGCTGAGCATGAATAACCTGTGAAAGTTTCGTAAGTATTCCCAAGCCAGTCTTGACTCAATTTCGCGAAAAACATACGGGATGAAGTGTAGCGTATTGTCATGAAAAAGGCTGAACAACAACAGCTCAATCAGCGCGGTGAGTGTCGTCACTAGACCCGTATCCACGGTCAAAGTGATCAGGCGAAGTAGCTTGTCGCGAGTCTGAGCGGACGAGGAACGTCTCTCGTAGCGATATAACTAGAGCTCTCATGAGCATGCCAGACAAACTGTTAGTATGCAATAGAGGCAGACTTGGATCACGAGAACAACTGTGATGAGAAAGTCGCATAAGGTGCTTCCGCCGAGCCAAACCTAGGATAGGATATCGTCGGGGGTGTTAGCGAGCTTTGCCTTTCCGAAAACCTATATATCAGCGCACCGAGACTTCAGGGTCCATTTCCGAGAAGCGAGCTATGCCAATCTGTGCTCCCTTGATACCAGAGTATCCAGCCATCGCACACGTCGTTAGTGAGAGCTGTATATAAGTATCATCAAACACTGACTCCATCGGTTAGTAGACACACAGACATACCAAGATGATGCAGATAGCGATGACCACCGAGCTCGTGAGTCTGTAGATCCGCCAAGCGTAAAAGAAGTGTGCCATACTAGCCACTAGTAGTACCTCTCCTAGTTAGCACGCATCACACGACCAACGAAAACAATAAATCTGTCTCACCAATTCCGGACAATAGAGGAATAGGAGCGGCGTTCTTCACGTTCGTCAGGATCGCTGGATCACCCCAGTTCTGAGCGAGAACCTGCCACATGAAATTCGTCCATAGGATGGTGATGACGAGGTCGAAACATGCGAGGACATAGACTGCATATATCGAGTGAGTGTCATACTACAGCATCATGGGCTTGGATACTGACCAAAGGCCTTGAGCCATGTTGGGTCTCGATGGTAGAACGTGTATTGGTAGAAGACTTGGATAATCGTGAGAGTTAGAATGCACAGCGGCGCCTTGAATAGGCTCGTGAATGCTACTTACATATTTGCACAACCAGAATTCCAAACAATCCATAAGAAAAAACTCCCCCTAAAACCTGAATCGCTCGCAATGAGTCTACGTACGACGATGAACAGGAAGAACCATACGTAAGGACCAACTCTGCCAAAGAAACATGAGGTCTTCAGCATTATGACACGGAGACGAGGAGGAAAAAAACGTACATGAGTGCGATATTTGAGGGGATGAGAGCTGATGACATGGCGCAGGAAGGAGATACCCGCGAATCCTGTGGGGAAGAAGCTGGTGGAAGGAGTCGAAAGTTAAAAGAGGGGAGTTGTTTCGTCGAACAAGAGCAACACTTACAAGAGCCGGTATGATCGCCGGCACGTGGGCCAATTGCAAAGCCGCATTGCCGAGCCGGATCGAGAGCGGAGTTACAAAAGGAGTCGACATCGTGCGCCCTCGTCGTACCCTTCCCTCATACACCAGTGCCAGTGTACACCCTGAAGCTTGAAGGCTGTCTCGTCAACCAACGCTTTCGGCCCACACGTTCTACGCCCTATCTCCCTCATACTCACAAAGATATGACGACCCCAGATCGTTTGCTGCCCCTTTCAGGTCGTTCCACATCGTTAGACTTAGGCACTCGAGGTAGACGTGAATGAGGACCAGACGAGGAACAAGGGTGAACACTAGGAAGAGGATCGCACTGCAATGTCCGAGAAACGCGTGTATGGACCTGTATGGACATCATGCGTGCCGTGACATTTATTCCTTTCGTTCAGCTTTGTTCTTCCCTCAGAGATAGATCGTGTATCAAGTCGGTCGTCCAGGATTATATGAATGTTCGAAACGAGAGGTGTATTCGAGACTAGTAATAAATTCGTTGAAGTTCAAGATGAGATTCATAGCTACCAGCCACGTACTTGTTTCCTGTAATCTCTCGTCGGAACATGGAAGGAAACGCGTTCGAGAATGTAAGAAGCTGTAAGAAGATTATCCTTTGTCCGATGCGTATCGCTGCAATGTCTGTTGGAAGTTCCACGCGATTAAAGCAAGATATTCAGTGCAAGTGAGGAAAAATGAGCAGCATAACTTACAGATTCAGATGACCATTAAATGTTACGACTTCAACTTGAACCGTGAATCCTCTGAGAAGTTTTGACTTTGTCTAACGCATAGACGAGGTACAGTCAACGAGTGTTGCCAGAATGTCAAAGCTCCCAATGTTCGATATTGCTCTTCTTGAGAGTTTCTTGGGTTCATGGCAGACGGAAATGAAAAATCAGAAAATGCTAAGCGCTTGATGCTTGGCATTAGCCGCTCATTCTTGCTTGTTATCAACCATCATCGGCGACGCAGAAACTCGGGTACAGGCCTGAAGCTGAAGTTTCGAAATGACATCCAATCTATCCTACACGATACTACTAGGCTAAAACGAGCTCAGGGAGTCACTTCTTCCCGGTGCTCAAAGCACCTTTCGACACAGAACACACCGTGCTGGTGGTCCGAGTCACCGTCATACTATTCGACCAACTTTTCTGCAGCCTCTTTCTGTACTTCTCCGAGTCTTTGGAATCTACGTCGTCGACTCTCGAAATGGCCTTTATAACTCCTGCTGTGTCTGTATGACCCGGAAAGTCAACGATGCCTTCAAGATCAAGTCCATCCTCAGACGCGTCGTGAAATTCGTCGTCAGACGAGTCGTCTTCGGAGTCGAAGTCACTTGAGCTGTATTGGCTTTCTTCCTCTTCGGAGTCGGAAATGGATTTCGGATCGAAGATAATATCGTCGGGAGCAAGGATGGTATCGAGGCCTGCAATCGCGAGCGAGGACTCCACTTCCTCGAATCGCCAAATTTGGCATGGATGGGCAGGACTCTGTTCGTAGGCGAGCTGGATCTGAAGGTGAGAGCTAGCGTTAGAATCAACGCCGAGGGTACTGTTTGCCAAACTGACCCTTGTACCGTCCTGATCACTCCCGTATCCCTCCAAATCCATCACATAGTGACTGTTAGGCCAACGAATCCGGAAGAACGTATCTCCCTTTTCTTTTCCGTCTCCATCTCCATCTCCACCCTCCCGATCCTCAGAGCCAAAAGAGTCGATCTTCTCCAAAGCCCACGTAGCCGGAAACCCGGTCCCTACGACAGATACTCCGGTACATATCCCGTCTTCGACCGTGGCGTAGTTCCCGTTCCATGCGCTCTGGATGAGGTATCCACCGCCGTGGCCGAGAGGGGTGAAGACGAAGCGTTGGTTGGCGTTGGTGTGTTGGGTCCAGCCTGGATCGGGAGCAAATGAAATGTTGGGAAGTGTAGGTACATAGGAGCGTTTTGCGTATGAAGAATTCTTGCCGGCGAGTTGGAAGTGAAATTGACGAACCTATGAAACTCCGACGGTCTCCTTCGGATAGATCCAGAGCGGTGTGGCTCTGGAGATTGATGAGATGGTATGTGCCCGGTTTGAGTACGAGTTCAGGGTGCATGATACACGGAAGGATGTGATGTGTGTTGGTATAGGAGTTCGAAGTGGTGGTGGTGGTAAGGGTCGAACGTTAGGAAAGAGTTGGCTGGAAGTAAGCTAGAGAAACATGCTTCCTGTACGTGTATGCGGCCTGGAAAGATATGATTGAGCGGGCTGGGGCTCTATCTCGATGAAGATATAGATTGCTGGGATAACTCGATGCGAAGCAAAATCCAAGACGTATCGAGACTGCAGGAGTCGGTTCTGAAGAAAACGAGGGAATTCAACAAGCTATCTGGTTCGAAAGGTCCTCTGGCACCAGGCTGCTTCTTTGGAGATTACAGGGAGATTAGGTCGTTGACATTAGTATTTGACAAGTTTCGTATACCATTGTTTCAAAGTTGATAGCAATGCCATGATCGTCCTTGTTCAGAACCAGTTTTGACCGCCATGAGGAGACGTGCGGAGATTTGGGATACATTGTATAAAGTACATACAAAAATCAGAGTATTTCAGAATCCAACTCCTTGTGATGCTAAGTGGAAGGACGACAACCCGGACCATTCCAATCCTTGTCGTCCTTCAATTCTGGGAACAACTCTGACCAGTCAGCTCTAGTGCCCACAGGCACGTTCAACCGGTGCACAGGATTGCGAGGATCAGGATGTCCTGATCGGGCACTTGAATTGCGACGACAATGGCAGTAGGCGAAACTTCACTTACCTCGCATGACACACTTGACATACATCCCGAGGTCACCCTTGCCACCAGGCCGTTTGCAGGATTTGGAGGGCTGTAGATAGTGGGGAGGGATCACCATTTGGAAACATCTGCTGACCCCACTGCCATAGCCGATAGAAATGAGGATAGTATCCTCAAGTTTTTGTTTCTCGTCGCCGGATTGGAGGTATTCCTCAATACCCGCCATACCTTTCGTAGGATCCATCATGTTTGCAGCGATTGCCTCCTTCTGTTCCTTAGAGATAGACACACCGGATAAGGGTGGAAGACCAAGTCGATTGCGAAGCAATGGTTCAGGGATCAATCTCTGAGCGACGATCGATGGAGTCGTTCAGCTCTGGATCATGGGCGAACAAATTCAAGAAAACTTACCCGTGGTGCAGCCTTGATTTTATGGAGATCTACCCATATTGCACACTGACGAATGGTATTGTCTGGATATAGCCCATGTAGGGGGGGGGGGGGGATTGAACTTTGAATGTCGTACCAGGTAATTTCCAGCTGCCTCCCACGTTCCAGAATTGGGAGCTAGATACGCGCCTTCTCCCAGTTGATAATTAGAAGCTTTGAAGTCTGTCAACTTTCCGTTTGCGTCTTGATACTCCCATGCGGCAAACTATGTTCATTTCACGGTGTCTTAGTCGTTGAAAGAGTTGATTGGGACCTTCCCAAGTAGCGGTGTATCCCTTTTGGTGGAGTTGGTCATGTAACATGTTACGAAGACAATTAGCTTGAGGCATTCCGAATCCTATGTGGCTCTGATGTTGCCAAATCGCGAGTAGGAGCAAGGATGATTGCTCTAACGTCATTGCCCAGAACCTACTTCAGCACTGGTCACAGGTGCACGAAGGTCGAAGGAAGGCGATAGTTTGTAGGAGGTCATTAGGAGATGGGATATTGTCTTTTCCCTAGAGGTGAAGCTAAGCATAATGGATAGGTATCGATGAGCGCTGGGCACTAGTACTGATGATATCATGAGCATAAGGGTCACTGTTCTTCTGCACACGTACGAAGCGCAATAGTTATACAAGTTCAATGACCCGGAATCGGCACACGCACACCCTCACTCTCCATCCGCTTCTTATCTTCCTCCGTCGCACCAAACAACTCCAACAGGCCTTCTTTCCCCATTCCACCCCCTTGCTCACCCACGAACATCACCACAGCCTCAATCGCGTTTGGTTTACCCAACCTCGGATCCGCCCCGTGCTCCACCAGGAGCCGGACGAGGTCGTCTCGTTCGGAACCGAGACGCTTGAACACGACTCCAGCGAGGATCGACTGACCAGCGTCGTTGAGTCGGTTAGGGTCTGCACCGTGCTGGAGGAGAGAGCGAGAGAGAGGGAGGGAGAGGGAGGGAGGGGAGGTGTATGTTGTGAGCATGAGGAAGGTGTTGCCTGAAAAGAGTTTCGAAATCAGTTGTGAGGACACATGGAGGATTTGAGCAGAGAGTGTTGTTACCTTGATGGTTTGTTAGATTCGGAGGCAGCCCCGCCTCGATCGCAGCGAGGAGGACTCCATCTGGATCTCCGGCACGAGCAGCATCGAACATCCGGTTGGCAAATGCGATTGTGTCGGCGGGGAGGGAGGAGGGGTCTGGTGTGGGCGTTGGGTCTTGGACTGGAACTGGATTGGTGTTTGGTGTAGGCTTGGTAGTATAGGATAGAAAGATGAACCGGATTCAACATAAGTAGAGAGCTCACCATTGCTTCGAAAGGTCACAGATCGTTCACTTGCTATTACTTACGGGGGTTACGGGGGTAGAGATGACGGTTAGTGTCAAGTTATTGACTACCGTCAGTGAATTGTCCTCAGAGTCAATTGCGAAAGAAGCGTTGACCCATGACCTCAAATCAAATGCCGGCCAGAAACCAAAGTGATCAAAACTCACAAGCGCCCACTCTTTCCTTCAAAGTGCAGTCTATGCATTTTCTCCTCCCAAATCCATCCCCTCAGGCCTATCGATAATGTCTCGTACAACAATCCACCTACGGGTGGATGAACCTCTTCGGCCGGGAACCGGAGCCGCCAAACTCACAAGTGCCTATAAACGCCCAATAACCGCACACACTCTTTCTCTCTCCTCCAGTCTATGACGACCCATCTTCCAAAACTCGTTGTGTTCGATTTAGAGTCAGTATGTCGCTACATCCGACGCTGTTTGATCTATGCTCAACACGTTCAATGAAGCTACACCCTTTGGGACCTATGGATCGATACGCACGTCACAGGTATGTATCTATCCCATAGCCATGTTACCATTGAGAGAATTAATACCGCTGCAGGACCTCTTCATCGAGATAAGAACAACGTGAATGAAGTATTGGACAAGTCAGTCGTCTTGACCCTCAACAGACCTCGTCTCTGTGCTTAACGAACCGAACTTACTCTCAGATACAACCGGCCCATATCATTCTACGAACACATCCCCCAAATCCTTCATAGACTTCGAACCGCGGGTGTCACAATCGCAGCTGCGTCGAGGACTTCTGCGCCAACTTTGTCCGTGTCTCCTATCCTCGGATGTCCTTTGTCAACGTACAACGTTCAACACTAACACAACGTTTCGTCTGATTTGTCTGATCCATCCTGATTCATCGACTTCTCTCATCCTCCAGAGCCCGCTCCGCACTCAACCTCCTCCTCGTCCCTCCGATGACGGGTAGCGGTAGCAAAGAGGGACCTGTGAAGGCTATGAAAGCTATAGAGTTTTTTGATCAGTTAGAGATAGTGACCCAGGTGCGTAATCCAATATTTATCTTAGTTGCATGGGGATGCTCATCGAATGATTATGACAAGGCTCCAAACTCACGCATTTCAAGAGATTACACAAAAAGACTGGAATTCCCTACTCTGAAATGGTGAGGGCTTTATATTCAATTCCTGAGTCACACCTTCTCCCCGCCCGTTATTTGACCAAGCCCGAGGATATCAGTTATTTTTCGATGACGAGCATAGAAATAGGGAGGTAGAAGAACTAGGTGAGCTTGAACCAAAACTTTCAACGCACTTATTGAGATAAAGCACACTTACCACTCACGAACCCATTCCCTCACCCATCCATCCACACCCTTCTATTTCCCCTGCCACGCGACGTATATAGGCGTCACCTTCCACCTCGTCCGAGACGGCTTGGACGATCGCACGTTCGAACAAGGGCTTGCGGAATGGAGGAAGAGACATCCTGTGGAGGTTATAGATCCAGAGGATGCCGCGGGATCGTCGTTGACTTGAACGACTTGATCGACGCAAATGTTAGACTCCGGACGCGCGCGCAAGTTAGATGTATCAAGATAACTTAACTGAATATCTTCTAAAACCTCTCAATGGAAGTCCGACACTCAGTCTAATCGTACTGCCTTCGCTTCTAAGCGAACACACTGGGTGGTCTGGTTTGAATTGTGATAGATTGTGATCTGATGCAAGGCGGGGAGTTTTCCCGCGCGCCGAAACGAGTCCATGCCCTACTATACTGGCCTATACTTCAATATGTTGTATTTACACTCACTCTGATCACTCTCGAGTAGTAGGCTAGGTAGGCAGAGGTCTGCTTGCGATGGTCAATGAAGATTTGCCGTTCATTGCGGGCCACTCCACTGTGCAAAACAGCTGTGACTCTGTGAGTACGCTTCGCAAAATCAACGCTAGCAACTTTTCATCTTATCGATCATTCAGTATATTTCGTTTCAACAGGGCAATTCAGGAATAGACTCGCTTGTACTTTTTGCTGTGTAGCAAGCAGGAGCGCAATACTTACATGAATTCCGTTTTCTATTTCCCGTTGGGTGTTGCTATGATCCATCTGGTCAAGATTCCGTATCATTGTCAATCCGTATCTACGGTTCATCAACTGGTCCAAGTCATATAAACGTGAGTGATTTCTCTCCACTTCCCTCTTCACTGTCCTCTTACTGTTTCAGAACCTTCCACTGCTTTTCACTCAACGTTTCAAACGACGAACCGCTCGTACTCACATACTTATTTGTGCAAAAAATTCCTTGCTGGTCAAGGAAAATCGAAGCTATCTTCGCTTCAAGTATTCGACTTGAATTGTCAACTCTCGCAATTCTTTTTGCTTCCATACACCAAACGGTATGTAAAGCTCATGCATTCTCATTGTTCATTCTCGCGATACTAAAAACGATTCAATAACAGCTTTTCTCTTGCTGGGCATCCTGTCGACTTCAATGCGCTTTCATCGCTTCGTCTCTCTCGCCTTTGTTGGCCTCAGCCTGTGCTTGCCTTTCACCCAAGCAGTCCCTGTTCTAAATGCGAATGATGATTTGAAGGCGATTGAAAAAAAAGATAATGTATGTGACTGTCCAATGACTGTACATACTATCCGTGCTTAAGTTTCATTGATCTTGGTTTAACAGGACCAGATTTTGAAATCATTCAAAGGCTCGAAGCGTTACAACCACGTCGTAATCCAATTGTTACAGCGATACGATGACCATGAAAAGCTTCAACCTATTCTCACAGCTGGCATGCAAGCCATCTTTGGGCCGCCATCATCTTTTCATCGGTGGAACATCAACAGCGTGGCCATCGTCACGAGTCCAGGTGCTCCAGACGCAGTAGAGTACGTGGACGATCCAGAAGACCCCAAGTATTATCTGCACTATGTGGTCTTTGCGAAACCCAAACTCTTCCGCACCTCGCCGAATTCCTTGTTCGGTGGAACGTTCGAACTTGGAAAAGATGCTTCCAGGTCCAAGTTGCATTTTGTACCGCATGGGGGACCAGAAGTATGTTGATCTATCGATCTTTCGTTGTTTGGCTCGTTTGGCTGATGTATGCTGCGCGTTCCCTTAGGAAAGAACTGTTGTTTTTAAGGAGACGAAGACTGAGAAGGGCGTGGAAATTGTTGGACATGTAATTTAGGAATCGGCATGGCTGTCTTGATAAAAGGGCAAGAATTTGTGTGTGTGTGTGTGTGTGTTCAGTGGGAACAGATGTAGATATTAGATTTGACTGCCAGTCACCGGCGAAATGGCAATTTTCCATGCGAATCCGTGAATCGTGGATTCCGGAGTACTCCTTGCTCAGGAAGTGCCAGGGATTTACACACGAAGTTTCGAACGTTGCCACAGCCCACCATGGGCGGTAGTATGGATTCTGCTTTCTGATCTTTATTCACCTTGATACATTGTGTGCAAGCCCGAAGTCTACGTTCACGCTGATGACGATGATCCTGGAAAAGAGAAGAGGAATTCACAAGTTGCATCACTCTCAACTCTGGGCGGCGGCCCTGGCAACCTCCGCGAGTTTGCTCTGGATGTCCTTGGCCCGCTTCCTCTTGCTTCCCTTTGAGTCTTGCTCAATTGATACGGTATACCCTATGTCCAAGTTTGTGCCTGCGTCGCGCTTGATGTGGAAATCCAAGCAAGTGAGGATTCAAGAATACCCCCACGCTACTACCAACTGCCATTTGAAAAGCAAGGGCTTCGAGGAACTTGGAGTAAGAAGAATGAATTTATGAGTTGAAACCTGCGGCATTGAAAGTCTCTGTCAACTCTGAAAGAACTCTGAAAACTTGCAAGGATGGATAGGGATAGGGGGATTGATTGGTCCTCAGAATGGTCCTTGGCTTGCTTCCTCTGGATCCCCTTGTTTGGCAGAGTTTGCGCCTGGTTCGTGCTGGTGCAAATCTAAGCGAGGTGAAGTATAGGAAATCGGGAACGATGAATTCTGTATTAAATAAATTGCCTCAACGAGGCCAGAGGAACTGGATGTACTGTACAACATGGTGTTTGTTACTGAGGTAACAGGTTACAGAGACTATGATAAACAAAGAGGGGAAAACAATACTATGTACAAGAGAGAAAAATAATGGTCGAACTGATTCAGCAACATATATACCGCACTGAGGACTAGACTGGTCGCTGATGGGAGCAGATCAACGATAACATCACGATTCACTGAAGAAGCTTCACGAATGGATGCCCGACTAGTACTAGTGATATGGAAATCAGAGACTGTAATGCGAAGAGATTGAAAGTCAGACTGAGACAACAGACCTCCGGGGCAACGATCATACTCCTCCACTGACTCGAATCTCGATTCAGCTCTTGCCACTGCCCACCTGACTCCCTTGTGCCGGTCTTGGACCTCCTCCCGTTCTGAGTGCGTGAGCCTGAGAGATTCTATAAACAGACAACAGTTGACCCCGCAGACTCCTTGACAGCCATCGAAAATTGAATTTGGCATCCAACTTTCGAATTTCCTCCACCAGCTTCGTGTATATCTGTCCAGAAGTTGACACACGAAATCGGTCCATGTCCCCGTCGGCCTTGTACATGTCTGGATACCATGATTTTAAAGGCTTCAGCTCTATGTACACTGTGTCCACGGTCCACAGCAGTTTGTCACGGCTGAGCCTATTCAAGATAATCTCAACAGTCTCAGATACTATGGCATCCTGACTCGGAGGACTCTCTGGATTGGCATCAGCTGCAGGAGCCGCAGAAGAGCCTCCAGCCTCAGCCTGTTGACTTGCGTCTCGGTCTGCAGTGCCATGAGGAGGCTGTTGCTGGATCATCACACCGCGCGCAGTGAGACCAGGGGTAGGCAGAGGCATTGGATGACCGGAGGAAGAAGAAGGAAAGATGAGACGATGAACATCGTCCGGCTCGTTAACATCGTCTTCCCTGCCCAAAAGACTCTCGGGCAGCATTTGACTGCAATCAATAGCCAAACACCCGGCGAGTCTGGCCAACGGTGCATGAGTGGCAAAGGAGCAGGACGACGACAAAAAGTTGTTATCGATACCAGCGAAATGATCTTCAAGTTCGCGTCTCATCATCACACTCAGGGTGGACCCAGGATCAGGGTGTAAGGGAGCAGCGAGAGCGATGGAAGACAATGCGGTTCCTAGAGTGAGGATGATGAAAATGGGGTTGGAGTTTGAGTGAGAGTGAGAGTGGGCCATCGAGGCTTTTGGTGAAGTGCTGATTCAGTATAGTAGAGAGAGAGACTCAGAGAGAGAGAAAACGTTATGAAGAACCAGCTTCAGTTTCGTTTTGTCGATCTTTTTTGTTTCCTACTTCCTCGGATAACCGTTAGAGGAGGTGAATACACTTGGGGGGAGGGAGTGAATTGGTTTCGATTCCAACTTGCCGAGTTCTGTTCTTATCTTGTGGTTCGCATTGCGCAGGTCGGATCGATCAATTCTGACTGGGCAATAGTCCAAGGTTCATTGAATCAGCGTCCCCAAAATAAATGAGGGACTTGAGCGATTGGGTGAGTGTCAGTGAATGATAGGCGGGGCTCCCTGCAGCTCCGATATTTCTTTGTACATCAGTGTACATCGTGGTACCAAAAAAAGCCGCACTGATCATGACCTAGCCTGGTAACCAAGCGTTCAGCTCGCTAATCATGACCGATGATCAGTAAATTGTGATATACCCACTAGTGATAGTATAATAGTATAGTAATACCCTCGTTCATGCTCGATGCTCCACATTGGGAAGATCGGATGAAAAATTCATCGAAATCGTGAGCTCTCAGCTCACCTTGTCCGGCTCTCCGGCCCAGCTTTAATTTTCCATTTGCTTATTAATTGAAGGAAGTATCAGAGTTACGAAATACTACTGCACGAACAGAACAGTGAATCTTCAATATGTCAATCCTCAGTGCTCAGCCTCTAGCTCCGAGATTCCGGAGGCTCATATGGTGTTTCTTCCAACCGCCTTCAAGTAGGGTGCACTTGCTGTCTCTGGTATGGTCGAACCAGATAATTAGCACTAGAGGAGCGGCCCAGGGGTCAGAATCTGAGAATCAGTTCAATCAAACAGCAATCATCTCTCGTACCCATCGAATTGCTCTCGAGGATCCGCTAAACCAAGCACGATCATATCATCTGGTTCCAGGACCAACCACTGCTCGGGTGATGCCGATTGCGAGACTCGGAGTCCCTTGGCTTCCTCAACTACCCGAATGGATTCCTCGACTCGCTTGATGGATTCGTCGCATGTGGATTTCACTTTGTTGTTGCGCCGGTAGGTAGGGGTTTGCTTGATCCATCTGATTTGCGCCACCACATCTGTTATTTCTAGTATAATATGAGCAGTCAGAGACACGGTATCGTCAAGCATAAGACGAGTCGGGAAGACTCTCAAATATCACTCACTGTAAAGCAAAATAAGATAGGCATTGACCAGCTTCTTTCTCTCGAGTTTCGCACACACAGTCCCAGAATTACGCAGTTCGTCATGGCGTGTCGTGGGATCTATGCTCGACCAGAACCAGTCAAATTGCTTTAGACGGTCCAATTTTTCTCCAAAAGATAAAACCTCTGCATTTTTGATTTTTTTGACAAGATTCGTAAACTTCCAGGCAAAATCATGATGGATAAGATTGAGCTTACCATGGCCATGAACTCCTTCCATGCGCTTATAAAGTTCAACTTGAGCACCTACAGAGGCTTTCAAGTCAATAACATAGCTTAGGGGAAAATGTGATAACTTTGGAACCTAAGCAGTACTTGTAACTTACCTGGAGGAAAGCTTGGTGGGATGGCTACAGGTGGCAATTGCCTAGGAACACCCGTTGAAGGCCATATACCTGAATCTCCAGGCCCTAGATAGATATCCGTCGAAGGGTGTAGTATTGAAGCTGATGCCAGTCCATCCCACTGATCCATTGGTGATCTCTGGTCTGGCGGGTCGGATCTGCTATTCAACAAAGTCTTTCTTGGGCCTTGAGGATCTTGAGGATTCATTTTCAAACGATGAGCTCGAAATGTAGAAGAACGAAAGTCGGGACAAAATACCTTGAGCCTGAGATTGAACACCGTGACTATGATCATTTTCATTCGACACAGGGAGAGCGAGAACGGAGATCATCCCATTGAGAGCGACGAACAACATAGTCATGGTGGTGGTGTTGGGACGTAGAAGGATCATCATGTACAGTTTGCTGAAGAATCAAGAAGAAAAGTTCGAACTTGAATGGCGACGGTTTTTGGTTTTGGGTCGAGGCAAGGTTGGGGCAAGGGTGGTGGAGGTGGCAGAAAAAAAGTACGTATTCGGACGACGGAGACCAGCTCTAAATCTTGGGGGAACACTCTCGTCCATCTTTTATGCACCAAGAACAAAAATTGCCTCAGAGTCATAATATATTGCACAATGCAAACCCCATTTCATGATAATGATAAATTATCCTGATATCCTGATATTACGATGCATGTGCATGGTAACAGATGGTAACCCGCTCCATCGCCCAGTGGAGCTCGCACAGCCCTGCACAGCCTTACAGTGATGAACCACCGACTTCAACATAGGAAAGCATAGGAATTGGTAAAGTAGATTCTAGAAAGAACTAGGTGAGACCAAGAGACCCACTGATAGAAGCTGATAGATCGCCTCTTGCTCGAGTCGCTCCCTGCAGCTCCGATTTTCCGCGATTTCCTTACCCCCCCCCCCCCCTAAAAAAAAGCCGCATTAATCATTCAGCTCTGATCGATTCGATGATCAGTTATACCCACTGGTGATATGTAGTACTTAATAGTAATACCCTCGTTCACCCTCGATGGAGTCCATACTGGCAGAACTGAATGATTCATGATTCATGAATCATGAAATCTCGAGCTCACTAGGCACCTCAGCGTCCGAGTCCAGCGTCCGAGGCTCTGGTTTCGATCTGCTTTTGGTATAACTTCAACATGCTGATGCTGCTAGAGATGTGAAGTTATTTCGGACGTTGTACTTGTTGATAATAATATCAAGAGAGGAATTTCCAGGTATTTCCATGCGGTGAGCGGTCCTCGATACCCTTCAATACAGTTCAATACCCCCCATTTCCAGGTATTTCCATGCAGTGAGCGGTCCTCGATACCCTTCAATACAGTTCAATACCCCCCATTTCAGCCCATTTCCAGGTATTTCCATGCAGTGAGCGGTCCTCGATACCCTTCAATACAGTTCAATACCCCCCATTTCCAGGTATTTCCATGCGGTGAGCGGTCCTCGATACCCTTCAATACAGTTCAATACCCCCCCAATTATCGATATTTCCTCATCCACACGCCTTATCACTTAGCCTCACATAGCCTATCCCAGTATATCCCAATGCCACAATCCGATGAATCAATCATTGATCATGCCCAGTCAAAATCCCGTCGAGTCAGAATGAGTGATATCGTGTGAGATAGCAGTAAGGGCGTCTCAATCGGTTAGTAGCGTAATTTTTAGAGGAGAACAGATATCTCATCTGTTCTCCTCTAACTACATCTCTTCAATCTGTTCGACTTGTACTTAGAATACAGCCCAATATTGATAACTTCGGAGACCTGACTTCGCTCCTTGGAGAGACTTACATAGTCTTTTTCTGTCGCCAAACTTACATAATCCGTCGTCGCAGACGTTAAAACCTGTTAAGGCTTAGTCCTAGAGAAAATCTCGCGCGGATTTTTTCGCCCGAGATTTATCCAAATTACTATATACAGTAGACTGGCATGTGACCTAATGGCATCCGTGATTTATCAATGAAATGCCGTGTGATTTGCATTTCGGCGATGCTGCCGAGACTGTTCAAAATGTTGTCCTCAAGCTCTGCATCCATAAGCATCCATATAACTAGGTCTTGCTCTATATAATAGCATTCTAAATATTTATGAAGCTGCATTTGAGCCTTTTGAGTCAAAGTAGGCCCAATATTGCACAAAACTGTAACCAACATCAGGAAAATCACACCTGTCTCTGGAGACTCCAGGGACACCCCCCAAATCCTAGAGAGATTTTATCTCTTTTCAACTCTCTCAGAGAAATTTTGGCACCCTCAGAGATCTTCAAAGATGCCCAGAGATGCCCAGAGACTCTAAAGCACTTTTATTACTCTGAGGTTGCTCAGGATTTGGGGGGTGTCCCCGGAGTCTCCAGAGACAGGGTGATTTTGCTGATGAACTATGTCACAGTAAGTACTAAGGTCAGAACAAGGTGTGCATAGCTATCCTGCTGAAGGAGCAGTGATCAGTATAGCTACTACTATGTTCTAGCACCTCTCGAGGCTGATCTAGGAGTATTATATGTGTAGATGCTCACAGACTGGTGTACTCTATATTCCTTGTGCTAGTGCCGAAGCTGCTGAGGTGGCTTTACGCGGCATTTCATTGACAAATGATGGATGCCATCAGGTCACATGCTTTGCTTACTGTATATAGTAATTTGAATAAATCTCGGGCGAAAAAATCCGCGCGAGATTTTCTCTAGGACTAAGCAGGACCCCTGAAAATGCCGGTTATGCTCTGATCCAGAAAGGCCAAAATCCGGCCTTTCCCACGCTTCCCGATTTGGACAAAATTCGGCCATTTTCACGATACCTCTTGCCAACCTTCGAAATTTCCGCCCTTTTTGGCACCATACCTAATGGCCCTCGAGGACCAATGCCTTAGTATCAGAGCATCCAGATAAAATTGACTGTATGAGATACTGTACTGTAACTTCTAGGGTCAATACAATGTCTATAGACTATAACCCAGACTACTGAGGCCATCGTCCACACTCGTCCATAGCAGCCACTTTGTGTTTACCATAAAGTGAGTGAACATTTGAACTTTCATTCAAAAACTTTCGGATTTGCAAGAACTGATACCTGCACAAGTTACATTGCAGCCACAGGTGGCGCCGCCATTATTGAGTAAATTGCAGTTATGTACAGTGACAGTGAGTATGCTTGAGTAGGCAGCCCAGATGCATAAGTGTCCGCCGTCTTCCTCGAAAAATTCGGCCCTTTGGCACTATACCTGGCCAAATATGGCCATTTTCGGCCCTATCTGGCACCATTCTTGGTGTCCTAATTAGGTGAAAAATCGGCCTTTGGCACCATACCTTCACGCCAAAATGCCCAAAATTCGGCCTTTCTGGATCAGAGCATAACCGGCATTTTCAGGGGTCCTGACTAAGCCTAAAACTTTGAAAACTTCATGTCTTCGAAGTTGAAGTTCTTCCTAACCCGTTCCTCATAAGACACAGTGATAGTCCAGTTTGTTTTTTCCTTCAACCATGTCTGTTCATCCCACTGACTTCTCTACAGTCTTGACTCTCCCCTGCCACAGCGAAGATGTTCTTTACCAATGGACTCTAGGCCTAACAACAGGTCATTTCAAGCAGGTGTTGGAGAAGGAACTTTGGGTTGTCAAACAAAAGGTATGTTTCTGCTAAGGGTCTTCAGCAGGTCAGGTAACCTGTAAGTACTCACAGGTAAGATCCGTGGGAATACCTGCAGGTTTTGTGACCCGCAGGTCCAGGTACCTGTGTGCACAGGTCATGACAGGTCACAGGTCAGACTTAGAAAATTATTTTATAGGGACAGGTCCAGGTAACCTGCAGGTATTGTCAAATTACTTGCAGGTATACCTGGACCTGCAGGTCAGGTACCTGTGAGCACAGGTCAGCAACAGGTCACAGGTCAGGATGTTGGAGGCAAAATACCTGCAGGTCAGGTCACAGGTATGACTCGTCCGGGACTCGTGAAGACCCTTAGTTTCTGCAAGTATACTCAAATTGACGAGTGAGTGTCTGATGCCTTTTGTCGTTTGCTTCCTGTTATTTTCCTCACAGCATCTGTGCCCAAGTTTGACTCAACAGTCACCGCTTCGTGTTGGTTCTTCCTGATGGCCTGAGGTGAGTACAGCTGTATATGTTGCTCAGATGAGATATTGACACTGTTGACATTGTAGCTGCTCCTCGCTCCAAGCAAGCTCTCAATGACATGTTATACTCTTCCGCATTCTGAAACCTCGCGCTCGCTCTCAAAAGCCTCATCGGTGTAACTAGGTCTTTTTGACAATGGTTACGCCAGTCTCTCAAAATTTTTTCAATGGCAAGCTGGTAGTACAGGAGGATAGTGGACACTCGATGACTAGGTTCACATTTCTCTATCCCGTCCATGAACAGTTCCACAAGTTGTTAATTAAGGAAACCGATGTACTATCCAGTCACACAATGTATATTATCATTTTCAACCAATCTAAACCAGTATGAACAGAATATATGAGGGAACGAATGCAATAAGAAAAGAACCTAAAAGAACAGCCTAGAAACGGGCTCACTATATGAAAGAAACAATGCGATTCTATAGCAAATGATGTCACACGAATCTCCATCTGTAAATGTCTCATATTTCGAGCCAGAACGGATCGCATCGAGTGACCCGACTACACCTTTTCTCACTCGATCTCACCCAACGGGATTTTCACTGGGGATCATGATTGATGCTGACAAGACTTGAACGAGGGAATTTCAACTTTCAAGTTTGAACTGAGAACTTGGTAACACGGTACGTACTTTGAAGATGGTCATCTCAGGCTTCTCAGCACACTTGCACGTTGCCGAGTATCGAGAGTCGACACAGGTGTAATACATATCACAATTATACGGGAGTCGCGGTCCTAGGTCGTTTTCAAACTCCCTAGACTCTAGTATTCAATCCGAGTCGGTGACCGGTTACCTTGATACGTTTGCGCAAATCCCGATTCCCTTGAAGTCTACAATCAAGATGACGATCCCGCGGCATCGTCCACAACCTCCCACAGGATGTCTCTTCCTCCATTCCGCAAGCCCCCGTTCGAACGTCCGATCGTCCAAGCCGTCGCGGACGAAGTGGAAGGTGACGCCTGGGTGTACGTGGGAAAAGGTATGATCAGAGATAGGAGAAGGGTGGTGTCAGGAATCAGACACTTTGCACTGCCTGCCTAAAACCCAGATCCCATTCCACATTTGCCAGCCTATTTTCTCACATTACTACAAAACTCTGGAACATTCATTTCAACAACTCAACATTCTGACTCACAGTACATGAGGAAGATCAATATGACTCAGGACAACATGAGGCAGTACAGGAGGTTACATGAGGCAGGCCTTTATGACTCATTCTGATTCCTTTCTATTCTTCTCTTTGACTCATACTATCAAGTCAATATGAGTAATACTGACTCAATCTAAGTAACACTGACTCATTCTGAATCCTGTAGGACAGTATATAAAGACTCTAGGATACACTTGATACCCTAGACTAGTTATTCTTGTACCCCCACCTACCCACTGTTGATTCAGCATCTTTTGACTGCACCTGTTGTTTTTCTTGTCTGAAGCCCATTCCAGCAAGCATCTACCTTGATCGTATCGACTGACGTCCAATCCAGCTTTACGGTCACTATCCTTTTCTTGTCTGACGACCATTCCAGCAAGCCTTTATACTCGATCCATCGACTGACGTCCAACCCAGCTTTGCGATTGCTCTTTGTTCATTGTCTGACGTCCATCCCAGCCTTGCAACAACCGTGATTACCTGTCTGACGTAATATTCCAGACAACGTAGCCACACCCTTTTATACTTTGCTGAAGTAACATTCCAGCAAAGGTCCGTGTGTTTTTCTAGAAGCCGTTATTGGTGATAACCCCAGGATAATCTACTTCCTGGTGAACCAGCTTTGGGTCTGTGATCGGCGTTGTTAACCAACTCCTTACATAATAACTAGTCTCCTGTTGTCATCAGTCATGGCTACTAGAACTTTTACCTTCGAGGAAGTAGAGGTCGAGGAGGATATACCCTATTCTTCTTACTCCTTCCACATCCTTACACCTACATCAAGAAACATTGTACGGGGTACTCCCGCACACTTCAGTGATAATGCAGAGGACACTACTCCCTTACACTTTCCAGAATGTGGTCGTCATCTTGGTCAAGCTCCACGTCCCCATTCTCTTTCACCAGTTCATGTTCGAACTGAGGTCCAACATACTGCTGCCTCTCAGGAACCTGAGTGGTCATTCAGGCATCAGTATTATACTCCAGAGTCTGCTGGAATTCCAGTTCGAGCTGCACCAGGGCAGTCCAATCTGGCTAACGAGTTGGAGCTAGCAGATGAACTTCCTCCTGTACAGAGAAGTCCTGCTGCACCTACTCGAGGCCAGGAACTCCTTGCAGACCTTGTTGCAACTGAACATCATGTCTCTCGTCACAATCGACAGTCAGTTAGCAATAGTCGTCCACAGTATAACACACCTCCTACACTGGAAGTGTCTCATGAATACCTCAGTTCTATGGATCATCCTACAAAGGACATCATGGATGTCTCCATTGACAAACCCCCAGATCAGCAAACACATAGATCACTATTGGGTCATCCACTGGCAGAATCTACACCAGCAGTTCACAATACCAATACCTGTCGGTCTCCTACTTTCCGTACATACTCAGAAGGGTATAGAGAAGTCATGAGCGAGTCTCCACCAGCACATCATACCAGTCCACCGGTAGCACCAGATACTTCTATCCGACGTCTTGCTGCTCGTCAACAGGTTGACAACAGTCCTTCTCAAAACAAATTGTTGAACCTGGTGGGCCCTGCTCGTAATCTTTTAAATGCTCTTGGTTTCCATACCGAAGGTCGAACTAATGTTGGAATTCTGCGGTTACTGCAACGGATTGTACGGTTGACTGATGATGAAGTCACCCTGGAACTTATGCGTAACCTGCAGCATGGCAATAATGTTCGCGAATTGGTGGAATTGGAGGAACGCTCCCACCAAATAGGAGTAGAGAATTTGATCAATAATCCTGAAATTTCATCATTCTATTCATCCCATTCCACTACTCATGCCCCCACATCTGACTCTTCATCTCGGCGTCATCATGAAATCCATCATTGGGAAGATGACATTGTTGATGAATATAATTCATTACCTATTCGTGGAGAACCAAGAAGCCGAATTCGTAGAGGGACTCCGTGGAATCCTGGATACCAACATCCACAACGTCGGACAGTCTCAGATGAATCTGAAATTCCCCGACCAAGCAATATTCCTTGTCGTCGAGTATATGGAAGCAGTGGTTGGTACAGCCAATCCAATGAGGATGATGACTTTTTTACTTCCATTGAAATGGAAGAAGACTGGGATCCAGTACCACCTTATCCAGGAAGAAGTCAGGCTGACGTGGAAAAACAATTGGTTGCTATGAGGCGATATGAGCATCGTACTCCCACAGTCATGTCCCATACTTCAGCTGGTTATCGGAGCCGAGCTACATCCATTTCACAGGGAACTAGGGGTCGACAACCTCCGGTAACTATGGAAACCATTCCAGAGGGACCAACTATTAAAAGTGTGAACAGTGAAGTTCGCAGTACTGCAACTCCCAGTTCCAGTAATCGAAATTCGAGTCGCCATTGTAGGAGAGCAATTGAATGGCATCCATCAGACAATGTGGAGGAGCAAGAAAAAGCTTCCCCAAAACTTCCTGAACAAGGAAAGCCAGAAGAACCTCTTCCGGATGACGTCCCTATTAACAAGGATACCTTGGAGTCTCCTAAACCACAATTGTCTCCAAGGAAACCTATTTCGACATCTTTTGTGCGTGACACTCCACCACATCAAACATCCCATGCTGCTGATTATGATACTGGTTATACCAACCCCTACCAACGTGATAATCGCCCAGGTGTTGAGACCTCCTCTTATCCACACATTCCTAACAAAGGGAAGCAAAGAGTGGAACCAGAGGTTTCCTTTGATGATAGGATTCCCCGTCACTCAAAGACTGTGGACTTGGAGGAAATAGGCCTAGAAGTTCAGCAAGGCATCATTGACAGCTTTATTGAAAATGAGCGTCATAAAGATATGGGGACTCAGCCATCTGTGTTCAAATTCCAATCGGGCAGTTTTGAAAATTTCTTTACACCTAATGCATCTGCTCGTCAACCTCTTGATAGTCCAATATCAGTGTCATTGGCAGGATTTGAGTCCAATTCTGCTGCAGGTAGTCCACCAAAAGCAACCAGTATTCCTATTGCTATGACAAGTGGCAGTGGTGGCGGTGGAAATGATCCCCCTGATGCTGGAGATAACCCTGGCCATGAAAGTGATGATGGACCCGATGACGATCGGGGAAAACAGTCATTCTCTCACAGAAATAGTCCCAACCCATCCAATTCTGGTCGGTCTGATTATAACAATAACAGACGTAACCAGGGAGGACCATGTTATTGTCCACAAAATAGGTTTGGTCGAGATGGTCGAGATGGTAAGGATGGTAGGGATGGTCGAGATGCCTTTGGCATTTGTTCCTGTGATCAAAGGTCATCAATAGATGATCGTCAGGACCGGGAGTTTGAAAGGAGACTAAAGGAGATTGAAAGAGATGAATTGAACCGGGAATCCAAATTAGATATTAACAAACCTAGTCCGTTCACAGGAGAAGATTGCAATGAATGGCGCGAGTTCAAGGAAAACTGTGAAAATTTCTTTGCTGCCAAACCTCGAATCTACTCTAATGACATCTCAAAAATTACATTTGCGGCATCCTATATGAAAGGACCTGCAAAGAGATACTACCAGAATCTCATGAGAGGACAGCGATCTGGTCACATTGTTACTTCTCTTATCCACTGGGAAAAATTTGCAGTTCTATTTGGACAAATGTTTGGATTACACTACGAGACAATCCAAGCTCAATCCAAATTGGATAACTGTGTCCAGGCATGGAATGAATCCTTTGGTGATTTCTGGGTCCGATTTGAAGATATTGCCCTCATGACAGAATATGATGATCGGGCTCTTCGGTGGAGAATACTGAAACAAATTCAGAACCATCTCCGGAATCGCTTGGTTGATCATGGAGAAATACCTGATACACTCTCAGGAGTGGTAGATAAACTGATGGTGCTTGATGGAGCAAGACAGGCTTTCAACCAGGTTGGACTTGGTCATAAAGGAAATGACTATACACTGGATTCTACTGCAGAATCAGTAATTCCAACTAATTCAGGAAGAAACCAGATAAAGAATGCAGTGGCAATTGCTGATGAAGACAAAAAGGCAAAATCATCATTCACTATTCCAAAGTATAACATCCGCACACCACCTGATAATCAAGGATTGATGCAAGTGGCAGAAGATGCACATTTGGAATCTTCCATTGCTGAAGAAGTGTTGGATACAGAGAACATCCAGGGTGAAGAAAAATTATATCCTAAAGTAACTCAGGAAGAATGGAATCACCGGATGAGAGAAGGTCTCTGTGCTGTTTGTGGCTCTAAAGAGCATAAATATCGGCAGCATTTCATCCACAAAGAATCTCAGAATGTAGCACTGAGAGGGGCATTCATACAAGAATGTGGTCCATATGTGGAGATTGATGGCTTTTCACAGCCTATCCATGTTGATGACCCTATTCTCAACCTTTGGGAGCTGGGCAGTCACTGAAGAAGACAAGACCTCGAGGGCTCGGTCTGGTGGAGGGGGGAATACTGTCAGGAATCAGACACTTTGCACTGCCTGCCTAAAACCCAGATCCCATTCCACATTTGCCAGCCTATTTTCTCACATTACTACAAAACTCTGGAACATTCATTTCAACAACTCAACATTCTGACTCACAGTACATGAGGAAGATCAATATGACTCAGGACAACATGAGGCAGTACAGGAGGTTACATGAGGCAGGCCTTTATGACTCATTCTGATTCCTTTCTATTCTTCTCTTTGACTCATACTATCAAGTCAATATGAGTAATACTGACTCAATCTAAGTAACACTGACTCATTCTGAATCCTGTAGGACAGTATATAAAGACTCTAGGATACACTTGATACCCTAGACTAGTTATTCTTGTACCCCCACCTACCCACTGTTGATTCAGCATCTTTTGACTGCACCTGTTGTTTTTCTTGTCTGAAGCCCATTCCAGCACACCTGTAGCTGTAGGTTTTATGCATAATGAGTGGGCAACTGCCTGAGCCCTGTTTTGCATTACTAAGGGGCAGTTGCCCACTCAGCCAATAAATGAATATTTAAACTGGGATTAAGCACTGAATCAGGCCCCTCCTGTTGGGGTTAGCTATGCTAACCCCAACATTAGGGAGGGGTCTGATTCAGTGCCAAACATAGGCCAATAAGGGTTAGGGGTTAGGGGTTGGGTTAGGTTAGGGTTAGGGGTTTGGTTAGGGGTTAGGGGTTGAGGATATATTGATAGACCTTAAAAAAAGACCCCTTTAGGGGGTGTCAGTTTTTTCCAAAAATGGATATTTCAAAAGATACAATTAATTCTTTGTTTCAAAAATATTGAAAAATGTTTTTGCCTATATGTTATGCATAACATGTTGCCCAAGTTGTTATGCATTACATCCACTGCTATAGTGAGATATAGTGAGGCTTATTGAGGGGTAGGCAACTGCCCCTTGGTAATGCAAAACAGGCCTCAGGCAGTTGCCCACTTGTTATGCATAAAAGTTACAGCCTCAGCTGTCCAGCAAGCATCTACCTTGATCGTATCGACTGACGTCCAATCCAGCTTTACGGTCACTATCCTTTTCTTGTCTGACGACCATTCCAGCAAGCCTTTATACTCGATCCATCGACTGACGTCCAACCCAGCTTTGCGATCGCTCTTTGTTCATTGTCTGACGTCCATCCCAGCCTTGCAACAACCGTGATTACCTGTCTGACGTAATATTCCAGACAACGTAGCCACACCCTTTTATACTTTGCTGAAGTAACATTCCAGCAAAGGTCCGTGTGTTTTTCTAGAAGCCGTTATTGGTGATAACCCCAGGATAATCTACTTCCTGGTGAACCAGCTTTGGGTCTGTGATCGGCGTTGTTAACCAACTCCTTACAGGTGGATGGATGAGTGAGTGAGAGTTAGAACGGTGGGAGGGTGGATGGGTGCTCACCTAATTCTTCGACCTCTTTATTTCTATGCTCGTCATCGAAGAATAACTGAATGATATTTTTGGTGCAGGGTGAAGAACGAAGAGGTGGAACGGGTGAAAAAAAGTGAACTAGTGGATAAAGGTGGAAAGAGGTGGATAGGTATTGTAGGAGTCGGATAGTAATGGATTCTTACCATTTCAGAATACGCAATCCCTGTTTTTCTTGGTGTAATCTCTCGAAATAGGTGAGTTTGGAGCCTTGTCAATTCCATATCAGATATCACACATATAACACCCATCTATCTAACGAAGATTTGACATACCTGGGTATATCTCCGACTGATCAAAGAAATCTATAGCTTCCACAGGTCCTTCTTTGATACCGCTACCGCTATGATCGTTGATCGGAGGGACAAGAAGGAGGTTAAGTGCGGAGCGAGCCCTAGAGACGACGAGAGATGTCGATGAGGTATGAGAGATGTGTTGTGTGTGTGTGTGATGAGAGGTTCGATGGATCATCGATCAGGATGGTTCAAAAAAATTAGACGAAACCGTGTTGCATCAGCAATAGACGAAGGACTTTCAAGAATCGAAAACACGCACAAAGTTCTCGACGCAGCTGCGATCATTACACCCGTGGATCGAAGTCGATGGAGGACTTGGGGTACGCGTTTGTAGAACGATATGGGCCGGTTGTATCTGAGAGCTGATTTGGGAATCACAATCGGTTCAGCAAGTGCAGAGGTTGGACGGGCTAAAACGACTGACTTGTCTAGTACTTCATTGACGTTGTTTTTCTCTCGATGAAGAGGTCCTGCCAGTGGAATTGTAAATCAGAGGATCGACTACAGACCTGTGACGTGCGTATCGATCCATAGGTCCCGAAGGGTGTAGTTTCATTGAACATTGAGAAAAGGTTGAACGAAATGTGTTCATTTGACATACTGACTCTAAATCAAACACAACGAGTTTTGGCAGACGGGTGGCCATAGACTGGATGAAACAGAGAATGGGCGCTTACCTGTCATGACGTTTGTAGGCGCTTGCGAGTTGTGAGTTGCTCCGGTTTCCGGCAGGTGACGGTCCACGACAATCCACCCATGAGTGGATTGCCAATCACTTGTATAGCAAGCTCAAAGCATAATGGTAAGTTCTCTACTTCGACATCGTCTTAAAACTAACGTAGTTGTTGAATCCAACATACTACACAGGCTGCACCGAGGATACTAGCCTCTTGAATCTTGACTCTTGAGCTTGATGCCCTGATATAGCGGTCGCCGGTATGTACAGGTATGTAATACAATACCCTCTTGATGCCACTCTGTCACTGGTCAGTGTTACTCATGGCCTGCTTTCGGCGGTACATACCGTAGCACCTCAAAGCACAGTAGCAGTGCCCAAGCACTTGAAGGGTCTTGAACGTCTCTTGAATGTCTCGAATGATGCCACCGCGGGGGCATGTGAGTTGAGAGATACTGCTCTCTCTCTCTCTCTCAATCTCGAGTCTCAGGATCTTTAGTTACCTTGATTACAGTGCGCGGGTCTCTACCTGTCTCTACGTTCAAGTCGACAACGAAGACGATGATCCCGCTGATCCCGCGGCATCCTCTGGATCTATAACCTCCACAGGGTGTCTCTTCCTCCATTCCGCGATCCCTCGTTCGAACGTGCGATCGTCCAAGCCGTCTCGGACGAGGTGAAAGGTGACGCCTGTGTATACGTGCGAGGGGAGTTGGGAGGAATAAGAGAGATAGGGGGAAATGGAGGAATAGGAGAAGGATGGATGGGTGAACGAGTGGTGAGGGGGTGAGATAGTAGAAGGATGGGTGGGTAAGAGTGGGTTCAGGCTCACCGAGTTCTTCTACCTCTTTATTTCTATGCTCGTCGTCGAAGAATAACTAAGTGATGTTGCCGGTCAACGGTTACGAATGAGTGGATAGAGGTGAGCGGGTGGATAGGTTTGGATAGAGGTGGAACGGGTGGATAGAGGTGGATAGGTGGATAGGTGTGAACGAATCGAGATTCGAACAGTATCAAACCCTCACCATTTCAGAGTAGGGAATCCCCGTCTTTTTGTGTAATCTCTTGAAATGCGTAAGTTTGGAGCCTTGTCAATTCCATTTCAGATATAACGTCCCGATCGATATGAGATTGGATTACGCACCTGGGTATATCTCCAACTGATCAAAAAACTCTATAGCTTTCACAGGTCCTTCTTTGTTTCCCTCTATCGTTCATCGGAGGGACAAGGAGGAGGTTGAGCGCGGAGCGGGCTCTAGAGACGATCGAGATGAGAGAAAGTTGAATGAATCAGGATGGGAACAGGACGGGACGGATGAGGATGGATCATGAAGAATCAGACGAATCAAAAGAATCAAACGAAACGTTAAAATAGTGATACAGGACGAAGGCGTTCGAGAGTCGGAAACACGGACAAAGTTGGTGCAGACGTTCTCGATGCAGCTGCGATAGTTACACCAGCGGTTCGTAGTCGATGGAGAATTTGGGGTACGTGTTCGTAGAATGATATGGAGCGGTTGTATCTGAGAGTAAGTTCGGTTCAGCAAGCCAAAGATTGAACCGGTCGAGATGACTGACTTGTCTAGTACTTCATTCACGTTGTTCTTATCTCGATGAAGAGGTCCTGGAGTGGTATTGATTCTCTCAATGGTAAACAGAGCTATGGGATGGATACATACCTGTGACGTGGGTATCGATCCATAGGTCCCAAAGGGTGTAGCTTCATTGAACATTGAGAAAAGGGTGAACGAAAGGAGTTTATTGACTTACTCACTCTAAATCGAACACAACGAGTTTTGGAAAACGGGTCGTCATAGACTGGAGGAGAGAGCGCGCGCTTGTTTGGCGCTTGTGAGTGGCCGGCATTTGATTTTCTGGGCGTTGTGGTCATGGGTTAACAAGGACGATCATCCGATGGTTGACAAACCATGAATTCACTGACGGTAGGGAATCACTCATCGCCTTTCTCCTCCCCCGTAACCTCGTCAATACTGCAAGCAAACTGTACGCGTAAATGGTATGCTCTCTACCTCTTCCTAAATCCACTCCAGCCAATATCCTACGCTATAAAGGCCGCACCGAATACAAATCCAGTTCCAGTCCAAGACCCAATGTCAACGCCCACACCAGACCCCTCTTCCCTCCCCGCCGACACAATCGCATTTGCCAACCGGATGTTCGACGCTGCTCGTGCCGGAGATCCCGATGGTGTCCTCCTCGCTGCGATCGAGGCGGGGCTGCCTCCTAATCTAACAAACCACCAAGGTACACTCTCTGCTCAAACTATCGTTGTGTGTACTAATCAAAACTATACCTTTATCTAGGCAACACCTTGCTCATGCTCACAACATACACCTCCCCTCCCCCCACATCCCTCCCTCTCTCCCGCTCCCTGCTCCAGCACGGTGCAGACCCTAACCGACTCAACGACGCCGGCCAATCTATTCTCGCTGGAGTCGTGTTCAAACGCCTTGGTTCTGAACGAGACGACCTTGTTCGGGTGCTGATGGAGCACGGGGCGGATCCGAGGTTAGGTAAACCGAATGCGATTGAGGCTGTGGTGATGTTCGTGGGTGAGCAAGGTGGTGGAATGGGGAAGGAAGGCCTGTTGGAGTTGTTTGGTGCGACGGAGGAAGATAAGAAGAGGATGGAGAGTGAGGGGGTGCGTGTGCCGATTCCGGGTCATTGATTCCTTGTGTGTAACTATGCGCAGAAGAATGTGAATGATTTATATCCTTGCTTCGACTCGACTCTAGGTCACTTGAAATTCCGAGTGCTCAGCGTCGAGCTTGGAGTTGATTCGTATCGCCCTTTCTGAACCCTTGACACGCTTTTGACACCGGACACTCCTTCTTCTCCAGTCTCCTATCGGGAATTCACAACTGACGACTCACGAATGACGATTATACTCATTCCGACCCTCCCTCGCCCCGGCCCCAATTTGCTTCCAAGTTCCAGTACTTCCAGACGCGTGGAGATTGAAACACCTAGAAACATCTCGAAACACGCTTCTCAGATCTCTTGGTAATCAACAACTTACAATACTTCGCAGGGCTGATCGTCCGACGAGGTGAGCTTCAGACTTTAGTTTAAGCTCAAGATTTCTCATGAATTGTGAAACTTGCTCAGCTCTGCATACTAGCAAGTGTGGAGGATCGAGCGTGTGCCATGAACGAGGGTATCACTGATCATCGATCATGTTCAGTGCGGTCGGAAACGAAACTGACGCTGGTTCTTCATAACGTTTTCTCTGTCTCTCCTTTCACCACCTCTGAACCGAGTCTCGACAGCCTTAATGCACCTGATGCACTTGACGCGCACGGGCCCACTCCCACTCTCGCTCTGACCCCAACTCCCACTCCAACTCCGAGTCCATTCTCATCCTCCTCGCTCCGGAACTCGTTCTGGGACTCGCCGCGTTATCGCGTTATCCTCCATCGCTCTCAGTCGCTGCTCCCTTACACCGCGAGCCTGTGTGTGTGATGACCTATCATTTTTACAAAGATTTTTGGTGATATCGATACCATACCAATCCAACACATATCAGTGACGCTTGAGATCAAGCCACTCTCACCTACTCTCACTCATCCATAGGCTATCTCTCAGTGCTCAACCTTCTGATTCTCCTGACTCCTGAGGAAAGGAAAATCCTCGCATTGCGCGCGCGCAAGTTGCCAGAGGTTGCCAGATTGGGGGCCTGGGCATTGAGAGAGTTTCAACTCCTTGACACGTTGACCCTTCAGGCTTCCACTCTGTTCCGGGCCTTTCCTTCTCGCGCGAAACCTGCCAAACTAGGCAAAGAGGATCAAGCGGTATCAAGCCAAAGATATCAGTCCCTATCGATCCTAGTTGATAGAGGCAGTGGGAGGCCGGGAGCGGGTGAGGGTGTTTCAACTTGTTTTAGTTCACCCTCCATTTTCCGAGAGTCTTCAATGATCAACCGACGGATTTCTGATCATTGTAAGTTGCACCCCTCATTGAGACTATAAGTAGAGGCTACGGAGGGTGACGGTCGCTGAATGGTCTGCGAGGGTCTGTGAGGGTCTGCGCTGGTCTGCGTCAGTGTCAGCCTATGTCAGCAAACTTGATACATAGATAGGATAAACTGGATAAAATTTCTGCTACGTTCTTGAGAATATTATCGTAAGCGAGGGCAGTGAAGGACCATGAGGGCAGGGCAGAAGTTACATAGAACAAACTCAGACTGACGAGACAACAGGATGTTGAATAGATATGTAGAACAGGATAGAACATGTGCATGATGAACGAGGCGATGGGAAACGGTTCAATGACACAGTCAGACAGTCATCCGTCGAGCAAAAAAAAAATCCAACAGTAGGTCTGAGGAGATATAACTTAGGGGGATAACTTCATGGAGGCCTACTGTATGGACACAGGTGAGGAAGAGAATGGCACTGCATACATGCTAAAGATTGTTCATCGACGTCGTAATACACCCCAGGGCTGTACAGGGGAGAGCCGGGGTCCTCCGCTACCTCCAACGGAACAATTGTTGGTCAACTTTGAGTCAAAGTCGTGACAGGCCGTGCGTGTGACAAACTGTAGATATCTTCGACGATAAAGGGCTCAAATCAACGCTCAAATCAGACCCCTCATCTCACCCACATCGATTTTGTTTCTCCAAAAGAGCTGGTCTCTAAAATACGATATTCCTCACACGCCAACATGCTTCACAGCGCCTCTGTCTTGTCTTTCATCCTTTGGTCATCCTATCTCAGCCTGGGCTGTTTCCCCCTTCCTCTCTCGGAAACAAGTTTGAAATCTGCGCCCAGTGAAGCTGGAGTTTCGGCGAACTTGACGAAGAGAGACCCTACCGCGGGGAAGTTCTTTCTTGGATATAGGTATGTGCTCACGAAGTCTCCATTCCCGCTACCCTTTAGGGTAAGGGTTTTATACCGTTTGAATTTTGTTTTTTCTGTGCGATCTGCAAAATCTGCTTTCGGCCCGGTTTTTGACGGTCCGTTTTCTCCGTGTTTTGTTTCTATTGAAAGTCCCTTTTCCCTTGCTGCTTCCAAGTTTTACAAAAGCCATCTGGCACCTCTAAGCTTCAGTATAGTTCCAGTGCCATGTATCCATGTTAGGGAGGTGGGGGGTGGGGGGTGGGGCTACAGAACATTTGTATGTATATTTTGGGGTAGCGGGCTCTGCCGCTCGTCGGCGCTACGCGAATTATTATTCTCTGTATGCTCATTTGAAATTGTGACTCAGATATGCTAAGCCAGTATGCATCAGCGATCTTTGCTTTGTCCAAGTTGCCTCCCCTCTTCGTAACACTTACATAGTAGTTTCATAGTTAGCGGCATGGGAGTATGAAAATCATGGAACCAGACAGTTGACAGACTTCCAAGCTTCTAGTTATGAACTGGGAGAAGGCGCATATCTAGCTCCAAATCCTGGAGAATGGGAGGTATTTGGAGATTATGTGGTACGACATTCATTCAATGTTCTACATGGCTATCCTGACATAGCATTTGTCAGTGCGAAATATGGGTCGATCTTGATAAAATGAAGGCTGCATCACGGGCAAGTTTTCTTCGATTTGTTCGCCCATGATCTATGTTAGAGCTAAAGGACCATCAATCGTCACTCAGAGATTGATTCCTGACAAATTGCTTCGCAAGCGGCTTGGTCTTCCCCCAGTAGACGGTCAGCCTATCCCTGAGGAACTGAAGAAGGTATTATTTGCAAATATGGTGGATCCTAAGAGAGGTATGGAGGGTATCTGGGACAACATCAAAGCCCACGGCCAAAAAGTTGAGGATACCATCCTTGTTTCTGGTGGCTGTGGCGACTCGGCCAAACAATGTTTTCAAATGCTCATCCCTCCCTTCTATCTGAGGCCCTCTCCAATATATGAACGGCCTGGTGGCAAGGGTGACCTTGGGATGCATGTTAATTGTGTCAAGAAAGGTATGTGAGTTTGCCTACTGCCATTTTCGTCGCAAGTCTCAAGTATCCGATCAGAGCTTGTTCATCAGTTGAAGGTACCTGTGGGCACTAGAGCTGACTGGTCAGAGTTGTTCGAAGAATTGAAGCGTGACAAGGCTTGGAATGGTCCGGGTTGTCGTCCTTCCACTTAGCATCACAAGGAGTTGGATTCTGAAATACTCTGATTTTTGTATGTACTTTATACAACGTATCCCAAATCTCCGCAAGTCTCCTCATAGCGGTCGAAACTGGTTCTGAACAAGGACGATCATGGCATGGCTATTAACTTAAGCGAAGAGGATCAATGATATACGAAACTTGTCAAATACTAATGTCAACAACGTACCGAATCCAATCTCCCAAGAAGCAGCCTGGTGCCAGAGGACCTTTCGAAACAGATCGCTTGTTGAATTCCCTCGTTTTCTTCAGAACCGACTCCTGCAGTCTCGATACGTCTTGGATTTTGCTTCACATGAGTTATCCCAACGACCTATATCTTCATCGAGATAGAGCCCTAGCCCGCTCAATCATATCTTTCCAGGCCGCATACACGTAGAGGAAGCATGTTTCTCCAGCTTTCTATCAGCTAACTCTTTCCTCGTTTGACCTTACCACCACCGCTTCGAACTCACATACTAACACATCACTTCCTTCCGTGGATCATGCATCCTGAGCTCGTACTCAAACCGGCGGCACATACCGTCTCGTTAATCTTCAGAACCACACTGCTCTGGATTTATCTGGAGGAGACGGGAGGAATTTCATAGATTCGTCAGTTTCACTTTCGACTCGCGGCGAGGATCTTCATATGCATATGATACACCTACCTGCATTCTCAATTCACATTTCGTTTGCGGCCCATTGTATTTTGGTTTTCTCTAGGCTAGACCCAACACACCAACGCCAACCAACGATGCGTCTTCACTCCTCTCGGCCACGGCGGTGGTTATCTCATCCGAAGCGCATGAAATGGGAACTACGCGACAGTCGAAGATGGTATATGTACCAGAGTACCTGTGGTAGGGACCGGGTTTCCTGCGACCTGGGCCTTGGAGAAGATCGATTGTAAGGAACGGGAGGGTGGAGATGGGGAAACGGGGGGAAATATGTTCCGGATTCGCTGGCCTAACAGTCACTATGTGATGGATTTAGAGGGCTACAGGAGTGACAAGGACAGCACAAAGGTCAGTCTGGCGAGCAGAGTCTCGAGGTATGCTTCAGACGTTCACCTTCAGATCCAGCTCGCCTACGAACAGAGTCCTCCTCAACCATGTCAGGTTTGGCGATTCGAGGAAGTGGAATCTTCGGTAGCTATTGCTGGACTTGAGACCAATCTCGTTGCAAACGAGAGCATCTTCGATCTGAAATCCATTTCCGACGACTCCGAAGAAAGTCAATATGGCTCCAGTGACTTCGACTCCGAAGACGAGTCTGACGACGAATTTCACGACGCGTCTGAGGATAGACATAATCTTGAGCGCATTGTTGACTTTCCAGGTCATACAAGTCAAACGGAGCCAGGGGAGATAATGCACACAGGAGCAGCAGGAGTTATGAAGGCCATATCGAGAGTCGACGAGGTATATTCCAAAGACTCTGAGAAGTGCAGAAAGAGGCTGCAGAAGAGCTGGTCGAATAGTATGGCGGTGACTAGGACCACCAGCACGGTGTATTCCGTGTCGAAAGGTGCTTTGAGCACCGGGAAGAAGTGACTCCCTGAGCACATTTTAGCCGGGTAGTATCGTTTAACATAGTGGATGTCACTTCAAGCTTCAGGCCTCAGGGCCTGAGTTCGAATTTCTGCGTCGCTGTGATGGTTGAATATACTTAAGCAAGAACGGGCGGCTAACGAGCGTCAAGCGCTTCGCACTGTCTGCCAAGAACCAACAAAGTCAACCGTTGCTTTTGCTCCAGACGCGCGTTCTTTCCCACTCAATGAGCAATATCGAACATTGGGAGCTTTGACTAGGGAATGACCATTCTGGCAACCCTCGTTGACTGGAATCATATTGGTTCCAGTTGGAACTTGGAGTCGTAACGTTGGTCATCCGAATCTGTAAGTTATACTGCTCATTTTTCCTCACTGACACTGTATATCTTGTTATATTTGACTCTGACCGTCATCGCCATCATCGACTTCTTCTACTAAGCAAGTTCCAGCAAACGATCGTTGACTTTTCGAAGAAATTGCCATGGTGAGCTTTCTACCTTCAATGATCAATCAATCTCCTACGCGATGAAGGCCGCACCGAATCCAAATCCCGTTCCAGTCCCAGTCAAAGACCCAACGCCCACACCAGACCCTTCCACTCTCCCCGCCGACACAATCGCGTTTGCGAATCGGATGTTCGATGCTGCTCGTGACGGAGACCCAGATGGTGTTCTTCTCGCTGCGATCGAGGCGGGGCTGCCTCCTAATCTGACAAACCATCAAGACAAATCGCTCTTTGCCCTGCCCAAACTATGGTTGCCATGTGTACTAATCAAAACTATACCTCTACCTAGGAAACACCTTCCCTCCCTCCCTCACCCTCCCTCTCTCACGCTCTCTCCTCCGCCACGGCGCAGACCCTAACCGACTCAACGACTTTGGTCAGTCGATTTTCGCTGGTGTCGTCTTCAAACGCCTTGGTTCCCAATGAGACGACCTTGTTCGGGTGTTGATAGAGCACGGCGCGGATCCGAGGTTAGGTAAACTGAATGCAATTGAGGCGGTGCTGATGTTCGTGGGTGAGCAAGGTGGTGGAATGGGGAAGGAAGGCCTGTTGAAGTTGTTCGGTGCGACAGAGGAAGATAAGACGAGGATGGAGAGTGAGGGTGTGCGTGTACCGATTTCAGGACATTGAACTTGTGTAACTATGCTTTTGCTGCAAAACAATGATCCATATACTTTCTTCGCACTCTAGCTCTAGGTTATCTAAACTTCCGAGCGTCCAGGTCGCCCTGATTCATATATCCCTTTGCGAGCCTGTGGCACCGGTGACCGAACGATTTCTCAAGTGAAGTCTCTGGGAGTTACATCAGCGAATATTGATTGACGATGAAGTCCGTGGCAGGGTACTCACAAAGGTGTGCCCATTGCCAGATGTTTCGTCGTACGATGATGGCTCATTACAGCACCAAGCTATATACATGCTTTCTCTTTTCACAGTCTTTGGCATGGGTGAAGACCTCGCATCCACGGGACTGTGTCCAATGGGATACTATCCTGTCTACTTCGTTCACGGTCATCTATTGGAAGAAGCTGGAGAGAAGTTGGAACTTCACTCTCATTATCATTAATGTTTCTCCCACCGCGAAATGGGCGCAGTGGTTCGCATGTTAACTACGAGGCAGACGCGTCTCCGTCGTCCGACCAGAGGCGATTTGGAACTTGGGGAGTAAGGGTTCCTCGTTTTACTTTGTTCAGAGTCAGATAAACAGTGCTCTCCTTTGACCCCGATTGCGACGAATCTTACAGCGATGTGACTTGATGCACACTGTCAACATTTGGTGGTAAATCAGAGCTGGGATTATGAATGTACAAAACTAGAGATCATGGTAGACACTTTCGAAAGACCAACATTGTGTGTGTCGGTTCAACAGGACAAGAAAATTATAACAAGTCGAGTGCAGGAAGGTGGGTGCATTGGTTCCAGTCCTCCGGTATGCAATGGACCACGGTTGATACAGCTCAAGAACTGGTGGTACTCAACGGGGGCTTGGCTGTTGACGAGCCATCCTTGTGGATGTGAACTGTGCGTACACGTTTGGTTCCTTTCTCATCTGAGGACAGTTGAACAGAGAGAATATGCTCGGGGTCAGAGGGATCCAGAGGGATCCAGAGAGGATTTATGAAATTGAGTGCCACTGGCGGAATGTAATGCTTGAATTTCAAGGCCCCCAACCGAGTTGAGGAATACAGTTGACTTGCTTACCGGACAGAATAGGATTGCAGACCAGCCACTAGAGTGCGATATCTTGTGCCGGGGGTTTGCCGAGGGCATCTTATATGTTCCGGTGACTCGTGTGATTAAATGTTTACTTACAACTTGCTCTTCACCATGAACGTAGTAAAAAAGTTATATTGGAAGGTTCAACCTCGAGTCTTTCCAAACAGCGGTTATCGAATACTCCCTGCCTCCGAACTAGCTGAGGAGGAAAATTGGACATGGTACACGGCGTCTGGGTAAAAGGAGTCCGGCGTGTACTACACGCCGGACTACTTTTACCCAGTCTCTATCGGAGATGTTTTGCATGCCAAGTACCAGGTACTTTTCAAGTTTGGCTATGGAACTACCTCCACAATCTGGCTGTGCCGAGACTTGCAGTCAGCTCTCATCCATGCCAATATTTTATCGGTAATTTGCTCACGATCATGATATAGTCACCATCAACACGCTCAGTGCATGAAGTCCATGGTCTGCGACCACCCTGCTGCTGAACGTGAGATCAAGGCAATGAAAGCACTCCCGAAGGGTGTTCAAACAGGGAGTCATCTTGTGAGACACGCCCTGGAATCTGGATGAGGAATCGATATGTACGGTCTGTACCTGTTGATTTCTCATCCACTGCGAACCACTGGATATATTGGAGGCTGATACCAAGTGGCACTCGGGATCAGCCTTCAATATATCCTTAATGGGTTTTGTGGCCACCTTCCGGTTGACTATATTAGGGATATCGCTTTCAAGATGTCTGTTGCGTTGATTTACTTACATGCATGTAAGTACCTGTGTGAATGAGTATTGTCCTCTCATACACTCTGTTACAGTTACTCACTTCTTTCCACTTCGAGCTCAGATATTCAAGCGAACAATATCTTTTATACCATTGCTGACCCTAAAGTACTCGAAGATAGCGAGGAAGCAGAGTTCAAGGACCCAAGTGCAAGGAAGATCAGCGAACATACAAGGAGCAGGTTGAATGTGGAGCGGGCTCTGGAGACGAGGGAGAGTGCAATGGATCAGGATGGGATCAGGATTGGATCCGGACGGGATCAGGATGTATCGACATGATTCATCGAGCTCAACACCATCGCCCCTTCCCCATCCCCAATTTCGCTCTACCGGAGGTAAAACCGGCAGTTGTCAACATGTTCAACACGTTCACCGGAGTCACGATCTAGGGCAATCTCACCAGACCTCCCTAGGGTAGTGTACTGTGTTTGATTCGACAACGTTGTGAGAAGCTGTTCAAACTTCGAAGGGAATGACCGTGGCAGGAATCGGGATGTTTTTTTGCTCCAGGTCGGGGGCGATGGCGATCCCGACTGGTGTTGACGGGATTGAAGGGGGTTGGTGTTGCTTGGGATGTTGAGTGAATCTTGGCACTGGCAAAATCAAAAATAGTCATGATGATCATTCTGAGCTTGTACAAGCAAACGTGAGATCTCATTACTACTTTCCTTCTTTCCTTCTTGTGATTCGTCTATGGCCACTCTCCCGTCTTAGACTTATGCTCTCCCGCTTCCTTGCGCGCACGCGCTGCATGCCTGTTTCCCGGTGACCATTGAATCTTGATCATTGAGTATCATCAGGTTGTCCGCGTCATTCAAGGTCAACATAGCCAACTCTGACTTGCGCACTGTGTCGTTGGAGGTCAACGGATGCAATGGCCATGGTTAAAGTACAAGCTCGTGCGGTGCAGGCTGGTGCACTGCAGTGAAATGTTGCCGTCGGAAACTTGGAAGTTGGAGAAGTTTCTGTCCGAGTCGGAAATCAGATTCTGGATGGAGCCAGATGAAGCACCTCTAACTTCTAAGCGAGCTTATTTTGTCCGATTATCCGTGCCTATATAACCCTGATTCTTTTCCTGTTTTCCCCAGAGCTGGTCTCAAACTCTTTTCCTTCCCAAGTTCCTTCATTCCCTCAATCCCAAGTTCAAACTACGACCTTTCAAAGAATCTGACATCCAATCTGTAAACTCGTCCCACCCCGCACAAAAGATGACTCGGATCTATCCTCGTTCCGCGCTCGCTCTGCTCCTTGCCTTTGGATCGGCTTCCTCTGTCGTCGTCAACGCCGTCCCGATTGATGTGAATGTAGGATCGTCGTTCACTGGTGCTGCTTCGAATTCCTGCTCAAGTACGATGGCTCCCACTCACACCGTAGAGTCTACGGCTGTGACATCTGTTTCCACTGCCAGTGCCGGTCCTAGCTCTGTCCTCGATGCGGCCCCTACTCGACATTTTCCCGAGGCCGATGCAGACAACTTCCTACCAGGTACAGTTCCTAAAGTCCTGCAAGTTGAACAAGTTGAGGTATGTGCGTCTCCTCGGAAGGCTTCCTTCTCTTTCAGTTTGTTCTAATTCATAGCTAAATCGCGATTCGATTTTCAAGCACCAACGCCGGGCTCAGTCGATTGAGGTATGTTACATGTATTGACATGCATGATTTCATCTGGCATTGTCAATCATTGTGTGCTCACCATCCCTTTTCTCAGGCAAAGAATCCCAAGAACTTACTCAGTCTGAGTGACCTCCCTTGGCCGCCGTCTTATGAGTTAGCTACCGAAAAGCTACCTTCTTATAAGAATGCGGTCAAGAAATTACCGGCACCACCTACTCTCAAATACCAAGTAGTTTATCATCCTGTCACTGGGTGCGTCTCGTATCGGATTGTTAACGGACTATTTGTGTATGATGCATTTATAGAGTTCCATACTTGGAGGCTGTATACCCCGATGGTAGCCAGTCAAGACCAATACCCTACACCTTCGAGTCTCCTACCAGAACTATCAGAACTGCCAAAGCTACCTACACTCGCAAAGTCGGTCCAAGTCCGACTTAGTGCGGAGATGGTGTTCAATACCTCAAGGCTTCACGGGTCGATGTCGGAGTGAGATAGCCATCAGCCTACGGTACCTACAAATTACAATGGGATATAAGAGCTTATTCAGAACATTCCACTGTAGGTTGATTGAGTTTTTTTCACGATGGGTAACATTCATAGTCCCTTCCTTAAACCTCCACTATGTTTTCTGCTATGCAAATGAAGAGTTGTGATAATCTTGAGCGATTATCGATACTTGATGTCAAGGTTGAGAGATGTTCTTTCCATTTTTTGTGGTGTTGAGCAACATGTCTCACACGCTACTTGCAAAAGCCCATCGACTCCGTTGTGTAGTCTGATCTTACTTCACGCCGTGTTCCTGACCGAGGAGCATTGTCTGTTCTAAGAGCTGCTAAGAGGTCCATCGATGATATTATCGATATAATGTACAGCACACCATTCGACGCCTATCAAATGAAAGATTGTGAATGAATCAGGAATCCTCCGAGTCCTCCTCACCCATAACCGCGGAAAAACGACTTCAATAACCGCCTGATCCAACCATAAAAGCCCCATTGAAGAAGTAGTAGCGATTTTGCTCGATGGGATATTCGAAACTTGGAAACGCGTCACACGGAACACGGTGTGAAGGCTTGATTATGAGAAGGGTCGATTGTCGTGGACTCGTAGAGTCTCCGGGTTTTCAGATCATTTTCACTGTGCATGAGCTCCAATGCTGTGTAGACGTCTTGGAATAGGAGGCTGACAATGCTCCTCGGTTAGGAACAACGGCGCAGAATAGACATGAGGATAACGGCTTTTCTCAGCACCACTATTAGCTTCGCAGAAGAACATAGTAAAGAGATGCAAACGTTGATCAGACTGGAAAAAACGAAAGGACTCAAATCAACCATTTCGTACTGAATGTCTTGAATATCCCGGAAACCTCTCCAACAACGCCTCATTTATTCCTCCCAACCGAGGGCACTCCCACCTCTCCAACAACGGATTCACCACCTCACGCAACCTCCCAAATAGCCCCTCCACAATGCCCTCAAGTCCACTCGGGATCGCCATCGCCGCGACCTGGAGGAGGACAAAACATCCTAGATTGTTCCCTTCCAACAACGTCGTCGAATCAAACAGCCCCCCTGTGAGATCACCCAGATCGACTCCGGTGAACGTGTTGACCCTGCCAGTGTTGCCTCCGATAGAGAGGAATTCGGGGTGGGCAAGGGCGATGGTGTTGAGCTCGATGATGAACGGGACGAGGCCGTATTCGTCCCCAGGGGCACGTTTGTACCAGTTGTCTGGGATACGTTCATGACCTGGAGTCTGTCGGGCACAGCCATTTAGATGATGCAGGTGAAAATTGATGGGGACTTGGGAATTCCCCAACACTGAACAAGTGAAACTCACATATACAAAATCCCCCTCTTCCTCACCCCTGACCGCGAAAAACGACTTCAACACCTCCCGATCCAACCTTCCCTCGGGATACTCCTCGCTCTTGTTCGCCATGTACCGAAAGATAAACTGATACGCCGCAGGCTGGACGGCTATACCACTGAAAGCCCCATTGAAAAAAAGAGGATTTTGCTCGATAGATTGCTGGAAACGCGTAACACGGAACGCAGTGAGAAGGTCGATGTCGTAGTTGACTTGGGAAGGGTCTGAGATGTGGGATTGGAGGTTGTACAGTTCACGGAAAAGGGATAGTTGAATGTGGGTGTTGTCACCGCTGTTCAGGTCGCGATTCCGGAAGAAGGAAACAAATGAGAAAGAGATGCGGCATCAGTGAACAAGGCATAATGAGGAAAACTTACTACTGGTCCAAATCGCCTCTGGTAGGAGACGCATCTGTCTCGTAATTATTATGCGAATCGCCGATCGGTCAGCCCGTTTTGTGACGTAGGAGAACCGAAGATACTGAAGGTGTTGTCTCCTTTTCCAATGGAAAACGAAGCAGACAGGATATCGCCATCGAGAACAGTCCCGTAGACGCTAAGAACGAGGGCAAGGTCTTGCCCCATGCCAAAGACTATGGAAAGAGAAAGCATAGCATGTATTCAACTCGGTGCATAGTCATCAAACGACGAAACATCCTTACCTTCGTGAGTACCCTGCACAAATTCATCAATAGTCGCAAAACCGTTGTGGGGTATGTAACCGCTGCAAGAGCAAACCTGACGTGTGAATTTACAGCGAATTTCCAGAGCCGAATCTATGTTTTATACCACTCACTGATTAGCCATAGCATTCAACCCAGGACACGGACCACGACGATCGTCTGGTCCAGGAGGGACGAAGGCGTGCTGTCCTGTGGTTGAAACGTGCTGGGATGCCGCATCAAATCCAACGATGCCGCGTTTCTGGGCTGTGGCCTGGTGTGTCTGGTAGAAATGACTCGGAGCATTAGTGTCCGGGGGAATGATGAGGCTTTCGTTCATGTTCCGAGCTGATGGGGAGAGTAATCTGTGCGCCATTGGGCAAATGGCCGTGACGAGCCTTCCAGCGAGAACCGGTAATATTGTGGAGTAGGGAAATAGTTTCATGGAGGGCGAGATATCCTGAGATACGTTTAGTCTTGTTAGATGGGTATTGATATTAATATTATTGACGGCGGGGATCGTCACCAGATACGTACTGACCTGTGGGTTGTGTTGATGCTGTTGGGTTAAGAACGTTGCCGGATCTCTCTCAATCACCTTGCTCTCCCAGACTGGTGTAAGGAGGCTAGAACCCTTAACACGCTTGACAAGCTGAAGAAAAACCTGTTTTTATATACGGTCGAGGTTGTCACAGCCGTGACAGTGGTTCAGTGCCATTTGCATCTTGAACTATCTAGAAGCGAATTGGATCTCATTTCTAAGGAATGAGTGTAATCACCAGTGTGGATTCGAGGGAGAAGTCACGAAGTGCTGCAAGGCCCACAAAGGGAGATACAAATCGAGTTAAGCTCGACGGTCGGAATTTCAAGTGACCTAAGGCTAGAGGTTTTCCGGGATATTCGAGACATTCTGTAGGTTGATTTGAGTGATTCGTTTTTTCGAGTCTGGCTGGTTGATGTTTATACTACCTCTTCTCTTTACCATGTTTTTCTGCGAAGCAACTAGAGAGCCGAGCAAACCCGGAACCCTCATGTCTGCTCAACGCCGTGTTCCTAACCGAGGAGAATTGTCAGCCTTCGATCCCAAGACGTCTACACAGCGTTGGAGCTCATGTGGCACGTAGTGAAAAGGCCTGAAAACCGGAGACTCAGCTTGCCCGAAAAGTTGATATCTTCATTTCTGGTTCGCATTACTATTTGCTTGTAGATTTTTGAAGGAACTCGAGCCGATCGAGATATAAATAAATAGGCTGAATGATACGAGTACATTGGAGGATTTTGAACTTTGAAAGACGATGGAGACAGAATGCCCATGGTCCATAGCTCCAATAGATTCTATGAAAAACGGGTAGACTGCTCTGTCGTGAATCGTTAATCGACGTCGATGGTCCCATCGATGATGTACAATACACCATTCGATGCCTATCAAATGAAGGATCGTGAACGGGGTTCGAAGCTTGGAGACACTTGAACTTTAACGGACGCACCTGCTTCATGCTTATAATTCGAATGCCCTCGTTGATTGTGACACTCTTCCAATCCTCGTCTGACTGTGCGTCAGGAGCAGTCCCCGACGCGAGCGTAACTGATTTGCCTTGAAGAAGGGTGTCGTATGTCGTTGTCGGAGCTGGGTATGTTAAAGGAGAGGTCTAAGCGAAATGTGAGTTGATGAAATTAGAGATAGGGCTGCAGATAAAGACGAAAGAATCTTGGCTGGCGAATCGGTGACCGCAAAGAGAGAGGAAAGAGAAAAGCAAGAGAAGGACAACGCACAGGAATGATATGTGCTTCGACCCATCGTTGGACATTATCTCTCGACTGCTTGAACAATTCCTCTTCTGAAATCGCAATATCCTCATTGTCCTGGGATTGAGCGCTTTGATGTCTATGTATTGATATACGAGTGCCCAGTTGAATGTGATTCGAGGTGATGATTGAGAGACCACTCACGGTTTCCTAGCAAGTGCCATAACAGCCTTATTCGTAGGCACAAGCAGCGTCAGTCCACCATTGGCATTAGCACGTCCCGATTCCTCAGCTAACCCGACTTGCTTGTTGAACAACTCGCTAAGAGCCAACTCTCGGGCATAGGAGTAGAAGATAGACACAGAAGATTCGATAGTGAGTAGATCGGCTAGGGAAGGCATATCGTTGGCGTTCATGGTATCTTGGTGAGAGAAGACGATCTGGTTCGCGGTTGCTGGGAAGGAAAGAGAGGCGAGAGAGAGGACGGTGAAGAATTTGAAAGAAAAAAACCGCATTTGTGGTGATTATCTCGACGCAGGTCGACGTCACTAGACGAGATGCCCCTGCTCTCGGCTACTATGGGAAGCCAAGGGCATTTCCCAGTCCGCGCCAATATTTGTCATCCTTCGTAATCTTTATATGTCATGCAATTGCGTCAGCACGCGCGCTTATTTGTTAAGCGCCTGCGCCCCGCCCTGTACGCGTTTTCTGCCCTTTTTGGATACTGTAGTGGCGCTGCAGTTTTCCGATTTGTTCGACTTCTCTTGCCCTCAATCAAATTTCATCCTTCTGTGAATCCAAAAATGAACCGTCTGTGTGATTCTGCGTTCTCGGACCTGAAAAAAAAATTTTTTTATCCCCAAAGGTGGGCTTTAGTACGACTCAGCTCCCCCTTAAAAGGCCTCCAGTCTTCAGCCAAACACCCCCCATCGTTCCCCATCCCATCTTTGTGAACCTGTCTGCATCGGTTCCGTCTTTGGCTTTTTCCTAACCATGTCCTGCATCCAACAGCCCCATTCTGTCGATATCACTCCGTTGGGTATCCCAACTTTTGACCACGGTCGTCAACGACGAGTCTATCGATACTGGTCAGTGTTGTCATCGTCTCTGAGTTGTTTAGATCTGAAGCATTACTTACGCTACAGGCCCTTGGACTATCGACAAAGACCGATCCCGATTGATCAGCTTTGGACTCTCAGAAAAAAACAGCCCGCCAAATGGGACATATTCTGCGATTGTACGCCCTTCCCCGGAACGCTCGGTACTGCAGCTCGCATCTGGACCGTTCGACAACCTTCGTCAAAATTTTTTGGGCTCACCTTCATTGGATGCGGAAGGACTAACCGCCAAAGATGCAGCTTCAAGGGTATGGTTTGTTTTATACTACGACATCAACGCCTACAGCTAACCCCTCTGCTTTTCCTCCAGCCGGTCTTGATGACATCTATCGCCGTGTTCTTGAGTTGGGACCGTTTCCCAACCCTGACTATCCACCTCCGCCTCCGGCTCCGTTTTCTCCTCCAGCTCCGACGCCTTCCAATCAGGCTCCTCCGGCTCCTGCCTCATTCCCCGTAGACCCAGATACGCTGCCTAGCTTCCCTCCTGAGTCTGCCTCTCAGGCTACAGACGACGGCTCTCCGGAGGCTTCCAGCGCAACGCCTGCACCCCCAGAAACCCTGGACATCAACACTATCTTCGAAGAGATATGGGCTGCTTTCCAAGAATATGACGAAAATCCAGTTCAACAAGGTGATCTTTACTTCAGCTCCGTTTGAAACACGCACTTAACCCGACCGACTGCTGCAGAACTTATTCAGGCTTTTGCTGGACAGTCCGATGTCATCGTCACGCCCGATGGCTTTATCCACTATGAGCCCGACTTGTTCAGTGGTAATAACACCTCTTCTCTAGGCGAAACTGTTGACAATGAAACGGTTGTCACTCAACCTGATGGTAGGTTCCAGCCTGTATAGGATTCTCGCCGAAACTGATGTTCGCTCTCCTGTTTTCAGATATGAACACCGCCATTCCATTCGATGAGGACGGGGATATCACGCTTGTCGATATCCATACCGAAGACATTAAAGATGCTCTTGGGTCGAAAGTTGAGAATGGTGAGTCTGTATCCACACGTATCTTTTGTGACGCTCACTCTCAGCATACAGAGCCCGTTACTCCGCGATACGGGACCAAGGAGCAGCCTTACGATTTGACGGCCGAAAACGAGAAGTCCATGTTTGTTGAACTTTGTGACACCTGCGGAAATGACGTCGAGAACCACGACACAGCGATGTGTGTAGCTGTAGCAGGATTGATCTATTGAAGGTAGCGGGCCTGTAGATTTTCAGTCGGTTACAGTCTCTCTCACCCAAAAGGTCCTTAGCTTGGACAGTTTCTTGTTGCTCAGTCTTTGAAGATTTCGTTGTTAGTAGCTATGATGATCATTGTGTATATATATTACAGACAAAACTTCTTGATACCCCGAAATGATCTAGTACACCGTTAACAATCTGAACAACAGTTTGAGATAAGTTGAGACTCGAGAGGAAGAGTGGCGCTGTGGAAAGGACCCGTGAGGCATGAACACGGCGATGAGAGCGCGATCGAGTTGGTTTAAAGATGATACATCTCGGGGCTGAAAAACAAGTGAAGAATCTTCGATCGTGGGCAGCAACACACAAGGATCTTGCAAGCGCCGTAGCAGCGACAATCAGCAGGTCTTTTTGTAGATGTCTCACGCCGTGTATGGTTCTTGTAGCTGGGCAACGCGGTCTTGCAGATGACTTGAGGAGAAAGTCCCTGTATCGTCGGTATGCACGCGGAAGTGGTGAACCAACACAAAGGTGAAGCCAGCTAGCCCAGCAGAAATAGAATGAGGGACTGACCGTTGACAAGAAAGACGTCAGTAGCGCATGGAGAGAGGATGCCTGAGCTCTGAGGTTCAAGGAAGAACACAGCTCGCCGTATGTTCCGTCATGTTGGAATGGTCACGTGCGCGCGTTTATATGTTATTTCGTTTGTTTTCCCACTACCAGTAGACTTCTTCTCAACCACTCAACGTTCAACGGGAAGAACAGGTATTCAGCTCCTCCCCCCTTCAACGCAGATCCAGCTCCTGCCCCCCTTCAACGAAACCACCCCTTCACTGCCAGAACAAATATCTCTTGGCAATTGAGGAAACAGAATCGACGCGCCGCCACCGTTGATTCGAGATCTGCGTTATTACACGCGTCGTCGGACGGGTCCGACCTCCCTTTAATACCCAGGACCGAGGCAAGCGCTTTCACATATCGAAACGACCCATCTGTGGCCATGAGGCTGGCTGTTGGAGCCTGTACACTGCAGGATCAATGATTCTATCCCTAAGGATCTAACTGCGGTGTTCAGGAGGCTTGCAGCTAGTCTCAGGCCATAGATTGGCTTTTTACCCCGCCTTACCACCCCGACTAATACCATTCTTGAATTCAGGTCTCTTGGGAGCCCAAAATCATGGGGTATGCTCTACGCTCGGCGGTGTGTGCTCCTCACTCAAAAGATCAGCGGTATAGTTCTGACTTTACGGCGATGATATAGTCCAAACTTGGAAACATCACGCCAGTTGCACCCGCTTCTCCTTTTGACATGTCTGCTCTCATCCGGTCGGCGCTCTCCGTTGCTCCAGATCAACAGGAAGAATCAGGTTTGAACCCGGACTCCGATCAAGAAAACGACGCACGGCCTTCCCCACCCCTTCCAGCGTCTCCAGCACATTTCTCATCCCTTGATAGTGGACCCATCTTGTCCATAGCCTCAAGAACTGTTGATGCGGCAATGGACACAGGAACCAGTAAAAGAAAGGCGCGGAATAAGTCGAACGCGAAACGAGCCAAGAAACGTCGCGCAGACAAGAGCGCTGGCCCATCCTCTAGCACCCTTTCTCATGTTCTTTCCCATGGTGTTGCCGTTGAGGTGGGCTTGGACGCGGCTTCACTCGATAGTGCCAAAGGGGCCCATACTGGGAAACCAGGGACCGCAGCCAAATTAGGATCTCAGGCTGAGATACGCAAAGAATACTGCCTTCAAGAGCTGCTTGACCGGGGATTTGAGCACATCTCATGGGACGGAGTGTGAGTTACTGTTGCTTAGGTCTGTCTTGATCTGACGAACTTCGTCAGAATTCCTAGTCCCATCATCGATAACTCTGGGCGCATCATCGGCGTCCTTGCTGGCCAACCAGGATCAGACTACGCTCAGACCCTTCACAGAGTATTCAAACTCTTCGTCGAAGCAGGTTTTGAGGCAGGGATCAAAGCCAAAGCCCCTCTCGGGCCTCACAAACGCGGCTCGTTTCCTGCTTTCAATCGAGGCGTGAGTATGGGCATGGGAAGCCCCACACCTATCGCGCTCAAGACCGGGTTCATGGGTCCCACCCTCGATCGTTTGGTTGCAGATGAGGCCGTGCAAAGAATGGCCCGTTTTCAGAACAGTGGGTGCTGTTAATGCTGTATCTTTACTAATATCTGCTGAAATTTATCTACCTTCAGCGGCGTTTCATCTTTGGGCCCTCGGGTCTATGCCATATACGAGTCAACGTGCGAAACCATGCGAGAGAAGTTGCCAAACTTACTGAAGAATTTTCCCTCCGGTGTCTTTGCAGCAGCCGCGTTCAATCTTGGTGGCAAAGTCTGGACTTACAAACATCGGGATTTTCTGAATTGGCCTTTCGGGTGGTGTGCTATCACCGCGCTTGGCACATTCGACGCGACTCGAAGCGCTCAACTCATTCTCTGGGAGTTGAAACTGGTAATAGACTTTCCCCATGCTGCCACTGTTCTCATTCCCTCGGCTGTCATCACTCACTCAAATATGCCAGTAGCAGAAGGAGATACTCGGATGTCCTTCACACAGTATACTGCAGGCTCCATCTTTCGATGGGTAGAAAATGGCTGTCAGACAGAGAAAGAACTAGAGTTGGCTGATCCTGTGTGCTTTGAAAAGATGGATGCAGGTAAATGTACTGCATACTTACAACGTCTGGATAACTTTTCAACTATTGATGAGCTACTGGATCAAATCTAATGACATGCAATTTGTAGTTCTACTAGAGATTACCATGTGAAGCCTTCCGTTTCTGTTTCGCTTCAGGTGAAGGAGCTCTGAGGTTGATATTCTGCAATCGAGGACGCTTCGGTCGGAGTTCTACATCAAAAGCCTGAAACTGGTCAACCTCTTGTATGGGGGACGGTTCAAGTGCAACATCCAAGTGTAAAAGCTGCGATGAGATAGATTCAATGACCTTCCGGAGTTGACGCAGTTGGGTCGAGTCTGATAGAGAGGATGCGTCTTGCAGTAAACAGTCTAAGCCAAACAACTTCGGAAGCATTGCATCTACTTCCTGGGCTATGCGATGGCCAACCTGCTCATTGATTGCCAATTTTTGACCCTCGAAGAAGCCAAGTGAGGGCTGGAGTTTGGTAAGCATTTACAGATTTAGGATCATACAAGCCACGTACTGTTGCGAGCACAGAATTTACCCCCTTCTGGATCTCCGAGTCATCGTCGCTATCAGATTGAGATTCCTCGTTGATGTTCGCAACCCCATCGAAAGCGCTATCGCCCGTGCCTCCCAAGATCGTCTCATCATTAGCAAGAGCTTGCAAATCAGCCCAATTCTTCAAAGTGGCATCACTCGGAAGAATAGAGGGGGGAACAGGGGAGGAATCAGGTAAGACTGCTTGTGAATGCTGGTTGAGAGCCTGAGCACTAGCTAGAGTCGGTGGGTATTCGAGCGGAGCGTAGAGTCCTTGACTGACCCAACTGTCAATCAGCAGTCGGAATGCCCGAAGATGCTTGCAAGCCCCGCCGCGGTTATAGAAATCGAGGCAGGTACAAGAACTCACTCCTTTTCGACAGACCTTCAAGCTATAACAAGAGGAGTTCGGGCGAGATGGAGGGCAAGTTGCGACAAAGGTGTCCGAGGACTCTCCGAAGCTGATGCCAGTCAGCTTCTGCTGCAACAAAATTTCCTGGGCTTGTCGATCTCGTGTAGCATCTGGGGTCCACCAGCATACACTACAAAGTACACGGGCCTGTTCTTCTTTCGAGGCAGCAAGGGTTGCTTGAAGTTCTGATATGTTCCGCCCACCCGCTTCCTTGAAAAACCGCGAATCGAGCCATCTTGAGTATTCGCGCATGGCTCGACGTCGGCTATAGACATGAGGTAAGATTTGGGTGATTAGAAGAAATATGAGGAGATCGAAACGAAGGCGGTGACCGGAGTGGAGATGCTGGCTGATGTACTTTCGTTTCAAGATGGCGTTGAATGATTCTAGATGATTGGTAGTTGGAATGATACCCTCGACGGGAATTTGGATTGCCGATGCTGCTGCAATTCTACCCCATTCTGACCAGCTCTGCCACAGTGGTATACTCATCCAATAGTTGATGAGATACTGAAGATGCGCTAGACCTGCTTCCCCCGCCCGCTTTCCTTCAGCATAACCGGCCACTATCCTTTCAAGAAATGCACGGTTCGACTCAATCAAGGCAAGTGCCCCAGAATGCTCGACACTAGATATGAGCCTAGAGAGTGTTAATGTACAACTCCAGCCAGAAGATTATGCAACGTACTGAACTTCAAGGGTGTAAAGTGTGTTTCGGATGAGATCTTTCCAGTATTCAGAGCCGTTAAACTTCAGTAGCTTCTTCCGATTGTTCGTCCAGCATTGTCGAAGATGGAATTTGCAAATAAGGAGTATAATGTGAGGCCATACTGTGGTGAGTGCATTGCGCTCTTTAGTATCCGTATCGGTTATGCAGGAGTATGGCTCGAATGATCCAAACTTGCAGACAAGGCGAGATTTCCAAGCCCCAAGTAGTTTGACCAGAATACTACTATCGTATGATGCGTGTGTTGCTCGGGCATTTGCAGAAGCAGAAAATAGCAGGAATGCAATGGGAACACCCTTTCGGTCTTCATCCACCGCCAGAGCAATGAAAAGAAGCAAACGGGAGCTGCAAATACCAAAGGTCCCATCGAGAACCAACTGAGAGTGATGGGCATGTTGGTAGGCAGCTTCGTCCATCTCCGGAGTAGAAATACAGATCTCAAATCGATCTCCAGCCTCTGCTCGTGCAGAGTAATGAAAGACCGCTTTGGAAACCTCTGGATTATACTGTGGACTATCGGGATTGAGCCAGGCATCAACGTTATGTTGTGGAAGCTCCCGAGCATCAACGCCGATGTTTCGAGCGGCCTTCCGGTATAGGGTACCATGATCAGAAGGTAGAAACAGGTATCGAACATTGGCGGAAGCTAGATCGTAGGTGCTCATATCACGGTAGCATTTGTTTGCTATCATTTCACGATTTTTGTCTTGAATGGCCGTAATACTAGCAATGGTAGGTGAATATTGGGTATAGACTGCTCAAACACTAGCATGCTGGATCATACCTTGCTCCGCTTTGAAGTTGCTGCAAGGCGACTTCGTACACATGCTCATGTAAAGGTATCGGTGGGCAGCGCTCCAGAAAGGCTGCCTGACAGGCTTCATTGTGCTCGAAGAATCCTGCAATCCAAGTCACCAAGCCGTTGTCTTTTTCAATGACTTCGACGTGTGCAATACAGCCTTTGAATGGGTATGGAGTGCGTCGTCTCCAATCCTCAGAACTCCGCTTGACCCCTTTGGCTTCGTCTCGAATTTGACGGGCCTTTGAATCATAACCACATCCACTTTGCAAGGGCATTAGTTTCAAGTCTGATGGCTTCACTACTAGCTACCATAGGCCTACCATTGGAAAAGGGTTCGTTGTATTGACCCTGAACGTGCTGATGTACAAACACTCCAGCGATTCTCCAAGTCTTTACGGGCAACTTGATCCAATTTGAGTTCCACCAGCTTTGCAGTAGCAGCTTCCTGGTCAGTTTCAGAATACTCATGTGCGAAGTGTTTTTGGAACTTATATATCTCTTTCAACTGCGACTGTTGCTCTTCTGAGACACAGAGCTTGTGGAAGGCAACCTGGAAGAAAAGCTTAATTCCTTCATCACATTGCCGCTATCAATGATTGAACAACCTTTCTAACACGTTTTGGGTTCAATGGTGGCAGGGAATGGGCAAGCTCTGCCCAATGCATCGATGGAGCAGGAACTTTCACCTGCTGTCCCTATCCAATCTGGTTTGAGGCTATCATATTTCAATTCTTACAGCAACTCACTAGCACGGGCTGTACAAAGGGACTCATTTCGTGTCCGTTGAGCAGGTATTTTTCCGACATGTTCAGCCTGGTAGAGTAGATGGTTCAGCCTTTGAAGATGCTTCTCCGAGCAACTCTCTCTCAGCATAAGGATATCCTCGGAGAAGTCATAAGAAGTCGTATTAGAATGACTTCCACTTCGCAGTATCTCCCCTCAGATCTTGCAGGACCCGAGCATCTCGCTTCTGCATTAAGGAGGGCGGGCTATGGGCGCAAATGGCGGGGATCACATGATATCATGTCAGCATCATGACACTTTTTGCTGATCAATTTTGATTACACGCTCTGACTAATCCTGACTAATTTTGGCGCGGGCTTCGCGTGCAGCCAAGGGTTCCCACGCCCGACCTTTTTTGACCGATTAATTCCGTTGTGACCGATTTTGACCGATTTCATTCTTCTCATCACGTGGGAGATAGGCGCTTAGCGCTCGTTCAACAAGCTGCAGCGGACCATTGAGCTTTTCATACTTAAAAAATACTGCTTCAAGCTGAACTTCAATCAATATGCACAAATTGGTCTGAGACTCTGGAGTACAGAGCTATAAGTTTGAAGCTTGAAGAATTAGACAGGTATTATCTTTTTCCTGTATCAAGTACTTGAGGTGCCAAAAATCAGTGATCACTGTCATAATCTAGAAAAAGTCTGTATGTATTTGGCTATTCACTGTGTAATGCAAAACTCAGAACACATTTCATGCTTGCAAGGCGCTCGCTGCTCAGTTGACAGTGCTATTGCAATAATTCAGGCTATTTTGACCAAATCGCGCGCGCGCAAGCGCGCGCGGTCATCAGAAAATCACAGATTCTCAGGCTGCAGCAGTCTCAATTCAGTAACCGCTCACGCCAAAACCGAGCGTCAGACTCATATATTTGTACTGTGCTGAAAAATCAGGAAAAACCTAGATATCTACTGTATAATCAGTCAGTATTGCATGGAATACTACTGCATGCCACAAGCAAACCCTCGGCTGATTTGCTTCCGTCCTCTAAAACACCCTCGGTAGGTCTGTGGACGCCTGCGGCGTCCTCTGACCCTCGGCATCACCAATTTTTCCTGCTCTCCCCCACCCCGGACATGTCACGTGCCTTGCTCCGATAAGATATACTATGTTAGTAACTTATCAGTGCCAATTTGTAATCCAGGTTGGATTCACTCGAAGTGCTGGCTCAGTGCCACTTGCCGTTGGAGGCATTTAAGTATACACAAGTCTTTTGAGAGCAAGAACTATGTGTCATTGTGTGAGGGCTTGTTTTCTACAGGAATACTGTATACATATTTAGGTGAGAAATAAAGAAATAGAGGGATCTGGAGAGCGGTTGAAGGTATTTCTTTGACTCTTTGTTGATGTAGAATACGGTGGATACAGGATTTATGTGCATGATCAATAGATCACAGACATAGAGTGGCTAAGGTGAAGTAGTTGGAAGCGATCAGCACGACAGAAGATTTGGTAGGGTCCTGGGGATGATCTGCGTAAAAGATTGATGAGAAATAAAAGCGCAAGTAGCATAAAACTCATCATACCTGGCTAATATCCATCTCAAATCCCTCTCAACAATCCATTCAAGCCAAGAGCCATACTGGAGCCCAAATATCTCCATCCAACAGTCGCTAGGAGTCTTTAGAGGATAGAAGAGGATGCGCCGTGAGAAGGGCATTGCCGATGCAAATACTTAAGGCCTAATTTTGTGCGGCGCCGACGTAGGGAGTTCAGGGTAAGGTATCAAAGACGAGCGTGACGGTGACAGTGTAGTGATGAGAATCGAGGTGCTCGTCGACATCGTTGAAGAGAAGTTGGAACCGCCGGCGCGTTGAATTGTTGGTTGACGATGCGTGATCGTGAGAAGTCACATGATGTGTCCGGGGTGGGGGAGAGCTGGCACTGCGGCCCGCCCTAATTTTTGATTTTTCAAAAAGTCTTGCAAAAAGATATGTGAATTCTAAGAAATGGTAGTGAATTTTGAGGCTGTGATAACTTGACTTTGGACTTTTTTGAATGTTCTGAGAATTCTCTCATTTGTCAGTACATTTTGCATTTTCCAAATGTCCTGGGATATGACCTGTTTCGAGGATTCTAAAGGACCATTTTTGAGAATTGAAAAAACTCAATATAGATCTTGCAATATTTACCTTTTTGAGTATCAACAAAAAAACAAATTTTGAACTCAAGAAACAAATCGGGTTATCATCGGGAGATGATCGGAGACCCTTGGACCCGATTTGTTTCTTGAGTGCAAAATTTGTCTTTTTTCACACTCAAAAGGGTAAAATTTTCACATCATATTGCAAGATCTATATCAAATTTTTCCAATTCTCAAAAATGGACCTTTAGAATCCTCGAAACAGGACATATCCCAGGACATTTGGAAATTGCAAAATGTACTGGCAAATGAGAGAATTCTCAGAACATTCAAAAAAGTCCAAACTCAAGTTATCACAGCCTCAAAATTCACTACCATTATTTAGAATTAAGTCCAAACTCAAGTTATCACAGCCTCAAAATTCACTACCATTATTTAGAATTTGCATATCTTTTTGCAAGACTTTTTGATTCACTAGACGTCACTGTGGAAGTGGAAGGGTGTTTGGCACAGACTTTCGGAATAAACAATGTGCACTGCCACTCTTACTGAGGAGTGACGATGTTGATTCGATTTCTACAGTTTCTTATCTTCAGCTACGAATGTGGGATATGCACAAATCAAAACGCAGGAGAGTAAGGGCTGGGTCTGAATGTGGGTTACTTGATTTACTCTGCGGTAGTCGTATTCAACGATACATTCGCTCTCCTCGTTTCTAATATCTTCCTCCAGTACCTCAACCTTCTCACCCACCTCTTCCCCCGCTTAACCTCTGCTAACCCCATCATCAAGGCCGACTACGAAGCTGTATTGGAACCCCATCTTCTACTCTCCCCTTCCCCGCCCTTCCTCTGTCTCCGTCCCTTCAACATCATTGAGCTCTCGAGAAATAACATATCATTTGACAAGTTCACAGCTTCCCCTGTTCCATAGCAGAGACTTCGACCTCGACTACATGATCACTACTACTCGAGCTGCTCCCCGCCGTTGTCGTAATTCCATCACCGGAATCTTCTTCGAGACGTCCTTGGACGAAACTGATTGTTGAGAGATGCGATGGCATCGCAGGATTCATGACCATCGCAGGATGTGCTTTGTGTGGATTAGACATGTCTCTTTTTTCTCCATTCATTGAATTTGACGTTGCTGCGAGACTGAGATGGAATGATTCTACCAATGGCGCTCGGTCCAGATTGACGAGGATAATGACGACCATTGGATACATAGGCTGTGTGAATTACGAGGATCAGCCTTTGGAAGCTTCAAGATAGCAAATCAAAGACTTACGACTAGCTCTGCAAACAGAGAATTGAAGATCAGATATGCAGCAGTCTCATTCTGAGTGGTGTCCGTAAAATCTTCCAAGGTGAGAAAGATAGCGTAGATCAACTGAATAAAGGACCTCATTCAGTAACAGATCAGCAATGGATGATTGTCTTTTCGAACCTGCAAAACTCCTATGATCGTTCCGGACTCAACGAGCAGGAGCATGAGCCGTTCAACGTGCGACCTTCGTTTTCCGTCGAAGAGTGGTTTGATGGCCTGATGATGTTGCCTATGAAGATGCAGTGCATTAGTTTTGTACCATCGTGGATAAGCCTTCCATCGATTTGAAAGAGATTGGAGAACAGTAAACACCGAGGACTTACCACAACTTCACCCCGATGAAAATCGTCGCACCAAGATTCGTAACTAACGAACTCCAGATCGACGTCGCACTGATAGCCAGGACAGCCCTTTGTTGGCTTTCCGGTAGTTCTGCTACGTCAAGTGCACTCGTGATGACGAGCATTGCTGATCAAGTCAAAGAGACACCCGGATGAGACGGTGAGGATGAGTTGACTGCGAGGATACTTGGTCGTAACGCCAAACTTACCTCCATTGAAGACCATCAAACCAACCAAAAACCACTGCGCGATCTTATTTCCAGTGTATATCGCCCATGCTCTCCAGATGACCGTCGCATCTCCAATGAGAAGCTGGTGATCGAATCAAAGATTGAACGTATCCATTAGTCCAATCAATCAACCTAGGCGCAGTAGAGCATACCACTCACATTCAGATTCGACGCCCATATACTCAACCGGCTCCACGGTTCCGCCTTCGCATTCGCCACAACCACTTGGGCTCGTAAGCCAGCAGGTAAGGTGACGAAAACGTATTGGATCCGGACGAGTTCGACTCCGACGCTGATGATGTACGCCCAGGTGTTGATGGCGAGGATGAGGACTGTGAGGCCGAGGAGGAATTGACGGGGACGGGTTTGGGGAAGGCCGGGTTTGCTGGATGAGGGAAAAGCGATGAAGGGCGAGAGGAGGAGTTAAGCTTGGACGGAATGTGTTTGTTGATGGATAACGTACAGGAGCAGGACTAGAGCTGTGAAAGCGAGGAGAAGGTAGAATCCTGTTGATCGATGGAGGAATATTAGATGAGAGTACTAGTAGAAGATCGAGAAAGGTCGAATCGATGACTTACCATACATAGTACAGATCAAACTCAGCTGTGCGATGTTCCAATACAGCGTCGTACCAATAGAAGCAAGCAGTGAGGATTCTTGAGGAGTCATTTGGAGGGACTCGATTCGTACTCGGAGTGTCACCTGGAGTCAAGAAAAGTAGGAAAAGAGGGGGGGAAACAGATCCTGTCTACATATTGGAAGGAAACGCCAGTTGTTTATATACTCCTCGGCTTTCTCGACTTCAATGCGCAGGCGGGAATTGAACAAAAGTTGAGTACCGAGTACGTGTACTCATTACAACTCTGGTACAACTCAGCATATATTACTAAATCCCCGGGACGAGTTGCGTTCTTTGGTGTTTTATGGTGATAAAACTGTAGAGTTTTCGAGTTCGAGACAACAGGACCGGAAACAGTAATGAAGAATTTTGCCTGTTTTCGTTCAGAAACGGTTCAAGGATATGGCCTGATATAGCCTGAAACGGAGATATCAGAGGATATCAGCCAGGATCTCCAACACAAACGAAAGACCAAAGACGAACTAGAGCAGCGCCGGACGAGGTTTATACTGATTTATACCACGTTCGGCGAACGAATGGGACTTGGCACGAGAGGCTTTGAAAGGGCACGAGTTGCTTATCAGCTGCTACCAATTAAGTTGACTCCCGATAACATTGGGGACGACAAGAAAAGGGAGTGTTGAGTAGTAGCCATTTCCCACCCTGCGGTCACTCGGGGCAATCATAAAGTATAGTAGTATTGTAAGTTTGAACTTGATGAATGCCGGCTGAACATTGAAATTTCTGAAAATTTGAATGCTTCTGCACTGCATTTTGTACCCTGTTTGTACCTAGTCTCCTGTTGAAACCAAGAAACCCAGCGGATTCGGAGAGAGTATGGGAAGAGATTTTCAGAGTTGAATGTACGTTGGAGAAAATCAGGTACATACGAGCGAGATTGAGGCCCAGATCTGGAAGGGCTTCATGGTGGGAGTTCCTGCGAGAACCGAAACGTATTGGAGTGGGTGTAGCCAGGTGTAGCCGTTAGTTCTCAGGTGCGGTATATTCTTGAATGATGTATCATATTGATAGTGAAAGGAAAGTCGAACATGTCGGACGTAGCGTAGTGGGAGGCTGGGCGTGGTGGCGCCGTGTGTGTTACAGAGTCATATATGATGGCAAAAGACCAAGTTGCGGACCATGGCGCCGGGTTCGATGAGTGCAGAATAGGAGATATTCATCAATAGCGTAGTACCAGGGAGCGTGGGCGGCAACTTGCAAAAGTCCAAGATTGATGAGGCTGCAGGCGGAAAGTCTTCGATGAATAATTTTTCGAAATCGTGGCCCTCATGCTACTGGTCGTTTCGACTCGTTTGTGCACCTTTTGGAAAAGTCAACGCGACCATCTATGATCGACAATCGTTGGCCGCCGCTCGTTTCTGGGGTCCATTCTTTGCTCAATTTCTCTACGCCAAACTTCACCCACACTGCCATCCTCAGCAGGCTTGCTATCAGAATTCATTCGAGAATCGAGTAGTAATCTTTTTTCTTTTTTTTTTTTTGCCTCAGTCAAACCCTCCGGCTAACTGCAAATGTCGTCAGTGGCGGGACCTAGGGAGCATTGGATGAATAGGTTACCTTGAAACGAGAGGTGTTTTGCTGCAGCTTATTAAGTCCAAGAGATACTGGCGGCGCCGGGAGAGTCAAGAGTCAAGACAGTGATATAGTCGAGAGACTCCCAGGAGACTCCCACGAAAAAAATTTCAGAGGTCTGATCGTTATCATCACTCATCATCAACGTTCATCAACCTCTCTTTTCCACTGGCATTACCGTGCCAGCCACCATTTGTCCTCACCATCGTTTGGCACGACCTCGAACGACCGAGCTTACTGCGCTGCTCATGACGCAGTCTATGGCTAACTCAACACCAACTGGCAACAAGGCTATAATTCGATAATTTCGATTTCTCCATGTATGAAACGAGTCCATTGAATTCGTGGAGCAGTAAGTGTATATACTATACAAAGGTATACACTCTACAGTCGAGCTGAGTCTGCAAATGTGCGCAGGTTACGCTCGCGAGTCTCCACAGTAAACATCAGAGGAGCTATGGGTTCGGATGGGTTCACAGATATAAGCCTCCCCGTCTTCGTCCTCTTCTCCCCAGAGCTGGTCTCTTACCTTCACTATCAACTACAACAAGCGTTTACTCGAATCTCGATACACCCAACGATCCGAAAAAAATGGTCTATACACGTTCTATGATCACTACGCTCCTCGCCTTGGGAGCAGTTTCCTCTGTCGTCGTCGTCAGCGCCGTCCCGATTGACACGAATTCGGGACCGTCGCTGGTCACTACTAGTTCGACAACTTCCGGTCACACTCCTACCTCCACCTCCGTCTCCAATGCTGCCGCTTCTAGCGCTATCCTTGATGATCCTATCAACTCCGACAATGTTCTTCCCGAAGTTGCTCAATCATTGGATCGAGTCCCGCTTCCTAAGGTAAGATTTTTCATTTCTACTTCTGCTTTACTTTTTCTCAAAACGATTCGCTTTCTCTAGCGTCACCAACGACGTCGGGCACCTCCAGCTGGTGCTGTATGTGTTAAGCCTTCATAATTGACACGACGTATATATCTAATACTGACTCTCTCTCTTGTCCTCTCATCAGGGTAAGGATTCAGGCTCCGCTTCGACGAATGGATATACGAACGGAGAGACGAATGGACAGACGAATGGAAACCACGTTCAGACTGGTCAAGGGCCCTCTGGGACTCGAAGTCTAGAAGGGTCACTTCCAATTCGTCAAGCTCAAGGCCTATCCCGCGACGCGTTTATGTCGGCCCCTGGTGGAGCTGATGAGTTATTTGTGGTCGGTAATCGGGGTTCAGCTTCCAGCACCTCTGGCGGAGCCAACCGTCCTAGCTCGTGAATTACCGAGTCTTCAGCCATCAGACTCACGTCACCGGTGATAATCTTGGAGTTCTCGTCGTCATTGGGTAGACTTACACTGGTAGTCTGCGTAGTTGTAAAGGATGAAAATCTTAAGCTCTTGAAGAGCGTTTTCAACTTGTTGAAATTTGAAGGACTGGATGGAACTTGAGGTCAGCGTTGGATCAGACACCATGGATACGCTAATGATGGCTACTCACTGCCGTCCACGCGTAGGGTTCGTTTTGTTGTTGAACATGCCTTCGCCCCTCGAGAGTCAACTTGTTCATGGTGACCCTTTGGTGCGTTCGATGTATATGCCTGTTCTTCATATTCGTGCGATGCTAGGCGATGCTTTTTGAAAGACGATATATTTTTGGTGCACTGGTAACCAACCGTTCAGCTTGCTGAAAGTTGCTGAACCCTGCTGAACCTGAACGGTTGGTTACCAGGCTAACTGCACTCCAATTTTGCGCAGAATATGCTACCGATTGTCAGGGCTATCAGAACCCTACTATGAAGAGATACATAAAGACCTCACTGCGTTCGATTGTTTTCCTTCCAGAGCTGGTCTCCTACCCTCACTACTACTACTCTGCAACTGCAACTGCCAACCGTTCAAAATCTCTGTGTATTTGAATCTCGATACGTCCAACAATCCAAAAGAATGGTCTATACTCGCTCCATGTTCACTGCGCTCCTCGCCTTGGGAGCAGTTTCCTCAGCTGTCGTCGTCGTCAGCGCCGTCCCGATTGACACGAATTCGGGACCGTCGCTGGTCACTACTAGTTCGACGACTTCCGCTCACACTCCTACCTCCACCTCCGTCTCGAATGCGGCCGTTCCTAAGGCTCTCCTTGACGATCCTACTAGTAGTATCGACTCCGACAATGTTCTTCCCGGAGTTGCTCCTCTTTCCCCGCCATCGGATCGAGTCCCGCTTCCTGATGTAAGCCTTTTCATTTCTACTCCTGCTTTACTTGTTTCTCAAAACGATTCGCTATCTCTATGTAGCGTCACCAACGTCGGGCCCCTTCAGCCGGTGCTGTATGTGTTTGAGTCCTTATAACTGACATGACGTGTATCTCTCACTGACTAAACTCTCTATCTCTCTCGTCCTCTCATCAGGGTGAGAATTCAGCCTCCGCCTCGACGAATGGATACACGAATGAACAGACGAATGGAGTGCAACCCGAGACGAATGGATCTCATAATACGAATGGAAACCACGCTCAGACTGGTCAAGGGCCCTCTGAGCCTCGTAGCTTAGTAGTGTCACTTCCAATTCGTCAAGGCCCATCCCGCGATGATCATATGTCGTCCTCTGGTGGAACTGATCCTTCCTTTGCCCAGGGTTCAACTTCCACCTCTGGCGGAGCCAACCGTCCTAGCTCATGATTCACTGATCGAGTCATCAACGTCAACTATCAGACTCACGTCGCCGGTAATAATGACTCGCGATCAACAATCATGGAGTTGTCGTTGTTGAGTAGACTTACTACGGTAGTCTGCGTCGTTGTAGTAGAGGATGTATTGTATGCTCTTGAAGAGCATTTTGATGAGAGACTGCAGGAATCTAAGATGGGCTTGCGAATTAGACACGATGGATACACTGCTACTCACAACATCCTCGTGAGTCAACTTGGTGACCCTCCGATGCGTTCAATGTATATGGCTGTTCTCGATACTCATGCAATGCACTTTATAAGGCGATAACTCCAAAAGTCTTGGCCTGGTTGATAGCTATAAGTGAGCTTCGATTACTCGCGAATGTTGCCTGGGCCCGGAAACTATACGGAAGGGTAGAGGGAAACTTTACGAAGGAGATTGTTTCTGCGAACCAGAAATTATTGAAGTGCCGGCCGGGAACAGGAGATAATCATAGCGTCTAATTCTCTCTCTTTCCTCCAGTCTATGAGAGTCTATGCCACTTGTCTTCCAGAAACTCGTTGCTTTTGATCTAGAGTCAGTATGTTGCTACACCGCTTTATCACTCTCTGACCTCCTACTACTAACGTCTACTAAAGCTACACCCTCTGGGATAGATACTTGCGCGTACGTACCAGGTCAAAAAGGCTCACAAGCTCGTCGGATGTTCTTCATCATATTCACCATTCCTTTACTTGCAGGGCCTCTCCATCGAGATAAAAACAGCGTCAATAGAGTGCTAGACAAGTGAGTCACCTCAATACGCCTCGTCTCTCTGTGCTTATTGGACCGAACTCTCAGATACAACGAGTCCATAGTATCACTCTACAAACACGTCTCCTAAATTCTTCATCGCCTCCAAACCGCAGGTGTAGTGCAACAATCGCGGCTTCCTCAAGAACATCTGCCTTAACTTTGTACATGTCTTCGGCGGCAACGATTCGTCTGATTCATCCTGATCTATTGAACTTCTCTCATCTCCAGGGCCCGTTCGCTCACAGTGCTCCTTGTGCCTCCGATGATGACTAGCAAGGAAGGAGCTGGGAAAGCTTTGGACTGTCTTGGTCAGTGAGATCTATTCAGGTGTGCAGGCTTAGATGGATGGGTGTTATACCTGACTGTTGATCGACTATGAAACTTAACCAGGCTTCAAGCTCACGCATCTCAAGATACCAGAAGACCGAAATTCCTTACTCTGGAGCTGGTCTCTTACCCTCACTACCCATTGCAGTTCGGACCGTCCAACACAATCCGTGTACTCGATGAAAAAGCCTATGTTCTATACGCTTTCCATGTTCACTGCCTTCCTCGTCTTTGGAGCAGCTTCTTCCATCACGGTCGTCAGCGCTGTCCCGATTGACATAGTTCCAGGACCGTCGCTCATCGCTACTAGTACGATGGCTTCCATTCCGAGCACTCCTACTTCTACATCCATTTCCTCTGCTGCTCCGACTAACACTCTTCTGGGCAATCCTCCCGAGTTCGAGTCTCGACGTAATGCTCAAGTCGCTACGACGTACTCCGGCGACTCAGATGTGCTCGATCTTCCTGGAGTTACTCCTTCCCAACCACTAGAGCGAGTCCCGGTATCTGAGGCACGTCTTTTCGTTTCTACTCTTCTTTACATCTTCTCAGAACGATCTGCTTTCTATAGCATCACCAACGGAGGGCCCCTTCGGTCCGTGAGGTATGTGTCGAGTTTCAAGAATTGGCTCGACGTGTATTCGTATTTCTCATCCTGACTCTCTTGTCTATCCATTAGAATACGAGTCAAAACCAGGCGAATACTAACGGATACGTTCAATTGTCGAGTTCGAGTACATCATCTACTACCAATCATGGAGCGCACAGTCACACCAATGGAGTGCATGCTCAGACCAATGGAGGGCCTACTACTACTAATGGAGGAGGGTCGTCATCTAGTCATCATAGTCGCATAACTTCGCCGACTCCAGTTCGTCCCTGGCTCCGACTCGTCGGAGTCCCACCTGCATGGACCCGCCGATTGGGACATTCACCGAATGGTCAGTCATCAAGCCAACATCGTCGGTGATGATGACTCGCAATCTACAACTCATAGTTGTTTCGGAGTAGTCTGCATAGTTGTAGTTGTAGCAAAGGATGAATCTCATGCTCTTAAAGAGCATTTCGAAGGACCAGCTGCACTTGAAGTCAACGTTTGATCAGGCAAGCTGAATACTCTCAAGCCATCAACATGGCCACTCACTGCCGTCCACGCATAGGTGTTGCTTCATTCCCGAACATACTTCCCTTCCTCGACATGGTCATGACCGGGACCCTCCGATGTATTCGATGTCCAGTAATTGCCGAGGCTGTTCTTCATACCCATACGAATGATGATCATGATGCGATGCACTCCTAAAAGGCGATGACTTGAATTTTTGTTCCGCCGCATGCAGCAATTGCGCAGAATATGCTACCGACTCGATTAGTGATATCAGAGCTTAGCAGAGCAACGGTAGAAAGATAAATACCCTCGCTGTTTTCGGTCGTTTTCGCTCGTTTTCCCTCCAGAGCTGGTCTCCTACCCTCACTGCCAACTAGAATCATTTCGAAATCTGTATACTTGTTACACCCAACTTCATGAAGAATGGTTTATACTCGTACCATGTTGACTGCGCTTCTTGCATCTGGAGCAGCTTTCTCCGTCGTCGTCAGCGCTGTCCCGATTGACATGAATTCAGGACGGTCGCTTGTCACTACAATGGCCTCCAGTCGCACTTCTAGTTCTAGTTCCACATCCATTCCCTCTGCTGCTCCCAGCACTCTCTTTGACAATGCTATCGACTCCGACGATGTCCTTGATCCCTTGGGACCTGCTTCTCTGTCCCAACCGCGAGATCGAGTGCCCCTCAAATTCGAGGTAAGTTTTGATCTGACTCCTCCCTTACTACATTCATTCTCAGACCGGTTCTCTTTCTCTAGCATCAACGTCGAGCGCCTTCAGTCCGTGAGGTACGAATTGAGCTCCCAGACTCGATGTTGCTTATCCTAAATCCCTCATTCTATTTATTCTTCTATCAGAGTACGGGCTCTGACAATGGAGAAAAAGGCAGAGAGGCTAGACAAGGGCAGAACCCGAGCTCGAGCTCACGGCATGATGCCATTGGAGAGCCCTCTCGTCATAGTAGTGAGGAAGAGCTCTCTCCTTCGGAACTTGAAGCAAACCAGTTCCTGGACAATCTTGCGGAAGAAATGGGGGAAAGCAGACTTCGACAGCCGGCTGAGAGCTCAACGACGACTCAGAGTCTCAGTCGACTAATGCTTACCGACACCAGTGACCGTGTTCGAGATGTTCAGACTGTGGTGGACCACTCCAGTGATGTTCGTCCCGGAGCTAATTCTGTTTTCCAGTCAGATCAAGTTTCGCAACAGGCGACCGTCAGTCCTACCTATCTTCTCCCATCTTTTGAAGCCACAGTGGCTGATTCATTCTTCTTCTTTTCTAGCACGATCACCCAAGCAGTAACAACCACTGGCGCCGAGCCCCGTCGGAAGAGGTGTGTATTGACTGCAATATTGACTACCATCTCGATCCCTCGTTTGCTAATCAGTGAATATTCTCATAAAGCACACATCTTATGAGGATTTCTGGAACGGTTACGATGATGAAGAACAAGATCCCAAAGAAGTGGCACCTTCGTACCGAGACTCAGAGGAGGAGGCGCGTCAACGAAGGTTGGAGGAGGAGGAGCGTCAACGAAAGTTGGAAGAGCAGCAAAAAAAATATGAGGCCGAAAAGAAGAGGCAAGAAGAAGCGCCGGCCCCAGCTTATGGCAGTTCCGGTGGGCAGCAGACAGGCGAGGCTTCCGGGTCACAAGGGGCTAGTGGTTCTAGTTCTAGGTCAGGTGTGTAACTTCTTTAAGGTAGATCATTGATCGTTCACTCACGTACACCATTTAGGTCGGAGAAGGCAAGCTGTTCCTAAGCCTAAACACAGACCACATCTCTACTAAGAGTTTTGATATCCTCTACTGGTGGCTTGTATGTGGATTGGGTCATTATGATCACTCAAATTGTGTTACTGAAGACAGCAACTAGTGCCAATATTGAGCGCAGGGATTCACAGAGTGCTAGAGAGCATGATAAGTATATAAATGAAGGTGGTAGTGACAATATGGTACCAAGTGAAGGTAACAAAGAGAGGTAAGGAAAATTTAAAGAAAGAAAATTTAACTATAAGTAAGAAGATAAACGGAAGTAATATCATATATGAAAGAGATGCCTCGACTTCGTGTGTACATGTTTGCCTCTATCTCCTTTTGGGTACAAGTCTATTGTTCTTATTGTTTTTTTTCTGCTTGGTTGTTCTCCGTCCTCGACATCCATCTTAAAACGCCCCGTAGACGTGTTTCCTTTCGTTTGAGTGGATTCTTTTCCTGTGAGTTGCCAACATCTGAAGCTTTGTACAATCATATCAGCATTCTAAACATCCTGAGCACATCCAGTCCATTGGATACAACAGGAGTACGATCAACAGTCTTCCATGTGAACAACAGGTACATGGGTTCATTTACTCTCTCTTTGTTCTCTTCCTCAAGAAAACAAAATGATCAAACTCGTGCGTGATTCATTCATCCAATTGAATTCTACCACTAAAAGGTGTCATTCTCGCAGCTACTGACGGCAATAACTACCTAGCCCTCTTCCTCACCGTCACCCACAATCCTACTTCAATGCCCTTGCCACCATTGTCCATATAGTGGGCCTTTCAATTCCTCCAACTTCGAATAACTCCCGCGAAGGCATTCAGAAACTTGAGGCGATGGGATGATTAGCGCGATCATGAGATAGCAACGAGGAGGGCAGCACGATCAGAATCAAGATGAGCAGACGACGGTGACGAGACACATTCTTTTGTTTGTATCTGTTTCATCCGTTGTAACTAACTCTCTAACTCTCTTGACCTTTCCAGCCCGCCCTCCCGCCGCTGTCAGTCGTTCGACTCTCGACCTCATATATCCCTTCATCAACCTGTTCCTTTCGCCCTCCTAGCTCAACCCTTATTGCACCCCACACCCCTTTTCCAGAAGATGACGATGATGCTAGACAGGCAACACAGGCCCAACCATGAACGCGATGGGGCCACGCAGGCGAGCGTTACAGCAACGAGGACAGCAGGCTCCAGTCAGCGGACGCCCAGCCCCTCAATTAGGCAAGGCTCCGCTGGCTCTGCGTACGCCTCACCCGCCCGACGCCCGACGCAAACCCGAGAGAGAAAACCCCGTCTCCTTTGAGGCCAGGTACCTCGCGGGACTACTTCGCTTTCCATTGTACATCCCATAAAGTCGCTGCAAGCATGTCCGAAATCTGTGAACAATTCATCAACAAAATACATTCGGCATGCGGGGATGGTCGGCATGCGGGGATGGTCGACCTCGCTCGATCTCAAACGCCACTTCCAGACTCTACTGTCTATCAGAACCCGGGAACGCGACGAACCAGCCAGTCCGCATGAGAGTAGTGGCGAGTATGTCTCTGGTGATTCATCGTCAAAGTCAAAAGAATGTGTAACTAATCCAAGCATCAATGAGCCAAGAGAGAGGTTCAATATCAGAAGCTATCTCACCTGCGAGGAAATCATATTTATGTCCACGTAACGGCTCGAAGGTACCGAACCCTGTCTGGATCCCACCCAAAAGTTTCCAACCCGGCCTATATTGCACCGATGTTGTCGAAGCGCGTCGTGTTTTGTGCCGTGCAGCCAGATAAAGAGGGAGGGTTGACCACAACCGTTTAGACCAGCAGGAAGTCGAATGGGTAACGGATGCTGGTGATTTTTATCTGGATGATTGTGTGAATGGGGTGTTGGCTCCGATGCGGAGCTTGGGAGACTCTTCTATGAAGGATTTTCTCATCGGAGCTCCGTATACGACAGATACCGACCAACGACGAGTCTCTGGTAATGTAAGTCTCTTTGTTGCTTGAATGAACGATGCGCTGAGCGCCCCTTTAGCTTTGGGAGATGTGATTCAAAAACAACCTGCAGCCATAAACGTAGCTGGCCAGATTTGCAACAATCTGCATGGTTGTCTTACTGCTTTTTCATTTGGGGTTAACTGGCACGCGGGCATTGTTTCTTCGGCGTCATAATCTTCATCTCTGAGTCCCTTTCGCTCTTCAAGGAAGTATCTCTTTGTCTCATTGTCTTTCAATCAAATGAATGCACATAGTCTTCCAGATGCTTTCCATATCACATCTCAGCTCGCTCGCTCTGGTTTGTTCTACCTCTACACTTTTAATAACTGTGAGGCTCGTACACTGTCAGTCTGTGTAGAAATGTGTAAAGTTTGATGCTTTCTATGCCTGTCACATTTCATACCTACATATGATGTTACATTGTATCCATTCATCGATAATATGCAAACCTCTGAGTCACTCGCTCACTCTGGCAGCTCGTACCCGCCGAAGCGAAGCGCAGGCACTTTCTTGTATATATGAAACGAGTATCAGTAAGTATGTCGAGATAGAGTAGTGGACTACACGGCCAAGGCTGAAAAAGGATCCCGCCTAAGCACGTGAATTAGATTGATCGCATAATTGATAATATGTAAAAAATCCATTTCCCATCCAACTTCAACCCAAATCCTAGCGTTCGGTGTAGAACTCATTTGTCAATCCAGTCTCATGTTATCTACGTCTTCTTTTGAGTGCAAACCAAGTTCAACATCTGAATCAATCCAAAATTTTGTCAACCGTGATTGAAACCAAGTTCGGTGACTGCGCTCATTCCAAATGGATACTCTGAGTTTCACTGGGCTTCAGCGCTTCAGCGTCGGGTGTCAGCCCCTTTTTGCTTTCTTTGCTGTCATCCCTCAGTATGGAAGATCTTGATGGTCCTCTCAGTGCATCATGTATGTGCCTTGTTCTTCATATCATTGCATTGTCTAAAGTGGGTCATCTAGACTGGGAACATGGCACTGGCGAGCACAATGAGCATTGGAGATGCATTGCCTGTCCCGATCAGCCTTGGTTCACAAATTTGGGACATGCCCATCGCCATCGTGCAACGACAAAACATAGACAATCCGTGCAGTTCATTCTTCGAACTTCCGAGCAGTCTACTCCCAATCCACTTGAACTCAATCCATCCATATCTTCACGGGTCAGAGGACCACTTGTCGATCTTCTTCACGATATCCAGGCATCTGCATCATCACACTCACCAGATATTGATATTGATATGGTTGAGCCGCCACCACTGGGTGAACCTGTATACCATATGTCTTTCGGCGATGACAACACCACTCAACTTCAAGGTTCTGCCATGAGCATGGCAATGGGTCATTTAGCCGAAGACTTGGAGAGCTTCCTGTTAGACGATGACTTTGCGTCACAAAGCTCGGATGATTCTGTACCCAATGAACAAGTTCCCGAATTCGGTAGGCACAGACAATGACTCGCTCTTGGTGTAAAACTTTCTCACTGCATTCATAGAATCATTTTCTAATGATCCAGTTGCCTTTGGACAGAGACGTCCAGCCCAACGTTCAAAGGCAGCATTCAATCCTGAATGGTTTCCATGGCCTGATAAAGCAGTATGTGCTATCTTTCAGTCTGCCTCCGTAAACTTGAATGCGATTTGATATCTCAGGCATGTATCTTCGATATATTTCGACATGTTCCTCGCAGCATATTCTCGGAAACTCAGATGGAACTCATTCTATGGGCTTTGGATGCATTTGGCGTGAACAATGCGCCTTCAGTCGATGTTATGAAAAGTGTCGATGATTATCTGCAGAGTCTATGTGGTATTCACACCAAGCGATACACAGGAGCTCTAGGACATGTGTATTACATGAATGATCTTGGCGGAATCATCAGACAGGTAAAGCCCTCAGTATCACAATGCAACAGGTTCAAACCGAGTCTCATTATTATATGTAGGAAATGGGAAATCCCCTTATACGAAAACATCTTCACCACTATCCGGAAGACAGTGGCAAGCACCTCGAGCATGCCTGGCAAGGAGATGCATGGCGAAATCAAGACACAGCTATGGCGACACCAATGATACGGAAAGATGCTCAGGATTTCTATGTCTTCGAGATCACTCGCCTCACTGACGGTCAGCTTGTTGTGCCTTTTCGTTGGTTCACTCGTGGTCGTCATGGAATACCTTCAGAAGTTGAACAAGATTTCTATGCACTGGCATGGACAGTCGAGAGCAACCTGACTGCGAGAGGATATCATGTCAATCAGAATCATATCCTTGAATTTCCGGTCTCATCTCTGTTGTCTTCCCTTCCCCGTATCATCGAGTCTTTTGTGGTTGATGGAATATTTGATCCTCGTAACATTCAAGGTGAATGCCTGGAATTGATACAAGTGCGTAGACAATATCTTATCATTCTATTCTAGGTGTCATCAAGACAGGTGAACAGGACCCTGTTCCCTGGACGTACACCACTGCCGATGATGGTTTCATGAACCGTTGGAGAGTTCGCTCACATGGGCGTCGAGTATATTCATTTCCAATGTGGTTATACTGTGATGATACATCCGGTAATGTGTCGAAGAAATGGAATAAACATAATTCCTTTCTTTTCACCGCTGCAGGTCTTTCGCGCGAACACGTCCATAAACAGAGCAATATCCACTTCCTTTCCACCTCTAACCTGGCACCTCCATTAGAAATGCTGGATGGTGTCGTTGAACAGCTTGAGTAAGTACTGTGCTTTAACTCTCTTCTATTTTGTTGTTTCTCAGTCCATCTTTGTCAGATGTGGACAGGCGGATGGCTACTGGGCCTGGGATGTTGAATATCAGGAGATGGTCCTTGTCTTCCCATCGGTTCTTGCAATGCTTGGTGATAATCCAATGCAGAGTGAGTTTGCTTGCCACGTTGGACTCACTGGCAAGTTTTTCTGCCGTTGTTGTTGGGCCAAAGGGAAGGATGCAGATGACGAGAGTCCAGATATCCATACGTCTGAAATTGATGATAATGCATCAGTTCAATCCGACACATCAGAGGTTTCACAGTCTGGAGGAAAACGGAAACGGCGTATAGAAACCATGGCTGAGCTGGTTGCTCGTGCAAAACGATTCTTAGGAGTGAGTCATCGCTGGCGTAGTTGCATGCACTCATCCATTCACTGACCATCATTAGGATAGTCCATTGCGAACAAGATCGGAAACTGTTACTCAGCTACAAAGTATTTTCACAAAAACAACGACGATCTATGGCAAGACAGAAGCAAGGAAACTCATCACTGCGAGTGGTTCCAAGGATACATTTCTTGAGCATTTCCGAGAAAAAGTCCTCACCTTCATTGCAAAACTTCCAAAGGGTTTGTCGCGCGAGGAGAAACAAACCAAAGTAGATCACTATATCAACGACACCATGCCAGCAAATATCTACAGTCCAGTGTGGCGAATCAAAGGTGAGAGCTTGGCTTCATTTATATTGCTGTTTATTGAGCATCAGTTGATTCTAGACTTTGATCCACATCGTGATACACCAGTCGAAATTCTGCATGTCATTCTCCTTGGATTTGTTAAGTATTACTGGCGTGATGCTATATCGAGACTCTCCGACGAGCAGAAGAAAGTATTAACTCATCGTTTGTCTTCATTGGATGTATCGGGACTCGGATTCTCTCCACTCAAAGGCGAAACATTGGTACAGTTTGCTGGCTCCCTTACAGGATCCAACTTTCGGGCAATCGCCCAGGTTGCACCATTCGTCCTTTATGATCTTGTTCCGAAACCTTGCTTTGAGGCTTGGTTGGCATTGTCAGCTTTGATTCCGTTAGTCTGGCAGCCAGTCATTACCAATATTGACGAATATCTGGTGTGTTGTCTCCGTTCTATCCACATATACAATCAGCTGACTATCCCGTTTCGAAGCCCATACTGCAGGCCGCTATTGACCGGTTTCTCGATAGCGCCGCTGAATGGACGCCACGATGGTTCAACAAACCCAAATTCCATATCCTCAAACATTTGCCTATGCATATCCGTCGTTTTGGGCCTGCTATGCTCTATGCTACTGAAGGCTTTGAGTCTTTCAATGCAGTCATCCGCGATCACAGCGTTCATTCTAATCACCAAGCTCCTTCTCGAGACATTGCACGGGGCTTTGCGTGCTGTAACCGCAACCGACACATCCTCAGTCAGGGCATGTTCCCCAAGCCAACCGCAACAGATCCCTCCACCTCCAACGAAATCCAAGCAGACACACCTGTCTCGTGGTTTCACGATAGCCCCAGTGACTGGGTTACGGCAGGTCCATTGCCACTTGCTTTGATACGCTTACGACCAAATCGCCGGAACATTGTTGCAGACGCATTAGGTCTGGTCAGCCCAGACCAAGCTAGACAGTCAGGCTCTGAGGGTGCGTTGGATGGTTTGATCATTCTATGATATGACTAAATACACTTGTGTTAGGGTCTTGCCTCACATCTCTCCAGAGGAAGCAACCTCGGTCGAGTCTCATCACTTATCACCATCTTCGATCTTCACTTGAGCAAATCCCGACCAACGCCTCTTTCAATACATTCAAAACGACAACAACAGCTTCTCGCGAACTTTGCTCCATCGATGACTTTGTTCTTGTGGGCCATGCCACAGACCCGACACATATGCCAGTCGTAGCACGTATTCTGGAAATTATACAGCTATCCGGGAGTTCGGAGGAATCAAATGCAAAAGCCTCTGGAATTCTTGTCGCAACGTACAACTCTTGCTCAACCAATCCAGTCTACAAGCTACCCCGCCTTGAGCGTTCGCAGTTGATGCTGGTAGTACCACAGGTATTTTACAATTCTGTCCGTCTGCTTCTCATGCTGAGCGATTTATACTACCAGAATGTCCTGTGTCGAGTGAATGTTCAACATAACTGTGCCGGCAACAACTGCGATATGTCTGCAAGGCGTACGGTGTATCAAGAACGTGAGCGCACGGAGCATACTGTTCCGCGTACCCATCATTACCAACCGGAGGACTTGCTGCTCAACACAAATCAGATGACAAGTGCACCTCATGTTCAACGACTACGTCCTGCTTTTGCTCCATTGGATCGCGAGGAAGCGATCTTGAAAGGAGCTGCGAGAGAGATAGCGGAACAAAAGGCAAGAGAAGCGAAAGGCAAAGGAAGAACGGCAGTATCGAAGGCGAGGGAAGCCTCGGCGAATAACCCCAGCAATGCTGTTCGACACAATCCATTGCTGCAGAGCTTGTTGATGTTGGACTCAGGTGCAGCTCCCCAACGAAGATGCGGCCGTTGTCATCAATCAGGCCATAATGCCAGGACTTGTCCTCAGTTACATGACTCTCATCGTGCTCTCCCTCAGTAGCTTGTACTTCACTACATGGTCCTGTGTTGCAATAAGGCTGATGTCAATGAGTCTTGTCCAAAAAATCAGTCCGTGAGATATTGTGAGAATAGAAACACATGACCAACGTGCAACGTTGAACGTTACCTCTGCGTTACCTTGAACATCAACCACCACCAGTGGACACCACCAAGACTCAAGCGTACTCACCGCTCCTATTCTCTCGCTGATCCTCGAAATCCTTCCCTGCCACTGAAATCATTGCGATGCGTTGAAAATCTTCCGCGGAAGCTTTTCTGTGATCGATCATCGCTCGACGCTCGTCTTATTCCTCAACAGGGTGTTGATTTGCACCGTCCTAGTGGCGTAGAGCCAGCCTCACGCAACCTTCACTCTGTTGAGCTTCTGACTTGCTTATGTTCACTCACGGCCTTCTCGCAATCTCACAACGAACGCGCTCGCTCCTACAGCGACGTTCTCTCACCAGCTGGCATTTACTGGCATTGTCCGGCGTTTCCTCATCGTTTGGTGTTTCCTCATCGTTGGCCTCTCCTCATCGTCTGGTATTTCACCCATAAATCTTGCTGTGGCTTTGTGATTTGCAGCAACTCATCACGAAGCCCGCTGTTTATGGAAGAGCTTTGCTGTAGCCTGTAATAAGGCTCGCGGCTTCTTAGGGCAACAAATACACGCACCCAGCTCATGACCATGCCCAATAACCCTCACGCATCCATCCTGTCTTCCATCAGTCCAGTTGTCATCAACATTGCGTCGACTCCGCCATATTCAGTCAATGCAGAGAGCTGCTGAATGAAGGAACGCTGCTTGTTGTGAGTTTATCCTTCCTTTTTCTCAGATCCTTCAACAACTAATGATCCCAGACAAGTGCCTTGTCTTCAAAACAAACTCTCCATCTTTACATCACCAGCTTCAGTCGTCAAGAGCGTGTCTCTATCTTTGACTGCACCACTCGCTTGGCCCTTTGCCTTTGTTTCGTTTGACATGCTCCGGCTTTCGCGCGCTCGCTCACGGGCACGGGCCAATAGAGCAGGTCAATCAAATATGCTTAGTTCCGGATGCAGACCACACACACACAGCCCGGTCACAGTCTGTTAGAGCTGTTGCTTGACTTCGGTACCGATAGCTCAAGTATCGACCTCAACAGAAAGCTCAAGCTCATCAAGCTCCTCACCAACAACGATTTCAATCGCCTAAAAGGACCCGACGTCAGACTGTGGCGACTGTTGAGCGTGGCATCAAGGTAAAAAAGACAAGAAGAATCGACGTAAGTGGTGTTTTGCACACCGTTCTTCTCGATTTCGACATACTGATGTATTTCGTTCGTACAGCTCCTCCTTTGGAAAACAAACCACTGACACTGAACCGTAAACGTTCGACAATTTCGGCGCTCGGTTCTCCCATCGCTCTCTCCCCGCCGATGATGAATAGCACCTCGACAAAGACTGGATTAAGCTCTCCTGTCGTCGGTGAATTCAAGGGCTGGCTTTCTGGTCTCTTCAGCTGGTCTGGCAAGAACGTTACCGCGAATCACATACTATACTCAACTGCAGACGTTACAAAGACTCGTCGAAATCTCGTGCACTTACTTGCTTCCTTTGGTGTCGGTTCTGGAATGTTACTTTCCTCTCCTAAAATGCCACTGTCTAACGGGAATCATCTCTTCTCTCTTTCTGCTGGCGCCCCCGGGGTTCGTGGCAGGATCAGCACGCTTGGCGACGGCTCGAAGAGTCCTCATCTTCCCTTAAGCCCCCTTCTCAGTCCAAATCTCGCAGCTGGGTTTGTTCATGGCTTTGCGTCCGCGATGATCGTGATTCAGGAAAAACGCTCTACATCAAAGCGCGTTCGTCTCCCAGCGCGTTAGCCCCTTCTTCCACCATTTAATATCCCATCCGGCGATGTTTTGCTCACGGGCGACGAACTGCCATTTCGAGGAATATCTCACCTTTCTCCGCGAACTCGTCAACGAGTCTTCGTTGCGACTCCTCTCTGTCTCTACGAAAGCTCACAGTTTACCGTGTAAACGCAACATGTTCATCCGCTTGCTCCTGCTTTCATACTGGGTCCATTGTTGTATATCATTCCACCGATTACACTGTCATAACTACAAGGTGAATTCAACAGGTTGCTACTAAGCCCAACCACTAGTTGTGCGGTTCAGCCTTCTGGACCATGTCAGAACGATTTCCACACAACTTCTCCAGCAAGGGATGCAACGCTTCCGCCACATCATGTGGAGTATGAGCCCGGCCAATGTCAGTAAAGACATATCCTACAATTTCACAGAGTTGCTGATAACCCTGAACGTCTTCCATAGGTTGTGCATCTGTCTGGGCTGCAACCGAGACCGAGACCGTAGACTTGGAGGCCGTATGGGTATCTTGGAGTGCCCTCAGTCGTGCTTGGCTTTGCATATGGGCATCACTCAAAGCATTGAGCACGCCACCCATTCGCTCAAGGCGCACAGACATGTCGCCGTTGCGTACTTCGAGCAGGTTGGAATGTACTTGGAGGCGCGTCACTTCATGATCAAGGCATGAAACCTCAGCTTCGAGCTTTTCGATGTACGATCTATCTTCTCCTATACATTTGTTGTGATTAGCTGATAATCTGAAAGTTCTTTGAAGGCTGGCCAGTGGCTGACCTGGTGGTTTGGATTGTGGGCTCAGCTGTTCCACCCTGTCAATGCCATAGTCGCGCCCAGCTGACCAATGGAACGGTACTTGACTCTGCATCTCCTCCTCTTTGACACTCATATCCTCTTCCGGAAGTTTCTGGCTTAATTCGTGACGATCCAAGTCATGAAAACCGCATATAGCATCGACATATTCCTGGGAGCCAATGTCATCGCTCAGTGCACCCGCGAGCATGCTACAAGATCATGAGTATATGTATGGTGTCCCAGGAGTGATACTCACTTGGCAGAGATTTCAGTTGATGATACAAATGTTGCACGATAAGGTGGGTACAGATTACTGTCATCGGATTCCAGTTTTACTGATGAGCCCTGCCGTCTTTTCTTTGGTGTAACAAAGAAGTCCTGAGAGGCCTCGTAGCAGTCAGAGTCGGAGTCGGTCATTGAGGTAAAGAACTGAGTGCGAAATCCTGAGGTTGACGCTCGAAACCACGTGAGTTTTTCTGCACAACTTGAACGCGACCACTCATCTTGTTTGTAAAGATAACAATGAGCCTTACGTTCACTCCTTTCGAGCACTCTTCTGGTTCTCCTCGCACAAGTGATGATAGTACTCATACGTTCAACTCAATGGATACTCCATCTATCAGTGGAATCAGCACACCGGCACCATTGGAAACACCAAATCACGCGTCGCTCACGTATAATCTGCCTACCCAGACTACTGGCAATGGCTTTGATTCGTCGTTGATGTCAATGTCAGCTCATGAGCAGGAAGATGTCAGGCTATTCTGCGAGAAGGTTAGAAACTTCTTCCACCTGGATGATGACCAGTGTACTCGCTTGAAGCAACACATTGTGGTTCGTGCCCCTTCTACCTTTGTTTTCGTGTCTTGTTCATGTAGGAGTATAGATCAATCGTGATGGGCCCATAGGTCTGATGAAAGAGCAGATCTGGATACACGCCGACACAATCTCGATGTTCAACAGTCTGAAGGCTTCATTAGCAGACCAGGCTGGTGTGCATGAGTTAGTTAAGAATGCAAACGCCAAATTCAGCACGAAGTTTGACCTCAACAAGGAACATAAGGTATGCCTGCGTATTGAGCTATACAACATATGGTTTTCAGCTTGTTTTCAGGAAACGTTGCAAGCAATTGGAAAGGAATGTTTCATCGACCCTACGAGAACTTCATTCCATGATGTTCACTTGACCATTCAGGTCAGCCTGCTACACGATTGTTTGTGATATCGCTGACTTCCTGTCTTATAGAGAATGATCGAAAGTCAGCCAGCCGTATATGGCCTTGGTGACCTCATGGGTAACCCGGCTGCCCAAAAAGCTCTCAGGGAGTACGCCAAAGATGCCGCCAAGAACGCAGGGCAACAACTCCGTGCCCAGCTGCTGATTTCTGTCAAAGGCGAAGAATCTGCTCGTTGTGGTGCGAAATTGCCAATGACTCTCGAGGAATTCACCTGGAAGCTTGTTGATGGTTGGAAGTCTGGTGGTCTTGGATCTAACACCGGTGTAGATTATCAATGCCGGTTTGCTGTAATGGTAAGCATGCATCTATGCTCGCCACGATGACTATATCACTTATTGAGGTCGTTCTCTAGCGCAAATTCACATACTCCATCTGGGAGGACAATGATATAGATGAGGATAGCGAGAACACCAATGAGGAGCCGCCTGCCAAACGGAAAAAAGGAGGAAGGTCCTCTAAGGAAAATTCCTTCTGGGGAAGATTCTCATCCTTTCTCGAAATGCACATTGGGAAGAATGGCAGTAATTTGAAGACTGAAGGATGGTCTACGTGAGTAGCAACAGTCCTTGTATCAATACCACTCTGACTTCCATCAAGTTTCCTTGCTGATTGTGTGCGAGAAGACTGGAAACGCTTCGGCAAAGATGAGTTCCGTCTTCAGGCGTTGCCTGTGACCGTGACTCTTCAGTCGGAACCTCAACCTGCATCGATAACGCAATCCAATAGGGCTTTTGATCAAACTGCATTCGATAATGTTCATTCTCCCATTCCGCGTGTACTGACCACCAACGTCTTGAATACGACAGGTCAACGCAGTGCTGAAAATAGAGGTGTTGCTAGTCATATAGATCTACTTGGTTGATAAAGCATATCTTATAGATACGTTGTGTATCATGAATCAATTTCTGTTGTTTTTCTATTGTCCCAACTTGAGTGCGAATTAAGGATTTGGGGCAGCTCGATGTCCATGGTCGAGGTATGGCGGTGCAATGTCACGTGGAAATTAGCCTGGTTGATTTTGCTGTGACGTCGGACGTTGTTGACCTTCAACCTCATCGTCGCGATATCCCTGCTTATTTTCATGCCCGTCATCCAACCGACACTCAACATCCAATGCTCAATGCCCAACACTCAACACCTAGACCTCGAAGTTCAAAGCTCAAAGCTCAAACTCCAAGGCTCTTCGACATCTCTCGAAGTTCAATGCTCAAAGCTCAAAGTCCAATGCTCGTCGACATCTCTCAATGCTCAACAGCCAACGCTCAATGCCTAATGCTTAATACTCAATGTTCAATGCTCAACTCTCAACTTTTGAAACTCAATGCTCAATGCTCAACGCTCAACGCTCAACTCTCAACGCTCAACTCTCAACGCTCAACTCTCAACGCTCAACTCTCAACACTCAAGGCACAACGCTCAACACTCAAGGCACAACACTCAAGGCTCAACTTTCAACACTCAACGCTCAACACTCAATTCTCAATGCTCAACTCTCAACTCCATTCGATGCTCATCGTTCAACGTTCAACTCTCAACTCTCAATGCTCAACTTTTTGACTTTCAACGCCCAATGCTCAACGCTTGTTTCTAAACTCTCCACATTCTCACTGTTCAATGCTCGAATGGGTACCGCATGCCTCAGTGAGTTGTTGTCTTCTTCATGATGTGTCAAGAGGTTAACATATGCTTGACAGACAATGCCAACGTTATTCCTAAAGGAGGGAGTATGTTTTCTGTTCGGGAAAGTGAGTCTTGCTTCCCTCTCTCACTGTGCATGTAGCTAACAACTTATTCCAGCTCATCAGTCAAGTTGCGACACTTCTGTTTGTTCATGCATGTTTACTACTCGCTTCTCTCATATGCCTCTTTTATACAAACCTCGCAACAGTGTATAATATACATATAGGGTATTGCAATGCTATTTTATCATTGTTATTTCTGTATATCGTGTGGATCAATGAGCGTATACACCTACCCGGAAGATATCGGGAATATCAAGGAAGAGAGCGGAAAGAACTGCTTCCCAAAGCAAAATAGATTGAACAATTGGTTGTAAACTGGTTTCATTTGTCTTCAGTCTAAAAAAAGTGGGATGGGTTGAAACAGGTCCCATCCCTTATCGAAAATCAACCGGACTGAAATCAGTTTGACACCGTCACGCATCAAACCGGTTTGAATGCGATTTGAAGTCCTGACTGTGTACTTCACAGAATGAAGTGCCGGCCGGGAACAGGAGATAATCACAAGCGTTTAATCAGCGCCCTCTCTCTCTCTTTCCTCCAGTCTATGTCACTCATCTTCCAGGAACTTGTTGCTTTTGATCTAGAGTCAGTATGTTGCTACACCGCTTTGTCACTCTCTAACCTCCTACTACTAACGTCTACTAAAGCTACTCCCTCTGGGATATCTAGATAGATACTTATGTACCAGGTCAAAAAGGCTCACAAGCTCATCGGATGTTCCTTCATCACATTCACTCCAGGCTTTACTTGCAGGGCCTCTCCATCGAGATAGAAACAGCATCAATAGAGTGCTAGACAAGTGAGTCACCTCAATATGCCTCGTCTCTCTGTGCTTATTGGACCGAACTCTCAGATACAACGAGTCCATAGTTTCACTCATCATCCTTTCATTTTCAAACACGCTTCCCATTCCTCGATTTGTCGTCATCAGCACTGCCCCGATTGACATGAATTCAGGATGGTCGTTTGTCACTACAATGGCTTCCAGTCGCACTTCTACTTCTACTTCCACATCCCTTCCCTCTGCTGCTCCCAGCATTCTCTTTGACACTGCTATCCACTCCGACAATGTTCTTAATCCCTTGGGACTCGAAGCTGCCAGTGCTTCTCTGTCCCAACCGCTAGATTGAGTCCCGCTAGAATTCGAGGTAAGTTTTGATCTGACTCCTCCCTTACTACATTCATTCTCCGACTAATTCTCTTTCTCTAGCACCAGCATCGAGCCCCTTCAATCCGTGAAGTACGTATCGAGCCCCAGATTCGACTTAAGTTGTTCGTCTTGGATCATGCTTTCTTTCTTTCATCAGAGTACTCAGAGCTCTCATGATGGAGCAAATGCCAGACAGGCTGGACAAGGGCAGAACCCAAGCTCGAGCTCACAGCATGGTGTCAATGGAGAGCCCCTTCATGATCGTAGTAGTGAGGAAGAGAGGCTCTCGAGTCCTGAGCAACAAGCAAACCGGTTCCTGGATAATCTCGCGAATGAGCTGTCCAACAGGCCCGACTGTCCGCCTCCAGGTCCATCTGCTTTAGAAGCAAACAGACTTCAACAGTTGGAGGGTTCGACGACTCAGAATCCCACTCGACTAATGCTTACCGGTGACGGCGACCATGCTCGGGGTGTTCAGACTGCAGACCATTCCAGTGACGATCTTCCCGGAGCTACTTCTGCTTTCCAGTCAGATCAAGTTCCGCAACAGGCGACGGTCAGTCCTACCTATTTTCTCCCATCTTTTGAAGCCACAATGGCTAATTCAATTTTCTTTGTCTCGACTCTCTAGCATCCAAGAAGTAATCACCACCAGCGTCGAGCCTCGTCAGGAGAGGTATGTGTTGACTGCAGTCTTTGGTATCGACTGCCACCTCGACCCCTCGTTTGCTAATCAGAGATTATTCTCTTAAAGCGCGCATCTTACGACGATTTCTGGAACGGTTACGATGATGAAGTGAGAGATCTCGAAGAGGCTCCACCTTCGTACCCAGATTCACAGGCGCGTCAACGAAGGTTAGAGGAGGAGGCGCGCCAACGAAAGGAGCGGGAAGCGGCCGAAAAGAAGAGGCAAGAAGAAGCGCAGGCAGGCCAGGCTTCCGGATCACAAGGGGCTCGTAAACTGTCTAGGTCAGGTGTGGAACTTCTTCAAGGTAGATCATTAATCGTTCACTCATTTAAACGCTGTTCAGAACGCAAAGAGCTACTCAAAAATCTTCCTATCCTTCCGAAACCCCCCAAGAGAGAGCTTTGAGAATGGTAGATAAGATAGCCTGAGTCATTTAGTCCACCGAATTGCGTTAACAAAGACAGTATTCGTTGCGAGGACACTCGGGGTAAGAGGGGAAGGAAGTAAGACTGCATATATGTTACTTGTTGATCATGAAGAGAAATATAGCTTCTCACGTTAGGCGCTCAAGCGCTTAACCTCTCTAACCATTCTCCATCTTTCTCCATTCTTTCCTTACATGCACACCCATCGCCCCCGTTGAATCGATAGCGTCTTCATGGCTCACTGGCTGCCTTTTACTTGGTCCGCTCGCTCCGTGGAGTCTAACGCGGCCAAGCTCTAGCCAGACTATTGCACTCGGAGTCATAGATGATGTCGATGATATGTAGCAACTCTTTCTCTGACTGAGGTGTGCAGTCACCATAGCTAAACACATCAAGCGGCAAACGAGGAGCGCTCGTGCCTTGGAAAAAAGGAGCTGGTCTTGGCTATCCTTTTTGTTCACCCTCATCACTTCATCCATTCACGAATCACAAAACTTTGGGCACTCAACTACGCATGATATTCCCGACGGCTCCCCTTGCTTACTGGCCATCTTCCTCTATCGCCGTCAATGCTCTCCCGACTAAGACGGAGTTAGACAGGGATTCGCTTGCTGCCACTCTCAATCACACTTTTGGTTATCCATCCGTCTCCTTTCCTGCTCCCAGCGTGGATGATGCTGCCTTTATTCGAGGTGTTCAGGCTGATGTGGACCCTAGCGACTGTCCTTAGCGTTTTCGGACCCACTTGCAATCTCCTCTCAGTCAGATCAAGTTCCTCTAGTATCTGAGGCAAGTTTTCACTCTTTCCCCTATGCATCTTCTGATCATATTCACTCACTCTGCTAGACCTATAGCCACGCACTCACTACCATCTCTAGAACCAACCGCCCTTGACATCATTCACAGATCACCCATTGTCTTATCAAGGGTACGAATCACGACAGTGCAACAAGCTCCACAAACCACAAAAAACCTACAAACCTGAGAAACCTCTTTCTTGTGAACACGGTATGAAGCCTCAGCCGCCCGAATTCGAAGAGTCAGGAGGGAGATTCGGTATTCCGTTATCGAAATCATCCACCCCAGTCCTATGATCAATGAAGCTTGAATGATGTTCGCTCCAATCCGAACAATGTCGACATCCGTCTTATCCTCAACGTAACCTGGATATGTGCTCGAAAATAGATTTAAAGCGTGCGCGAGAGCTCCAAGATGCCAGGGCAAAGTACTGGAAAGTATTGAGAAACTTCCGGGTTCTATTGTAAGAACGCTTCTTTGGAGTTGGGGTTGTGATTTTCACCAGAGTTTGTAGATCTAACGGAAGATTGTTCATAACCGAACTGTTCAGAGTACGAAATGTTCATTCACGGCACACGCATCTCTGTCATGGATAAATTGAAATTGTCATAGCTTCTAGATGATGTCCAATGGAAAATCGAAACATTTAGGGTTATCCGACTGTCAGGAAAGTCGTAGGACCCAAGAGGACCCAAGATGGAGGCGAAATTGAGATGGTTCTTTCTCTCATTGACTACTGTATCGCAGGCTGTGTTACGTGGGTAGCTTCAAGGCTTTTTCTCCCAAAGGTCTCACCCGGCCACTTCAACTTTCAAGTACCACACTCAGGTCTATTCCGGTGATGCTATGGACAAACGCCACTGGACGACGGTATTCAGTGTACCACCAATGAGATACCATCCCTGATTCAATGGGTCTGTTGACGTATGAACTTGGTCTTCTGATCCTTAGTCTATACCAAGGAGCTTCCGGGTAAGGTCATTATCATCGATAACTCCACAAACTTCAGCCCTCAACTTCCATTCGGTATCAGGTTTTCGCCATTCTCGTTTCCGATGATGGAACCCTTCTATATCGCCACCATCAACCATGTTTTCCATAAAGCTTACAGACTTGGTACGACTTTGTCTTGTTCTTCCTCCGTCTTCAAGCCTGACTGACTTCTGTCACCTCAAGTACTATGACCAGTATCGCGTCTGTGCTGCTTTTCCTCGCTACAGTGTGGGCTCTACGAAGACTATATAAGATAGGTGCCCGCGAACCTTTGCTGCCTCCGGGACCTCCCACTATACCTTTGCTCGGAAACTTGCACGTATTCCCAAAAGAATTCGCTCATTACAAGTGCCTCTTCTCTCGTTTTTATGTTTTGGATTGATCAATGCCCCTACAGATTTACTACGTGGGCGAGAGAGTACGGAGAAATATATTCGTTGAAGTTAGGACCGAGTACTATCATCGTCCTCACGGGTATGAATGCCGTCAAAGAACTCATGGAGAAACGCAGTGGTAGCACAGTGGATCGGCCTGCTCATCGTATAGCCGACATCGTGACTGGAGGTTTGAACATGGTCCTCGCTAAATATGGTGAGTTATCGATCTGTTCGAGAGCATACCTAGTGATGCAACGGTGATACTAGGTAACGAATGGCGTATCTTGCGGAAAACAGCACATGCTATCCTTACACCAGCTGCTGTCATGGCTCATCTTCCGATACAGGTAAGCTACAATTGGGTTGCTCTTCATCATATTCAGCGTTTTATAGGCGGCTGAAGCAACGCAGGTCATGCATGACCTATTGAAGAGCCCTGAGGTATGTCATCCAAACCATGTCAAACTGAACACGATGTAATGACCATATGTCTGGCCTATTTTCATTTTCTCAAGCGTTTCTACACTCATATCGGACGCTACTCAAACTCAGTCATCATGTCTGTGTTATATGGCAAACGATGTCCTCGATACGAAACTCGCGAAGCCGCGTCATTCTTCGAGGTCCAACATCTTTGGGGACTCATACTTGAGCCTGGCTCTCAACCTCCCATTGACCTTCTCCCGTTCCTCTGTTATGTTCCTCGACGATGGGCACCCTGGAAGGCACTTTCCGAGAAGATAAGAATGGACCAGCGGAAGCTCTACTTCGGATTGCTGGACGAGTGTGCGGATAGGATACAGAAAGGAGAGGAAAACGGTAGTTTTATGGAAGAAGTCATCGATCGTCAGGATGAGTTTGGGTCTAGCAGAGAACTGTCTGGGTGAGTTGTTTTGATTGAACGAACTTGTCCCTTTTTGAACGTTTCTTGCGAAGATACTTTGGAGGAGTGTTGATTGAAGGAGGATCGGATACAACATCATCGTTCCTTCAAAGTTTAATCCTACTCTTGATTGCTTTTCCGGAGGTGCAGCGCAAGGGACACGAAGAAATAGATGGAATTGTTGGAGATCAGAGAACACCTACTCTTGATGACGTCCCTCGTTTACCATATATGCAAGCTATTATCAAGGAGGTCTGTATTTGAATCATCGCTCTCGGCATATCTGATTCTAAACCAGACGCATCGGATGAGGCCCGTAGCGCCACTCGCAATACCCCACATGAACAGAGAGCCAGAAGTTGTAAGTAAATGATAAGATCACTTTCGATGAATGTCGGTGTTGAATCGTGATCGTCACTGTCCAGTACAATGGATACATCATTCCTGAAGGCTCGACCATCTTTGTGAATACTTGTACGTGCCTCTCTTATACTCGTTGTTACAACACAAACCTGTTCACGGAGTCAAGGGGGGATATACCACGACCCAGGTATCTGGATTAGCGCTTTGAATCAACGATGAACGCATTCAAATTACGGCTTCTTCTAGATCTATATGAAGACCCAGAGACTTTCAACCCCGACAGGTTCATCGATAATGAATACGGAACGAAACCAAACGTCGATACCAGTAATTTCCGAGCCAACATTGCTTTTGGATATGGGAGGGTAAGCATGTTCTTGATTTGATGACTGGTCGAACGCTGAGCTCCGGAATGTTCTCTGCAGCGAATATGTCCAGGAATTCATCTTGCCAATAACTCCTTGGTATGTCCACAATGATTCATTCGACGTCAGACTGCGTGAACACATCAACAGCTCTTGAATACCATGAACCTTCTATGGGGATTCAGTTTTGAGAGTCCTTTAGATACCAGCACTGGTTTACCGATTCCCGTTGACATATTCAACTATCACAAGGTTGTACCCATTCAATTTCCCCATTTTCAGCCGTGCCTCTTAACATGGTGTCCCGCACATAGGGAATATTGGCCGTTCCGAAACCGTTCAAATGCAGGATAACGTGTCGGAGCCCTGGGCATGCTCAAATCATCGAAAGAAACTTTTGGTCGGAGGCCATACCCATATTTGAACGGTTTGAACGAAACCTCAGTGAGGAAGACGAAGCTTGGTTGAAGGTTTCTCGAAAGTGAATACATTCGATACTTATTCTTACTAGCGTACCGTCTTTCTGTCAATTCTTTCCGACAGTGAGCATTGGCGTTCCAAATCTGTAGTGACGACAAGCATTCTTCAGTTAACTGCCATAATCAAAGTCCATCCGGACTTACCCATATAACTTTGCTCCGACTTCGTACCTTTCTCCAGGTAGACGGTCTGCTGTTGGAGGCCACAGTTTTCGGCGATCTGCATAGTACGCCTCATGCCTGTCGCCGCCGTCAGATAGCGCATTGTACGTTGCATACTGGTGAATCATGAGATTGGGGGACAATGGACATACTTGCCAGGTAGTACTTACGATTGCAGCTCGGCCTTTGTCAGACTGGTTAGGAGCTGAACGATGGGCGAGGTTTGAACCGAACACAAGAAACTGGCCACTTTCCAAAGGCACGGGAGTCTACATATATGTAGATATCCATGTAAGTCTTGTACATTCATAGAAAAATGGATTACCCATTTCTGATTTTCACACCAGTCGCGTTCGATGCATCTATCTTCGCCAATGGGGACCGTGATCTTGTGGGAGCCTGCAACTACCTGTGATAGAATTGAAAGAGAGGTAGAGACAAACACATACATAACCAAGATACTGGTGTCTACTGACCTCTAGGCAGCCATTTTCAAGTGTGGCCGGTTCTGCGGCCATTAGAACTACAACGGATGAGATAAACCCTGTTAGAAAAGGTATCTAGAGTGAGCGGATAGATTTTGAAGTTCACTGCTAAGGTGGCTCGTATTCCCAATGTGTGTATCTGCGACATCATGAATTCTGGTACGAATCCTAAAATTTGTAAGGTATCATCTTACACGCAAGAGAATCAATCTGAGCCATCCATTTGTGTCAAAGAACTGGTCCTTCTCGCGGTTAGAAGGGGAGATAACACTCACATGAGCTTGGTATCCACCAGCCCAAGGTTGCTATGAAAGAGATTCTCATCAGCGGTGTGCGCAACGTTACTAAGTAGCCTGAATAAGTGACCTTGTAGTTGATTTTCTCCTTGAAAAGAACCATAGGTTCTCCTGTTAACTGTTCGAGAATATACATCATTTCCTTCCCTCTAAAGAGCTCGTTGAATCCATCGTGATAGTTGGCAAAGTTTTCTGTCCGGCACAAGACCCGTTCGATTTCCGACCCGCTGGGACCCTTAATGATTTCGTCGTAGTGCATCCATGCGTTCGGATGGTGAGGAAAGTTCTTCGAAGCACGAAGTTAGTACGTTCATGAGAAGAGTACCCACAGTAGCCAAGCCAAGAATGTCATGTTATTTTGGGAATGTTCGAGGTGATTTCGAACGCGTACAGACTTTGACTTCATTGGCCCATTTCTCGATATCGCGAGATACAGCCTCCGAGATCGCAGGGAGGATGAGGAACTGTTGAAAGATGTGTATATTGGAATTAAGCTTGTCAGTGTGCTGCAAGAATGAAAAGTGGCCCACCCCATCTCTCTCGAACGCGGTCTTTTGGTCCGATGTGATCTGAATCATGTAGCTCGAGATAAAATCTAGGCTCGCAGGAGTGTCAGTGAGGCAGAGGACTGTTTGAGTTTATATGCTCAAAGTTCGCTCCGCATTAACTCTAACGCGGAGCAAGAAGGCATTCGCGCTTTCTCAAGAAGTCAACTAATCATAGTGAACGGGATGAAAGTGCATCTGCTGACTTGGACAGGCTCAAGTGCGAAATCAAAACCGTAGTTACAAGTTTTCATGTCATACCAGTCACCGGTGAGCTTTGCTGTCGATGCTGCCACTGAATATGATAAGGAAGGGGAAAAGACCTTGAAGCGAAACCTAACATGCCCCAACCCAGACATGTTAAGCTTACACCAAAATATCAGCCGCGTTTCACGGAACGATATCTCTAGGTAAGTCTCGAAATAGTTGGAGGGAATTGCATTGAAGATGCAAAGAAGTTATATCATATCGCTCTTCTCCAGATTATCCCGGATGATCCCTTCGTGAACTATGTAGATGCCATTGTGGATTAGGCCGGAATTGAACCAAAGCATACAAGAGATTACCTGTGATAACTAAAGCGGTTGTGGAGTGGATATCCTAGAAGCACGGATTAATACAAGAAGGAACCGGTAAAGCCAGTAGGGGACTCACTATAGCCGAAGTCTCATGAGCGATAAAGGTCCGCGGTTTCGGTGAGAGCTTTCGCTAAACATATCGAGCTTTCCAATCAGACAACAGAAACGATCGAGGAGATAAGTGAAGATGGGTGCAATCGAGCGACGACGTACATGATAACCTTTAAACCGGTCTTTAAAATCTGTAGACAAGCGTAGAGAGTCAGTTTATAGAAGAGGCACGGACCATCGCTCATGCTCACATTTTGTCACACTAGCCACTTCATTTGGTGCATCACCATAACTTGGAACGTACTTCCGGACTTCTACTCCACTCTCCAATGTTCGTCGCAGGATATCCATCTGTTCACGAAGAAGTGAATGTCATGAGGCCAGCAGTCGTAAGTTCAACCATGCGAACCTTGTTGAAGAATATGATGATGTTGCAATTTGCGAGAAGAACGTTCGAGCAAATTTCCTTCCACAAGAGCAAAGAGTCTTCCTGTGGCACAGAAGATGGCGATCTATTCAGTACCGGCAGCAATCAATAGGCTTCTTGGAACACACCAATCGATTGACATGAGGGTCTTCCTCAAGCATCTGGTTGAACATTAAGGGTGCCAGAAAAAGGATGGCTTGAGCTGAATGTTTGATTCCCGTGAGACGGCGACCATCTAGTGAAGTGAGCCATGACTTACCGTCGTCGAAAAAGGGTATCCATGAATGACGCTGCAAGCAAATCAGTTGAGTAAACGTAGCGAGGACAGACAACGACGACGTACTGCACTTCGCATCCCGCTGACATCCGTGATATAGAAATCATTACCCTTTAACCTGGCTTAATCCAGATCATTCAGCGTCCCGTCTCCATTAGGCAGGCAATCGTACTACATACCGGTTTCAAGGACCAGATGATGCTCCTCCACTCCGTCTGTCCGTACTCTAGCACGTACGATATCAGCTACGTGATAACGTCAGAAACAAGAACGGCCGCAATAATCGTAGGGTGACACTCACAATCTGTAGGTTGGTAGGACGGCGATGTTATACGCTCGACATCGTCTAGAAAGCTGAAACGCACACATGGCAGGTCAATATCCGGAGAACGATCGCAGATTCAGAGCAGGGTAGAGAACTCACAAACCGGGACTATCTCGTAAATTGATCTCACGTTCTTGTAGTGCCCGCTGTGTGTCTTCATCTTTCCATAATGAATCAATATCGTTCTTGGATGCCTCTAATAGTTTGACAAGGTTTGTTTTGACGATGTTTTGAGCGTTTGTTAGTTGAGAATTTTGTTGTGAGGTGGCCGAATCTCGGAACCCTAGCTTGGATTTCCAGGTGGTCCCTGCTGTAACGCGTATTTCGCGTGGTGAGCTCCCGGCGGAGAATAATATGTTCTTGAGGTCGGTTTCCATTGATAAGAGAGGCGAGAGTACGAGGTGGATTCTTCTTAGTTTGCTGTTCAGTGGAGAGTTGCTGTGGCTTCCCGGAGTGTGCGGGGGAGTCATGAGGGATTGAGCATTTGGATCGACATCGTTGAGTATGTTCAAGAGCGTTCGGACCGAACTAGAATGGGTTACTTCATGATCAACAGTGTCAAGAATGCCACTGAGAGCAAACGCACCTAATCAGGTTAAGCTGAATGATCGTCTTCCAGACATCTCTCTCCTTCTGAAATTGTTGTGGCGTGAACGCAAGTTGGAAGTCTGTTGGATTTGCAGGTGAATGTCAAGAATTCGTGAGTAGACTGAAACGCTACTTTTCAACACGGCACTCTGAAAGCAGTTGCGTCAGCTATAGATAACACGGAGGGGAGCAACACATACCTTGCCCGATTCGGCCTGGCCTAAACAATGAGAAAGTTATGAGATGAAATACAACCTCGAGATTAAGCCACTGCATACCCAAGAGCAATATCCTCGTTGCCCTCTTCCTCCGATCCAAAATCCTTTTTGCCTCCTGCAAACTTTCGTCAATCTGCCGCGACACACGTTGCGCGTCTTGGAACGCTCGGACTCGGCGTATTCTCTCCTCCTCTGTCTCATTCGCCGGGGCTTTGAACGCGACTATGAACGGGTTTTCTGACATTTCCATGGTGGCTCTTTGTTTCTGTTTGAACTTTGAGATGGCGACCATGTTATAGAAGAGCGGGAGGGCAAGATACTCTGGACGAGAAGGTGGTCGTCATGAAGTATGTTGGGAGGATATAATAATAAGCGAGCCATTGTATTGACTTGGATCATGATCCATCCACGAGGCTGGTTCAGGGGCCGGGAAGTTTGATCTATACCAATTTCCATAAGTTCTTGCCTGTTCTTGCAAAGTCCGGAACGCCCAACGAAATCTTCATTCACTTCTATGAATATACAACATGACCCATGGGGTCGTACGGTCTGAGTTCTGAATCTTTGAATCTGCGGATAGCAATAGTGCAAGGAAATCACCGTATAGAGATTCGGGAGAGAAATAAACATGCTCACTCGCGCGCTCACGAAGATCTCAGCTCATTGTACTTGAAGCAAGTGCAGTATCTGCTGCGATATGGCATCGATTACGGAGACGTAGAGCAGGCTAGATCTGCCTATATATGTGTATAGAGATTTCAAGACAGTCTTTGGGGAAAGATTGACCCAGGCATCATTAATCCCACCTGAAATTTTTCAAAAGTGATCACGGAGAGCTTCTTCCGGAGAAAGGAAGGACTTACAAGGTAATTGGGCATGTCAACCTATGAGACGAATGTCAGATCTCTATATGATTATTCGCCTCGATTCTTGTTAGAAATATCACACACCACTTCATGCAGCCTCAAATCAGCGACGACACTACATAACATATAAGCTTCGACGGAGTTCAATCCATGTTCTTGACCGAGGTAGTTTATCATATGGCGGAGCGCTGCCCGTGAAGCTTCACGTAGGTCCGGTTCCACACCTGTTGTACAATAATACTCCTCATTGGAGACCTGAATCACAGGTGGGGTTTTGAAATGAGGTGTTTTCGTGTAAGATCTGTTTTTCAGAACGCTTAAACGGAGTTCCGCTACGATGGGAGTTTCGATGGCCGTTCCTGTTCATTTCAAACGGCCGTTGGTTCAACAAAAAGATTGGAAGAGAGAAGTACCCACCGCAGACTTCTGGAAGTTGATTCGAGTGACAAAAAGTCAGTAGCGTACGTACATGCAATGTTTCGATCGACGGTCTCACCTCCGTCCCCTTGAGCAGCATGACCGTCCTGTGAAGCGATATCAGCAAAGAATCAATGATCCCGTTTACAAGTACCCACACCCATAGAAAAAAGCGCTCCTTCAACCTCTATCGGTAGATATAGAGTTGCGCCTGCAGTGATATGCTTCGTATCGATGTTACCGCCAGTATGGTAGGGCGGGATCGTCGAAAAAGAGCCCGTCTCCTTCCGCGCAACTCCCATTTCACCGGCGAATGGCCTCAAAGGGATTTTAATACCCTTCTCCTGATCAAGATACGCAAACCCCTTTTCCTTATCAAGCTTCCAAATCTTCAAAGCGGGCTCGGGAAATTCGTCGCTCAGCAGACCGAAACCCGGGATACAAGCAGTCCAGCCCCAATCAGCGGTTTTTATCGAGAGCACTTCGACTTTGAGTGTATCTCCTGGTTGGGCATCTTCGACGAAGATAGGCCCGTTGACTTGATCGAGATTGGAGAAAACGAGGGATGATACATTGGATACAGTTGATTCTGGGGTGATCTGGCCGTTTGAAGCGTCTAGGCAGTCGAACTTGACGGTTTCGCCGGATTTGACTCGTAAGATTGGTTGAATGCTGTAACGTCGGAGTCAGCCTGTCTATCTGATATAGAAGCGAAGAAATCAGTATACCTGTTGTCCCAAGCGAGATGGGATTGGTGTCTGGCTACTGAATGTATAGACATCTTCAATCTGGAGCAGTGAAGGTACAGTAAAGAGTGCACAGAGTAGTGTGGGTTTTGGTCGGTTTCCGGGAAGACAAGAAACCGACTAAATGCTTAGTAGTACAGGGCAAGGCGTCATTCGTTGATGCAATATTTGCAATCTCTACTCTGGTGTGCTTTGCTAAATTGAAGTGCTTGTAGCGTCTGCATCTGAAGCTTGAGCTTGATGATTAAGAGCTTGAAGAATGGACAGAGACCGGCCTGCAAAGATGATGGTAGGTTTAAGAACGAAAGAGGATTCAAGAAATAAGCGCGCGCTTACGCTGGTCTTCCCTTTCTTTCGAAGTCGAAGGTCTTCGCAGGGTCTTCGATGGATGGACCTGGGATGGACATTAGACATATCAACATATACTTCTTGAATTCTCTCAACCTCAAGGTGAGGTGAGGTAATCTACCGTCAGCTCAATTTGAAGCACTGACTGAGCAAAGCGAGAACGTCGCTTTCAAGAGGCCCTCCGAGTTGTCGTAGGTTGTCGTTGGTAACGATCTTTTCAACTGCCAGCCGGTTGCGCGATAACTGCTTATCAGATAAAATTTTTGACCGCTGCAGTACTCACTCCTCCGTTAACATTTCTTTCACCAGCCCAAAGCTCGCTGGACATTGCTATGGCTATTGAGGATGTGAAGACCGTGCTAGTGCTCGGAGGTGCTTATGCAGGTAACCTAGATCGTTATTTTCTTCGTTACAGTAAAGCTCATCTGGCTAGGTGCTCGCGCCGTTCAGATTTTGTCGAAAGGACTTCCGAAGAGATGGAGGATAATACTGGTCGATAGAAATACGTACGCTGAACGATCGACTTGAAACTCACTATTGACCACTTTCTATGTGTAGGCATATCAATCGTGAGTTCATCATGCTTCGAAGTTTATTGGCCAAGCTCAGGTCATCTCCCTCTTTCCTTTCCAAAGATGTTTATGTGTTCCCGAGACTCGCAGTCCTCCCAGGACACGAACACAAAGGATGTATGCTTCCAAAATAAAAACTCGTTCTCCGGTATTCTCCTAACTCGAATGTTTTCCAGTCATTCCCTTCAATAAACTCCTCGATCCAAACCGGACCAGAGACCTTTGTTTGCATGCTACCGTACGATCCGTACACCCCTCATATGTCGTACTGGACAGATCCTTTCCCGAGAAGGGAATACATACGCCCGAGATCCATTTCGACTACCTCATCTACGCATTAGGCAGTACACTTCCGGCTCCGCTGGATCTATGGGGCTCGCATCCTCACTCGGGTCGTGTTGGTTCGCCAGCGAAAGTACATGCGAGTGCGTCGAAGCCATACGGAGGTACAAAGCGGGAGGGGATTGCGTGGTTGAAGGCATATCAAGAGGTTATCGAGGCTTCGGAAAGCATATTGGTTGTTGGGGGTGGGGCATTGGGCATCCGTGAGTCATTCCGCTCAATCTTCTTCTTCCCTCGTTCGCACTGGTATAACCTTGATCTATTCCCTTAGAGTTCGCGACAGACATTGCGGCGATACATCCCGGGAAAAGGATAACCTTGTTGCATTCTCGACCACGTCTACTTCCACGTTTTGATGAGAGAATGCATACGGAAAGTACGTGGTTGAACTCCCAACTTGTGAGAAAATGATTCATGTCGAAGGAATCCTATTTCAGTTTTCGAAACACTCCTCGCTTTGGACATCCAAGTTATCCTTGGGGACCGACTTGATATACAGTCTATCGCTGAGGGATTGAACACAAAGCTGAATGAAAAGAGCCAATGTATCGCTCAAACTGTTAAAGGTCGAGAAGTTGCTGCTGATCTCATCGTATGTGTGCTTGTGTCATGTCATTGCTTTCTTGTTTTTCACCATGAACCTGACTTATGCATAGCTTCTTTGTACTGGTCAAAAGCCCAACACACAGTTTCTCTCAAAGATGGATCCTCGCTGCGTCAACTCACACGATGGACTCGCGCATGTTCTTCGGACGATGCAGCTCGGTACCATTCCTACTACTAGGATTCACCGTCGCTCAGACAGTTCCTCTTCTACGTCTACCTCAAACTCAATGCCTCCCCTTGAAGAGGAGCTAGCAGATGTGTTGGCCCAGGTTAATTTGACGAACAATGTAGATTCAAATTCTGAAGCCTCTACCTCCTCTATCCATGACGAAACTGCGAAAGACGACGAGTCGGAATCGGTTAGTGACGAAATGTTGGCAGAAGAGGAGGCAGAAACCACTCCTTATCCCAACATATTCGTCGCTGGAGATTCTGCCGATGCATTCGGCGCCATTCCCGCTGGACATACAGCGTACTACCAGGTAACGATGCGACTTTCAAGGGCGTCCGTATGTTTCCGTACTGAATTCTGGCTCCAGGGAGAAGTAGCAGCAAGAAACGTTCTTCGACTCATACAGCGATCAGAGAGTCGCTCTAGTCACTCTCAAGCCCAAGCCCAAGATAGCGAAGATGGTATCTTCTCGGAAGAGATAGACCTAGATGGGCCTCTGGAGCATTACACGCCTGGGTTACCTGCTATCAAGATATCTCTCGGTCTGGTACGTCGGGATAATTACTTCTCATTGCTCAATACCAGGGCCCAGGCTGGCGTTTTGCTCACATCATTTCTGTTTTCGTTCTCGTGTGGATAGACAAAAGCCGCATATCAAGCTAATGGCATCGTACGAACCTCTGATGATGGTGTACCGGACCTGAACGCAGCAGCGATCTGGGGGTTCTTTGGGTTCGAGGTGGAGAGGGATGAGGATATGTATGCTTGATGGGACGTGGGGTAAAGCCGTCAGTGGATAAGCCTTCCTTGGGGTGTTCATATCATGTACGGCTATACATATACGGTCGCGTCTTGTGCGACGCTATGTGTCCATTTACCTCATCTGTAGTCGGTACCGGCTTCTACAGCTCAATCTCTTCCAGCTTCAATCCTTCTCCTTCAATAACTGCGAAGCTCGAAAAACACCAGCCAGAATCTCAAGACCGTCTACCCTCGTCTACGTCTGTCTACGTCTGTCGGCTTCCATGTGCCAACAGGATAGGAACAGGCGTTATAGTATTATGCAGGCCTCGCTGCATATGGTTCTTTGATCATGGCTATACTGACGAACTCGATACAAATCAATCGATGAGGCTGTTTCACCCGATTCTCCGAGTAATCGTTGTATACAGCGCAAAAATCTTCCAGTCGGGAATGATTGTCCACTTCCTTTACGGACACCATCCTCCACCATCCCGCCGCCAGGACTTCAACACCGTCATTGGATAAGGCTCCCTCGGGTCGTTCAAACTTCAAGTCGCGTCTATAGAGGTCTATAGCTAGCGGCGATACAGCGCGACACCCGAGGTTGGATGATAATAATCTAATCGATGAGGGTTTTTATCTCGCTTTGGCATTCTCTCAGGTTTGACCTATAAAAACCTCAACCTCTTTCTTCTACTAAGTACCACCACCATCCCCTTGCCTGACTTCACTCACACAGAAAAACCCATCGTTCTCTATACTGCGAAAAAAATTTGCTGGTCAAACCTTTTTTCACTACTCGTTGAACGAGAACCAAAGGTATGTGGCTTCGTTCATCATCATGACATGAGTGTCCAGTACGCTTCATCGTCACTGACACTGATATTCCATGTCAATCGAACAGATCTTACCAAATACGACTTTCACTAGTCTGATCAGTTTCGTTACACTACGCGTACACACCCATCTTCCCTATATCATCAAGTTCTACCTCCCTACATGCTTGCTCGAATTTTGCTGTCCATGACCGCGACATGCCTCTACTTCCAGGTCCTCATCGCTATGCAGAGTCCGGTCATGGCTTCGCCCTTGGCTGTCCGACAACTCTCTTCTCTGACTGATCTGTCCTCGTCCGACGAGCAGTCTGATTCCCATTCTCTCACGACTCTTGCAAACGAGGGCGATGCTAGTGAGTTGTTCTTTTGATGGGACGTCTATGTTTTCCTGACGTGGGGTCTATTAGCAGCTCCTGGAGCGTCGGCCGCCGTCACCGTTGAGTTCGGTCACTGGTTTCTGGGGACTTCCCGGTGGATCGTGTTCAACAAACAGGAAGTATTTCAGTATGAGTTTCGTGCATCGGTCCCTGGTGAACGTTACCGTACGACACAAGCACCATTCAACCAACTCGAAGGCCATAATCGCCTGTCTTTGCAGGATTTTGGGTTCAAAACAAGAGATGTTGCGGGAAGTCTCAACTTTCTAAGCACTTTCCCCCTCTCTGAGGCTACGCGGTGGGGCTCCCATCCGGTTCGAAATGCGGTCGAAGCTTTGGTAGACGAAGGGTTCGTCACTGCCGCAGATCTGCGCGATTCTCGGAGGCGACTGATTCTCTGGCTAAGTGAGTCGGTTGCTTGTTTGCTCAGGTTTTATGCTCTTTTATGCTGATGGGTGAATGGCGGGTTGTATTTGCTGCTTTTGATAGGTACCGTACATTGGCAACCTCTTGAATTCTTTTGGAATTATCCGAGGAGCTGGGGTATCGTCATCAACAAGCAGGAAGGATATAAGATCTCTAGGCCGTACCAACGCCCACACCACCAAACCAGCATTATCACTTACAACCGGGATCAGCACGGAGAATTGGAGGATTTTGGGTTTGAGATGAAGGTGGTTGATAAGAGCTCGTTGCTATTGAAAGAGGAGCGGTTTCCTAATTCGATCTACGAGTTAAAGGCCAACGGTCTTCTCCGAGTTACTAATTCGACCAAAGGTGTAGAGGGTTTTGAGAATTGGTATAAGGAGCATGCAAAAGTGTCTCAGGCGTCGGATAAAGGCGTAGCCTGGAGCAGCTCACGGAATACGTAAAACGCCCCAGTCCTCCTCCTCCCCCTGTCTCTAACTAGATTTAAGACGTTTCCATGCAATACTAATGTACTTTTATCATGGCTATGCTGTTTTGACGGTGGAGAGGTATTCAAGGTTTGGTCAAAGTAAACCCCTCTCCGACGTATCGAGAAAAATTGAGTGAGAGGGCAAAGAGAAGGATACGAATCGTACAGCCTGGGAAGACGAGCTTTCTTAGAAGATTGAGCCGGGGGTGGGAGAGATTACTGCACAGCACAAGTTAACCCAGTGGTAGAGGATCAGAATTGCAAGGCAAGGGAAACGAGCTTCAACAGAAGACGTGAACTGCACAATGTTTATTATTGCAGATCTGGTAGACACTCATGATACACAACCGTACACCGAGCACTGAAGTCGGACATCACACCTGTCAACTCGCGGATCCTCTAGATAACAATGGAACACGATTATAAGGTGCGTATGTCAGAAACAGTGTATTGGAGGTTCACATAAATCAGAGTGTATGTATTGGAGAAAGGAGGGGAAATTGGTACGGGCAAAGCTGGGGAGTTTTATTGTACGACTCGGCCGAGGGAAGAGAGTGTGCACAGATGGATACGAGGAAAGAAGAAAATGAGGAGTGGACGGTGTCTTTATCTTCTCAGGCTGCTACTAGTAGGGTGTCCGTCTTCTTGCTCGTTCACTCGCTGTAGAACCAAGAAAAACGCGAATAGTAAGGATCCTTGTGATCAAAGAGAAGGAACAAGAATGATATGCATACCGGGCAAATCTTTTCACCTCTTAACACTTTCTGCTTCCGTTCTGTACTGAGATGTCGGAAAAGTCGTGGAAATATCTGATCCGACTCGTTGAAGTGACGGTATCGGTTCAAGTATGTGGGATGGTTCACATCAAGATTCAAGCTCCAATCTCTCCATGATCTTGCCAATCAGATATAGGTCATTAACACCTTCTATGATAGGTGGAAACGCAGGGATCGAGAGGTGGCGTAAATCACGAAGCTGCTCGTCGGTGATGTGTCTCCCGCCAAGGGGTTGCACGGCGGTAAAGGCAGGGTACACGACTACGCCGATTTCGCCGAGTGTGTTGTATTGTACAGGAACTCCAGTAACACACGGATCCATGATGTTTTCTGGTTGGATACCATTTGGGTATTTAAGACCGAAAATTATGAGCGTTCGAGCTCCAGTTCGAGGACCAGTATACCCGGTGGGTGTGAGCTCGACACAGAAAACTTTCCGTTCATTGATGAGCATCATGTTGACTATAAGGATGGAGTATTGCGCATCATATCCTTCTGGGTATTGAGAAGTGGGCTCAGACGCAAGGACTGCGAGTATCCCCATGATGAGTACTATTTGGAGCGTGACAAGGAAGCAGTTTCGAACTGTTTCTGTGCAATGATCGTGATTTAGTTCAGTGATGGTTTCAACTTTCAGCGTGTTAAGAGACTGACGAAGACGTCTACGTAATGGTAGATCCATTTTTTGAGGGTGAGATAGAGGGAGGGGTTGTTGCCAGTTGATAGGAAATGCTCCTAAAAGACTCATCGACGTACTCAACGCCTTTCATTTGTAACAGTTCGTCCGGAGTTTCGCCAGTATCTTTGAAACTAGCGTACAACGAAGGTTATGCGGTACACGCAGGGTACACCTATAAGTGGAAAAAGTGGGAAATCATTGGCCGTTGTGTTATATGTATAGCATTCGCTAAGCGAGTTAACTGGAAGGGTATCAGCATTGGGCTGTGTACGACCACAAGTGAATTTACCAGATACATCCAGCCGAAGGTACGTAAGGGTACGTAGCACACATGTACTTTGTGCGCGCGATTCAGGTTTCTCGATCCGGGTCCTATGAACGAGAACGTCAATGAGGTATACAGCAACATCAAACAATACTTCAACTTGCATCGGGCTTGCATTGTCACTTCTGTAGAACCGTAGCCAGACCTGGCATCATGGAGAGACTATGTGTTCGCCAAGATCGATTTTCTGGGAGAAGTTGAGGCTTTTTTGAAGCACATCAGCGGATGACGAGGTGATGGGCTGTGTTGGATATGTTGAATAAGCTATGAATGAGGGTGGAACTTTGATGCACTTGTTATCCCTAGTAGATTGAGGTTTTCATCGCAAGAGGCGTAAAGGATAAACATGTTGGATTACTTCCAGTCGTTTACATACATAGTATCTCGTACGCCCTGTTCAGAATTCCGGCTACATCCAAGCGACGGTGATATATCGTCTATATTTACACTCAGAGGTTTGCGTTAGATGAGAACACGATGAATTTGCGTACCATATCTTCCACGAAACGATAGTCACTGTTATCCATCGGCATCCACATGCTGAATCGGATCCAGCCTATCCGGAAACCACCCATACGTCCTCAGATTGACCTTCAATTCTCCAGTTCTCCCAACAGTTACTTCCACATTCTCGTTTTCGAGAGCTTGCCTTTGACGTTCTGCGCCTGAAGTACCTGGACCTCGGGATGATATCGAGCCCGAGGAAGAGATAACACGATGCCATGGTAGAGGAGGATTGACGTCCGGCCCTGAAAGTTTCAAGGCTGGGAAAATTGGTACGGGTTAGAGCTGAATGTTGGAGAAGGTGTAGCTTTGGATAGTAAGCACCTTGACCGACATGACGGGAATAATTGGGCATCCCAATAAGACGGGCTATGTGACCTGAGCTCAAAATAGTGTCATAAAGTGGTCCTACTAAAGGTAGAGCGTGTAGTACATACCATAGCTTGTGACCTTGCCTATGGGTATGAGGCGCACTGTATCATACACCTTCAATATTCGAGGAATGTATCAGTATCAAGCAACGCGATTTTGGTCTAAAATGTCCTCAAGAGCGCGCCACCGACGCTTGAGAAAAACTGAGGGTCACTACTGAAGGTTAGGTATACCTACAGCGGAATGAAATTCAGCTATGTCCATAGCACAATGGAAAGAAGAGAGTTCGGGACGTAAAAAACCGCAAACAGTGCGTACTGCAGTCGGCAAACGGCAGGCCACGGGAAACGCCGTTGTTACTTTTCCTGCTTCCGACAACCCTACTCTCTCAAAGCATTTTACACTCTTCTACACTCCGAGCATCAATTTTGAATTCATCGTTGTGACTTGTATATACTTCACTGATCATTATTGATCTCAATCGCCTCAAATTTGAGTTCAAGACTTCAGCTAAAGAAAATGGCAAAGAGCAAAAAGGTCGCTAAAATCTCTCAAGATTCAACATTTTCCGATGGATCACGTCTTGTGCAGGTTCCTCCTGATTTCATTATTCCGGTGGCCTATAAAATACTAGTTCTGTTCGCTCAATCTTTTTTCCCTCACAGAGCTGGTCTCTTGCAATCCACATCACATCATCAACATTTCGCCCTCCCATCTGCCAAAGTTACCAAGCTATGGTTCATTCCCATGTCTTACTCAAAATGGCCTTCGCGGCGGGAACAGTGTCTACCACGCTTGCCGCTCCCTTGTTGGCTACTCAACCCGATTCGATAGTCGTTGTCGACACGCCCGAATCAGATACGCTGCTCTTTGAGAGCGCCGCCCACCCCCCTCCGTCGTTCTCAGATAGCAATACGAAGACTGAAGTCGACATCGTCTGGCAAGACGATCCTCGCAAGGTTGGTCATTATTCAATTCTTCTCGCTTGGTCTTTGGGCGTTATTGACGCATAGTAGTTCAAGCAGGAGCGAGGATCTCAAGCCAGGGTTGTTCCCATTACGGTTCCAGTTCCTGAACCTGTTGAGGTCGAAGTTAGTGAACCGTTTCTTTTCCTTTATCGCTATCATTTTGACTGTCATGTCCCTCTCACATACATAGGATGACTTCCTGGTTGTCGAAGCAGAAAGCCCTCCTGCTGGTTGTCAACGTTCCAGCGAAACGGAGGTTTTGTCTGCTCCAGCTATAAAAGCAGCTTTCTTGCCTCTCCTTAGGCCAGAGGTTTTGGCTTCATCTTCCTCTCGTGGCTTTGGCAGCCTTCGTCAGCGCTCCAGGTTGAACCTATTCGCTCGCTCCGTCTCCTCGGGCCTTGCTAGTCTGCAAGCAAGGGCTGAAGGTGATCGACCCAGCTCAGCCACTGTTCAATCGCTTGAGAACGAAGGGGCTGGTATGCAACGATCGAACCCTGAACAAACCGGGTCCTTCGTACATCAGACCCAACAGAGTTCGAGCCGAGAGTCCAGTCATGGGAGAATCATGCGTTCCACCGATCAGACCCAGGCCCGACAGTCGTTCACGCCTCCCCAGAGTCCCCAGAGTCCCCACCACCAGCAGTCATCGCACGTTCCACCTACCCGGTTGCATGGAGACGAGGAATTCGTGAACGAGAGTTTGGACGCCCTTGAAAGGGTGATTGATAGCAAAGCCAGGAGTGCAAGTCATATTCCCGAGAGTAGCTGAGGGTTGATCGATTAACCCCGGATTGATATCTGGGAGGTTGGAGACGTTGCGATAGCGTTGAATCAATATTGTTGATGGATGAAGGATTTACTTTTGGTACTGTGAGCTCCAGCACTCGAATCATCACATCCTGGTATTGGTTCATGGCACTAGGTCGGAGGGCATTTATTTTACGTGGGATTATTGAGGAAAATAGTGGTGTGAATTACAAATAATTTCCCAATATAGTTCCTGGACTATAATAGATAAATTTCACACGACATAAACGTTGTTAAAATTAATTTATTTCTCAATTTTTATCAGGCGTAAATAATGGTGATATAATTTATTATTTTCATATGGGATAAATGTATTTTTTCAATAGTAATCTTACTTTAATTTCTCCGGCAATAAATTATATAATATTCATCAAATTTCATACAATTTCCCTTTCATGATTTAGTCCTTTTTTCACCCGTAAAAGGTAGTAAGATTTTTGGTATTTTCCCTTTGTGATAAGCAAGTTATTTCGCAAGTGATACACAAAGCCCAATGACTGGGCAAGCATTGAGGGCAACTGGGCATGAAACTGGGGATATTCCGGTTTTGATTACTATATCAATTCCCATAACTGGGGATATTCCGGTTTTGATTACTCTATCAATTTCCAAGCGCTTGAGCGCTTATTCCACGCGCTGAACCTCCCAGAGTCCCATCCAACGCCAAGTTCTATACAGGAACCAGTTCCGTCGACATGAAATGCGTCAACATCGACATGAAATCAATGCGAGGGACTTTATCGGAGGGCAAAATGGAGGTGGACTTTCCTCTCACTCATCTTCGTACTAATGTTTCCGTTCAGGACGTCGCTCAGGAACTCCCAGTCGATTTGACGCTATCTCGGGTGGTGAAGGTGGTGAGCGTGATGGATGCAGTGAAGGTAGTTCTGGGCTGTTTCTGTCGCAGATTTTCGGTATGGTAAATCTCGAGCAATCGTTGCGGTCTCGAAGATATTGAGCAAAGTGTGCGTTGAGTTTCAGGTAAATCGGACTTGGGTTTGTACTGAGATTGATATATTTCGGTATGGCAAGTCTTGCACAAAACGAGCACAGAGCAAAACTAGATAATAATAATATCTAAAAAAGGAATACATTTGGCTTAGTCATGCACTTGCGCCAGTGGCTTAGTCATGCACTTGCTACCACGACTGTTTTTCTTCGAATGCTGTAACCGTAGTATTCATGGGACTCGCCAGGATCGAAGCAGAAAAGACAAGGAATTTGAAGGACACAGGAGTACATGAGCAGCCAGAGATGATATTATAATACAGTCGTGGTATAAAAGTCTGGCGCGCGCGCGCGTCAACGGGTCGGAGGGTCCTTCAGGATGATACAGCTAATCGGTAAGTGGTAGGTATATTTGGGAACGAGAAATTGTGCTAATTCATCATAGGAGTCGCATGAGATAGAGCTAATCGCGATGTACAATGAATTGAACTCACCATGTCCCTGATATACAATGATATCTAGAACGACAGAATGCAGTCTGATCCACGAGAGTCACGGTAAAGGCACTGGTAGATGCGGTCAGATAGAGCCAGTTGCGATGTATGATGAAATGAACTCACCCAAGTCCTGAAAAAAGGATCGGGTAGGATTTGCGCTACTTCCGACAACGGCGCGTTAAGGTAATCCGTGGAAGCGACTTCTTTGACTAAGCCACTGTGACCACACCAAACCGCATAGGCGAGAACATCCTTGGGGTGCTTATGTATGTGTTGCCTTTATTGATTGTCAGTGTTTTCATAATTCAGGTCAGAACATCGCTTACTTCAAATACGCAAAGGTAAGAGCAATCGCAGACTGGATACGAAATTCGGTCGCGGCCTTTCCAAATACAACCAGCTCACTGACGGTCATATCGTCGAAAGAAGGGAAGCGCGTAGGATTCAAGCATAGAAATAACTTTTCTAGGATGTATGCTGAATAGGAAAGGTCGGCGACCCCTGGGATCATTGAATAGCTGGCGTCAAAGCAAGTTTGGCCTGTCACGACCCGAAGACGATCCACGTCCAAGGCAAAGTACATGTCATCCGAAGAACGAACAACAGTACATCCTGGCTGGTAAGGGACTATCATACGGAGGGTTAGAACGTAAAAGCAGACTTCAGAGATGGAAGATGCTCACAGTTCTCATTGAAGAACCTGTAGCTGACCAATTCGACACGGATATCAATTTCCATATACGAAGCCATTGGGAAGATAGAGAATGCGGAGAAAATATACGAAAGAACCTGGAGAGCCGAGTGAGGAAGATGAAGGAAGTGATTGGAAATGCTCGGCTTATATATGTCAGTCGAAGAGGAAAACAAAGACATTCACGATCCGTCTGTAGGAGGAAGGGATTTGGATGAGAACGTCGTGGCGATTGGGTACTTTGTGACAAACTAAGAAGCAATTCCTTCCGAATGAATTGTGCTCTCTATATTATCACCTTGCTTGCACCAATGTGTCAGTACAGATTTCTATGGATAACTTCGAAGTCGGACCTTTCAATATAAAGCTGTCTTGCGGTACTTCTTGATTTCATTGTGAATACCAATTGAATGAATTGTACCCTCTATATTATCACAGTGCGTGCAGAGATATGCCCCTATGTTCACTGTACGTGTCTGCATCGTGTCAGGTTCTTTCATGGATGGATCGGGAGAGTCGGACCTACCAATTTATAATTTTCCTGTCCTGATATCGATAGTCCTTCTACTTGGTGATCACGAGCTTGCATTGTGGCTTTAATTTCGCTTCGATCAGTGTGATATGTCCCAAAATGTTCTGGAATGCAAAATAACGCCACAAAGGAAAGGATCCGCGCGGTCACGCCGACGTTGGGGAACGCAACCTCGCTCCTGGAAATGTGCGGAGCACAAAGACCACAAAGTAATCCATAGGAAGGAAGGAAGGAAGGAAATAGTATCTCGAATTTGCGAGGTAAGATCTGGAATTGGGAGCTATGATGAAAAGGATGGAGGATAGAGAAATATTGGATGGACGGATGATATATTTGGTTGGGATACTGTGTAAATCGAAATCAATCATACGCGGCCAGAACTGCATTTAGTGCGTCTCTTCTAGCCTCTCTAATACGAGCGCTTTGAGATGCGGCCTCTTTGCGCTTGCGTTTGGCTCGTTCAAGAGCTAACTGCGTGCGTATTAAATCATTGACAGCCCAAAGATTGGTGTACATGTGCAACATCGGGTATTTGAGCAATATCTAAACCGTTTTTGAGTGAAGGGTCTCAATATAGATTGACATTCCTTACCTCCTGTCGCACGGTTTCCAAGCGAGTGGATGATTGTTGTATAAAAGGTTTCGTGCAATCCAATCCCTCAATGACAATAGTTTTCACAGTTTGCTGAATGGAAATTTTGAGAATTTGGCTACAATGATCGTTTAGAAGGTAAAACCTCACTTTGACTTCGATCAATACATCGTGACGCCAACCAAGGACCCTATCTAAGGTATAACCACCTTGGCCAGGCCTATTCACCTCTCCTTTTGGTTTGGGGATCATGGAGTTATCAGTGATCGAAACGGGATTCAGAAGGATGTCAGCTATTTGTTGTGGTTGTGGTGACGGCGACGGATATGGTGTATGGCGAACTTGATCAGTCGTACTAGAACGACAAGGCCTAGGAGAATCCGAAGGAGTGGCATCTGGTGGCGATGGCAGATACGGCGCATGGCAGTTGTGGGTGGCACTACAATGGCAATGGCAGCAAGGCATGAGCGAGTGATAGAATAAGCGTTCACTGATCAGTCACAGTTGAACGTTTAAGTATCATTTTGCAGAACAAAGGCAGTCGCTTATTATTATTAACGCCAGGAAAACAACGCGGCTCGACCGCTTAGTCAGACACTTGCAAAACTAGCTTAGTCATGTGCTTTGAACGGTACATATCTTATCTTATCCCCAAAGCTGGCTTGCTTCCCCCGTCATTTGATGTCGGAACCCTCGTCATTGCTCAACATTGCAAGTGCGCCATCCAATGATAGCACACATCAAACTCGGGCGCTGGTAATGCCCAAGAAACCAGGATCTGCCTTTAGCATCACTCAACAATGCGCGATAGATACCTTTGAAACGCCTTCATGATCAAGAACCTAATTCAGATGATGATGAACACCATGTATGTATTCTTGTTGATGCACAGATTCCTACTGACCAATATACAAATGGCTTACAGGCTCCCAAGTTCCGTGCAGTTGCGGTTGCAGCTCAAAGTGATATGCAACGGGTTCATTCTTTGGAGTTGGAGGTGGCGAACCTTCAGCAAAATCTGAAAATTGTTGAGGCAGAGAATACGAGGTTGAAGGATTTATGCTCGGTGCATACGCTTTGTCATAACTAGCTTTACACGTTGGATGACATCAAATTTCTAGAGTGGCTCGCAAGCGGAGCTCAAACACGAGTTGACAAAGGCCAAAGCATGTTTCAACGCTGCTTCCCCAAGTTCCTATCCTCAATACCTTTTTCTACTCAGAACGAACGGGATAAACTTCAGATCAATATTAATAAAATTAAATCTGAACGGGACGAAGCACGAGCAAATCTGAAGATGATGAAAGTGAGTTTTGACTAATAGTAGTGCGTACTTATTACCCTAAAAATATTGAATCTGCTGCTAGGAAAACACTCCGGGTGCCCACGCGATTGGAGAGAAGGTCAGATTAGAAAAGGAAAACAAGAGGCTAGCGCAGGAAACGGCAGCAGCCCTTTCAGAAACTGAATCTCTGAAAACTAAACATGAGGAGCTGGAGGTATTTCAACTTCCTTCATTGCTTTGACTCTATTTGACCTTGATACAGGAAACCCATCGCGCCACGATTGCTATTCTTGACGTTCTTCAAAAGGACGCTGAAGCATTCAAGCTGAAGAACCAGCGATTCGAGGTAAGATTGATGCTTCTCATTCACGAAGAAGTAATCCGTGTTGAAAGTGGTGATATGAAGCAAGACAATGAGGAATTGCGTTCTGCGCAAGAGAGTATTCGAAGCGATCTGATGGAAGCAGAATCTGCAGCAACAGACTGGAGGGCTGAGTATCAAGTTCTAACGGTGAGTCGTCCTGGATATAGTTGCGATGAACCCAGTTCAACAATTCTGGCTGATGCATACCCCATTCTTCCATCAGGATCAGTATAGAGTAGCTACCGCTGCCCTTGAAACACTTGAAACGGATGGGCCAGCATTGAAAACGGAGAAAGAGGGTCTCGAGGTATGTTGACAACTGAGTCTAGTACTTGCCCATCTGTCTCATTACATCCCAAAGCGAACTCTCGAGGAGTTCCGGAGTGCGAACGTCAACCTTTCCCAACAACTTAATGATGCAGAAGAAAAGGCTTCAGAATGGAGATCTCGGTTTGGAAGGGTATCGGTGAGTGATCGTCATGGGTTCATTCGGCTTTCGAGTCGCTCTAATTTCACTCTGTCTATACAGGATGAACACATCCGCGACTCGGCAATCATTGCCGCTCTTCAAAAAGACAAGGACGCATTACAAGCAGAAAAAGAACAGTTCCAAGTCAGTGAACTGTACCTCACTGTACCTCACCGTACTCACTACCTTTACTGATCATCCCATAGGCATTACAAGCGGACGGAATGACTATCAGATCAGAGAAAGAAGAGCTTGAGGTAAGTTGACAGTTGTGGAAATCTCGCCTATCTGACTCAGTACCTTTCAAAGCGAAATCTGCGTGAGTGTCAGAACACGAACGATGTTCTTACCCAGCAAGTCCGCGAGGTAGACGCGAAGGCCACAGAGTGGCAATCTCATTATGAAAGTGCAGTAGTGAGTTCTGCAACCGTTATAGGATCAGCTCAACTCTAACAAAATAACGGCAATGGCTCGTTAGGAGGAGAGGGACTCCCTTCTAGCAGAAACAGAAAGGCTCGAAGTTAGTGAATCAGAGCCTTGACATTCTCAATATATGAACTGATCATACCATAGGGAATACGCAGGGTAGCCGTTGCCTCTCTTCAAACGTTACAAACAGATGGGACCACATTGAGAGCAGAAAAAGAAGACCTGGAGGTAAGTTGATAGCTCATTGCAGTACACTCGCACGTCTGACCTAGTACATCCCAAAGCGAACTCTCAACGAGTTTCGGGATATGAACGAGAATCTTTCCCAGCAATTATGCGATACAGAAGTGAGGGCCGTGGAATTCAAATCTCGTTGTCAAACGGCAACAGTGAGTATGAGTATTCATCATGTGTTGGTATCCCTTCCAGATTTTGCTCACAATAGGACGAACTGCGGGCTTCGAAGGCTACTCTAGATACTCTGAAGCTTGATGCACAGAGATACAAGAAGGAATCTAACGAGTGCAAGGTGAGTGTGTACTATGAGCAAGTACACTACGGCAACTCACCCAGGTTATATACAGGATGAGCTCAACCGCATCATAGTATCTATCGCTGCTCTTCAAAGAGACAAGCAATCCCTACTATCAGAAAAAGAAGAGCTTCAAGTGAGTTAACGTTATCCTTGACATCGTCACCGATTTAACTGATCATCCCATAGCAAGAACACAGGGTAGCCACCGTCTCTCTCTCAACATTACAGACAGATGGAGCAACATTCAGAGCAGAGAAAGAAGACCTGGAGGTAAGTTGATAGCTCATTGCAGTATACTCGCACATCTGACCTAGTACATCCCAAAAGGACGAACTGCGGGCTTCGAAGGCCACTCTAGATATTTTGAAGCTTGATGCACAGAGATACAAGAAGGAATCCGACGGGTGCAAGGTGAGTGTGTGCTTTAAGCAAGTACACTACGGCAACTCACCCAGGTTATATACAGGATGAGCTCAACCGCAGCATAGTATCTATCGCTGCTCTTCAAAGAGACAAGCAATTCCTACTATCAGAAGGAGCAACTGTCAGAGCAGAGAAAGAAGACCTGGAGGTAAGTTGATAGCTCATTGCAGTATACTCGCACGTCTGACCTAGTACATCCCCAAAGGACGAACTGCGGGCTTCGAAGGCCACTCTAGATACTTTGAAGCTTGATGCACAGAGATACAAGAAGGAATCCGACGGGTGCAAGGTGAGTGTGTACTATGAGCAAGTACACTACGGCCACTCACCCAGGTTATATACAGGATGAGCTCAACCGCATCATAGTATCTATCGCTGCTCTTCAAAGAGACAAGCAATCCCTACTATCAGAAGGAGCAACTGTCAGAGCAGAGAAAGAAGACCTGGAGGTAAGTTGATAGCTCATTGCAGTATACTCGCACGTCTGACCTAGTACATCCCAAAAGGACGAACTGCGGGCTTCAAAGGCCACTCTAGATATTTTGAAGCTTGATGCACAGAGATACAAGAAGGAATCCGACGGGTGCAAGGTGAGTGTGTGCTTTAAGCAAGTACACTACGGCAACTCACCCAGGTTATATACAGGTTGAGCTCAACCGCATCATAGTATCTATCGCTGCTCTTCAAAGAGACAAGCAATCCCTACTATCAGAAGGAGCAACTGTCAGAGCAGAAAAAGAAGACCTGGAGGTAAGTTGATAGCTCATTGCAGTATACTCGCACGTCTGACCTAGTACATCCCAAAAGGACGAACTGCGGGCTTCGAAGGCCACTCTAGATATTTTGAAGCTTGATGCACAGAGATACAAGAAGGAATCCGACGGGTGCAAGGTGAGTGTGTGCTTTGAGCAAGTACACTACGGCGACTCACCCTGGTTATATACAGGTTGAGCTCAACCAAAAGTCGACGACGATTGTCACTCTGGAGAAAGACAAAGACTTGTTACTAGCAGAAAAAGAACAGCTTAAAGTCAGTCAATCCTAGATTCGGAATTCACTGCAACATATCCATATTCACCTCGGGCCTTTCTTTTCTTCAGATGAACAATGATTCAGTCCTGGCTGAGCTCGAGTTGACGAAGAAGAAAAACAACACATTTTTCGAGCAGGAAAGCACCATTCGCGAGCTAGAGCAGAGAACCTATTCCTTTGACGCCGAAAAACTCAAGTATCAATCGGAAATCCAGTCTCTCAAAAATGAATTGAACAAAGCCCAGCATCAGGTTTGTTTTCATTATGCCCACTGTGTATGGATCAGAGAGTTCACCTTCGGTCTAGGATCATGCACCTCGTATACAGGAATTAGAAGATGAGATCCGTAATCAAGTGGACAAAGTATTACCGGCGATCTTTTCTCGGTGTTACAACTTCCTCAATCTTCATATTTTTACAGAACCGATATGATGCTTTGTTCAGCGCTTACAATTTGATTAAGGCTTGTAATTCTAACGTCCGAATGATGTGTTAGTCCTAATGAATATTTCTATGTGCACAGCAAACTCAAGAGAAGATGTCGAAGGAACTGCAAGATCTGCGTACAGAGCACTCAAGCACCTTGGGGGACCTCCAGAAATGCCGAAGTCAAATGCGAACTCCTCAAACCTGTACCGTTCGCCCCGAATCTGGTCCTTTAAGTTCTGATTCTGCTAATTCAAGCACACTACAATTCTTACCTGGAAGCTTTCCTGACACTGGTCAGTATCGGCTTTGCACCATTAGTTCGAGTTCAGCATCACAACTGCTTACAGGTTTCGAGTCCATTCCCACCTCAACATTTCCAGTGCAAACAGGTCCGACCTTCCCGAGCCAGTCCTTCAGCCCAGGCTTTCCGTTGCAACCAGAATCTGGCCAGTCGTTTGGCCCAGACTTTCCGTTGAAACCAGGATTTCCTTCATCATCTGGTCCAACCCTCCCTAGCCAATTCCCTCCAGGCTTTCCGACATCTACCAATCAGTCTACATTCGGAACAACGCCAAATCCGACATCGTACCAAGCAGGATCTAATTCTTTTGGACAGTCAGATGCCGGGACAATAACTCCTTCGTCGAATCAAGCGGGAATTGCTTCGACATCGTCTACTCATCTAGCGTCAACCTTTCCTCCATTTACTGAGCAGTCGTCTTTCGGAGCAACGTCGAATCCGTCATCGAATCAGACAGCTTCAACATCGTCCACCCAATCAGCTTTCGGCTTAACATCAACGTTCCCTAATCAGCCAGGTTTTGGTTTGTCGTCCACCCCAGCCTTTCCTGCCAGGCCTTTCGGGTTGTCGTCCGTAATGGGCTCTTCTGAAACTAGAGCAAATTCCGAACCGCCACTGTCCTCTGGCAGACCTTTGACACCAATTCATGATTTTACGTCGACCGTTGATACTATTGCCGCAACCCAGTATCTCAAGGACATCCAACGAAGAACACTCCGGTCAGCGAATGTCGTTCAAGAACTTCAACAAAATGTGAGTTAATAGTTTTCTAACGTCTATCTTGTTCTAATCTGTCTCGATAAGGGCCGATGTCCAATAATTAATATATACCCCAAAGAGAAAAAGTCGCCTTATGTGAGTGAGATCACATCGACACGTGTGTAGTCGCGGATGATAATGATGAATATGTTACAGATACGAAAGAAGACCACATTCGGTAGACCATACCAAGGAACTGAAGTATGCATGTTTTACTGTGATGCCCTGGGGTGTAAATACTGAATCATACTAGGCCCGGGATACAGGAACAACGCGAAACACTCAAAACACTCAGGATGAGACTGGAGTATGTACATTATACTGAGGTGCCCTGAGGGATGTAAATACTAATTTATACTAGGCCCAGGATACAGGAGCAACTCGAAACACTCAGAACGCTCAGGACAAAGCTGCAGTATGTACATTTCACTGATGTGCCCTGGGGGTGTAAATCCTGAAATAGACTGCGCCCAGGATACAGGAGCAACTCGAAACACTCAGAATGCTCAGGATAAAGGAAAAAGTTGAGATCTCAACAGCAATACAGGGACAGATCCCAGCGAGACTATCGAAACCGTTCTAGACTTGTGTGATGAGGTAGATGAGGAAGACGACCTTGATTATGACGGTTCGACTTCCAGGGCCACTGGGTCTGCACAGGACCCTCAAAAACCAGAGAGCGATGAAAGCTCCCTGGTGTTCATATATACCAATTGTGGGATCAGACAAGGTGGATGGAGCGTAGATGCTCAGCGGCGCGAAGTTTCGGTGCGTGTTATATAATCACAGCATGGGTTTTTCACGAACTTTTGTGACAGTATCTTGGACGATGTGCTGTTCGTCAAGCTCTGGGAATCAATCGAACGTTCGAAATACTCATCAGCCCAGGTACCAGTGCCCTGCGGCTTCAACAACATTCGGTCGATCCGACTACAGTCTTTCCTGGCTTAGTGAATTCCAGTATTGACAAAACCGACTGTTTTGACACTTCCTCCTTGAAGGAATCTCCCTGGAATCAACATCTAATCCACCGGATCGCTGAGCACTGCGAGTACCTAGTCAGCGTATGCCCTGACAAAGCACGATTTGGTCAAGAGCAAGAGCCTATTAAGTGGCACGAACTCATCTGGGATCGATTCTATAGACTCTTTCTCGCAATCACAAAGGCACAACCCTTGTATACTGGTGATACAGATTCGAATATTGTGCAGCGGCTTCTTTCTGCGCACAACCGGCGAAAAAAGATGACCAATGCTACAACCAGTAGACATCTGGTATGACCTGTCTCATTTTGAATTAATACCTCATTGACCTGACTTATACTAGAAATTGCGAACTCGAGCAGAGACATGTCAGAACATGATCCAAGTGAGCAAGGAACGAAATAATACAGCAGATCTCGACTACTATCGACAGACGTTGGCTTTACTGAACCACCTTGGTGCGGGAGGAATGTCGGAGGAAGAAAATGACTCTAGGTCCATGGTCATCAATAATCGACAGAAAACCGTTCAGGTTAAAACCATCAAAGTCATGCTTTGTCGGCATACGGCCGTAGGACGCATCTTTGCTGACATTGACGACACACGAGAAAGGGAGGCGCACCTATTCTCTGGAACGGGGAAACAGCGCATGCCGCGAATTCGGGTACCTGAGGTCTCAACTAGGAAAATGGGACCCAAGCTTTCATTCTCGGTCTGGCGGCCAGAGTTTCTCAACTCTCAGCAGCCCTTCCAGTTGGCGAAGTTAGAGATCGATCCCAACCCGTTTCATTTCTATGAACGTCAACCGGCAGGAAATGTTCCGACTGGTACTTCGTAGTAGAGGATATCTGGTATCCATTCCAAGTAAATGTACGAAATTCTCATATCAATCATATTTCGGAGCAGCAGATGACTAAGCCACTTGGAGCAACAGCTGACTAAGCCACCTGGAGCAACAGCTGACTAAGCCACCTGGAGCAACAGCTGACTAAGCCACCTGGAGCAACAGCTGACTAAGCCACCTGGAGCAACAGCTGACTAAGCCACCTGGAGCAACAGATGACTAATCTACTGTAAGACGGCGCTTACTTGTGTTTCAGTCTTTCAGACGCGCCTAGTGGTCGTGGAACGACATTCTTGTCGTCGTAGTATAGCGGATATGACTTGAAGCTTTGAGACTGCCAGTGGTATTGACTCTCTGAAGACCCTGCAGATGAACACGTTCTGTTTTTTATTGCGTTGGAGATGGGCACCGGGTGGTCCTCCAAGTTGTCGGCAGTTGTAGATAGCATTGAACAGTAAAACACCAGCTTCAGAAACATTATTCAGATACACATATGACATTCAGAATTGTATCAGAGGAGTATGTCTTTGATATTACCGAATACTTTTCCATCCTCGTTTTTGTCAACAAGATCATAAGCGGGGTCCAATAAAGCTGCGCAACGAACGCCCCGAGCGAAGTAAACCACCGTTCCAGAAGCGCAAGAACATTCGACAGAAACAACGGTGTCCTCCTGCACACCGTAATGATCTGTGAGGTACGACTGCAGGTCTGGGGAGGAGGCCTGATCCGACACCTTCCACGTTGGAGGGTAAGACATGAAACTAATTTCAATCACGATTTGCGAAGATTGGAGGCCTTGACTGGCGATCGAGTGATGAATCTCATTGCGATACTGCTGAGCTTGAATGAGCGCTCGGAGGAAAAGTTGGGCTCGATTCAAGCCATTCAATAGAGTCGGCCCTTGATCATCGTGCGGTAGTCATTAGGGTGAGCTGGCCATGGTGGAATCATCATGAGCCAAGATACAAAAAAGTGGGAAAGTGAGAAACGAACTAAATTGTTTCACTTTGAATCCTGGACATTCTGTTTTATGCTCTGCTTGCCAGTGTTCTCGTTGGCAACGTATTGAGCAATAATTCGTGACAAGGCAGTTGCCACAGAGCTTGGCACGATGTCCGGGAAGAGAATCGTGCGGGCACTGTAAACAAATACATTCAGAATGTAGTCATTCACGGAGAAAATATTGATTACGTTGTCATTCGAACAGATATCTTTGAGTGCCTCTTGGAAGCAGATGGTATTTATGGAGCATGTAGCAGGAGAGCAAACTTCGCCCACTAGGGCATCCCACATTCGCTTGAGATTTCCTAGACCGAGAAAATGTTCGGATTGCTGAGTTGGCAGTCGTTTTATATTGCGAAGGATGCCTCGTTGAACAGCCTTGTATATGGAGTTGAGAAGCAGCAAGTGTAAAATTTCCTGAAAGACATCATGGACTGATCCATCGGGTGATGAACTGAACAACGTCTGCAGCCAGGCCAATGTCTTTGTTAGAAGCCCTAACAGATCAGCGTCTAGAGCTTTAACTATCCATTTTGGACCACCAGAGATGACGCGCAACGAAAATCTAGCGAGGGAATAGATGGTGAGATGGCAAAGATCTGGGGTACAGCTGTCGACCATGAGCTGGCCCCATAGCTTATGTGTTTGCGCCAAGGGAACCTGGATTTTATCGAGCGTCGGAATAGGTTCGAAGAATGTGGTGGTAACAGCAATGAGTAAGCCTCGATTGACCTTCTGAATTGCACTATTGACAATCAGACTACTTGGTTGTGAGCATAATTCCGCAATGGCGGTTGACCACGTAGGCAATAGTTGAGAGTCAGGACAGCTATTCCTGACAGCGACACGGAAAGAATGTTCCAAATTGGTATTCAGGCAACCGCGGCCGAACGTCATGAGAAAGGAGGTCACTTCACAATGAGCAACCACAGGCCATCGTCTGGTGAAGAACGCTACCCAAGCTTTTGCTAACGCTAAGAACAGCTCGGGTGAGCTTGCCAAGTTCATGACAAAGTTTTCGAGTTCATCATCGGTACAGGTACTGGAAGGGTTGAGAGCATTCAAGAACGTGAAGACTTTTACAACGCAGTGATTGACCGTGTCAGAATAAGTCCGATTAGCAGGAAACGAGGGATCGATAAAATCGTCCAGTGGCTTCAAAAGTGCTGCTAACCATAGCAGGATCCGGGGCCACTTCGATTCGACGACAGCGCTACGCATTTGGAACAATGACAGGCCAGATAGATGCTCTGACATTGCCGTGAGGAGGGGTAGCATTCGGACAACCTTCAAAGGCGCAGGGCGATTGGTTTCAATGAGGGGAGGCCTTCGAGCAATCTGTTCAAAGAATCTTGAAACAATGTCCTACAGAAATGCCACTTAGAATGATTGCGAGTCAACAGAGTTCATATATCGCGCACCGTATTGGCCATTCGTATTCACTGTATTCAGTATATATGCAAGGAGAAAAGTCGCGAATGAGGGAGAGTACGAAAGGGAATGGAGGAGAGAGCTTATATATCGCGAGCGACAAAGGGAGAATGAGAACAAAGGTTGAGTGATGGACAGCATGGATCGGCATGGATCGGCCCATTTCCTCGCTGCTATGTAGAGCTTGGTAAATGGATGGCAGCAAGGGGATTCGCCTCAATCTCAAGACCATCTATGTGATCATGGGGGGAGGCCTAGTGAACCAGAATGTCAGGTCATTGCCGTTATCCAATGCAAAAGGGATCCTTACCTTGGCATCTGAGTACTACCTTGTGGGTCTAGTCAACGACCCGTACGAGAGAGTTCATTGTTTGGCCATTCCTATCGCATGATCGTACGCTGAACTCGACGGTGCAGGTAGGTTTGATGTGAAAACAAGCTGGACCTTTCCGAACATCGAAAGTACAGCTATACCGTGTAGGCAATGCTTCGTCCACGTTCCCTATGCCCACGAACTGTCCGTTTCCCAACGATCGGGGGGTATCACGAGTTATTGATTGAAGTGGGACTGTACTGGGAGGGGAGGTCCCGGAGATAGAGAGGCAGGAAAGATCCCGGTAGCGAAAGCAAATGTATGACTAAGCTTCTCGCGCAAGTGTATGACTAAGCTTCTCGCGCACTCAGTCATGAGCGCTACCCGCATCGATAATAATTTTGATCCCTCATCGTTTCTTCAACACACTCAGGACATCATTGAGAAATATAGGATGAAAGCATGGTCCATAAGGAGGCTGGTAGCACAATGACTGGCAATATATTTGGGCTAGACACCAGCCAGACTTTCGAAGGATATTTCGGTGCCGACAATCGGTACTAATCGTTCATCAAGTAATACATTATACATGGAAGTGTCAAGAAGCCATTGTAAGTAGTTTAACGGAGCGCTTTCTGTCTAATAATATATTTCCCTTTGCCAGGAGGTCCTGGCCAGGCATAACTCTGGACCTTTCCCTTGCTCCAAGCCATGGCCCATTCCTGAGCGGTTTCAAGTTCTTGATCCCGACGCTCGCTGCCTGGCCATAACGTCCTCAGTCCACCGTCGCAGTTGATCACATCATCTTCCATTGCCTTCTTCAACGCATCCGCCGTCAGCGTTTCATCGTTCCCGGATACCTTCAGCTTCTCGGTGATGACTTTGTGATATACGAGAGTTTTTGCTTGCTGGCAGAAGTATCTAGTGCTCAGGACTTCCAGGCGTGAGTTTTTGTCGAGTCCGTCCTGGGCATTTATCAGGTCAGCGTAGAAGTGGTCAAAGACCCAGTCCTGCAGCTCAGTGACCCAAGATTTGGCCTTGGAAGCTAGAGCTGCAAACTCTTTCGGTACGACATAGTCCTGTATGCTGTTATACATCCCGCTTGCTTCTCTATATCGCCGGACATCGATAGTAGTACCCAGCTTAACAAGATTGACAAGACTGAGAAACTCAATCAAGTCATTGAGGACCAGGAAATTCGGAAGATGCACAATGATGTCACGTCCTGCATATACTAGTATCAGCTTTCCTGACTGCGACTACTAGTACAACGCACATACCATCACGATCATCACGATCATCTGTGTGTTCAACTTGAGATAGGCTACGAAGGTAAGTGGCGCTGTTTTTGACAATTGAGTGATGCCAGAAAGCTGCTATGCTATAGAGGCCTTCGAGTGCGTTGTGGTCGGTCGTGTTTGTTATCAGATCGGCGGCGACGAAGTTGTGGAAAAAACTGTATCCGGTTCGGGTCAGGGAAAGAGAGGAATAGTAGTGGCCGCCATGGCAGATAGACGAAGTTGGCGTTAATACGAAATGAGGTGTACAAGGTGGCATGATACTGCCCAATACATTGAGTATTTGGACAAAACGTCTTTGAAACACTCACAGTAGATCCCCTGGTTCCAAAATGAACCCATACAGTGACCAATTCTGTCCATTGTGACCATCAACCCTGAATTCTTTCCCGAATGTATCCGTACGTCCAAAGTCAGACTCTAGCGCTGGTACCGCAACAACCCAGTATTTCCGACCTGTGTGAGGCGTGATCCAGGTTCCTTGGCCTTCTGAGTCAACGTGGAAAGGGTGTATCGCATGAGATGTTGCAAAGAGCCCCCATGCCTGGCCTTTTTTGAATACTCGGAAAAGCCCAGTCATATCAGCCTGTTCTCGTGTACAGATACCCTCAGGCGGACGGACCATTGATACAGGCAGTGGAATTTCAAGACAGTTGACGACCTTATTTTGTGCGATAGCCGCCTGCTGTACATCAAGCAAGGTTCCCGATGTGTGACAATCAGATGCTTTCTTGATAGTGCGCGATGCATCTAGTAGGATGATGAGTTATATGAATATCGGTTCACCAGGGATACATACCGTGAAGAGTTCTTCTTTGATTAATGTCTCCTAGGAGGCGTTCGATATGCTTTTCGTTTTTCACGTTGAATCTCTTGGCATCAATGGCCCTTCCCCGCACCAAGATACCGCCACGTGCATTTCGATACAAATTATGCCGCTGTCGGATAGACATGACCTCCCACTCCTCGACTGGAATTTCCCGAATAGGATAGTCTGCAGGACGAATCCACTCATGATTTGGCTGACCATCTCCAAGAATCCGTCCATCCCGTTTCGCTTGTGAATGTATCGTTCGCATCACATACGCAAGCTGAGAAGCAGGAATGGTGCTCTGAAGTTCTTTCAATGCGAAGTTCAAAAGAGAGAAAGGACGACCTACGTGACAATAGTGTTCATACCTGACAGTCCTACTTCCGTCATGATGGAGTAACTGATATACAGCGCCCTTATTGAGCTAATGAATAGATTTGTGAGGATAGATGGGTGTGTAGCAAAACCCACGTACCTTGTTATGTGCGATGGAAGAAAACGCAGGAATGGAACGCTGGTAAGCAAAATCGTGAGAATAGAATGCAAAAAAAATGTTGATGAAATCCGTACCTGTTTTTTCGCCAAGAGTGCATCTTCATCCTCTGAATCTGATTCAGTTTGAAAAGTGTCTTCATCCTCTAACTCGGGTTGATATTCTTGTTGGTCGGATATAGTGTTTGTCTTGGACTGCTGACTGATACGGCTTGACCGACGTGGAGGTGGAATCTCAGGGTCACTCAATTTGTGCTTCCTAGAATTTGTAGAAATATCGGGGGTAGCTAAGCCATAACAAAGATGTCAGAGTGTATTCCTCAGCATATTTAGGAAAGCTACCACATACATATAACCTCGGTGGATGCCTCACGAGGTTCACGGGTGTTCTGAGTAAGCGGGAAATTAACGGTATTCGCTACACCAAATATCAAATTAGCTTTCGATGGGACCATGGTTAATTTGTCACAGAAAGTACCAGTTTCTACTCCCATTTCGACATCTTCAGTTTGTGGTCCCATCTCCACATCTTCTTTATCTTCAAAACTTCGATTCAAGGATTTACGTGTGAAACGATAACCGGACTTACCATCTTCTGTTCCCATCTCAACATCTCTTTCAGAAGAGCTCAATTTTGCCTCGGTTACTATGATGAAGTTGATATACTTATGATATGCTTTATCATAAATGTACGTACCGTCTTTGGCTTTAGCTGAACTATCTTCCGCTCCCATTTGAGTATTCCCCCCCAAAGACCCCCCGTCGATCTCCATCGCGGGACTATCTTTTGCTTTCATCTCAGTATTCTTCGCCAACGTGCCCTGCTCGACTTCGAATGGTTGATAGAGAGAGCCCAGCCCAGCCTCATTGGTGTTCGTATCTTCTGCTCCTATTTCAATGACTTCCTGACGATGGCCCAGGCCTACCCTGTTCTTCTGGTCAAAAGAACCCTCTACGGCACACCCTTGTTCGGGAGACCCTCGCTCTTTGAGACTGGAAGACCCACATCCTGGCTCATTTGTCAAGATGGGTATACTTATGGTGATATGAAAACAACTTACGGTCTGAAGGAGCTTCAGTGTCTCGCTCGGGAGATCCCGACCGTTCACGAGTGGAAGGCTCACAAACTGTCACGATCTCATCACATTCTTGTTCGAGAGGCGCGTCAGATTCTTGTTCGAGAGGCACATCAGATTCTTGTTCGAGAGGCGCGTCAGATTCTTGTTCGAGAGGCACGTCAGATTTTTGTTCGAGAGGCACGTCAGATTTTTGTTCGAGAGGCACGTCAGATTCTTGTTCGAGAGGCGCGTCAGATTCTTCTTGTTCGATGAGCGCACAACCTGTCTTGCTTTTTTCTCTCGAAGCATCGCTACGTTCTCTGGAAGAGCCCGACGCGTCACATTCCTGTCCAGGAGGCCCGTCACATCCTTGTTCGGGAGGTAGATCACATTTTTGTTCAAGATGCGGGTCGCTTTCTTGGTCGAGAGGCATGCCTTGTTCTTGGTCAGGAGGTACGTCACTTGCTTGTCCAAGAGAGGCGTGGTCACTTGCTTGTCCAAGAGAGGCGTGGTCACTTGCTTGTCCAAGAGAGGCGTGGTCACTTGCTTGTCCAAGAGAGGCGTGGTCACTTGCTTGTCCAAGAGAGGCGTGGTCACTTGCTTGTCCAAGAGGCGGATCACTTGCTTGATTAAGAGTCGCGTCGCTTCCTTGCTCAGAAGGCAGGTCACATCGTTGTTCAGGAGGTGTGTAACTTTCTTGATCGGGAGGCATGCCACTTCCTTGTTCAGGAGGCTTGTCATTTTCTTGATCCGGAGCCATGTCACGTCGTTGTTCGGGAGGTGCGCAACTTGGAGGCGCGCAACTTTCTTGTTGTTCAGGAGGCGCATCTTGAGTTGAGCTTTCTTCTGGGCCCATCTCAGTATCCTCCCCCCGCCCTTCCCGATTGGAAGAAACACAGACTGTCTTATTTCTGCGTTCGAAAGACCCTGGCTGTTTGCGATTGGAGGAGTCACAACCATTCTCAACTAGCGTTAGATGAGAGAGAGGTAGATATATATGCCCATATATGAGAAGGACTTACGAGTTGGAGGACCTTCGGAAGGATATTCTTGTGGGACGTGAGCTAAGAAATTGGCACATCGGTGATGTGTACGCTAGCATATTGAAATACTTACAGATTGAAGGATCTTCATTGACTGACGGAAAAAGATATTCTTGTGTATGAAAAATAAACAAAGGTAATATATGAAAAGGACTTACGAGTTGAAGCAGCTTCGGTTGTCGGTATTGGATGATGAAATTCTTGAGGCGCGTGAGGGAACAGGGGAAATCAGTAGTGTGTACAACTGGCATATGAAGATGACTTACGGGTCAAAGGGGCTTCGGACGTTGACGGAAACGAAGGGGAAGGTTGTTCAAGTGGCGAGGATTTTGTTTTGGTGGTAGCTTCGGTTGCGGGCACCGTTGATGTCATCCCTGAAACTCCTGAAACTTCAACGCCAGCAGGCAGGGAGTGATGTCGTTCTTGCGATGAGGGCATTGCTTCAACTGCAAGAGGCGGATGATGTTCTTGAAATATATGAAATCGAACGAAGTTGATTAGTGGGTGTGACCAAATCTACATGGTGGTACAGAAGAGCTTACCTGAGGTAAAATCTTGAATTTCCTCGAGACGACCACTCCCGCTGGGGCCCACAGGGTTCGATTCATTCACACCTGCAACTGAGTTTGGGAAATGTGTCTATTCAAACAGGAAAATGAACATACCAAGGGAAAAGTAATGATTATCGGTGGCGGAGACTGTATTCAAAAGATCTTCGGAAAATTGATCGACCAATTGTTGAAGGAAATCATCCGCTGTGAGCCGCCCCCGCGAGACTTGCAAGAGGTGTTCCCACATCCAGCTTTCAATTTCTTGAAGAACAGTTGGTCGCTGGTCATTTGGTCCTAAAGCGTGTGCCACCTAAAAATGATTGTCCTTGGATATCAGTATTCAGTATGCTCCTCATCACACAATGCGCGTACCTCCAGGAGGGCCTGACGACTACTGCTCAGTCCACTCAATCCTACCGGCCGAAGTAGCAGTAGGATGGTTATAGCGAGACTAGAATGAAGCGGAAATTGAAGCTGATTAGGTTTGTACTTCGAGCCTTGCAAGCTCTTCGGTAATTCCCATGTGCTTGAATCTAGTCAAAAGAACATTCATTCATTCGAAATGGAAACGTACTCTGAACCAATTTTTTGCAGATGGCCTAGAAGTTGGTCGGCTGTATCAGGATATTCAAGATCCTCGCCCTAACGAACCTTCAGAAGCCGGAGAAAATGCAATGCAGATGGACACACCTGTTCGAGCCAAGCAAGATGCAGGGCAGCATGATATATATTCTGGACCATTTTGACATAGTCTTCCTTTCCATTATAGATATCAAGCTGGTCAATCATCCTCTGCATGTGATGAAGTGAGCCGGTTGGCCTTTGAGTTCTTTTATTCTGATTCCAGTTCTGAACAGCCCTTCGGGCCTGATTAACGACTCCTACCCATCCTTTATCTTTGAGCAACGGGCCAAGCTGTTTTATCATTCAACCATAGGAATCAGCGTGTTTCAGTCATATATACGCACAGGAGAGGTCAAAGTTCCTTTTAGTAGAGGAAGTGGTCTCCTAACCCTACTAAATGGGATTAACGCGTCGCGCGGATTGACGATGGTTTGGAGGGCCCGAAGACCAAAGAAGAATGCACCAACTGGAGCCCAGTCATTGTAGGTGAGAGAGCGGGTTGTAATACCGTTGTTGATGGATGTCCAAGCGGCGTTGTGGATTAGAATATCTTTATACCTGAGCAACACATCCGCTAATGGCTACGCAAATTAAGGGTAAAAGCAGCAAGAGAGCATAGTCTTAGGTGCTTACATTATGTTCTTCTTGTTCTGTACGAGCCACACCATTGACTACTAGTTGTAAATCTTCCGATAAACTCATCAGTGAATGAGTGGATGAGAATGAGTGGTTGATGTACTAAATTAAAGCCAATTTTTCAAATGAACTCTCTCACGTGATTGACTCGTCTGACCAAGCAACTTCCACAAGTGTATGACTAAGCAGGACATTTTCCCTACATGTACAGTAAACCAAAAATGTCCCTCACGCTCTCCCATTGACATACTGCAGTCCCAAACTATTTAACAGCTTCTTCTCAAACATACGCCCCAGCGACACTAACACCTATGACAATTTGGTCAGCCTGAACAAATAAAAAAATGTTAACGATGAACACCTCTATGGAACGGGTCAATTTTATCATGAAGCGCTTTCGCAAGTCGAACTCCAAGAAGTAAGTAACAAGTGGCCAAGTCTGGAAGTTTTTCAAGATTTCATCGAAGGAGACTTCGGGATATACGTACCTCTGAATCATACCTCAAAAAGAATGCTACGACCAATACAATGATCCCGGCAGTCAGAACGTACACCACGAAAGTAACAGTCGATTGATGTACGACCAAAAGGATGGGGTCTTCTTTCTTCTTCTGAGCTAACGTTCGCGATTTGCACCAAACTACAACATCCGAAGATTTGCCAGGCGCAGACCCAGCAGCAGCAATGTAATATCTGTCTTCAAGTGTGATAGTCTGCCATTTTCCAATGATGAGGTTCGATACATGCAGCGAAGTAAAACACTTGAGCTCACTGTCACAGTCTGAATTCGCTTGTCCTTTGGGCATTTCATCCTCTGTTCTAACAGCCCGCTGTGGCTATCGAACAGTAAGGCCTCGCCTTGATGGGTACCTCCTACAACCTTGGAACCGTTCTCACCAAAGACAACTTGACAAGGAGGATTCTGGAGGTTATCCTGGGCAAAACTACGGATATAACAAAGATTATTCAAACTGAATAACTGAAAGCCGCAACCAGTGCTGGCGATGCAGCGATTACTAGATTGATCGACTGATACTGAAGCCCTAATTCTGTAATGAGAAAAGAATCGGAAAGGACAGTAATAACGTACATGAATTCACAACCGTTCGCAATACGTGCAATAATCTTTCCAGTCTTGTTGTCTAACAGCGCACTGAGGTGACGTCGTGTGAACAAAGATCAGGTGAGCAAGGGCAAACCAACAAACCGGCTTCCGCCTTCCTTGGAGAAGACCAGTACATTCTGACTTTCTTTGTGGAAGAAAACTGTCTTTGGAAGGAAGCTAGGTTCAAGATCGATGGTGAATACAGGTTGAAAGCCGCCGACTCTGCTCAGCGTCCAAGACTTGACGATGTGATCAGCGAAACTGGCTACTACTCTCGCACGAGTTCTATTGCCGGATTCGGGCTGATGAACATCGAGCGAGACAACTTGTTGGTGAACGCTTCGGGAAACGGGGAGACGCGTGACTTGAAGCTCCTGTTGATCGTATCATATGGATGGAAAAGATGGACCTCCAATCTTATAGTATGTACACACCATTTCCTCTTCAATCACGTCCAGAGCACTCACTTGTCCGCTCAAAGAGCCGAGAATGAGAACGTGGCGAGATTTCTCGCCATTCCCATCATCAAAGTAGAGCCAGCCTGAGGTCGAGAATAAACGATCCTCCGGACGAATTGCAGGCAATGTTAAAGACTGTAATGTGATCAAATTCCAGACAGCTGCCCCAAAAAGCCCTGTCGACAGCCATTGTTGGTCTCAGAGTTTGAGCATTTCAAGAAGATGGAGAACGCCACTCACCTGCTGCAACCAGATACTTCCCATCTGGTGATATAGCAAGAGAAAGGACGGCATTTTGAAGACCTTCGAAGCTAGTATACCGCTTGTAACGAGGATTCGCCATTATCATAGACTGAGGTGAACGAATTTTGGTGACGGCGTGTAAAAAAAGAGTCGGAAAAGAAAAAGACAAAGAAATCTGAAATCTACACGTGGAGATATCGATGATTGGATGTACGCCACAAGCCCTACCCTCCCTGCCCTTTCCAACGTGCGATGAATAGATTCAGGCTGGATTCAGGATTGCTGTCTAAAAATTGGGGCTGAGTTTGTTCCTTTTGGAGATGCAGGCTGGAAAACCCGGCCGTGGTTCGCTTTCCGTGAACGCGTACTTTGATGACAATTTGGCTCCTCTCAGGATTCTGCTAGGCTAGCCATGATACACCAGATTCCACCGCGCCCTCCGCACAAACTCGATTGGGCTTACCATTGAATGGCGCTTGTTCGGTATGTTGGAGTTTCCATGACCTCCTTTCGATGAGATGCAATTTTGGGGAAAAATGTAACCTGATGAGGGTTTAAATCGTAGAAACATGGTAGTCAATTGTCATTAAATTTAGACATTGTAGCAAAGAACAAGTTTACGATGATACCATTCGAGAAATTGAGTCGGTGGAGGTGCTACTAATAACTCAGCCGCTATGCTCTCAACCCCGGCTTGTATAGCAACATTCATGAATTCTTTTGGGCGCCGCCAAATCTTGCTCAAATCGGGTTTTTGAAAACTAATGACTTGATCCGCGTGAGGATTGAAATCATGGAACCCTCGTTTAGCACGCAAGACTTACGTCGTAGTCCCTGTAGCACCGCCTCTTTCTCCTTGAGCAATTCGAGCACCTTCGACTGCTCAGCGTTGACAGCATCTGAAACAGATTCGAAACGTTGGACGTCGAATTGAAAGGTCGTAGCCGCATCCTGGAAAATCGTGGGAGTAGGGGTCCGACTCATACTATAGAGTGACAGACTCGGCAGTAAGAGGTCTTGGAGGAATGAGACTCGCTCCAGCCGCATCCTGATAGAGCATGGAAGTAGGGTTACTACCGCAGTTTACGTCGTTCTCGGGGTCAGCAACGAGGGGTGCGACGATGTTTCTTCGACGGAGATTCATGGGATGAGGCATGTGGGATCCAATTGCCAGTCGATGACGGCCAACTCCAGTGGGGCAAGATGTCAAAGATGATAAGATAATACAAGTTGAAAGCGATACAGAAGAGTAGCAGGGTTCCCACGCCCGAACAATTTAATGTCCCGTCACGGTCGTCTTCACACCGGTACCTTGAATCTCTCGTGGACAGCAATCGTATTACTCACTAAATTCATCCGTAAATTACCTTAATGGCTGAGAGAGTAGAGGGTATATATGGGATTCGAAGCAGAAAAAGACAATGAAAAACATTGAGTAGTCAAGGATGTTACAGACGTGATAAGAAAGTATCGCGCGCGCGCATTAAGGGTCGGGGAGTTCTTCAATACTATGATACAGCTACCTGGCAAGTGGTGGGTATAATTGGGAACGAGAGAATGTGGTCCAATTCATGGGAGTCACATGGGCACTCTTGAATGCAATGAGATAGAGGTAGTCGCCAATGTACAATGAATCGAACTCACCATGTCCATGATACTCAAATCTAGAACGACAGAATGCAGTCTCCACGAGAGTCACGGTAAAGGCACTGGTAGATGCGGTCAGATAGAGCCAGTTGCGATGTATGATGAAATGAACTCACCCAAGTCCTGAAAAAAGGATCGGGTAGGATTTGCGCTACTTCCAACAACGGCGCGTTAAGGTAATCCGTGGAAGCGACTTCTTTGACTAAGCCACTGTGACCACACCAAACCGCATAGGCGAGAACATCCTTGGGGTGCTTATGTATGTGTTGCCTTTATTGATTGTCAGTGTTTTCATAATTCAGGTCAGAACATCGCTTACTTCAAATACGCAAAGGTAAGAGCAATCGCAGACTGGATATGAAATTCGGTCGCGGCCTTTCCAAATACAACCAGCTCACTGACGGTCATATCGTCGAAAGAAGGGAAGCGCGTAGGATTCAAGCATAGAAATAACTTTTCTAGGATGTATGCTGAATAGGAAAGGTCGGCGACCCCTGGGATCATTGAATAGCTGGCGTCAAAGCAAGTTTGGCCTGTCACGACCCGAAGACGATCCACGTCCAAGGCAAAGTACATGTCATCCGAAGAACGAACAACAGTACATCCTGGCTGGTAAGGGACTGTCATACGGAGGGTTAGAACATGAAAGCAGACTTCAGAGATGGAAGATGCTCACAGTTCTCATTGAAGAACCTGTAGCTGACCAATTCGACACGGATATCAATTTCCATATACGAAGCCATTGGGAAGATAGAGAATGCGGAGAAAATATACGAAAGAACCTGGAGAGCCGAGTGAGGAAGATGAAGGAAGTGATTGGAAATGCTCGGCTTATATATGTCAGTCGAAGAGGAAAACAAAGACATTCACGATCCGTCTGTAGGAGGAAGGGATTTGGATGAGAACGTCGTGGCGATTGGGTACTTTGTGACAAACTAAGAAGCAATTCCTTCCGAATGAATTGTGCTCTCTATATTATCACCTTGCTTGCACCAATGTGTCAGTACAGATTTCTATGGATAACTTCGAAGTCGGACCTTTCAATATAAAGCTGTCTTGCGGTACTTCTTGATTTCATTGTGAATACCAATTGAATGAATTGTACCCTCTATATTATCACAGTGCGTGCAGAAATATGCCCCTATGTTCACTGTACGTGTCTGCATCGTGTCAGGTTCTTTCATGGATGGATCGGGAAAGTCGGACCTACCAATTTATAATTTTCCTGTCCTGATATCGATAGTCCTTCTACTTGGTGATCACGAGCTTGCATTGTGGCTTTAATTTCGCTTCTCAGTGTGATATGTCCCAAAGTGATCTAGAATAACCATAAAGGAAAGGATTTGGGGATCGCGAGACTCTGGAACGCAAGCTCGTGCCGGAAGGTTTCGGGCGTATACCCCGATAATTGGCAGACCCGATAATTGGCAGATGAAATCTGGAAAGACTGGAAATATCATGAGGAGGATCAAGCCTGGAGGCCAGAGAAATATCACGAACATCCGAATCGTTGTCATATCTGAAAGAGGACCTGGACAGAATTTCAAAGAAAATGCAGCTTAGTCATACACTGGCAAAAGCAGCTTAGTCATCCCAGATTTATTAGTAAGTATCTGAGCCCGAATCTCCCCGATGTCACGTACGACATGACCGGACATCAGCGTATTGGCGTCAATTTACGTAATTTTCCAGAGACGCTCAACTTCAAGATCCCTCCATCTTCCAGTTACAGTACAGTAGATGGCTCCAAAGCGAGATCGTTATGCTGAATTCATCAATAGCAATTCCGACCCTAACAGCTCCAACAAACGAGCACGAATGTCCCCTTCCGTTGGTCTGAATCCTCCTGAGGCTGCTCCTGCATCATCGACCACTACCTCACTCAATTCGACTTCCAACTCGTCCGAATCATCACCTTCAACACATGCAGACCCCTTCACTAAATTCTTGCATACTGCTCAATTAACACCTTCAAATTCTAATGCGAATGAATTGCGTGGATACGCTCTTTCTATGATCACTGCCAGTGAATCACCAGTTTTCGATCAGCCTTTCCGGATGAACAGCGATACTACGAGCCCCAATATCTATGACTCCGTCATGGCAGAGGTCGAAAAATTAGCAGTAAGTAACTGCTTCTAATAAGAATTGTCATTCACTCAATCAATTGGTTTAGATTCAGCACGCTATGCCTTTTGGTTATCCAATAATCAGCAAAAAAACAACCTCAGCGATATTTCAAGCAAGGGGTCTACAAGCAGACCTACAGAAACAATGTGATGTCGTTGCCGCCCTTGATGAGAGTACAGGTCAATCGGAAATTCAGCGAGTCCTGGCTGATGTGGAGATAGCTGCCAAGTCTATATCTGACGAGCTTAAATTGATTCAACATCCAGAAGCTGCCGCTGCTGTCGTTGAAGCACTTCAGATTGCAGCTGCCTTAGAGAGGTCTTTGGTAGAGTGGAGGACCAAGGTTCCAGACGCTTCACCGTTCAGAGTCGACAACAGTACGTTGAATTTGATGCAGACAAAATTGAACTTGAACTGAATCTCATGTAGGTACAGCATTTGTGAACCCTAGCAATAATCGTAGTACAGCCGCGTTGATTGCTTATACGTTGGTCCTAGTCGATCGGATCTTCCATGGTGCAGGAAGAAAAGCTGCTTCCTTTACCTTGCGAACTCTGAAGGCATTCGGAGTTGCTTTGACAAGCTTATCTGGCGGATCCAATTTCCAACAAACACAAGCTCTCAAAGAAATTCCAGATACAGTCGAAACCGTTGAAAAGAGATTCAATCTCGATGTCCCAACTATTCCCTATGCCGTTTGTCCAACATGCTGTGTTCTACATCGACCAACTTATCCAGATGGACCGAAATCCTCGCCGATATATCCAAGCGAATGTTCGCATAAATCCGCCGCTTTTCGAGCCACTTGTGGGACGCCGCTTTTGGACCAAGGTCGGCCAATCAAGCTTTTCGAATATTATCCATTCTTTGAATGGTTTGGACGTCTGCTCGCTCTCCCTGGTATTGAACAGTACGCCGATCAATTTTGCGAAGACATCGACCGAAGTCCCGTTGCTCCTACTGAAAAAGTCTGCACCTCGGATGGGCGCTTTTATCGTGAGTTACTGGACTCTCAAGGTCGGTACTTCGTACATGATCGAGGCACAGAAGGAAGATGGTTCTTTCTCCTTCACACTGATTTCTTCAACGTTGAAGGGAACCTCATTGGCAAGCAGAACAACCATACGGGTGTCCTGTCGATTACCTGTCTCAATCTTCCTCCTGAAATCCGCAATGAATCTGCCTTTACTCTGATATCTGGAATCATACAAGGTCCCCATGAACCTAGCGTTGGCGAGGCCCATCACCAACACTATATGACCCCACTGGTCGATGAATTTGTAATCGGTTACGAGAGAGGATTCGCATGTTATGCCTCATACGAGTCGAATGCCTCGCAGGAACCTCATTATAATCGAACACACAGGATCGCCCTTGCCGTAGCCGTAATGGATTTGAAGGCGTCTCGTCCGTTCTTCGGCCTTGCTGATGTCAAGCACAGACTATGGTGCATCTACTGTGGTGTATGGCATCCTGTCAGTCAGCTCCGGACAGATATAGACCGTTTTGGTTTGCCTGATGACGATCGTCTTCGAGAAGGGGCTGAGAAGTGGAGATCTGCTCAGTCGACGCAGGAACGCGACTCTATCTACGATCTATATGGCACTCGCTCTTCGGCATTCACAAAACTCAGCTACTGGCGTTCAAGCAGACAGGTTGTAGTTGATCCTATGCACACAATGTTTCAGCTACTTCAACAGAACTTCTTTCGCAGTCCGAAAGCACTGGGTTTACAGTTAATCAACGAAGACGACGATGAAATAACTGAAGAATCTCATGTTGCTTTTCATCATGAGTTTTATCCTCTACCTAAGCTTGGCCTACTTGGTACCGGGGTTTTCCCAGGTGCACCTCCTCTCGAAAATCTCTTTCGACAAATGAATCTCAGTTCGGCGATCAACATTGGTGATCTATACCGATATTTAAAAGAGCCTTTGGAGGATCCCGTCGAAGAAGGTGCCCAAGGTGCCATCAAACTTTCAAGGAAGCTACATAGATCTACCGTATCAGCATTGCGGTACGTCTGTACTGAGCTCAACTGTCTTCCATCGGGAAACCCCATCAAGCAAAAATTGGTTGAGGCTCTGATTAGCTGGGTAAGTTGTATGATTTACGTTCTATCGATATTACTCAGAGAATTCCAGCGACTCACAAAGCCCTTACATCCAATTCCTCGTATACCCGTTGATTCTGCAGCTCTGTTAGAAAGACTTCATCGGGCATTACGTGAAATCATCGTGCCCGCTTGGGTTCGCAAACCACCAATGGAATCTGGACTGGCCAGAGTTGGTACATTGAAAGCTGACCATTGGCGGACCATGTTCAACCTGTATCTCCCATTGGCTCAGTTGAGTCTATGGCAGCCCGGCTCACCGATTGCAGGTGTAGATGCGCTACAGATGGGTCCTGCCCTTCATACATCTATGAAACTGACATGCGCCTCTTTGATGATGACAAAGCGGACGTTGACGGGAGAGCACCAGGAACAATACCGACTTTTGCTCCAGCAGCATATACTTGGTTTGAAGCAATACTTTCCTGCCTTTTCCCTCCCTAGTCATCATCTTGCTTTCCATATATATGATTTCATGGATCTCTTCAGTGTTGTCTCCAATTGGTGGTGTTTTCATGGGGAAAATTTAGTGCAGAAGCTTCGTTTGATTCCGCATAACCACAAGACTGGTAAGTGGATCCAGTTGTCATTGAATCTCGGCATTCAGTTTGAACTTTTGAAAGGTGAATTTGAGAGAACGATGCTGCACTCCTACTCTAGAGGCAGTGCCTTTAGTCGGTGGCTCTGGCGCCCAGACTGTCCTCCCTTGCTCAAATTCTGTCAGAAATTGCTAGATAAGGTGTCCGGTGCCTCTTCAGGAGATGAAGAACATTTGGAGAACGAGGCGTCCTACCTTCCCAGCAAAACACCACAAGGACTGATTGCAGAACTAGGCGAAAGAACAACCGTTCACTTTATGGCCCGTACTGAAGCGCCCAACCGATGTGGTTACTTCACGACTCCTGATGCACCAGGAGCGGGTAATTCATACATCTATTATCACTCGAAAGATCCCGCCAACAACCAAGTAGAATGGTTTGCAGGACGTATTCGATACATCTATCGACAAGATCAGAAAGTCAAATTGGCTGTTCACCGTAGCCTTTCGTTGGACGAACAACATCCTGATCCTTTTAGAGCTTTCTGGGTAGACGGTTTCGAAGCGAAACTTGTGTCGACAACTTTCGATGATAGAATTGAAGTGGTGGATTGTCTTGAGACGGTAGTGGGCCACACGGCTAGATGGACTCTGAATCATCAAGTTGCTGTAGTTCTGGCATTGGAAAACGTGAGTTGTAGACCTCATCTATGTCACATCATCACTCATCCAATGCGGGATCGGTTTTAGGACTGAGCTGTGGGAGCAGGACACATTCGAACTACCTTTGAAGCGCGTCATAGTATTTTCGCTGACAGTCTTTGTACAGTAAGACTACATGGTCTGTTGTGTGGTTTAATGGAGTAGGCATCGTGTCATCGAGCATGCGTCTGAATCTTCCCGAAAATACCTTGCACGTTCTTCAAGCTTTAAGGAATTTCCCGAGCGCCCAGAGGGTGACCCTGCGACAGCCTGCGACCTGGTCGTTCGAAATTTTGTGAAATCGATGTCCGGAAATGAAAACATCTGGGCTAAACAAGCGAGAAATTAGTTCATCGAGGCAGCACAGAATCACATCGATTCACCTCAGTGTGATAATATAGAACAAGCGCGGGCAATCAGTTCATCGAGGCAATACGAAATCACATCGACTCACCTGAAGTGTGATAATACGGAAAAGACTGAATATTGTGACATTATTCGAAAGTTCACATTACATAATTGTCTGGTCCGGATGCCTCCTTTGTCAACCACGATCAGGAAGGCGTTGTTCGAACTTCGTTACTCTAGGTCTTATCGTGACTCCGAACGTGGCTATAAAGGATGGAAGAAAATCGTTGGAAAGACTCAACTTATCCTATCTATTCCACGTGAACGTCGCTCGACAGACTTGTCTACTTTTGCTCTTCCCTTACCATGGTTGCTCAACGAACACCGAAATCGACTCGCATCGCAAGACAAACCACTTCGCAGTCTCCTCAGCGCGAAATCTCTTCCTCTCTATCTCCTCGAGTGACCGTCACCTACGCCGGAAGAAAGAGAACGCCTTCAGGTGCCATAACGCGTCGATCCTCTAACCGTTCTGCTTCCGTCAAGAGACGACTTCGCAGGAGTCCTGATTCGGACTCGGACTATATCCCTTCGGATGCAGAACCCGCTCCCTCTGCACGCTCGTCTCTGACGTCTCTGACGTCTCTGACGTCTCTCTCGTCTCTCTCGTCTCTGACGTCTCTCTCGGACTCAGATGATGACGAGCCTCCTTTCAAAGTTCATACTCGATTGATGACTCGGGAAGCCGAAGTGAAGGAGGCTCTTGAGAAAGTCAACGCTGAGCTTGTCGAAGCCCAGCAGAGCCTACAGGTACCAATATATTCGTCTTTCCTATCTAGATCTAGCAGTTGCTCACAGTCAGGTCAACAGAGTGTCAAGGACGAGGTTCAAGTTCTTCGGGGTGGTGAAGAGTCACCATATATGTGCAACACTTGCCTTGACTATCTATCCCAACCATACAGGTTCGTGACGATCATCTTTCTCATTTTCTTGCCCTCATTGTTCAATTCAGTCTCGCCTGCGGGCATTCCTTTTGTGTAAACTGCCTGAACAAGCTGGCAATCATTTTCTCCAACAGCAAGAAGAACCTTTCTTGTCCCGAATGTCGCGCAATCCAGGGTTTCTTCACCCCCATTCCGAATTTCACGATGCAGAGTCAGGTCGAGGCTTTCATGAGGGCAAGAAGCATCGCTTGTCCTGAACGCGAGAAATTGGTCTGGCCTGAAGTATTTCAGTCCAAGCCGCCCACCGAATTTCCATTCCCCCACGCGCGCGGGACCTATCCTATCAACCCCTCGCTTCAGGTGGCTCCAGCTCTTCCCCAATCAGTTCAACCCCCGCCACCTGGACCAGCTCCGGCTCCGTTTCCTGTATCCATTTTCGATGACTTCTAGGCCATTCAACACTCTTTCGTTTACAAATCTTTCTTTGTTCTCCCAGTTCTGTAGCATAAATTCAGTTCTAAAATCTTTCTTTGTTCTCCCAGTTTTGTAGCATAAATTCAGTTCTAATTCAACGAAAAGATCATATGCATGATATAGATACACTGTACACCGTCAGAATTAGACCATTGCCGCAGCAGGCCGCAGGGACAAATCAGACCGAATCAGGTCACATCTTGTGTCGTACAATGACCATTGTCACCTTTGTTTGATCATGAACTCTGGGTTGTGGCCAACTCACAATGAAATCCGACTCAAATTGACTCAGATTGTAGCCTTTGACCAGGTCACGTGGCAACATGGGCTGCTTTGTGCCTCTCGCCTCTATCACCATGTACGATGCATATAAATATTAAACCCCCCACAGGTTCTTCCCATCACCTTCCCCTAGGCCTTCTACACTATGTCTGGAAACAAACGCACACTTGAGGATGCACTGGATGAAAGAGATAATGTGAGTAACTTACCGATTGTACGGCGAAACTTATATCTTACATTATCCCAACAGAAAAAATCCACCAGCCTTGTAGCGATTGAAGAAGATCCTAGCGCTCGTGCGCTGCGACTTCATGCGGAGAACAAGATACTCCACGAGAACATCAAGACGCTTACTCAGCAAGCTCAAACTCTCCAACTGCAGGTAGAACCGCCGATTCACTCAAAATATCCTCATGCACCGTCTAATGCCATCGCTAGGTCGCAGAGCTCCAACAAAAGAATGCCCTTATGTCGGAAGAGGTCGATGACCTAAAAAAGGTGACTCAATCCTGCTTCCTGCTAGTCGTTCATCTTCAGGCTGATATTGGTCTTAGGACAAAACAGCTCTTGCACGCCAGTTGCTGGGCTCAAGTAGCCTGTACAAACCATATGAACGTCCAAAGGTATACCTGTCGATGCTGTAGATGATCCTATCTAACTATACTTCACTAGATTGATGTCAGAGATGCAAGTGTGCAGGTGGAAGAAGAAGAGGAGGAGGAGGAGGAGGAGGAGAAGGCGACAGGAGGTGCTGTCGACCTCACGAACCCTTTATTTCCGGGGGTAAGTTAGGACTCATACACGAAATCGATCCGTTGACCTTAACTTCAAAACAGGTTCCTGAACAATCGCGAAACGTGGAGCACGGCACTACACCGGTGAATACGCTTTTTTCAAGGGTAAGATCGTTCAACATGCATCATATGCATATCTGACGTGTTTTTGTAGATCCCTGAGCATCGCCAAAAATTGGTAGACACTTATAGTCGGATATTCGGTGATTCTCAGCCTCCGCAGTGGTTTCGCTCCTCATTCAAAATGGCCAACGAGGATTTTGGGCCGGCTTGGTGCACGCTTTTGGAGCTTTGGTTGACTCTCGAACATGGTTATAATTTTCAGGATCCGAAGCATGGACTGCGACACTTGAACAGACCGACCGAACTCAGCGAGTGGATGAAAAAAGAGCGTCCAGTGAATGGTGTCATGATTTACTCAAAGGAGGCTATTGTGCTTTTTGCTGACCGCTTCTGGATCTGGTGGAACGCGCTACAACCAAGCTGGCGAGCTCCCGCTGTTTCTAACCGGCCGGGATCATTCGACGCATTCGGGACTGTGTGGGTATCGCTTGACAAACCGGGACGAAATGGCTGGTTTGGACTCATCATCTGCCTCAAGTGGTGGCGTTCAGGCTTGAACAATCTCAGCCAGGAGGAGCCGGATAAGCCCCATCTCGAAGAAGACTGGATGGCGGCCGTCAAAGATGTCGGTCTGATGCTCGATGGACTTGTTCAATGGCGACGTACCAAAGCTCTCTACCCATCACTCGCTAATAAGGCTGTATGATCTACGATACTGGATCGCGGCTGTCAAAGATGTCGGCCTAATGCTCGATGGACTTATTCGATGGCGACGTACCAAAGTTCTCTACCCATCTCTCGCCAATAAGGCTGTATGATCTACGATAACACTCTAATTCATATTCATCTCATCTGCTTTTACAATGTAAATCGGAGTCCCTACATCCTCTCTATGACTAAGCTCCAAAAGGAGATGCGCTAACGCCTCTGAAACAGCCTCTGAAACACAAAATCTTGACCAAGATGTCAAGACTGACGCGGACGAGTGAAGACTCACCTGCTCTACGTCTCCTCGTAACTGCGATAGGCGGGATCCATCTTCAGCTGATAAGGGCTGATAGAGCAAATGGATGACTAAGCCTCTCGCGCAAGTGTATGACTAAGCTTCTCGCGCAAGTGTATGACTAAGCTTCTCGCGCAAGTGTATGACTAAGCTTCTCGCGCACTCAATCATGAGCGCTACCCGCATCGATAATAATTTTGATCCCTCATCGTTTCTTCAACACACTCAGGACATCATTGAGAAATATAGGATGAAAGGTGAAAGATCATAGTTTACCGTATAACTCACTCACGAGCAAACTTGCAGAACCAACCACCTCCGGGAGCACCACTGAACCCGATATTGCTATTGAAGCTGTGAAAACCCAACTCAAGTTGTGGAACGACATGGTCCATAAGGAGGCTGGTAGCACAATGACTGGCAATATATTTGGGCTAGACATCACCAGCCTGACTTTCAACGGATATTTCGGCGAATACGTCGAAAAAGACGCGGCTGTCATATACACAAGCCTAAAAGAACTTGAGAAGACGAACAAGATCTGGTCGTGGTCCAAGCTTCCATATACTATTCGACGCGTTGGAAGCAGCCTTGTAGACAGCAACGAGCAGGATCCTAATGAGGTGTCGAAACATCTGAAGAATGACGAACTGGTCAACGACGTTGATGAATGGTCATTATATTTTGTGATATCCGATGATTTCCAATGCCCACAATCTTTCACTTAGGGTCCTTCACAACGAACGCTTTCTTCGTACGCTGTCTAAACGTCACCCAGATCTAGCTCCGGCCCTCAAGCCTTGGTCAGTTGGTCTAGTACGCATAGCGGACCTTCCCCAAACACTGCAATGCTGCTCTCTAATCCCATCTCCTACTGTTTCTGACTGTGTCATTGCACTTAAGATCACCCGCCTTCCTATCGACAAGGTGCCGGGCTACACCGTCCTCGCCGACAGACGGTCGTCCATGATATTCGTTCAACCTTCGGCCTCAAAATTCAGAGGTCGATTTGATGGCATGTCTGGAGGATTGCTTGCTGGTCTTGACTGGAACAATGTTTTCATTGCCGGTGGCCTAGTCCTTGGCGCTCTCCTCACACCGGATGTTCCTCCAACAGTAACTCATGGAGCTTCAGAACGTGCATCTCTCGAGCAGCCGTCCGAATGGATATCGTCAGATATCGATCTGTACATCTACGGGCTGGACGTCGAAGCTGCTAATCAGAAAATCAAACACATTATCGAGGTGTACCAAGAAAATTTGGGATCAGCAGATGCACCTTTCCTTGTCGTACGAAATTCGCAGACGCTCACCTTGTACTCGGAGTGGCCAAAACGACGGGTCCAGATTGTATTAAAGCTTGCAAAGAGTCCCAGAGAGGTCCTCCTAAATTTTGACCTCGACATCTGTGCCGTCGGATGGGATGGCAAACAAGTGTGGATGTTGCCTCGGTTTGTTCGTGCACTAGAAAGTGAGTAGCCGTTTTCTGAGAAATGCGTGAATACTCGTACGAATCATGCAGCTGGAACGAATGTCTTTACAATGGATCTCGTGAACGGACATTACCTTGGAGATAGAAAAGCGACTCGAGATAAACGGTTCGTCTTTTGTTCAACCTAAATCTGACTTTCAGCTTCATTCACGTTTTGGCAGGGTGTTTAAATACGCCGCACGCGGCTACGGACTTCGCATAATTCCGCTCTATACTGGTTACCTTCTGCCCTTCCAATCCTCCGAATCCAACTTACGTGCGGCCGGTGAAGTTGACAAACTCAAGCAATCCTCTCTGTCCCTTCCCTTGATCGCTAGCAGGGCTCGAGCCTGGACACACGAGATTGTCAATCGTTACATTCAGAATGATGAGAGTGATGAGTTCTCGACTTTCCATTGGCCTAGAATGGAAGGCAAAAACGGGTTGCCTATGTTCTCGCATGCATTACTGGAGCGATATGGTCAAATTACTTCAGAGGCACCCAAGAGAGGGAGAAGTTGTCTGACTGGTTTCAGCCTTCTAATGAGACACGTTGCGTTATGGGAGATGGAAATAGCAGGGACGATTGAGTGAGCAGCTTTCATTCCCTCAATAGTTGGATGGGTGATGACCAATGATTCTTGTGTATCCTCAAGTATTCATGAACAAATCTTTGCTGAAGACTCTTATAACAACATCGGACAGCTTGCATATGACGATACGCCCGCGTGAGTATGAATTTGATATTTGCCCGTCGCAACCTAAATCCTTGATCTTCCACTTACAGGTATGAGTGGGATGACAGTTTCACAATCCCGAAGTTCACACATGCCATTGATGTTTTCAGTGAATGCGAAACGAATGTGTTACAGGAGCGATGGGCTCACTTCGCTGAAAATCACGATGAGCCTGCCCAGTTTCCGGCCGTCAAACGTGTCACATACTCCAGCACTATCGATGAAATCTTTGCTGACAAGAACAATATATCGATTCCCATATTCGCCACGGCTAGATTTGTTCATTTTGCCAACGATATTTTGATGGGAGCGTTCCAGGAGTTGAACCTACATGAAGAAACCACAACATCCGAATGCCCTCTCAAGATTGTCGAACCTGCAATGCAAGAAAACGATGTAGTTCTGGCACTATGGCGGTTGGATCATATTCTTACCTGGCAAATGTTGGATCGACGAATTGATGAGTGCGTCTTGTTTTACCCATCCTTACGCTGAAGATGTTTGATATCTGTGTAGAATCCGTGAAGTATTGTGGGCATTCTATCACGTGAACAAACGAGCACTCGAACCCGAACCCGCAGATTGTATGGAGTATCTCAAAATAGATCTCTCAAAACGTGCTACCAGGATTGCAGAGAAGGATGAGCGTCAGGAATTTTTGGCATGGGTTGGCAGAGAACCTTGAGTACAGTCATGGGGTTGCTATATATATATACACTCTATATATCACGTCGTATGGCCTCGGCTCTCGCTGCCTCTCGCTGCGGCATTCTCCCAATAAACCATTCCTCCTTTCCTTTGAGCATCATCAAGTAATACGCTAACCCCAGCAGAGGCCGCAACTGCGCTGTGTACCGATCAGCAAGGCCTATGGCACTGACGATGTCGTGTGTCTGACCCGCGAAAAGGAGGTCGGCCCAGATGGGTTCGACGGCTTCGTGCAGTTCGTCGTGCGCACAGAGCACGGCGACCTCGGTGAGTTGGATGAGGAGTTCGGTGGAGGAGACGATGCTTCGACCGGCCTCGGTGTCAGCCTCGACGTCGCCGTGTATGTCTCTGTGTCGTGTCCAACACTTGAACTATCATGGTTCTGCTCCTGGTGGCGGACAAGCATACAATCTTCCCCAGAACTCTGGTCATCCATAGAGGTGGCCTCTCGACGATTCCAGTTCAACCCTTCATCTTTCGAACTGTTCCTGAAGTATATCTCTTACTCAGGGAATCACCCACTGGATTTCTGCTATGACCTAGACACGGATTACAGGTTCAACTCGCGTAGAGTCGCAGAGAGGGCATTGGATGTATTGTTAGATAATTCGACGAGATGGCGGCGCGCTGCACTGATTGTCCCAAAACATGGCTCCAATGATTGGCTCCTCCACGCTGCTTCTAGGTTGGCATCGAATGTTGCGCGCAACCCAGAGCGAGCGCATATAGGCAGTTTTCCTATTCTGGAATACCTTGAGATCCCTCGCCATCTACCTTGGGCATCTGGACTTATCTCTTTCTTCCAAACCCTTACAGTGTGTCCTCGCCTTCAAACATATCATGGCACTGTTTTCTCGTGGTCACTCGTGGTCAGGTTCTAGCATCGATATCTCTCATTTACGAGAGTTATCCGTCACGTTTCTATTTGGAGAATCTATTCCAGGACTCATACGCCGAATACCTACATTGCAATGTCTATTCATTGAATACGTGAAGCTGAACCTTGATCTAGAGGATCCTATCGCTTTCGATGAGGCTCCTTCACATATAGATCCGAGAGAAATTTCCCACTCGTCGCTGAAAAAAATCCAGATTCCCAACACACACTTTCCCCCACAATCATGGAATTCTTTGCGTTTGCCTGATTTAAAACACACACGGAAGGAGATCCAGCAGAGTTATATGGGTTGCAGGCTCTGACTGTGGTGCTCAACCACCAAAATTCTTACTTGATCGTTGATCATTTCATCCATACCAATCTTGCTCATCTAGAAGAGGCCGGATTCCATGTTGAGATGCGAAAAGTCACTGTATAAAATGATGCAGATAAGTAGCTAAACCTGAATACAAATGATGAAAGTCCAACTTGCAGCGTGTCAGACAATAAGGACGCTATGCAGTCCAAATTTTCTTAGGCTTTGGAGCTGCGAGTTCGAGAATCCGCGGTCGTTTTTGTTTGAAGAAGGACACCTGTTGTTCGCCCGACATTTGCTGAAGCAAACTCTTTTCTCGATAGAGGCTCTTGAAGGGCCACCTGGTCAGATACTCTTGAGCTCATAAACGGGCTGAAATGCAACACACCCATGGCTTATATACGTGAGGAGGTAGAATGTCAACCAATTTCGACAATGGGATGTCGACCATGATTACTTGAAGTTTCTTGATGAGGTCATGAACGTCCCAATTGACAGCAAACTGACCCAAGGGAGTATCAGGCGCTTGACAGACACACATCGTCAACACGCTCAATGCCCAACTCTCTGTGGTCCTGAACGCGTATTTATGTGCTATACGCGCGATACCGATCAGTCGATTAAGTTGTGGTTGGGTAGACGGCATGGCGAAGACGTCTGCGGGGAGGGTGTATAGAGCCCATAGTAAGGATCGGAAATCTGCGGCGGTGTCGCCGGTGAGAAGTATAGGGGATTTATCAGAAGCACCTTCAGGAGATGAATGTCGATGGTGGAGATGGGAATGGGAATGGGGGTAGGTTTGAATGGATTCGGAATGGGGCATGATCAGGGTCTCCGCGGAATCTGAATTTGGAATGTTGTCGAGTGAGAACATTCCTTCGAACGCTGAGCCGTCTCGTGAGAGGATGTAGCGGTGTAGTGAGTGTAAAGCCATCATTGGTGAGGATTCAATGCCCATGGAGGCGGCACGTTATGTTGATCAGTGTGGCGTAGACAATATAAGGTCGACTTCGGGTTGTTGAAAACCGTAATTTGAGCAGAGCAAATGCAAACAAAGCGATGAGGCTTGCAAAGAGTAGTTCGAGGATGTAGATGGAGAGAAGATGAAGGTTGAAAGGAAACGTGGATTGCGTGTGGTTTTGAGAACCCGAATAGGCCGAATTTCAAGGAGCAGATGTGTCAGGAGGAAAAAAGTTCAGAGTGATGAAGATACCTCGAGAGCAGAGAGGTTGTTGAACAACGTTCGTGGTAAGAGCAGCTAGTGGCGGTCACTGGAGCTGAGTACTCGTGCAGGATGTATTCTCGAAGAGCAAGGAGAATGATACATAATTCGCAGCACACATCGTTGAAAATTGACGAGCCTCAAGAACTCGCCGAACCGGCAGAGCTTCAGGATAGGGGCTGCTTCTGACATCATCCTTGTTACTCGAGGCCACGTGGCTTCTATCTGGGGCCGCGGCAAAGTTACTCGTCCGAGTCGTTCCCAAAAATCATCGCAAACAGCAACGCTACACTCATCGCCCATCTCAACGACGAGCAAGAATTATAAAGATCATCTGCTGGTATGGCTTGCAATGTTCTAATCAAATTGGTAATTATAAACACAACTCCAGCTAGACGCTCCAATATCCATTGATCAACTCTATATAACCATCGACAGGAGCCACTTTCCAGCGCGCAGTTGAAACTGGGGCATCGCATTCGTCCTTGCCTTTCCCGACATATAACTCTCTGAGCAATCACTCGAGGTGCATCAATGCCACCCAAAACAGCCAAAATAAAGAACGCTAGGATTATCTCCCCGATGTATAAGTTTTGGAGGGATTCGAGGTTTTTTGGATTAGGCGCCTGCCATTAGATGATGGTGGTCACGTAGTGATATCAGGAAGTAACCTCGATTGATTAAGAACGCGACAAGGCGACGCCGCTGAACGAAGAGAGACCGGAAGCAACCTCGATTGATTGAGAACGCGACAAGGCGACGCCGCTGAACGAAGAGAGACCGGAAGTAACGCTCCATTGATCGAGATGCCCATGGAAGGATGTAGTTGGGAACATTACGCCGTTGCTGCTTGAAAGAGCAGAGGACGAATTACCGTCTCCCAAGCGAATAACGTATGAAAAACGAAGATCTCGACATGCCGCTTCCGGCCTTGATAGAACATACATGGATTGAGCGCGAGCGATTGAGCGTACATAAATGTTGAGAGACATACATTGCAGACAATATAATTTGGGTCTTTCGGCGCATTCTCTTTCTAATAATAAGTGCGCGATTGACTCTGTGAGGATGGCTGAGTGAACCACATTGTGAGATAGACAAGTAAACGCTTACCTGCTCTGCGCCGTTTTACAACTGCTATAGGTGTCATCCAGATTCTGTCCGAACAGGGGCATCGTTTGTCCCATTCTGCTCTTCGTCGAGCGAAATTTCTCGTCATACCAATTTTCCATCGGTATCCGTGATCAAGATATGCGTATAGATAGCCTGGACCGTCAGCGCGCGATGTCGGGCGCGATTTCCTTGATGCATATGCGGCGCGCAATGCGTGAGTGGGACGCTTTGACATATTGAGAGTTAGATGCTCTGGAAATACAAAAAAGTAATGGATTGAGAGATGCAAGGCAGAGGGAATGAAGAAAGCGCTGTTGGTCGATGGGATCAAATGGAAGCACCACCTTATCAGCAGTCGGTCATCGTCGGTCATCGATTGCTGCTACATGATCGTGTAAGTAAGTATGAATGTGTTATGTGAACTCCTGGAGTTCGTATGCTTCCCAAAACAAACTTGAGGGCATCGAAAGCAGATCATAGGTGAAATGTGATTTAGGTGACTCAGCCCATTCGTTTTGTTCGAATATCTTCAGAGATTCCTTGAGACCTAAGTGTACCAGACTTGATTGAGTTTGTAAAGTTCATGTGAATCATTACTGAAACATAGGGAGCTTCAGACTTAGAGTGCATTGAATCAGATAAGGATAACGAAATTTTGGAATTCTACGCACCTGAAGTACTTTGGAACCTGAGAGCAAAGCGACCACACCTTGAAGAAGTTCGGGCAGTTGCTTAGTCATACACTCGCGACAGTGGCTTAGTCATCGTAGATCTCCCACGCGTTTCGCGTTGGCTCCGAACCGGTTGCGAGCTCGGCTTTTACCCTTTTACTGTCAGGAAGGTCAATAGCCGATCTGAGTTGATGCGTCATAGGAAGGTCAATAGCCGATCTTAGTTGATGCGTCAGGAGACGCTGGAGAGTCGGGGCCGTGGATGGGTTGGCTTGATCATCAGTGCAAGGGCAGCACACAGGGGAAGAATTGTGAAAAAGGTATAAATCATTATAACGTGAAACAGAACGTCAAAAGAATAAGAACAGCACAACGTATCTTGGCGTTCACCCGCGCCTGTACCTGTTCATAATCGATAGCGCACACACCAAACGCACACACCAAAAGACTTTTGTGTTTCCGAAGTTGTTGGACTTCGGCTTCAAAGTGTCGATGAGGCTAACCAGTGCAAACTTCGGGTACCTGAGGAGGAGGAATATGAACTGTGTATGAGGCAAGGAATGAATCAGCGAAGTTCGGCTTTAAAGATAACACTCACGAGTAATATCAGACGCATAGCAGTTCCATTCACAACCAGCGTCGATGATCAGCAAAACTTGAGGACTAAGCTGCCGTACACCTCCATGGGCGAACTCATTCCGATTCTGATGGTCGTGTGGTTGAACAGGACCCCATGCGAATTCGCGATCGTTGCAACAGTGATGTAGAGTCGACGCACGAGTACTTGCTGCTACGCTCCATGACCACGCTCGATGGCTCCTTTGACGGCTTTTCCCAGAACCCTCATGACGACTTCATGAGCTCGTGAGCTTATCTCGTTGGCCTTGCGAATCCAGTCGATTTCTTGCTGATCCTTAATAAGTCGAGCTTGATGTAAAGCAGGAAGGAGGAATAGATCACTAATGTCTGCATCCTTGTTTTCAGACGACATGACCAGTTCTGTAAATTCTGCATTAGAAAACGACCCGGCGGAAGAGCTGGCGCGGGAGGAAGACCGAGAATGGTAACGACGCTTGAGGCGGAGATGTCGAAAGCCGAGATCCGGGACGAGTTGGTATACTGCTCATTCGAGCTGGTTCTGTAGACCAGCAGCATATGGTATGTCATCATCTTCATCCACTGGTATGTCATCATCTTCATCCACCCAATCGCTTTCATCCCCCAAACTCAACGACAACCGTCCAGGACCAGAGAACACATCTCGCAAGCTCGTACCCTCCGATGGAGAAATGGTCAGTACTTCCACAGCTTGTGCACCTCGCGTTCGCCAGCCTGGTGGTTCCAACCCCCATGCCTTTTTCCAACTCGAACGACCCACAGTGCCGTTGAATCCATGACCATGTAGTGGACTGGAAAAAGGACCTTGTCGTTTTTGAGCCACGAACGTCGACGTTGTTGACCGGCGGGGTGTCGAGTCCTCAAATGACCGACGGCTCTTGTACGGTGACGAGGTTCGAACCAGCCCCCCACCTCCTTCATAATCAGAGTTGTATTCAATAATTGAAGTCGGGCGAGAAGATTGTGGGGAATGAATAGATGATGTTGCCGAATTAGACCGCATATGTGTTGGCCTGCTAGAATGAGAGGCTGTTTTCGGCTGGCGAACAACACGAGTCGTCGTTGAGGATCCAGATCCCCCGCGACGATGATATCGTGATTGCATGGGAGATGTGGCACGATAATGAACTGAGCCTGTAGAGCTTACGGAAGGGCTTTTCCTGTGGCGTTGTTGCGTAGAGAAGCTGCGGATGGAGGAAGGACGGGAGGAATTGGGAACAAGGCTTGGTTAGAAATAGATTGGGAAGGTGGTGAGTCTCTTGAGTCGGCAAGAACCCATGGAGAATCGATATGAGGCTGACTATGATGCATTTCACTCGGAGGTGGAGTCGAAGGGTATAAGCGCTCAAGCGCTTCTTGGAAATTGATAGAGTAATCAAAACCGGAATATCCCCAGTTATGGGAATTGATATAGTAATCAAAACCGGAATATCCCCAGTTTCATGCCCAGTTGCCCTCAATGCTTGCCCAGTCATTGGGCTTTGTGTATCACTTGCGAAATAACTTGCTTATCACAAAGGGAAAATACCAAAAATCTTACTACCTTTTACGGGTGAAAAAAGGACTAAATCATGAAAGGGAAATTGTATGAAATTTGATGAATATTATATAATATATTGCCGGAGAAATTAAAGTAAGATTACTATTGAAAAAATACATTTATCCCATATGAAAATAATAAATTATATCACCATTATTTACGCCTGATAAAAATTGAGAAATAAATTAATTTTAACAACGTTTATGTCGTGTGAAATTTATCTATTATAGTCCAGGAACTATATTGGGAAATTATTTGTAATTCACACCACTATTTTCCTCAATAATCCCACGTAAAATAAATGCCCTCCGACCTAGTGTGGGCTCGTCCTAACAGGACTGTTCTGAACCTCGATCCATTTCAAGGATGATATGTAATTTAGTTAATGCTGAGGTTCGTTCTTACCTTACCAACAACAATGTTTGTATTTTTACCCTCGTGAGCACCAGTAGTCTGATGAGCATGTTCCCTTCACTTCTACAGGATGACTCTTGAGTTATCGAAGACGGAGCCTCTCTTCAAGACTGGCTGTCAACGCTCCAGCAAAACAGATGTTTTGCCACCCTCTCCAACTGCGAAAACTGTTCTTGCTTCTCCAAGCCAGAAATACCAGCTTCATCTACCTCTGATGATCGTCAGCGCCCCCGGTCGTACCTATCCGGTCGCTCCGTATCTCGAAATTGCTGGTCTGCGACCAAGGGATAAGAATAGCTCACACAAGGTTGTTGCTCCCTCCGCGCAGAACTTTGAGCTCAACTTTGAACTAAGCGCTCAGCCGCATCCTGAGCATCAATAGGATGATTAGGCTAACTAACCCGTCAGCAATCTCAACAGGATCTGGCCACTCGACAACAGAACTTGAATGTCCACGAAGCGACGGCTCCACAGACATCATCCGCCCATCTAGCTCCACCAAACTATCCATGGACCGAGGGGCAAAGGGCCAAGGCGTCCTTTACCTGGCTAAAATCATGTTATTGACTCCATGATGTGGATTTCCAGCGCCACTTCGTGGTCCGCTAGAGGGCATTCTTGGACCGTCAAGAACCTCTTAGCATATCTCCTACTATGCTTCAGCGTGAAAGTCATGCTGACGGAGCATTAAGGCTGGCAAGTCGGTAGTAACATACAAACTTCAAAGAGCTCATCTGTTTACTTGCTACGGTTGCCTGAAAACGGCGTGTCGTCCCGATATAAGTATATACAAGTGTTGGAATTCGGAATGCTACTGGAAATGGTTCTAGAAATGACGCTCAGCGATGAACGTTGAACGCCAGTTGAGTCGTGTCCATTCACTAGGCGGCCATGGAGCTTCAAGGAATGCTAGATAGTACGATATGCATGACGGTAGTCCGTCTGACGACGAGGTGGAACTTGATGCGCAATGAATTGTGTATCGTCGAGGTTGAAACGAGGTCTGTAGTAAAGGGGCATTGACTATGTCTCTGCCTGTTTCTGCTGTGCCTTCAGCCTCCGGTTGAAAGGTACAGTCGAAGTGAGTCCACTGAGTTCGGGACGTACTAGTAGTCATTATGTAATCCCTTCTCCGGTTCACGCAATAACCGGTTTTTTCTTCCTTTTCTCACTTAGCCAGTTTCATCTATGTCAATGCACATTGTACGTCGTTATTGACAATCAAGCTCAAGTCTGCTCAAGCCTTGTGGAACATGATTCTCTTCATGTAATCGGGCCTTCTAAAGGAAAAGTTACGACTCTTTCGCGGTCATTTCTGCCCTCATTGTAGAAAAAAAGATGGCAATCAAGTTCGCCGGTCTACTCAGAAAACACCAGCTATATCCTCCTATATTGACATTCATGTGCTTTCGGATGAATCGATCTATCGGTAGGTTAATCGATGCAAGTTCACCAAAACAAATTGCTAACTTTGGTAGGTCTTTGAAAATGGGGTATTCGTAAATCTACTTGTCTTAGTCCTTCTTCGAAAGAGTTATGTTCAAGAAGGGTTTAGACCTCAGACCTCAGACCTCAACCTTTTCCGAATTCTTCATTATATCCTGTCGGGAACCCACACCACACAGGAACGATCGTGAGATGTCCTTCACCCATTCTGCATCTCTTTGCTGCAGCCACAATCAAGAAAATTGTCCTCGGATGCTCAATGTCACCGTTCAAGATTACGATTGGTTCTCCGCTGAATGATAGAGAGAAGAAAGATTATCCAACATTTGGATAAGTGTTCTATAGAAATTAGAATGTTCATTGACATATTAATCTCTTCAGTTCCCGTGAATTCTGCCGTCTTACAACACAAATACGTCTCACACGAACTGCCAATCTGAACGCTCAATGAACAGATTCGAACGGACCTCATGTGTATCAGACTTTTCCGTTAATTCATTGTCTCTCTCTCTAACATGCGCGGTGTCCTTGGCCTTGTCAAAAATCGAGTCACCAATGACATGTGTGCTATCGATTTCCTTGCAGCTTTACCTTGAGGTTTAGGTGAGTCCCAAGTTCGTACCTGGAACGCATGTATAAAAGCTCGCCTTCTGGGCAAATGGAAAGCCATCGAACCACCCTTCGAGTCAATCTAGCAGAATGTTCTCTCGCATCTCGTCTATCGCCTTCTACGCGCTCTTCGCGTTTGCTATCCTTGCTGCTGCCACTCCGGGAGGCGTGAAGCCCACGACTACTCTGCCCCCGGTTACGACCACCATCACGGTCACTGCGGTATGCGTCTACTTCTGTTGTTGATCCAAGGCTGTCGTCGCTCATCAACGTCTCTCTTCCTTTTTCTAGCCTGCTACAACGACCACCATTACTTCTGGCTCCTGTACCACTGGACCTATTCAGTGCTGTGATAGCACCGAGACTGTGAGAAAGCAATCGCGGTACCGAGAGTACAGTATCCACTGACATGTTTCTCTCAACAGGCCGGATCCTCTGCTGGATCTTCTCTCCTTGGTTTGCTCGGAATCGTCATCGAAGACCTCAACGTCCTACTCGGTATCAACTGCAGCCCAATCACCATCATCGGTGCTAGTGGAAGCAGCTGCTCCGCTCAGACCGTATGCTGCGAGGACAATGCCGTGGTAAGTTTGGTCTTGTTCATTTGGCAGCAGATTCAGTTTTTCATTGAACTTCGTCTTAGGGTGGCTTGATCTCCATTGGATGTATCCCCATTTTCCTTTAAGTTGACAGCTAACGGAATGTAAACTCGGAATTGCAGAGTGCTAGAGTCGTTTCATGTATAGCCTGCCTCGAGTTCTTTTTCCGTGACGGTGAATCGTCAAGAATGTCTGACATCCTCGATACTGTTCTTGTTCCACATTACACAGCGTTGCAGCTCGAATGAAATTTGTGATTTGCGTTTTCTCTTCGTATCTCCTCATCTCCAGTCAAAGATTGTTGTGGCGTACATCTCGCTCTGTTTGAGAACTATTTTGCCCAATCCTAGGCGATGATTTCATTGGCTGTTGTAAACAGTAAATGGCATGCATCCAATGAGAATACTCGGCCTAACACACGACTGATCAACGTACACTTTCTTGTCAAGGGACAGTAGCAATATTTTTTCCCTTGGCAACCCAAGGGTTTCTTACCAACTCGATCGCAGTAGGTCTTTCTTCCGCTGTCCATCTCAAAGTCTTCCGAATGAAGCCAAGGAAGGCGAGAGAGTCTTCAGCGCTCATCTCTGCTCCAATTTTTCTGAGAGAAGATTGCAGGAGCGACTCAAGCCTGTTCTCATCGAAGGATTCAGGAATAGGAATGTCCAGCTTGTTCAGAAGTTGTGGCGGGGGAGGTCCAATCAAGCTGACCATTTGAGTTGAGTGATGCTTGTATTGTTCTTCCGATTCATCTGGGGCGTCTTCTCGCGACTTGAATAATTGTTCTCCAAAAATCAAATGCCATATCTGTGCCAAATCATGATTTGAGAAAAGTTGAATGTGGAGAATTGTTGAAACTGACCATGCAGACAAGGTTCCATACATCAACGGCTTTTCCCCACGGAAGACCCAGGAAGACTTCTGGTGCTCGATATACAGGCGGCTGAATGATTCCTGTAAAGGGACCCTTTCCTGTGCGCGCTTCGCCGAAGTCACACAAAACAGGTTGACTTTTAGACCCTGCTATCCAGCGGTCGATAGGACCAGGTAAATCTCTTGTCTGAAATATCACTGTATCTTCGCTGATCTTCCTTGCACTTGGGTCCTTGAACTCTGCTTCCTCGCTATCTTTGAGTACTCTAGGGTCAGCAATGGTATATAAGATATTCTTTGCTTGAATGTCTGAGCTCGAAGTGAAAAGAAGTGAGTAACTGTAACAGACTGGATGATAGGACATATTCATACCTGCATGAATGATTTGAGCTCCATGTAAGTAATTCAATGCAACAAACATCTCGAAAGCGATATCCCTGACATAGTCAATCGGAAGGTGCCCACGAAATCCATTAAGGATATATTGAAGGCTGATCCCGAGTGGTTCGTGGATGAGAAACCGATAGGTATGGTCGCCTTTACGAAGGGTGAAGTGATCCAGGGCGTGTCTCACGAGCTGACTCCCTGTTTGAACACCCTTCGGGTGTGTTTTCATCGCCTTGATTTCACGTTCAGCAGCTGGGTGGTCGCAGACCATAGACTTCATACAAACATATTGATTGTGACTATATCATGATTGTGAGCGAATTGACGATGAGACATTGGCCTAGATGAGAGCTTACTGCAGGTCTCGGCACAGCCAGATTGTGGAGGTAGTTCCATAGCCAAACTTGAAAAGTGGTTGACTTCCCGTAGAGATTTGTAGCTAAATCCGAGCTACAAATGATCCGCATTTGGGTTTGCCGGGATGCCAGCGCCACAATCAGCGGAGTTCGAAATTTTTACTGGGCTACAAACCTTATTGTTTGTTAGAGGGTCCCGACCCTCTAACAGATTTTTTGCCGTCTACAAACCATGCATCCGGAGCCTAAATTGGTATAAAATCCCCTCCCTTGCCCCTTTTGGTAGTTCTCACGAGGTCCTGACCTGAATTAAGTATAGGTTGCAAAATTGTCTGCGGGATGCATGTGCCAACAAATTTAGCTACAAATTCCCCATCAAAATATTTATTCTTCGGAATTAGCTACAGAAATTCTACGGGAAGTCAACCAGTACCTGGTACTTGGAATGCAAAACATCTCCAATGGATACTGGGTAGAAGTAGTACGGTGTGTACCATGTCCAATTCTCCTCCTCAGCTAGTTCGGAGGCAGAGAGCGTTGGATATCCGCTGTCTGGAAAGAGGCGAGGTTGAACCTTCCAAAACAATCTGTTCATCACGTTCATGGTAAAGAACAAGTGGTTGGAACAACCTGTCGCACGCCGGATGATCAATACATACTACGTGAGTCGGCATCTCCGGCTGCAACAATGGTATGTAAGAGCGCTTCAAAGTTCAAACGTTCAATCCGATGTGTGACGAGCTGGCGAACTCTATATCGTGTTCAAAATGATGAAGAGTTCAACATTCAATGCTCAAGCAAGTACTACCTTAAGAGAAAAATCCTGGTGACGGCTATACGACAATAAGCCCTCAACTCCGAGTCTAAGTTCTTTCAAACTAAATGACGATCCTGTGATGCATAACCTCGATGTCTTCGAAGTTCGATGCAGCGAAGTCACCATTGAAGGAGAGCTCGAGGGGAAGCCGATGCCAGCAATTCTATTAGTCTCATATGATCGCAGTAAGGTAGAATGCACGAAGCGTCATATAAATCAATCCACGCAAGCCGACTATCTAGTATCTGGTCCAGAACTTTTCATGAGTTTGTGAACGAGCGAGCGATCTCCCGCGTCATCCTGCGCAATGCTCCCGAACACAGTGCTTGAGGCATGACTAGACTCGGCACCGTTGTAAGACTCGTCAGCGTAAGAGAGATACCTAATCACAGCGATTCTGTCCGGTCTGAAGAGTCAATTACACAAAATTTCGTAGACTCTCCGAAAGTGTTCGCTCATAGCTGTAGGGAGCTAGCGGATGTATGTGCTGAGGATGAATGCCATTTATTGGATAAGGTATCATCTGGCCCGAAAGGCCGTTCGATCGATCCTGGATGGACATAGAAGGATTAGAAGGGGAGTTCTGCCTGACGCCAGTAGGGAAAGCGCGAGTAGTGGACTCAGAGGACACAAGATTGTACAGGCTTCGAGGATCCGAGACCATCCTGGGTTGGGTAGACGATGAAGAGGGTAATTCCACCGAAGGTTCAGGTGTGAATATGTTTGAACGAGGGTCAACAGACGGTGGCCGTGTGCCATATCCTCGTGCAACGAATTCTGTACTCCAGCTCTCGATGTTATCATGTCCAGAGTTCGGCATGATCAGGGAGGGGGAAGGCGAATGGTTCGAGACGGGTGAATAGAGATGTACAGTTTGCACGTTGCGAGGAGATATAGAGTTGTAATTTGTGGAATGGTTCGACGAAGTGGCCGAAGGAGACGGAAGCTGGCGCTCCCTGTCGAGATCATCAAAATCTTCTTTGGTCAAGGTCTGGAAAGCCTCGATAGAAGTTGTGGCAGACCGCAGAGAGGATATGACTCTCTTCAAAGCCTGAAGCTGGGGACTCATCAATGAAAGTATATGATAAATGTACAATTCCAACGAACCTTCTCGAGGTCAGCCTCCGTTTTGGTAGAAACATATCCGAGTTTGCGATCTACCTCTTTCTGCTGCAATCGGGAATTGAGCTCCTTCAGTTCCCTCGATAACCTGTTGTTTTCGGTTTGAAGTTTCTGACACCGAATTTCCAGGTCAGATATATATTTTGCTTTTCGTGCTCGATAATCCCTTTGCAAGATCAAAGAGCGAGTCAAGGGAGCACTCATATCTCGCTTGCGCCCTCGGACCATACAAGGATAATGAGTAGTAGGATGAAGAGAGGCGCCAAGGAGGAAACGAATCCGTCGATCTGGGAGTGGGATGAGAAAAACAGATTGTCGAAACCTCGCTAGCTTAAAAGTTGCAGTTTGGGAAGCTAGAATATGATAACCAATGAATGGGACCTAAAAATGCTGTCGGCGGTCCTCCGTTGAGAAGTGAAGATGTTGGTTGATTGGTTTCACGATACAGTAGACCAGAAGGTAGCTAGACAATCATAATGAGCCCGTAGCATGCACAATCAATCATGCCTCGACCTACCATTAATAGAGCACTGGTTGGATACGCCCTCATATAAGGCGTTGATAGTAAAATAGATTTTAGAACGAACAGGTCAAGGTCAGTCACAATGAATCAGAGGTGTACATGACTGAGAAAAAGTGCTGAAATCCGGGGAAGAGCTTTACACCTTTTGTTGGCGTTTTGGGAAAAGGATAAAATCCTGTCATTTCGAGTCCAAGATTCTAGGAGTGCGGATCTGAGGCCATAATCACAAGAATCGACCTTGAGGTAAATCCCCACGCGAAAGCATTGTCTGAACAGCCTCGTGTTAGAACGGCAAGGAGATCATCAAAGGAGTACGAGCAGCTGGACCCACTGAGTGCGTCCGGGAAAATTATGACCAGTGGTCGTGGTGTGGTGGTATGAGTTCATATTGAATACGACGCGGGAGCATCGACCGGGAGCAGTTCATCACTGTCCACCATCGCTTCAAGCCTTCACCGCGGAGAGTGGGAGGAGTAAAGGCTAAAAAGGTGGATTCTGCGTTATGTAGGTCAGGAACAAGAATTGCGCTGACTCCCGCAGCTTCTGAATATAGCGATCGACCATTTTATATGTTCTCCTTCCCGCTGATTCGAGTTTCTCTGCTATGAGGGGCGAATCCTAGAGCCAAATTGTTCGACGTCTGAACTGTGATCCGAAAAATTTCAAAGCGATGTTTCATTGGGAACAATTTAATGAACATTTGCTTTAGGAAACGAGAAGCCGACACTAGCAAGACCAATACTGTTAATAGTAGAACAATTGCTTTCGTGATGTTCGTGATTCTGGATAACAGCAAGCTCATTTGAGTTAAGTCACAAAGAATCGAGCTAGAACCCTACCATCGTGATGAAATCACAAATACCCAGTCTTCAAGAAGGAACTCCATTGAGTTGATTCACGGCTTGCAGCCCTTCTCCGATGTTGACAAAGTCAAGCATCACAAAGTTTGGAGCGACCCCACCTGCCAAGGGGGCACAACCATTGGCGTCCGCAATAATCCTGAAAGACTCAAGGTGAGAAGAAATGATGGAGATTGGGATAGAGCAACCGTAATTACGATGTTACGCCGTTCGTCGTCGCGGCAGCCTCAGGATCACTAACTAACACGCCAGTACCTAAGACGTTGATATCGAGGTTGTGGTTGAGCATGTTTAAATGTTCTTCAGTCGACAATGGTCCCGCAATGCGATCAACAGAGCAAGGGAAAGTAGGGTCCGTGGAGTCGAAGGGAGGCTCCCACAGCTGAAGGCAAGCTGATAAGAAATGTAACTTGGAGATGTAGATTGGCTTCTACAAACCATTGTGAACTCTGGAAGGATATAATCAACGGGAGCACCATCCGTGCCGTCGGCGCCAGCATCCATGAACGTGATCACTCGTTTTCCGCTGTCAATCAGATCGCCGAGGGTGGGCCAGTCGAATCGGGTCATTGGGTTATTAGGAGGGACGTAGGATACCGTGTCGATACCTGATTGTCGCAGAAAAAGCATGAATTACTTCGGTCCTAGCAGACGATCACCAAGTTTCATATGAGACGCACCGGCCGCAACGAAAGCAGGAGCCCATACATCCGGAATCGAGAGTCCGTCCGAGTTCGTGAACAGGAGGGTCAAGACTTCATTTGGGTTAGCGTCTAGCCAAGTCTTCACCGTGGTGAGATAGTCGACAACGGTTCCTCCATCAAAAAGAAGCTGCAAAGCGGAAAGGAAAGGCTAGGTTAGAAACGCGATGCGTTCGGGAAAAGATTGAACGTACACAGCCTGAAAAAGTGGACAACAGTTGGGAAAACTGTGCAGTATGAGTATATGAACAACGTCATGCTTACTGGTATGGCAGAAATGAAGTACACCATCATTCCTGGAGGGCGTTGGAATCATTAGTAATTACAGCAAATGACTAGAAACGATTTCTTACAAATGACCTTCAGCTTGTAAGAAGCGGACACCAAGACCTAGTTGAGTTGGAATATCGACTTCTTGGTCCCTGGCCACTGTTCGGGTTTAACTTGTCATCGGCGCAATGCACTATTCGATATAAAGGACAGACACGCACGAGCAAGAGGGTCGCTACTGAACGCGTAGGAGTCATGAGAGCCAAGGAAGGTTGTATTTCCATACGGCCTTTCGCAGAGTACTGCGTGCCCATTACAGACTGTAGCCCTGATATAACTGTGAGAAGCACATGATATTACGATGCCGATGGTGGACTTGCCTTTTCGCCGGTAAAACTGCGCTGAATGTCCCAGAAGGAGACAGCAACAGGCAAAGAAGCGAGAATGAGATGGAGAAAAACATCTCGCTGGTTCGAGAAAGGGCGAGGGATGCTGACAGATGGTAGCAGATGCCAGCTCTGGTCTTTATAAGACTGGGACTTTGGATTGAGAATCATCATGATCGTGATTCATGGTTGTTCAGAACAACGACGTGAATGCTTCAAGTCAGACACGTGCGAGACGTTCCATGTGGATCGTTTCTTGAAGAGGCCGCGTCTTCGTAGTGCCCTAAAGGGCGAGGGTAGAGAGGGTAGAATGTCGACTACGCGCAAGAGGAAACCTGAGGAAACGAGTTTGTTGGACAAAGTCACCTAGACACTGGAAGTATCATTTTGACAGCACCAAGAAAAGGATAAAGATCGGCTTGAAAATAAAACGGTGGAAGAGCACAGGTGAGCATGAAAAGGTCATGACGGAAAATTCAAAAGGTAGAACGTGCATAGTCAGATATCCGCCGAGGCCGTTTTGATAGCCGATCCGCTTCAAATCTAAATTTGATCTTGCACTACATCTAAGTAAACTTCGTTCAGAAACAGTGGATGACTTCCCGTAACGATTTTTAATAAAACGTCGTATTTTCTAAACATCTGTCACAAATTTGTAATAGCAAAAATACAGAATTAATACAGAGTGTTTTCCCGTAAGCTTCTGAGCAAGGCGCTGCATGAGGGAAAAATATTGATGGGAATTCTGATCCCTCCTCTTCAAACACGACGTGCGATCATTCTTGAGTGCATAGCCGACGTTAGCCGACTCGCTTAGGGAAAAATACAGCGCATTCCAATCTACAAGAGGGTCGGGACCCTCTTGTAGATTTGAGCATTTAGAAAAGCCCCAAAATTTCAAATTTCTTGATGTGACACGATGCCGCTCTCCGGCAGACATCGCTTATAGTTCACGTAACGATTAATGCGACGTTAATAAACGCAAAATGCTTACGGGAAGTCATCCAGTGGGCGTACTTTAACAATTTCGTAGCAAGGTGTTCATATCACAGAGTGAAGCAAGAATATCGATTATCAATTACACATAAAGAGCGATTACATTGGGCAAGAAATAGTCAGAGGTTAGAGTCATTGATAGCATACATAGATGGAGTAACTGCAGTAGATTGATATACGAAGAGACGGTTTCAACATAGTTGTCGAACGACGAAGATTGAATATTGAAAGACCAAATGAGGCGTGTTGATACAAAGTAGAATGAGAACCGCGCGTCCTGAGCGTCGATGTGAAATCGACTGAATTGTGATAGTAAAAAAGGAAAAACAGAGAAAAAGAGATAGAACGGAGACCACAGAACGTACAAGAGAAGCAGCGAACTGAGATGTTGGTGGAAGGAGGAAGGTATATCAATCCGAAATGAGCACGCCTTCGACTACGATTTTGCAGCGGCTCTGCGCAGAAGCGGATGCTTGGCTGCGTTTCTTTCGCCCGCTAATTTATTGATTGAATTTAGGAGATCGGCACGACGCAGAGGTTCTGAAAAGATATCAATGAAGTCAGTGAACAGATGGACATAGGGAAATCCTTACTCGTTATATGATCATCCATTCCGGCCTGAAGACATCGTTCCCTGTCACCAATCACTGAGGGTATATGGTTCAGCAAAAGACAAGCGAAGGAATCGAACAACACTCACTTGCATGCGCGGTCAAAGCGATAATGGGTATCGGAGTGAGCCCGTGCTTCATCTCATGCTCACGAATCAGTTCGGTGGCTTCCATACCGCCCATGAAAGGCATGGACACATCCATCTAAAACGCTTGAGCTGGTACTTAGGCGAGTTCTAGCAAGCATAAACACGCACCAAGATGATATCGAAAGGTCTTCCCTGGGCGACCCTACCCTTGAACGCATCAACAGCCAGACTCCCATTCTCCGCAATCTCGACAGAGTGCCCGTATTTTTCCAAGATCTTCACCGCCAACTTCTGATTGACCAGGTTATCCTCCGCCAGGAGAATATCAAAAGTCACATCATTCGCCGCTGCAACAGGGCTAACCGTGTTACTCTCCAGCGCACTCACTAGTGCACTCGCCAAATCTTGAGCCGAAACGGGTGTGGTGACCTGAGCAGAGATGGAGTTGTCCAAACACCATTTCACTGATTGGTGCCGGTCATGGGAAAAGGGTGGGAAATAGGACGTGGATGAGCGGATCTGGATAGCGGAATGCTGAGTAGAGGACGACCCACAGTTGAGTCGGGGCATTGAGGGTGCGAGAAGCACGATGGGTATATAGCGAAGGTGTTCGATTTCACGAATGGTCTCGGCCTGGGAATAAAAGACGCGGATGAGTATAGGTTATACAAGTTTGGATAACAGGAGAAGCATTGAAGAGAACCTACGCACCATAGACAATGAATCCACCACAATCGTATCAAAGTGCGGACAGTTGTCTTTGTTAGCCAGCTCGCTCACTGTATGCCTCACGTGTGGTGTCAAGCCTAGCTCTCTTATCCTGTCGACTACACCAGTCTTGTCGTACAATGTGTCCACAAATAGTATCGCTCGTTTGGCGAATGGCGACATTTTGGAGAGAGTCGATTCGATGGAAGCTTGGGATATTTGAGAAGAGATGGTAAAGAAGAATCGAGATCCTTTCTGGACTTCCGATTCAACCCACATATTCCCTTGCATGAGGGATACAAGACGTTTCGATATCGAGAGGCCGAGGCCAGTGCCTCCGTATTCCTGAGAGCAACGGTTAGTCTTTTGAAACAACATCATTTGCGAATATCGCACCCTGGTAGTACTTCCATCTGCTTGACAGAACGTATCGAAGATGAGGTTCAACTTGTCCTTGGCAATCCCAATCCCGGTGTCACTAACACAGAACTCCAGTGTCACATTCTGGTCATCCAACGCCAACAGCCTGCAGCTCAGCGCGACATGTCCTTTCCTAGTGACCTTGCTTGGTGTGAACTTGATCGCGTTTCCGACGAGATTGGTTATGACTTGACGCAAACGAAGCGAATCTCCGATGAGCTGATCTGGTATGTCGGGCTCGATGTCATATGTGAGGTCGAGGTTGTTCTGGGAAGCTCGAACAACCAGAGTTTTGAGGATGCCAAAGACAGTTTGACGAATGGAGTAGGAGACGGCTTCCATTGTCATACGACCAGCTTCAACTAAAACAGAGAACACACGTGAGCAAAACTGTCAGGAAGACAATCTATTCACTCAAAGCTCACTCTTCGAGATGTCCAATATATCATCGATGATCAACAGCAGCGACCGTGCCAAACTATGCACGAGAAGCAGACTTTCTCGTTGAGACCGATTGAGATCACTGTCGAGCGTTAGTTCGGTCATTCCGATGATCCCGTTCATAGGCGTCCTGGAGAAATATTAGTATCCCTCGTAAGATCGAAGCGCTTTTCACGCACCTGATTTCGTGACTCATATTGGCCAAAAATTCACTCTTGCTCCTGTTCGCCAATTCTGCAGCCTCTCTCGCAGCCGTGTTCTTCTGAATACTGTCTCGCAAGTTGAACACCATGTTATTGATTTGAGTCTTGAGTGAATCCATCTCTCCAGAGGCTTCGACGGTGATGAACCGAGTAAAGTCACCGTCCATTGCAGCAGCGGAGATTTGTGCGAATCCACGAACTTGCGTTGTCAAATTTCCGGCCATTGTGTTGACAGAAAGCCTGAACGGGTCTTAGCTCTTGTAGAAGACACAAGGCGTCGATATACATACGTGATCTCCTGCCAGATCCCTTGCACGTTCCCCACTTCGGCTTGTACGCCAAGTTTACCTTCAGTCCCTACTTCGCGAGCAACTTTCTTGACCTAAGTTTATTTGAGAAATTGACAGTCAATAAACAACCATGACGATGCTAGGATCGTATCTGAATGACACTCACTTCGACAGCGAAGATACTCAACTGATCAATCATATCATTGATCGTGTTGACCAAGTTGAGCATTTCACCAGAGACACTGACACCACCGATCTTCTGTGTCAAGTCTCCCCTCGCGACTGCTGTTGTTGCGACAGCGATAGTCCGAACCTAGCATTTTTCAGTTCAAGGCTCAAAAAACCAAAAAGAAAATCAAGGTAGAATCAACCATGTACCTGCAGTGTCAAATTGTTCGCCATGACGTTCACGTTGTCCGTTAACGCCTTCCAAGTTCCTGCGACATTAGCAACCCTGGCTTGACCACCAAGCTTGCCTTCTGTACCGACTTCACGAGCGACTCGGGTCACCTATTGATTATTGCATGAGCGACAAACATTCAGCATTTCACGAGTTCGGTCTAGCACTACATAATAATCGAATATGGAATTTCTACGCACCTCATCAGCGAATACACTCAGACTTTCGGTCATCTCGTTCACGGTCGTCTTCAAATCCAAAATTTCACCCTTGACGTCGACTTGGATTTTCTTCGAAAGATCGCCGCTGGCGACAGCTTTGGTAACTTGTGCTATAGAGCGGACCTAGATAAACTTGGTCAACGACGAACACAACAGAATCTGCAAGAGCACTTACCTGATTGGTCAAGTTCATTGCCATCAGATTCACATTGTCCGTCAAGCCCTTCCATTCTCCTTGCACATCCGGCACCATTGCCTGACCTCCCAGAATACCTTCAGTGCCTACTTCTAACGATACTCGAGTGACTTCGTTGGCTAATGTTGATAACTGGACAACCATAGAGTTCACCTATGGCGCTTGTGTTGAGTCGAGGAAAGAAACTATAGGCGAGAAACTCACGGTCTCCTTCAAGTCTAACATCTCGCCTTGTACATCCACTTCAACAAATTTGCTCAAGTTGCCTTGAGCAACAGCCTTGGTGACTTCGGAGATAGACCGCACTTGGTTGGTCAAATTCAATGCCATCTTGTTTACATTTCGTGTCAAATCCGCCCAGGTGCCTTGAACGCCTTCGACACGAGCTTGACCGCCAAGGATACCCTGAGTGCCGACCTTGTAACATTCATCAATGAGACAAGTGGAAAAGATCAGAGATAACACACTCACTTCCAATGCTACCCTCGTTACCTCGCTTGCAAACGCACCCAATTGGTCAACCATGGAATTGACTGTGGTTTTAAGTGTTGCCATTTCACCTTCGACTTGGATTTCGATTTTCTGCGTAAGGTCTCCTTTCGCGACAGCAGTCGTCACGATAGCTATCGAGCGAACCTATCGAATAAGTTAGCAGTCATTATTCAAGGCCTATCAAGTGCATAGTGAGGGAGGGGAAGCGAATCGTAAACAATGTGATGCGCTTAACCGTAATCGGGAAGCAACATGGACTTGAAAATAGAACAGAGCCACACCTGATCCGTAAGACTAGCACACATCCTGTTCACGTTCCTGACTAATTCGAACCATACACCCTCCACATCCGGTACTGTTGCCTGACCACCGAGTTTTCCTTGTGAACCGACTTCTAATGTGACACGAGTGACTTCGGCTGCCAGAGCGCGGAGTCGAACGACCATTCCGTTGACGGTATTCTGCACGAAAATAGTTCAGATACTCTGTAGCATGCGAAAGCGAAAGTAAGGAACACCGACCTTCAAATCCAAGATTTCACCACTTGCATCAACCTCGATTTGTTTGCTAAGGTCTCCGAGAGCGACAGCCTTCGTCACCTTTGCGATAGACCGCACCTTGAACATACCAAATATGTCATGAAACAGGAAGAGACAACCATATCAAGTCACCGAACCTGATTCGTGAGATTTGCTGCCAACTTGTTCACTACGGCAGTGAGTTCCTTCCATGTTCCTTCGACACCCACCACAAACGCCTGACCACCCAGCTTTCCCTCCATGCCGACTTCCTGAGATACGCGGGTGACTTCAGAAGAGAACAGGCCTAGAATGATGTCAATCATGCGAGGGATGGATGAGCTAGATAAAGGTAACTCACCCAGTTTATCCACCATGGTATTGATGACCTCTTTCAGAGTGACCATGACGGTACCTTGTACACGAACAGTGATCTTTTGAGAAAGGTCACCGTCTGCGACGGCCTTACATACACGAGCTACATCCTGGACCTATATTCTCATGCGTGAGTTCACAGTCATACAGCAGTATATGCAATCTTACTTGCTGCTTCAGCAATCTCAACTCCTCGATGGCGCTCAGCCCACTCTCCTGTGCGGCAATTGCTAGAGGACCGCCCGAGGCAACAACGGATGGCGATTCGTCGGAAGGATTGAAACCATTCCACTCACGCCACTGAGGAATCGCATTATCCTGCGAGTGAAGTGACTGCCACTGGGCCTGTTGCGGTGGGTAGGCCTTTTCCCGTGGGTAGGTTGGCCAGACGACCCATGGAGGAAGGTATGAATGTACATTGTCGTAGTTGGGGAAGTACGAAGGATATTCCCAGCATGTTGTCGTTTTCATGCCTCCATATGCACCGTACATGTATGGATGAACATATGCGCCCAATGTTCCTACGAATCTGCTCCCACATCTCCGGCAGCTTTGCCAGCTGTGCCAACCGTCGCCTTCTTCGTCGTCGTCTGTATCTGAATTTGCTGGGCGCTCGTTGGATGCGTTTTGGACGTGCTTGCTGCGTGGTATGAATGGGGTGCGGAGCTTAGAAAGGCGAGAGAAATAGGCTTCTCGCTCAGAAAGAGGAAGAGACTTGAGGTATTCGAGCTCGGTTTTCGAAGAAGGTTGAGTCCGAGCAGCCTGCCGTTTGTCTTTTTCATCCACCTCAGTACCATTCCTTGAGTGCTCGATGTTCTGTGCGCGGTAACCATTCATACCCTCGTTGACGTCATTGGTCCGCCCGTATTGATATGTCGACGAGTACCATTGGGTATACTGTGAATAGTCTTCGAATTGACCTGCCTCTCCATACGGAGAGATACCGTTAAGGCCATCGATAGGAACTTCGCCGTGACCGTTGATCGTGGAAATCGATGGATCAGAATTCGTCTCGGAGGTGTCGGCATCTGGGTTAGGTCCCATGAAATGGACCGAATGAGGTGGCGGAACAGAGTCATAGGCTGTTTCGTAGGTCGTATCTGAGCCTTCTGTGTCGCTTGAATGAACTGAGGTCGAACGAGAGACAACCTTGGAAGAAGGGTGAAGGTGGGCTGTTGCGTTATCTAGAGGTAAGATAAGGCATGCATGAATACGTGAGAATAGATGCGAAATGAATTGTGAAAGATACTCACCGGTCTTCGTAGTCATAGTCGTTGTAGACGTATTCGACTGAGCAGGCACCTGCTTCTCGCCGTGTTCACCTAGAATGATAGGCGAAAAAGGAGACGCAATGGTCTGCGGCGAACTTGTCCGACTAGCAGCTGCCATTGCACCCACGCTCGCCGAACGATGAATTCCGGTCGTCGCATCAGGGCTGACCATCTTCCCGGCGACAGTAGCAGGTTGTCGACCTGTACGGCCAGCGATTGACGAAGCGTTCGAAGAGATAGATGACGAAGCTGTATGCCGTCCTGGAGTAGCAAGACCTTGTGCTGCTCTTCTTGCAGACAATGAACCAGAGCTCAAAATACCGGTTCCTCCAATGGGCGCAATGACTGAAGCACCCAAGTTTGAAAGCGTAGAAGGTGAAGGTGAACGTCTACCGTAAGTAGTAAGCGCTGGAGCTGAGGTGGCTGGAGTGACTTTCGGTGAATTGAGATCAAAGATACTACTGGGAAAATCCTGCTCATCAGTGAGCTTGTTCGAGTTCCTGCCGTTGATTCCATTGATGGCAGCAGCAGTTCCGTTGACACCGACTGTTTTGGAGAGCAATGTAGAAGATTGAAGTTCGGCTTTGTGCATGCGTCCGACGATAATGCTTAGACTACGCAAGATGGAGTCTGTACGCCAGTCGGAAGGACCGGAGTAAGATGGGAGAGGGATGGACGCTGTCGGAGGGAGAGGTTGGATGACTTGTGTGGGCGTAACGTTGAGAGGGAAGCCATTAGAGGCTGAGGAGGTTACTGTAGGGTTCGTGGGGTTTGTAGATTGTTCTGAGGAACGACTAGCGTCAGATACTGGTGCAGGTGTATGCTCGTCATGTTCAGGAGAAGGGGTCGATGAACGTGCATTAGGTGGCGAAACGTGGCCGCGCGTTTGTCGTTGCTTGGCCGGAATCGGCTTCTCGTATATGCTGAGCAAGACATCGAGATGGGTGAGGAATGGAGTGTAGTCCACGAATGATGTTTCAGCTGTCATTGGTATATTGCTGATAGAGATCTGAGTGAGGAAAGGGCAAAAGAGAGCGATTAGTACGAGTGAAGGAGGTCATGTATTGTTGAAAACGAGGGACTGTGAAACGAGAAGAATAATCGAAGGAACTACAGACTCGGAAAGGGTTCAACACGTTCCGAGTCAAGCAGACAGGGTAGGTCGCGCCTGGGCTGGATAACCTTCTACTTGGACCACCTGACGCAGTCAAAAACGGCCACGACGGTAAGAACCCGAAGAGAGGGCACAGAATGATACAAAAGGTCCCAAGACCAACGAACGACAAGGAAACGAGGCTGCCCCAAAGTGAGAAACAAGACAGATAACTCACCTAGTGAGATCCCAGAAGAACAGAATGAGCTTGAGTGACTTGGAAAATGAACGATCGATTAGAATCTTGTGCTATCCAAGCTAATCGTTCCTCTGGGGTTGAGAGAACGAGTATTGATCGTAGAAAGCTTGCTGCGGAGTAGACCCTGTAGTAGCTTATGTCCGTCCGAGTTGTACAGTCAAAGTACTTCCAAAAAGTGCTGAATTGTTGGAAGAGACAAGAGAGTTGAACCAAAAAGACGTTGAAGATGATGATGGTTGAGGTACGGGAAGACGGGAGGAAGAAGAGAAGAGATAAAGGGATTTAGACGAGGGAAACGTGGGCGGAGGGTGTATGCGGTTGACTGTTGCCAGAGTGGAGCGTTTGGAGCAGCGAACTCGGTAAATTGAACGGTCGGTGCTTGGAAGAAATACAACGACTTTGCCGCTCTCTGTCACTTTACGTTTTTGTCTTTGTAAGCACCCACAATCGGTCCGCATTCGGCAATTAAAGGTCTAGGCCTTTATGGACTCCTCCCCTTGATTCTTCCTACCATCGTCCAAGTTGCTTAAACTCTCAACGTTGGAGTCCAGATAACACCGTTGTGTCTTCTGTCCTACTTCAACGTCATTCCCTAAGTTTGCAGTCAATATAAGCCCTTCAATGTTCACTGTGGAGCTGCATTGCGCTCATAGTTCGACCCCATATGCAAGACTCGAACGTGGTTCCTCTACTGAAGGGGTCTCCCTCATTCCGCGACTGGCACGACTATCAGTCCAAACAAACAATGCTCATCAATACTCAGCTCTATATTCATCAAACAGTATTCTATCTTTGATTCTGCTACTATCAGTGCTCAAGAGAAGCAGTTGGGAGAGGTATGACCTTGGTACAAAGAACGGAAGTAATTGACTCGTACAACTATACTTATTACTATCATGCATTGGACGCCGCTCAACTATGGCTCGTTTCAATCTCCAAGTTCAGAGTCAGGCCCTGTAGTCATCGCCTTCGAGTTACGGGGCGGCGATCACAACATAGTAAGCTGCTTTTGCAATGTTTCCTTCATTTGCCTGCTCTCATACTATACCTCCTCCATCCCAACATCCGGATCCGAAACCTCACATGTTTGTCATCCAGCTTTCCCCGCTCCCCCTGTTGTGTCCATCCATATTCCGCTGACTCTCTCGATACGTTGATTCCGAGCTTTGTTCCTTCTTGCTCCTAGCTCGAGCCCGCGTTCAAGCTTTCTTCGAGAGTAGCTTCGCAGTGCATGATATGCGATTTATCTCATCTGGCCCGGATTTTGTATTAAACATCGTGTCGAATGTCCAGAACTGCCCAATGTTAGAAAACAGTGAAAAGTCTTGGTGTTCCCGCTCGAATCCAGGTAGTTGTACCTCCCCCCCTACGACTCATTGTCGAATTGTCTCAAATCATGAAGTATCAGACTTTGTACCTCCGGTCAGCTTTCGGGGAGTCCGCACTCGTCCATCATCAAGGAAGTTGAAGCACTCCTTGTATCAGTCTGAACCAACCAGGCATGTCAACCTCTCTAACTGTTCCAATCATTGTCCTTGACATGGCTTGTCGCTGTATCTGCACTGAGCTTCAGTAACATCTCAATCCGGCGACTCGAAGCTGTTCTTTGACCTCTTAGTCAGGGAAGGGGAAGAAACACAAGTAGATGATGGAAACACAGACTGAATGGTTGGGCAGGTACTCTTCTCGTGCGGAGTCGATATTTTGAATCTAGCTTCGACGCCATCTAAACTGCACAATTAAAAATCATTCTGGAGACTAGCTCAGCTTATGACCATCTCACTCAACTGACGGCCATTCCCGTTCACTCGACGATTTTGAACGAGGTAGGGAGCCGTCTATTAAATTTTAATGTCCCTCAAATTTATGTGAATGAACTTGGACAACATATCAGCACTTCCTTGAGCTTATCATGTTCACTTTTAGCTTCGAAGTTCGACCATTTCTGTGAAGAAGCGATGGGTTTGAGATAGTCCGGGGGTTGAGAGGGTAAACATACTTGCGGGAACTTGAGACCTAATATTCAACGTAGAATTGCGTTGGTAGACAACATTGAATATTGAGCCAGGAGACCTGTCTGACTTAACTGCTACTAGACGGAAGATTTGCTTCGTGAGCTTAGGCTGAGCGAGGGGGTCGAGCATACTAGGTTCGAGCTAGCCAAAAAGCTTCAAGTTCGAAGTTGGAGCACTGGAGTGTTCGTGGGAAATATCGGTACAATGTGGCTATACTGTCGAGCCCTCCTGCCGAATGGTGTTGTTCCGCGGAAGAAATGTCGACGAGCGTTTTGAACGGTGAAGGATAACGGACAGAGGTGGAAAACTGTGGAAGATGCATGGCCTGATCTCTTCTTCTGTTCATCGTATTCTGGAGACTTTGTGGAGAGAGAACGATCTGTGGAAGTTTGGAACGTATGTTTGTTGTCCCCTCTGAAGTCACCGCATCTGATAACCACGCTTTACTCCACTGTCCTCGTTCCACGCTTTATAGTTTGCCGTAGAAGACCGACTGCGGTTCTTTCATCACTCTCTCTTCGTCGCTACCACTACTCAAACCGAAAAATTTCTTCTGTCTCTTCGAATTCCAACAGAACAAAAGACTTTCTATTTCTATCTCGCCTTAAGCCGGAAACTTGTCTTATCATCTGTCGCTATCGGTCGTTTTGGCATCTACTACAAGGCAAATAAACGTCCATCGAGGTCAATTTCCTGCAACATCGGTCAGCCATCAGATCCTCTCGAACTTGTACGTCCAGAACATAAGGAGCAGATATGATATACTCACCTTTAGAGGCAGGAGATACCACTCATTCCCATCTAAGAACCGTATTCCTCGGACAAGTCCTGGCACGAAGTTTGCACGAAGTCCTCAGAGTCTGGACACACCGTATCTCGGACAAACGTTTTTCATAAGATGTACGGCTTGATATCATTTCGCCTATCGTGGACTCTACTGACTTGTACCGTCCTCTGTTGCTATACTTATCAACCAACCTTCCCACATATCCGCTCGTAACCCCCGTCTAAATTTGCTAAACTCGTCAATAACCCTGCGGTGCTTTTATCTTATACGTTATCTAACCGAATGCATTGTCATTGCCATCCCTGTCGTTTGCTCCGACGTTTCATTCATTTTTCAAACGCGTATTTTTCTTTCTTCCTCACCATATCTTCTCCTCTCTCTCCTTTTCCCTTCCTTTCCCTCTCCTCCTCTCCTTCATTCGCTCCAATATCCCCTCCTCTTTCCTCCTCTCACCCGCTAATCGCTCTCATATATCCCCCTTTTACCCGATCGTGTTTGAAATCTCCTAACCCTTTTTCTTTGACTTGTTTCACGATCGCTTTTTCTTTCTTGCATTGTATAACGACGTCGGTGGACCCCTGTAATCGTCTTTCTCCTTCTTACTTTTCTCTTCTACTCATCCTACCACCTCTCTGCATAAATCACCTAATCTACTCTCTACTTTTTTTCTACTTCTACACGTCTTTTGTTTGAATGCCGGAACCCGACGATCCGACTCCCAAATCAACCTCTCTATCCTCTTCTATCACGCTATCCCAACCTCAACCAATACGGTCTCCAACATACCCGCTCGCAACCTACGGACCTTATCCAAATGTTTACTCACCGTTCTCCACTCGTTCCGGCCCGCCGTCTCCTTCACCATATGGCTACTCCTCCCGTCGGTCTCCTACATATTCACCCACCGATTCACATCCCGCATCGCGCAAATCGTCCATTTCTCGTTCAACATCACACTCCGAACTTTCCCGTAACTCCTCTTACCGTTCCAATCTTAATTCGTCGTTTCGTCCGGTCAGTATCATGTCGAAGAAGAATCACCCCAGTGGCAATTCGAACCCACTGAGCGAAAGGAGTGGCGAGGATGGTACTGGGACTATTCAGGAGGTAGACTTTGAAGCGAATCGAGACGATCGCGAACGAAATGGAGATTCAGGCAGCTCCGCTGGTGAAACTTCTTCCACAAAAGTCTCGCCTATCTCTGCTTCTTCGGCTGCCGACGCGACGAACGCTCCTGGGGCTGCGGGCGAAGCTCCTCCGAATCCCAATCCCATCAACGGAGGGAAGCCGGCTCGTAAGGGCAAAGCAGTGCAGTGGCTGGATCATCATCTGAACTCTCAAGCTGCGCAAACTCAGGCCCACAGTAATGATCCGCTATCTTCAAGGCCAGTGGGTCTTGGTCTCGGTCTTACTCCTGCACAGGCGGCGGATGAATTGAAGGAGTTGAAGAATTTGGAGGATAGAAGGTTGAACGAGCAGCAGTCAGAGTTGGCGGGTCTAAAAGTGTGGGAGACACAATTAGAACGACTTGCGAATAACGACCAGAGATCTTGGTCCCCGCACGCTCTCGATGAAAAAGGTATCGACGTAAGTGTTTAGCCATCGTCTATAGATTCCGATGACTTATCCCATCTCAGCCTAATCCCTTCCTCGAACTGACTTCAGCTCTTGAAAGACACCAATCACAAAACTCGCCAAGAGCGGGGAGCTCCGGCTTTCCCCTGACTCTTCCCAAAGTACCACCTTCTGCTTATCCTCAATCTGACTCTGCCACAATTGAGAAAACCAAAATCGCTCCTGTCATCTCAGTCAACCCTTCAACCTCTTCTGGACCTCGCGTTCATTACTTCCCTCCTCCACGTCCTCAAGTTGGAATGACCCCCGTCCGTCTACCACCAATCGAAACACACGCGCTTCAAGACATATCGCATTCGCACTCCTCCAGTCCTCCATACACCACTGATGCACATACCTCCCCCAATCGAACTGGTTATCAGACACCTATCACAGCTAGCACAACTGGCTCGTCCTCTCCCGATACGGCAATGCGTACAGCCATGTTGCCTATCGTTCCAGGTGCCGATCTTCCCCCCTCTAGCACCAATGCCGGTGGTGTGAACGGTTTCTGGGCCAATCTTCGACAGCGAGCTTCCATGCGACACACGAACAATGTACCCGGTGCAGTCATCTACACAGGCGAAAGTGCCGGACTTCCTTCTCGCGGTCGGCCTGTCGAGACTGAGGGTCGGAACAGTGCGGATAGGGAAAACGCGGTTAGGAACGGTGAGGTGGAGGTTCATCCTGAAGACGTTGAGGCGTACGCAAAAAGTCGAGCCAAACAGATCGTTCGTGCGCATACGCGCTCAAGGAGGAGGAAGAACAAGGAACTCCGTACTTCGCAATCCAGGGTGATGAGGTACGGTACGGATATGGAGGAGGATGAGTTCACTGATGAAGGTGGTCCAGCAAAGAAGGAGGCGAGGAAGGGCGGATTCTTTCCTTGGAATCATAAGGGTACCAAGTCGAAGGATTATGGGAATGCCGACATCGATAAGGCAGGGTATCTTGGAACTGAGTCGGATGTCGAAAGGGATGCGGACAACTCGAGTCTCAATTCTTCGTACGTCTTGTTTTTCAAACTAGTTCTGTTTTGCTTGTCACAAATCTCATTGTATCACAGTTTTGTTCTTCCATCTTCAGGAGGCGTTCTCGGCGCACTTCTGACCTTATACAATGCTCAGAACGATACCGCTTCAGAATCGTTCCCCCCTTCAGGTGCTTCTACTCCAACCATCCACGATTCGCCGGTCTTTAGAACAGAGAACAAAGGAAACCGTTCCAGGAGGCGTTTCCAAACCAGTACCGGTGATGCTACCAAAGTGGAATCGGAATCCCCGCTCCTCCATTCTGACTCTTTTCCTTTTGAAACTACCGAATCTGACTTTGTCTCCCGTCAACATGACATTCTCGACGATGACAATATCGCAAGTCCACGAATTCATGCACCCGCATCTCCTCCCTCCAGTTCTCCTGACAACGAGTTTCGAGCAGACGCCGTCTCAAAACGCAGCGTGACGGCCACTGCTCGGAAGTTACTCCGAATGGGAACTCAACGTCCAACACAGTCTAGGAATGCCGGAGGTGTCTTTGGTTCGCTCATTGCCAGCACTGGGAACATCACAGGGGCAGCTGCGCCAACGCCTAGTACGCTTGCACCAAACGTTGATCGACCTGGGTTCAATCTTACCAGGTACGGATATAAAGAGGATCATCTCGATAGTGTTGCTCGTCGGGCATCTTCATCGCGAGGACATCATCCTGGAGCCAAGTCCCTTAGTCATCTTGAGCTAGAAGACAATGCTCGACTGACGGATGGGCACGAGTTAGAAAGAATTGCTACAGCTCCTGCCAGTTCAGCCCCCAGACTTCAAGTTAACGATTCATCTTCTGCTTCGGGATCCAAAGCGCACTCGGACTCGACATCTCCCAGTACAGGTTATAATTCCGCGATCGACGAGCAACAATCTCATCTCTTAGCTAGGACCCCCGTTTCTGCGTATATCCCTGCTCCCACCGACTATTTTAGCCCTCAGCATGGTAGTCCTGGGCCATCTCCTCCGTCTCATGTCGATGCAAATCAACTCAAAGTCCCTCTTCTCCCAACCGCTGTTGATCCTCCCGTTACACCTGGAGGGATGACAATCTCATCAATCGCGAAACGAGCGAAATGGACAGGAGTCTTGAAGGATTTTCCTGTTGCGGCAAGCTTACATCTACCTTACGCAAGATCTGGCAAAAGCACGCCTGCAACACCAGGCAGTTTGACCGCAAGTGACAAGGGAGATTGGTTTGAAGGCGGATGGTCGGAGAAGGAGACTCGCGAAGAACGTGAAAAGAGGGAAAAAAGAGAGCGAGATAGAAAAGAGAGGAAGAAGAGAAAAAAGGCGGAACTTTTTGTGAGTTGCTGCAAAATATAAGACAGTGCGCGATGATAGTTAACGAGCTACCAGATCACTCGTCATGTTGCACAGATCATCCAACGTCAAGAGTTCATCTGCAAACTTGCTCGGTCGATGATGATGTTCGGTGGTCCGGCTCATCGTCTTACCTCCCAGATACAGGCCACTGCTCGCGTACTTGACATCGAACTCTCCTGCATGTACCTCCCCGACGTCATGTTGATATCGTTCGAGGACTCAAGCACAGGAACCAGTCTCATCAAATTTATCAAGCAGGGCAGTGTGCTGAATATGGGCAAGCTAGCGGAGGGTTACATGATCTATTGGAAGGTATGTAAAGCTCCTCTCTGCTAGTTCTTTCCTTTGATATCTGTCTTTAGGTCATTCACGATGATCTCTCAGTCTCTGACGCATCTGCTGCGCTCGACAAACTCATGCGCCGTCCTCCTCAGTACAAGTGGTGGCATTTGATGATCATCGGGGGTTTTTGCTCTGCGGCTATCTGCACGGTCTCTTTTGCTGGTTCCTTCATCGATTCCGTCGCAGTCTTCCCGCTTGGAGCTATACTCGTTGGTATACAACAGCTCAGTGTACGCAACGAACTCTACAGCAACGTATTCGAAATCACCGTGGCGACTCTCTTCTCATTCATTTGTGGATGCCTTGCCGCAACAAGGCGGATATGTTATAGTGCTACTGCATCATCTTCCATCGTCTTGATACTTCCTGGTTTCATTGTTCTCTCCGGTGGATTGGAGATTCTTTCGAGGAACATCATAGCAGGAAGTGTACGATTGTGTTATGCAGTCGTATACTGCCTTTTCCTCGGATTTGGACTCGCTATAGGTGCCGAGGCTTTTCAGACAATCACACAGTCACCAATCGCAAATTTGAGCGACACGACGTGTGCCTACACACATAATGCTGAAGGACCGTGGTGGCAACGAACACCATCTAAATTTTGGGGTCAGTTCAGACGTATCGCGCTGACTGTCTGTTTCTACTAATGCTTGCGCTTTATCCAGCTTTTCTCACTGTTCCCATGTTTTCATTTTTTTTGAGTATGAGGAATCATCAACCATTGATAAGCAAAGAAATGGTATGAAGAATCCCATTCGAATCACTGTATTCCATACTGAAGCATGCCTCGATAGTTGATCTGTATAGTGAT